>CM060910.1:563019802-564269802 GCA_030737875.1 Allium sativum
TGGAAAGTTATCACGTGAAGCACGAAATGGATTAAAGAATCAGGCCGATTATTTTAGCCTGGATAACCGAATCTGCCTGGTGAACGATTATACACGTACTTAGAAATATAAATTATATAATTAGTTAATAAAAAATGAATTAGATAAGAATTATGTATTTGATTAAATCCTACGTGATGCAGGTTTAAAAACAGAGCAGCATACGAAGAGAAAAACTATTAGCAATAAATCATGACCCAAAGTAAATAATATACCAATTTTATTAATTCAGCAATTAGTTTTATAAATATAACCTAATTAATAAATATATTTTTTAATTAAAATCATGCTAATATATCAATTTAAAATATGAACATAGCTATTGAAACTGGAATGGAACCGGTTTTGAACAGGGAAGCAATACTGTAACAGTGCAGAAGATTATCGGCCTAAAACCGACTAATAAAAGTAATTAAACTTAATTTAATTATAATTAAGGAGATAGTGTATTAATATAAACTGTATGGTTATAATTTTATATCTCATGCATTTATGATCAATATTGGACTAAACCAATTGCACTGGGACTGAATTTCCGAACTCCCCATTTTGGAATTTATTACGGACAAAGCTGGAGACCACTGGGAATTATTGTTAAATTAAACAATGGTTTAATTTAATTGGAATGGAAACTGAATCGCTTTAGCAACAACGGAAATAAGGCGAGTTAAACTCACTCAGTTCTTCCCACTTATATTTTATATAAGTCGGGTTTTCTAATTGTGTGTTATGGTTCCTACGGTTGATTATTTATTTAACATATATTGCGTATCTTGATTGAACTGATGAAATTAAATGTTGTTTAATTTCAGTAAAAAAACAAAAATTGGACCCAAAAAAGGTAACTTACTTTGTTGGTCATGGTTATTTTATAAACGTGTTTAATTTAATGAATTGCTTGAATTGTTTGTTAAATTGGTTGATGTTAAATAGCCATTATTTATTAGTATAGAGATAATCAATTAAATTGACTTGAATAAATTTATGTGATATAATCTATTTTGATGCAGAGAAGAACAAGTTGGAGGGATCCAACTGGGTTCCTCAAATATATTAGATATTGTTTATTCCCATATTATAATTATATGAACTGTTCTGAGTATGATTGATTTGTTTGCGGATCGTTGAACTGAAATCAACAGTTGTTTTATTTAAACCAATGGGTAACATTGGCTGAGTAATTGTGAAGCGACCCGAACTTCCCCAGTCTCCGAAAAGAAGAGAAAGAATGAATTACTTTGAGGACAAGACGAATCAGAACGCAAACAGGAGAACATTTCATTGTATATTACAACAATTCCATCAGAATATAAGAATATACAGAGTATGAATAAATATTACACATAAAATATTAGAGATTTAAATTACATTACATAGCAGCGGAAAATAATACAAAGCACAACTGAAGGAGATATACGGATACAGTGCTTTCCGGATATCATTCCAGCTGTAAATCAGGATCCTATGAATATAAATCTGCAAAACCAAAACTACTAACTGCCCGTGTCAAAATAAGGGCACCCAGAGTTTAGGTTAAAACAATAAACTCCAGGTCAGTCATGTGACTAGTGTGAGAACTAAAACAGTTATTAATCTTTATTTTAGAGTTAGGTAAATCAAGGGACCACGCCGTATAACATGGAACGGGTTTTCCTCCCAAGAATACCAATGCATAAAACAAACAGTGCAATGCTAAATAAAGGAAAATGAAGCTATTATAAGACCCAGGTCCCATCACATAATGCAACGCAAGCCGGAGGATAGGGTTTTTACCTTATAATATCCAAAGAATGCTTGATACGCTAAATTTCATCTTTTGATTCTTAATCAGACTCCAACCGTAAATTAGTAAGAGAACGATTCCCTAAGTATTAACCCCGAAGGCCGAAACCAACATCAGACCAATACCCAGGAAACCACCCATCTTAGCTCGTTTCCAGTTAGTTTTTGATTTTATATACAATCATAAATATCAATCATAGACGGCATGGGTACCATATATCATGTCGCCGTACTAGGCTCTACAATCAAAACCGCAATGTCACGTATATGGAAATTTGATTCCATTTGTGAACCAAGGCAAAGGGATCGTCCTGTGCTAATTTGAGACGCTCTAGCCCGCCCCTCAGGAATAGCCGCAACTACCCCATGGATCATCAGGGCCGGTCCACCGATGTGGATTATTATGCCTGAACACTACGTTTCCCCGCCCTTTGGGGCGTAAATGAGCCAACGAATGACTCCATCGGACCCGGATCGTCCGATCATACCGAGGCGCCTCGCAACAGCAACAATCACACATGTGAGAATAATATAAATGTCAGTCAGTTTAAGCACTGACACCACCCTAGCTAGAAGGAAACGCATGCCCTTCCCGATGTCCTCTCCCATTTCTGGTTCATAACCGGGGTGTGAGGCTCGCGAATTCACGTTACACAAAGCTATGCCACACAGACGGTGCTTTGATCATCAATCACAAGACCTTGCTTTTCAACAGAAGCCTCGATCATTTGCCACTTAGGCATGCCACACAGGCAATTCACTCCATGCGATTGATATCCATCAATATATAACCCTTGAGCTCGTACGTCGCAGAGAAGGGCATTAAGCAAGAGAATAAATTCTCCGTTGCCAAACAGATATATATATATATTTAATAGAAATCAATCGTACAGAATAAAATCCAATGTCAGACACACAGTCCACTTACAAGTTCGTTCTGGGTCTGAACGAAACCGGAGGCTCCTTGTACCCCGCATATCCATCGATCTCCAAGTACTTCTGGACGACCACTAACTGATTCCCTCCTCTTGGGTGTACAGCCCAATCAAGATTATTAGTAATCACCCAAATGACGTGAAGACCTCTGGTCTTCAACCACCGTCTTTATCCTCGACACGACGTCGAATCAGTTATTCAGAATTGGATAAACCCGGTCTTTCTGAATAACTCGCGTATATAATAAACAAGTGTTACACAAACGCAACATATGCCTCATTCCAATTCATCAATCACAAACCGTAAATTAGTAAGGGAACAATTCCCCAAATATTAACCCCGAAGGCCGAAACCAACATCAGATTAATACCTAGGAAACCATTCATCTTAACTAATCTTCAGTTAGTTGCTAAATTTCACATTCTTAGGGATAGGTTCCCATTAATTTTATCAAAGATAAATTCTTTAAATATATTCTTTAATCTTCTTTGAATATCAATTCAAACTAGTCGGGATTAGCGAACCACACCGAAGTAATCATTTATTTTATTTCCCAATCCCGACCTATTCATCCCATGAAGTAAAACTGGTCATAGTTCATATCTAACACCACGGTGTTATCGGCGAATTCAATTACCATTTCACGTTCAAATCTAATTAAAGATTTAACTATTGCCTGAAGCAAAACCGGTAGTACTCCCTTCTCGATCTTTTCAATCTAATAAAAGATTCATTAAAACTCCACTTAGTTCTAATCTTTAACTGGGTTAAAGAACCAACGTCATTTGAAACACGGTTCACAATAAACCCGCCTCATATTCCATTCTATTAGTCTCTAACCGTAAATTAGCAAGAGAATAATTCCCCAAATATTAACCCCGAAGGCCCATACCAACATCAGATCAATACCCAAGAAACCATTCAACTTAACTAATTTCCAGTTAGTTTCTGATTTTCTTAACTCAATTGGGTCTAAGAACAGTATTATTGAAGATACCATTCACGACAACCCAAAATCACATTCCATTAATTATCGGGTTAAAGAACAAGTGTTATTTAAAACACCATTCACGAAAAACCCAAAAATCAATTCAAATTCAATTCTAATTAAATACCATTTAATTGGTACACTTCATTAAATCTAAATAAAAAAGATTTAATCTTTTTCTCAACTGGTTTTAAGAACAGTGTTAATGAAGACACCATTCACGACAAACCCAAATCACATTTGATATTAAATACAAGGCTCTGAAAAGAAAATATATTGGCTTATATTCAATATCAAATTCTACGACCAACAAATATCGTATTGGAAATAACGATATAAATACATCTTTCAAATTACCATATCAATATCTGTATAATCACGAAATCCAACATCGAAATATTCCAAAGACAATTTCGATTCAAATCCATTCCAATTCAATTATTGGAAATTCTGGTTACTTTTAAAACCATTTCAAATTAAATTTATTTATTTAAAAATAAATAGAATTATAATTCTAGTTCAAAACTAGTTCCTTTCGATAAAATCTATTTTTATCTTTTCAAATATGGAATTTTTCATCATAATTCTTCAGAAATCATTTCTTATGATTTTACACAAATTATTGCTATTTTTAATAATTTTATCAAGGCCCGTACAATCGATTTCCATCAACGGCCATCGAACTGCACTTACATCGACCTTTTCCAAATTTGATTTGGACATAATTCCAAATCCAGCCGTTAGATTTCAAATCACTTATATTCGTTAGAAAACTCTTTTAGATATGAACCCAACGGTTCCGGTTTTAGGAGAATCCAGCGATCGGATCTCCCGCAATATCCATTTGAAGTCAATGGTCGAAATTCGCGAACTACCGCGGCGCGTTCTATTCAGACCATTATATATATATATATATATATATATATATATTTCGTTGATTTCCTTTTAGAAAGTATTTTGTAAATCATTTTAAATTTGTTTTCAAAATAATTTCAACTTCATATTCAATTTCTAATCAAAATTGAATATTCCATATCATCGATATACAAATGATAATATTTTCAAAATGTTATATTTTGAAATCACTTCCTTTTCTATATTCATTATAGAAATGAATAAAATCGATATAAATATCACTCATGTCAAAATGGCACCTATCTAACCAACACGGCTTTATATATATTTCAATAACTTCGTTATTCTATTCAACAAATGAATATTTATTCTATTCAACACATGAATATTTATTTTCTACTCAACACATGAATATATATTTTTCTATTCAACACATGAATATTTATTTTTCTATTCAACACATGAATATATATTTTTCTATTCAACCCATGAATATTTATTCTATTCAACACATGAATTTATATTTCTCATTTTCCAAATTAGAATGAGGCCCAATCAATTACCATATAACGTTAATTATATGGATTTTCTACAACACATGCATATAACAGCAACGATAAATAATCAACCATCATCTAGAGTACACCACACAACTGCATAAGCATTAAATATAAATAATTAACGCTTACACAGTCTGTCAATCCATCCATTGACATACAACTAAACAATCAGGATTAGTGTACGTCAAATCTCATCCCAATACCCGTGTGGGGTTTCAAATCAACAAACACATATTTTATTTGTGTGGTTGGGCGATGTGTAAAATTTATCGTCCCAATCAATATTAGTCAAATCAGTATATATAAACAAATCGTCCGATTTGTTTATAAATATTTATTTTATATATACGTTAAAAATCATATTTTTAACTATAAAATATTTTCCACTATAAAATATTTTATTTCATTTCACATCACACAATTAAATTTCACAACACAACAATCAAACAAATAAGTCGTCCATGGTCTGTGGACGACAGGTTTCGAGAGCTGCTAAGCACCGTCTGCATCCTAGTATATATTTCAACTAGAAAATAAATAAAAGGTGAGGAGTTCTCACCGAGGGTTCCACTCCTCCATTTAATTTCTGAAATTCAGAACATCTGGATCTGGCCGTACTTCCAACGCAGTCTTCTCCACGCTGTTCATATTAAAATCACATTTTTAATATAATGTTCTATACATTAAAAATCATATTTTTAATACTCTACCAATATAAAAATCATACTTTTATTTTTTATATAATATAAAAATCATATTTTTATTCTTTCTATAATATAAAAATCATATTTTTATTCTTCCTATAATATAAAAATCATATTTTTATTCTTCCTATAATATAAAAATCATATTTTTATTCTTCCTATAATATAAAAAAATCATATTTTTATTCTTCTACTTTGCATGTAAAAACCACATTTTTATGCAAGGATATTTCACATAAAGATCTCATCTTTTCATATTTTTAAAAAAACTCATCTTTTTATATTTAACTTTCAAAACCTATATGTGATTTATATTAAAAACCTGATTTTTAAACAATGTAATATCATTAACATTGACTAATATATTTTATAAATTAATTATTTACCTTTCTCCGTCGTTTCTCACCCCCGGAAAGCTCAAACCCGAGCTCGACACCATCTGACCGCTGCATAAGCCACCATCGATCGCCGGCGGAGGTCTAGTAGCGGAGCTGATGGCCACGGGGTGGCACGGTGGCGAGGGGCGACGCTATGGGGCCTACGGCGTGGATTTGGGTGGTTTTAAGCGGGTTTTCGAATTGAAGATGGAGGAGGAAGAGGCGACGGGGTTTGGGGGCCGAGTGGAAGAGGTGCAGCGTCGCTGGGATGGGCGCGACGACATGGGGTCGGCGGTTGAGGAGGAGAGGTGTCTGTTGTGATTGGGGAAAGCGGCTGCATTTGATTTGAGTTGACCGGGAAAATGAAAATATTGGGTTTGACTTAGGGGCCTCATATTTTATAATAATATTATTTAATTCATTTTAAAATTTAGAATCGTCACGAACTCCAAATCGAACCCAACAACTGCCACTCCTAGCTAATTACCCTCATTCCGAACACAATGGGATAAGTATCGTAGGCTGATTCGACCATTTCGATCAGTTTTCGTCAAAATCCAAATATAACTCTATATATTGAATTTGAACGCACATTCCAATTTACCGGGGCCACATACGAAGTTTTAAAAGTTCCTGAAAAATATTTTCTAACTTTGTATTGATGATACGGTCCTAAAAAAACTAATTTCGTCAAATTCTGAGACCATTTGAAAAATGGCCATTTTCCAGTCGATTAAAATCAACTAAAACTGGTCAAAAACGTTTTCCTTTGCCACGCTCACATATTGATTCGAAAAATTATGAAATTTGAAACCTAGCAATAATTTGATGTCGCAGATCCCACAAAAGTGGTTTCGTAGAAAACCGAGGTCATTTGAAAAATGGCTATTTTTTTATGGCCAGAATTCCATAGCGACTATTCTGAATTTTCAACTGGGCATAACTTTTTATCCCCGCTATGAAATTTCAATTTTTCGGATTCGTTGGAAAGATATTCTTAGTTAGATTTGAATATTTTTGGTTTCGTTAAAATCCAGTTTATTTTGCACCTGGTACATTCATTTGAAATTTGAAATCGAATTTCCGAACTACCACGCCATTTTCAATTCCTTTTATAATTTAAAATAAAATATTTATATTCTAACGACGACGTATATAAATATATACGTTTCTATTTCTATTCAAAATAAATTTCTCGTCGTCTTTATTTAAAATAATTCATTTTAAATATTCAAAATTCACTAAAATTGCCAAAATAAAAATTTCGAATTGGCTCGGATTTCCGGGTTATTACAATCTCCCCCACTTAAAACTTTTCATCCCAAAAAAGGAACGAAGCTGAAAGTTGTTTAACTAATCAACTCAACTTCCAGTATTTTCATTACGGCTTAAGTTCTTCAACTTTTCAGTTTCTAAGAACTTTTCAAAATTTTCGAAAATTTGGCTAACACCCTAAATTTTCGAAAAATTTCGCCATAACCTCCCCTGCACCGGGGACTTCGGGATATTTCATATAGCCTCCCATGGCCTTCTTCAATCCAAAAGAAAACGAATAAGCCAATCGGCTCATAAAATCATCATCACCCAAAAAAACAGTAAATTATGGTAAACATGTACCTATTTGTCGGGCAAACAATTTTATTCTTCTGCTCTAGCCTCCTTGCTATGACCTTTTCAGTGTAAGTACATGTACATGCATGCAAATGCGATAAATTTTCAATACAATTCATTATTTGATTCAATTTGGTTATAGGTTCAACATTTAATTAATCAAACAATAATCAAACAACACAACCAGCAATCAATTAGTTGATTAGCTTTTCAAATTCATAATTTTGATATATAGTCAAAAAATCAGATTTTTGATGCCAAATCACAACAATAAGCCCTATCTAATTTTGGTTCTCCCACCAGTCAATTGGAATCATATAGAAATCCCACTTTCGTCACTCGAACATAAATTCTGATGATGTTTCGAACCACCATCAGAACATCCACGGGCGACTAGAGTGTGATTCTATATCAATCCAATATATTAAAACCTCAAACACACGCGAATCAGACGTATATTAAAATCTCTATATACTTGATAGTCCAAATTAATATAAACAAATATCCAAATATGAATTATTGAATTAAATTTTCAAAACTAAACTTGTTTTCATTTTAAAGATATACTCTTCACACTCGTTCTAGGATACTACTGATCCCATCTCTAACGAGTCATTCTTATTGGATATTACTACTCTAAACTCTAATGAATTCTTTTGTATGGTTCTAATGTGTCTTATTCTCTGAGCTTTGTAAACCAAAGCTCTGATACCAACTGAAGCGACCCAAACTTCCCCGGTGTCCGGAGAGAAGAGAAAGAACGAATTACTTTGAGGACAAGACGAATCAGAACGCAAACAGGAGAACATTTCATTGTATATTACAACAATTCCATCAGAATACAAGAATATACAGAGTATGAATAAATATTACACAGAAAATATCAGAGATTTAAATTACATTACATAGCAGCGGAAAATAATACAAAGCACAACTGCAGGAGATATATGGATACAGAGCTTTCCGGATATCATTCCAGCTGTAAATCGGGATCCTGTGAATATAAATCTGCAAAACCAAAACTACTAGCTGCCCGTGTCGAAATAAGGGCACCCAGAGTTTAAGTTAAAACAATAAACTCCAGGTCAGTCATGTGACTGATGTGAGAACTAAAACAGTTATTAATCTTTATTTTAGAGTTAGGTAAATCAAGGACCACGCCGTATAACACGGAACGGGTTTCCTCCCAAGAATATCAGTGCATAAAACAAACAGCGCAATGCTAAATAAAGGAAAATGAAGCTATTATAAGACCCAGGTCCCATCTCACAAAGCAATGCAAGCCGGAGGATAGGGTTTTTACCTTATAATAGCCAAAGAATGCATGATACGCTAAATTTCATCTTTTGATTCTTAATCAGACTCCGACCGTAAATTAGTAAGAGAACGATTCCCTAGGTATTAACCCCGAAGGCCGAAACCAACATCAGACCAATACCCAGGAAACCAACCATCTTAGCTCGTTTCCAGTTAGTTTCTGATTTTATATACAATCATAAATATCAATCATAGACGGCATGGGTACCATATATCATGTCGCCATACTAGGCTCTACAATCAAAACCGCAATGTCACGGATTTGGAAATTGGATTCCATCTGTGAACCAAGGCAAAGGGATCGTCCTATGCTAATTCGAGACGCTCTAGCCCACCCCTCGGGAATAGCCGCAACTGCCCCATGGATCATCAGCGTCGGTCCACCGATGTGGATTATTATGCCTGAACACTATGTTTCCCCGCCCTTTGGGGCGTAAACAAGCCAACGAATGACTCCATCGGACCCGGATCGTTCGATCATATCGAGGTGCCTCGCAACAGCAACAACCACACAGGTGAAAATAATATAAATGTCAGCCAGTTTAAGCGCTGACACCACCCTAGCTAGAAGGAAACGCATGCCCTCCCTGATGCCCTCTCCCGTTTCTGGTTCACAACCGGGGTGTGAGGCTCGCGAGTTCATGTTACACAAGGCTATGCCACACAGGTGGTGCTTTGATCATCAACCACAAGACTTTGCTTTTCAACAGAAGCCTCGATCATTTGCCACTTAGGCATGCCACATAGGCAATTCACTCCATGCGATTGATATCCATCAATAAATAACCCCTGAGCTCGTACGTCGCAGAAAAGGGCGTTGAGCAAGAGAATAAATTCTCCGTCGCCAAACAGATATATATTTAATAGAAATCAATCGCACAGAATAAAATCCAATGTCAGACACACAGTCCATTTACAAGTTTGTTCTGGTTCTGAACGAAACCGGAGGCACCTTGTACCCCGCATATCCATCGATCTCCAAGTACGTCTGGACGACCACCAACTGATTCCCTCCTCTTAGGTGTACAGCCCAATCAAGATTATCAGTATTCACCCAAACGACGTGAAGACCTCCGGTCTTTAACCACCGTCTTCATCCTCGAAACCACGTCGAATCAGTTATTCAGAATGGGATAAACCCGGTCTTTCTGAATATCTTGCGTATATAATAAACAAGTGTTACACAAACACAACATAAGCCTCATTCCAATTCATCAATCACTAACCGTAAATTAGTAAGGTAACAATTCCCCAAATGTTAACCCCGAAGGCCGAAACCAACATCAGATCCATACTCAGGAAACCATTCATCTTAACTAATCTTTAGTTAGTTGCTAAATTTCACATTCTTAGTGATAGGTTCCCATTAATTTTATCAAAGATAATTTCTTTAAATTTATTCTTTAATCTTCTTTGAATATCAATTCAAACTAATCGGGATTAGCGAACCACACCGAAGTAATCATTTATTTTATTTCCTAATCCCAACCTATTCATCCCATGAAGTAAAACTGGTCATACTTCATATCTTACACAACGGTGTTATCGGCGAATTCAATTACCATTTCACGTTCAAATCTAATTAAAGATTTAACTATCGCCTGAAGCAAAACTGGTGATACTCCCTTCTCGATCTTTTCAATCTAATTAAAGATTCATTAAAACTCCACTTAGTTCTAATCTTTAACTAGGTTAAAGAACCAATGTCATTTAAAACACAGTTCATGATAAACTCGCCTCACATTCCATTCTATTAGTTTCTAACCGTAAATTAGCAAGAGAATAATTCCCCAAATATAAACCCCGAAGGCCGAAACCAACATCAGATCAATACCCAAGAAACCATTCAACTTAACTAATCTCCAGTTAGTATCTGATTTTTTTAACTCAGTTGGGTCTAAGAACAGTATTATTGAAGATATGGTTCACGACAACCCAAAATCACATTCTATTAATTATCGGGTTAAAGAACAAGTGTTATTTAAAACACCGTTCACGATAAACCCAAAAATCAATTCAAATTCAATTGCAATTAAATACCATTTAATTGGTACACTTCATTAAATCTAAATAAAAAAGATTTAATCTTTTTCTCAACTGGGTTTAAAAACAGTGTTAATGAAGACACCATTCACGACAAACCCAAATCACATTTGATATTAAATACAAGGCTCTGAATAGAAAATATATCGGCTTATATTAAATATCAAATTATACGACCAACAAATATTGTATTGGAAATAACGATATAAATATGTCTTTCAAATTTCCATATCAATATCTGTATAATCACGAAATCCAACATTGACATATTCCAAAGACAATTTAGATTCAAATCCATTCCAATTCAATTATTGGAAATTCTGGTTACTTTTAAAACCATTTCAAATTCAATTTTTTTAAAAAATAAATAAATAGAATTATAATTCTAGTTCAAAACTAGTTCATTTCGAAAAATTCTATTTTTATATTTTCAAATATGGAATTTTTCATCCTAATTCTTCACAAATCATTTCTTATGATTTTACATAAATTACTACTATTTTTAATAATTTTATCAAGGCCCGTACAGTCGATTTCCATCAACGGCCATCGAACTACATTTACAACGACCTTTTCCAAATTTGATTTGGACATAATTCCAAATCCAACCATTAGATTTCAAATCACTTATATTCGTTAGAATGTTCTTTTCGATACGAACCCAACGGTTCCGGTTTTAGAAGAATCCGACGGTCCAATCTCCCGCAATATCCATTCGCAGTCAATGGTCGAAATTCGCGAACTACCGCGGCGCGGCGCGTTCTATTCAGGCCATTATATATATATATTATATTTCGTCGATTTCCTTTTGAAATGAATTTTGTAAATCATTTTAAATTCGTTTCCAAAACGATTTCAACTTCATATTCAATTTCTAATAAAAATTGAATATTCCATATCATCGATATACAAATGATAATATTTTCAAAACGTTATATTTTGAAATCACTTCCTTTTCTATATTCATTATAGAAATGAATAAAATCGATATAAATATCGCTCACGTCAAAATGACGCATATCTAACCAACATGGCTTTATATATATTTCAATGACTTCGTTATTCTATTCAACAAATGAATATTTATTCTATTCAACACATGAATATTTATTTTTCTATTCAACACATGAATATATATTTTTCTATTCAACACATGAATATTTATTTTTCTATTCAACACATGAATACATATTTTTCTATTCAACCCATGAATATTTATTCTATTCAACACATGAATTTATATTTCTCATTTTCCAAATTAGAATGAGGCCCAATCAATTACCATATAACGTTAATTATATGGATTTTCTACAACACATGCATATAATAGCAACGATAAATAATCAGCCATCATCCAGAGTGCAACACACAACTGCATAAACATTAAATATAAATAATTAACGCTTGCACAGTCTGTCAATCCATCGATTGACATACAACTAAACAATCGGGATTAGTGTACGTCAAATCTCATCCCATTACCCATGTGGTGTTTCAAATAAACAAACACATATTTTATTTATGCGGTTGGACGATGTGTAAAATTTATCGTCCCAATCAATATCAATCAAATCAGTGTATATAAACAAATCGTCCGATTTGTTTATAAATATTTATTTTATATATACGTTAAAAATCATATTTTTAACTATAAAATATTTTCCACTATAAAATATTTTATTTCATTTCACATCACACAATTAAATTTCACAACACAGTAATCAAACAAACAAGTCATCCATGGTCTGTGGACGACGGGTGTCGGGTGCTGCTAAGCACCGTCTTCATCCTAATATATATTTCAACTAGAAAATAAATAAAAGGTGAAGAGTTCTCACCGAGGGTTCCACTCCTTCATTTTATTTCTGAAATTCAAAACATCTAGATCTGGCCGTACATCCAACGTAGTCTTCCCCTCACTGTTCATATTAAAATCACATTTTTAATATGATGTTCTATACAATAAAAATCATATTTTTAATACTCTACCAATATAAAATTCATATTTTAATTCTTTCTATAATATAAAAATCATATTTTTATACTTTCTATAATATAAAAATCATATTTTTATTCTTCCTATAATATAAAAATCATATTTTTATTCTTTCTATAATATAAAAATCATATTTTTATTCTTCCTATAATATAAAAATCATATTTTTATTCTTCTACTTCGCATGTAAAAACCACATTTTTATGCAAGGATATTTCACATAAAGATGTCATCTTTTCATATTTTTAAAAAACCTCATCTTTTTATATTTAAATTTCAAAACCTATATGTGATTTATATTAAAAACATGATTTTTAAACAATGTAATATCATTAACATTGACTGATATATTTTATAAACTAATTATTTACCTTTCTCCGTCGTTTCTCACCCCCGGAAAGCTCAAACCCGAGCTCGACACCATCTCACCGTTGCATAACCACCATCGATCGCCGGCGGAGGTCTAGAAGCGGAGCTGATGGCCATGGGCTGGCACGGTGGCGAGGGGCGACGCTGTGGGGCCTACGGCATGGATTTGGGTGGTTTTAAGTGGGTTTTCGAATTGAAGATGGAGGAGGAAGAGGCGACGGGGTTGGGGGCTGAGTGGAAGAGGTGCGGCTTCGCTGGGATGGGCGCGACGGCGTAGGGTCGGCGGTTGAGGAGGAGCGGTGTCTGTCGCGATTGGGGAAAGCGACTGCTTTTGATTTGAGTTGACCGGGGAAATGAAAATATAGCGTTTGACTTAGGGGCCTTATATTTTATAATAATATTATTTAATTCATTTTAAAATTTAGAATTGTCACGAACTCCAAAACGAACCCAACGACTGCCACTCCTAGCTAATTACCCCCATTCAGAACACAATGGGATAAGTATCGTAGGCTGATTCGACCGTTTCGATCAGTTTTCGTCAAAATACAAATATAACTCTATATATTGAATTTGAACGCACATTTCAATTTACCGGGGCCACATACGGACTTTTAAAAATTCTCGAAAAATATTTTCTAACTTCGTATTGACGATACATGCCTAACACAACTAATTTCGTCAAATTCTGAGAACTTTTGAAAAATGGCAATTTTCCAGTCGATCAAAATCAACTAAAACTGGTCAAACGCGTTTTCCTTTGCCATGCTCACATATTGATTCGAGAAACTATGAAATTTGAAACCTAGCAATAATTTGACATCGCGGATCCAACAAAAGTGGTTTCGTCGAAAACCGAGGTCGTTTGCAAAATGGCTATTTTTTATGGCTAGAATTCCATAGCGACTATTCTGAATTTTCAACTGGGCATAACTTTTTATCCCCACAATGAAATTTCAATTTTTCGGATTCGTTGGAAAGATATTCTCAATTAGATTCGAATATTTTTGGTTTCCTTAAAATCCGGTTTATTATGCATCCGGTACATTCATTTGAAATTTGAAATCGAATTTTCGAACTACCACGCCATTTTCAATTCTTTTTATAATTTAAAATAAAATACTTATATTCTAACGACGATGTATATAAATATATATGTTTCTATTTCTATTCAAAATAAATTTCTCGTCATCTTTATTTAAAATAATTCATTTTAAATATTCAAAATTCACTAAAATTGCCAAAACAAAATTTTTTAAATTGGCTCGGGTTTCTGGGTTATTACAAATTGGCAGTATATGGCCTATAAATCAATCGGTTTATAAATATTGATTTACTGTCAGGTAAATCGATAGAAATGAAGTTATAAATTTATTTTATAACTGGAAGTAGATTTTGAAATATATTATTTTGAATAAAAGTTTATTACAGGAAATAAACATTTATTATTTATTATTTAAGTTTATAAGTGATTATTAAATTATTTTATAAAATAAATTCTGATGTTAATCAGATTTATAAGCCATAAAGTAGAAAATTAACCTAATGGTTTAAAGTTAGACAGTTATTCAAAGGAACAATTTAATGGAATTATTTAAATTAATTGTATTATTAATTAATTTAAAGGAAGGACAATTGAATTTGGTTAACAAGATAATTGTGTTTTGGGTTGACTAAGTTAAACAACATAACCGGGATTGATTTTTAAATTAATTTAATAAAATATTTTAATGTATATTTGTTTTAATTTTAATAAGATTTTAAAAAGAGAATTTACTAATTGTTTCAGTTTAATAAAGAAGATAACTACCTATACAGTAGTTAATGATGAAGTAATTTATTTTTTTAGTTAATAAGAATTTAAGTGTTGTAAAAAAATCTAATTGAATTGTGTAAGGAATTTATGAATAGGTTTTATATTTAAAACCCGAGAGTTTGATAACAAAGTTATAAAAGGAATTTTTAAGCAAATATGACAGCTTAAAGTAATTGTTTTCTTAATAACTAAATTAAGTAAATGGAATAAAGAAAAAAGGGTTCTATATTAAAACTGAGTTCTATAATCAAGGTTTATAAAAAGAGATGTAAATTTAAAACGTTAATTTTAAATTAATGTTATTAAATAATGAAACTGAGAGAAATGAATGGAACTGAAATGAAATTTCCAAAAGGGAATGATTAAAAGGAATTTGTGATTGAATTTGGTAATAATAATTCGGGTTATAAAAATGAATTCTTTGAAAGGACTTAAGGTTACGAAGTGATTTTTATTAAGAATTACTAAATCAAGGGATTAAGTAATAATAAGTTATATTTTAAAAGGATATGTGTTCAAAAATAAGAAGTTTATAAACCATATTTTTAATAAAATAGTTAATGAGATTTGTTTGATATTAGAATGAATGTGGGTTTTTGAGTTACAACTCATATCTATCTTAAGATAAGAACATTGTTGATCAAGGTCTGAGAGGTAAATAAATACCCCAACTTGAATGACTTCAGGATAATATGAGGATGATATTAGTTGGTAACTAGAAAGAGGTTATAAACAATTTATTATTTCCATATGATAAATAATAACGCAACGTTAATCGCAATATTCGAGAATATAAAATGAGTTTTCCAAAACAACTGAAATGGGTAAATTTGAGAATATAGATATAATGATGTTTCTGAAGTAAAAGAAAATAAAAAGCGACTATGTGAGATTATAATGGTATTTTCGAGGAAAGGGAAATGAAATGTGGTGTTTTGGAATGGGTTTATTATAAAAATATAAGAGTTAGTTATTGTTTTCAAGCGATGAAACAAAGAGATTTCGTAACGTTGTTTTACAAGTGATAATCTGAATTGATTTTCCTAATTATAAATAACGAGAAATGATGTAGTAAATGTTTTGAATATGATAGTAAAATAGAAAATTAGATTTAATTATAGAACGTTTTCTTGAGGATTAAATTAAACTAGTTTTGAAAATAATCTTATGTTAGATAAGAAGTAGAAAGCTATGTTCGAGATACTTAAAGATTTAGAAGTTTAGTTAACCATTCATAAATTATTATTAAAGAGGCAAAGTACTGCCGAGTACTGAATCAGTGAACTCGATTTTTATTTTCATGATTATTTATTTAATAGTTAAATAACCGACTACCAAATTTGGCCCATACAATTGTTGCTACGGAAAGACCGGTGTCGAATCTATATTGAAAACCATTCCGAACCAGCAAATATATGAAGATGTTGATTGAAGATGGAGCAAGTGAAGACCGTGGATCCTCATAAACAGAAGAACTACTTGCCAAATTTCCCTGATGTTGCAAACAGGGTTATTTTGATCTGTGAATCTGTCATGGTTGAAATCTACGGATTGCAAGAACTACTCTACTTATCTATAGGTTAATCCCTAGGATGTGGTAGGAGGGTGCCTTTATTTCATCCTGTTCCCGGATGACTCGTATGAATGAGTGTCTAATAGAGTATTTACAAAGGGATTGCGTACGTTGATTTCTTCAAACATGTTATAGTTGTTGGTGGAGAGGGGCACTTCTTTTAGCTTAACGACTAGAGTATTTTTGAGGACGTCAATTAGTGATATCTGATGGATCTGACGATATGGCATTCAAAGTGAATGATGGCCAGATGTTCTAAAAATATAAATAAATAAATAAATAATGACCTCGAGTCTCGTCAACCAGCAAATGGTAAAAATCGGGTAGGTCGCATGGCTATGTGGGTCGCACCCATCAAAAGGGTACATCATTACCTGATTTGGAGAAATCAAATGCCTTCGATTGTCCTTTTTTATTTTTGTATGTATGCTATCATTTCGGTTGGCTGACCCCCAACCGTGATAATGATATATTCGGTATTCTCAAGCTAAGTGAGGGGTCATTCATGTTTGGCCTGGGTTGCAAGATGATCTTGTTGAACCCAAATGTATTCATCTCCGGAGGTACATTGTCGGAAAGGTGGTTGCCTATACCTTGCCATGTAAATCCATTCTCCAATAAGTGCCTGCAGTTTTTATTGTATACTTTATATGTAGAGCGTGAGATGCAAGCGCTCTGCTAGACTTATATTTATTTGTATTTAGACATTATTATAATATTAGAAAAGATATTGATTTCAAAAATGTTTTGGGTTATCATAAGGTACAAACCATTCGTGTTTATGTATGGATTTGGTCTTACGATTATCCGTTTCTTTCGAAAAGATTTTGACGTTAAAATCAAGTTGTGTGATACCCTTAAACTTAGTGTGTCTTCCTCGCTCTGGTCTACCAGACTGATCCTGCATTTGTAATGCTTGGGTTAGACCGGGTTGTACAGGTCCAGGTTATCGAATGCTTCAAAGTCCAGAGACAAGCTGGAGGTGTTCAGACACATGATATCTAGTAATTTTCCGCTGTGTTATTGTATATGAGGACAAGTTATTATAACTATCCAGATGTGTGATGTTCTTTGATGAATGTAAGTATTTTTTCAAGCTCTCAATAAAGATTTATTTCTATATTATATTTTGTTCCGCTGCGATGTGAGACTCTGTGTTGTGTATTTCTTCTTCTTCTATTCTAATATTTCTTTCTTTCATATCTCACCCTCTATTTCTTTCTTTTAAAGCTCTGGATTTCCGGTACTCGAGTTTGGACACGGGATGTATTTATGTCAAAAATTCGAGCATCGAATTTTTTGGTTCATTACAATATTAAATATAAGATTTGTTTAGAAATTATATCAACTTATATTGAATATCACTTCACATAATCAGCAAATACTTTAATCGAAATAATGGTATAAATACCTTTCAAATTCCTTAAAAGGTATGAGCTTTAACTACATAATTTAATATCGAATATCCGAAGATTATTTCCTTCCAAATCCAATTCAGTTATAATTAGAAAACTTTAACCTTATCAAGGTTATATTTCAAATATTATAAATCTTAATTAACGATTATAACCTTTCCATCTTTAGAACATACTTTTAGTCCAAGATTATGAAGTCTTTCATCTTATTATTATTCGAGAAAACTAATATTAACTTTATAATTGTAATCAAAAAATTAATAAATCATATACTTCTCATTTAAAATATATCCTCAAACTAAGGGTAATCAATTTCATTACGTCTTAACAAGCATTCTTTATAACTTTATCGTCGATAAACCAAATAATATAAAACTTGTAGAGTAAAGGATAACTTTATTAAAGACATATTCCATAACAACCCAGAATCAGTTGATATTAAATATAATGTTTAGACAGAAATCATATCAGCTCATATTCTGAAACACCCGCCTCCGTTAAGGTCACTCACAAAGGGAATGCCTTAACTTCGGTGGAGGTTTATAAGTAAAAGTCACAGATAAAAAACAAAACAGATATAAACACACATATATATATATATGAGCAGCGGAAAACAAACAGACTTTCATTTCATATATACGTGTTCATACAAAACATTTCCATAATTGTCTTACATCATCATTTCTGTCTTGATTATTAAATAAAGGAGCATAAAACATAATTAAAACTGCTTAAATCCCCATAAAACGTGTCCAAAAGCCATAGCCAAGGAAAGAGAGTCCAAACCATACTTCTACTATCTTCAAGCTTGCAAAGAGTCTGACTAAGCTAGGTTGTTTCCTCCCTTCGGACCTGGGGGGGAACGGAAGAAAAGAAGATGAAAGAAAAATAGAGTCAGACATAAAGCCTAGTAAGTCTAGTGACTCTTTAGTATGAGATTAAGAAAAGGGCATGATAGGTATAAACTGAAAATAGGAAAGTATCATAAACTAAGATAAAGCAGTTTTGAACAGAATATACTATCGCACACCACACTATATCTCTGCACCTACTTGTATTTGTTTCGATTGGCGCCCCATGATCGGGGTGAAGTGATCCCCTTTTTAAAGATCGGCTCCTACTCGCAAAATCATATGTGTCATATGGCCCCCAATGATTGTAGATACCTATGCTGGTCCCACCATGGGGTGTATCAACAACCATGGTGGCGGCCCGACACAATTCTGGAATTCATAGGTTATATTACTGATGCCCAGTGCCCTGTTTGTCTGCTCCGAAGTGTGTGCACGCCCGCACTCCGTTAGAACCCACACAGCTGCACCAACCGCCGTCGCTTTTGACCGCTTACAATCAGCCCAGTAATTGTGCCCCACCCTGCCTAGTTTCAGGGTACCATGATATCTAATTGGGTTACTGATGAAATGGGTCCCCGTTACTAGGGTTTTCTAGTCAAACATATTAAGTGGTTAAGTGTATGTATTAACCTAACCCCACCCATCAGTTTAGTTAACATGGTGAATTGGTTAAGTGTTTTAGTTAACTTAACCCTACCATCCTTATTCTAGCTTTAATTTATTCATTAAAGCACCGGCCACTCACATTAGACAGGTATTGTTGCCGTTACTGGACAGCCGGTCGGTTCCGGGCAAGTTTACACCGCAACTCAGTCTAAGCTCGGGTCCTTATTGGGCTTAATGCCTTAACCTCCCACATTGGATAGGTATTGTTGTGATTACTGGATAGCCGGGCGGGTCCGGGCAGGTTTACATCACAACTCAATCCAACCTCGGGTTAAGCATATTCGTATTTTCTAAATTTACATATTTGTCTCTTTTACTTGTTATATGTAAATGTTATGGCCCATTTTCCAAGTTCGTTATTATTATTATTATTATTTTAGGTATGGCAATTCATACCATTTAAATGTCACCAATTATTGGCATGTGCTAAACATGCAAACACATATATTTTTCATGTTTAATCCCAATGATATTCCCCCGTTTGTAGTTCGCAAGATTATAATGAATGTTGGGCTAGATATTTCAGCCCAACTTATAAACATAGAAGGGAAAGCCAAGAACATGAAGTATTCTAAATAACATAAAGGGTGTGTGACATATAAACTTGCAACTTTGCGATCTAATTAACATAAATCATGGGTTTCAACTTGTCATGTGAACTTGCATTCAAATAAGAATCTAATTAAATAGAAGTCACATTAAATGGCATAATTTAGACTAGCATAAAACATAAGCCTAAACATATTTTTATCTAGGCATAACTTCAAACACAAACTAGCATGTGACAAAGTTATTACATGTCCATAAAAATGTCTATTTTTGACATTAACCCAAAAGCGTGTACTAGATCAAATCATGTATCCTATTATAACATGAAACTTGTAATAATCGTGTGAAACAAAATGGTACTTGGCATGGACCCAATCACAAATTTGCAAAGAACATAAGAACATATACATGGGATTTAATCATGTAGGCATAACATAGAACATGTGTATATAAGTCTTAACTTGGACTTAGAAAAATGTATACAACCTATGTTTAACATATAGGTGTAAATTCCAACATTAACCATATACTTGTATGTGATGTTGCTTTCATTCTAAATGTACAATATGACCAACATCAAGTCAATTATACCACAAATATCCCAATACCATTCACAATACAATCATTTGCAATACAAAGATATGAATTAGCATCGTCGTTATACAATAGTAAAATTCCATTTCCACTTTACATCGAATCAAGTCTTAATTTTTATTCTCATCAGAAAAATTACTATACTTACAACAAACGACGATCTTGATTTTCTGGTTTCTAAGTTCTGAATTTGCAATGCTTTCCTTTGGGTAGATAAACGTTGTTTGAATCTTGTTTTTACTTTATTTTTGCTCGTCTCTAAGCTTTCTTCAACTGACGGCTACTTTTAGTTTCCTCCCGGCAGCATGACGGCTCTAGCTCTATTTTATTTGTGTGAATTTAGGTTGAGTGTTGGGTTGTATTTATAGAATTTCAGATTGATTTGAGCCGTCAGATGATCATAGAGTGAATCCAGACCATACACACCAAGAGGAGCCGACCAGGAAGTGACAAATCAGCCTTAGTGACACACCAGAACTTAGAAAATCGCTCAGAACTCGACCAGGCCAGCCAAGACCTGACCAGGTCGACTGGGCAGGTCGACCCCCAGGTCGACCACACGATCGACCTGGGTACCCAGGTCGACCCCCAGGTCTACCCCTTGGTCGACCTGGATCCTGGGCGGGAAAATTCCCGCCAAGCCCAGTTTGGGTCTGTTTTCGAATTTTGAACTGAATTTTAGCTGTTTGAATTTTAAATTGAATTCTGAAACTTCGGAAGGTCATAACTCCTTCATACGGGGTCCGATTTACGCAAACTCGGACTCTATCTCAAGCAGAATTCCAAGACAAGCGCAATGGCATAACCCGTTTCCCTTAATTATTCCATTTGAATTAAGTATACTTTAATTTTTTAATTTAATGTTATTAGAAAATTCGAGGTGTTACATTCTCCCATCTTAAAGGATTTCGTCCCCGAAATCTTCAAGTCTAGAAGAAAGTATATCCTAACATCCAATCGTCCATCTACTCAACCAATAAACACAGGCATCCATTGTCCTAAAAGACTTCTAATGCTTCATGATCACATGCATAGTGTGTGTATATGTCCTTATCTAATGCAAAAATTAGGCGGTCTACTGATTCAGTTGACCTCCTTAATGCGAATCATGTAAGTGTCATGAATCCATTATGTATGTAAATTTTTCCCTACTTATAATTCTACATGAGTGCGCAACCATTCATACAAATGCGACATCCATATGACAACATATCAAGTTTCAACCACATACAATTATGAATACGTATATGCATATGCAATATGGAAGTGACTGAGCAGATCTAATACCTACAGTGTGTGTATATGCATCCACGAGAAACCACTAGCAACCACTTGTAGCCATCAATCATAACATGTTTCAAATACATGTTTACATCCATTAGTTTCTACCTAAGGAGTTCGGAGAAAAAAGGACCGAGAAGATACACTAAAAGGTAGATACAAGCATAAACTTATGGAAAAAGAGAGGTCAAAGATGTACCCTCAAAAAGAAAAGGGCAGGTAGCGCATATTCTGTCCTCAGTTTCCCAAGTCACGTCTTCCTCGGCATCGCTTCATTGAACTTTAACAAGCTTGACTTCACGGTTGCGTAGCTTTTTGATTTCAGTTCCTATAATTCGAGTTGGAACTCTCCTCACAGTTGTTTCTCGTTCTATTTCAACTTCTTCTAGAATGCTTGGCTCCACCACTTCCGCAGACTCATGTAAACATTTTCGGAGATGAGAAACGTGAAAGACATTGTGAATTCCAACCAATCTTTCAGGCAGCTTTATTCTATAAGACGTCTTCCCAATCTTCTCGATGATAGGGAACGGTCCTACAAATCTTGGTGCTAGCTTTCCTGCGGATCCAAAGCGAACGATGTTCCTTAAAGGAGATACCTTAAGGAAAACCCTGTCCCCAACCTCAGACTCAAGGCCGGTCCTTCTTTTTTCTGCGTAGGATTTCTATATATCTTGCGCCATCTCAAGTCCACTTTTTCTGAAGTCTCTCTAATCATGTCTGGCCCAAGTATAAGCTTGTCTGTAGACTCCCACCAACAAGTTGGTGATCGGCACGGTCTTTCATACAAAGCTTCGAAGGACGCCATGCCGATGGTGTCTTGGTAGCTGTTGTTGTAGGCGAATTCCACTAAAGGAAGATGATCCTCCCATGTCCCTCCAAAGTCAAGAACGCACAGTCTCAAAAGATCTTCTAATACTCTGTTCACCCTTTCCGTCTAACCATCAGTTTGGGGGTGATAGGCTGTGCTCAAGCATAACTGTGTGCCTACAGCTTCTTACAGACTCCGCCAAAACTCGCTCGTGAAGATAGGATCTCGGTCACTCACTATGCTGGAGGGTATTCCATGGAGTCGAACTATTTCCTTGAGATAAAGAGATGCTAGAGATGAGACAGTCCTTCTACTCTTGACAGGTATAAAGTGGGCGCTTTTTTGAGCCTGTCCACTATTACCCAAATGCTAGTATTGCCCCTTCTTGACCTAGACAACCCATCAATAAATTCCATTGAAATGCTATCCCACTTCCATTGCGGGACTTCTAGAGGATGAAGCAGTTCTCCAGGCTTCTTTTGTTCCGCCTTGACCTATTGGCATATCATGCACTTAGAAACGAAATCTGCCACATCCTTCTTCATGCCAATCCGAAAGAAAACTCTCTTTATGTCCTTGTACATCTTGTCTCCACTTGGGTGTATTGTCATATTGGAATGGTGTGCTTCCTTGAGAACCATATTTACCAAATCTCTTGCTTGTGGGACGCATAATATTCCATCTCGCCTCAGCCAACCCTTATCATCAATGGAGTACCTATTGAGGTGACTGGAAGTTTCACCCCTAATTAGCTTATCAATCACATCAACAAGCTGAGGGTCTTCGCATTGTGCGGCCCCTATTGAGTCTAAAAGAGTGGGTCGTACTTCAAGTGATGCAAACAAACCAGGTACAAAATTAGAGGAGGGCCTAAAGTCAAAACTGGCTATATACTCCAAGCTTTGCCTTTCTACAAAGAGAGGGCTTAAGGTCAACTTCTTTCTACTCAAGGCGTCTACTACTACGTTGCCCTTGCCAGGAGTATAGGAAATCTCAAAATCATATGAGGCAAGAAACTCTATCCACCTTTGCTGTCTTAAGTTAAGATCTTTCTGCGAGAAAAGATACTTCAACAATGTATGGTCAGTATATAATTCAAAATTCTCACCTAGGAGATAATGGCGCCAAGACTTAAGCGCAAATACGATGGTGGCTAACTCAATATCGTGGGTTGGGTAGTTCTTTTCATAAACGTTCAATTGTCTTCCACCATAAGCTACTACCTTCCCTTATTGCATCAGAACAGCGCCTAGTCCCGTACCACAAGCATCCGTGTATACTGTAAACATCTTGCTTCCATCTGGCAATGTAAGAACTGGGGCTGTTGTGAGATCCCTTTTCAATCATTGGAAAGCAAACTCACAATCTAAATCCCAAGCGAACGCTAGATTCTTCTTTGTTAGCCTTGTGAGTGGAGCTGATAGTTTCGCGAAATCTCTAATGAACTTTCGGTAAAACCTGCTAGCCCGAGAAAGCTTCGGACTTCGGTTGCATTTCTTGGTGCCTTCCAATCTTGCACCGCTACCACTTTCGTGGGGCCCACAGCTAACCCCTCTTTAGACACTACATGTCCAAGAAACCTTACCACTTCTCTCCAAAAGTGGCACTTGGAGAATTTGGCTTTCAGCTGATGAACTCGAAGAGTTTCCATGATCTCCTTCAGATGCTGAGCATGTTCTTTCTCATTCTTTGAGAAGATCAAAATATCGTCTACGAAGACCACCACGAACTTATTGAGGAATTCTCTGAACACCCTACTCATTAGGTCTACGAAATAAGCGGGCGCATTTGTCAAGTCGAAAGGCATGACAAGCCACTCGAAGAAACTGTCTGGGGTTCTGAATGTCGTCTTATCAAAGCTATCTTCAACTACCCTTAGCTGATGGAACCCAGTAGCTAGATCAAGTTCGGAGAAAACCGACGCACCTATAAGCTGATCAAACAAATCGTCTATTCTGGGAAGCGGGTGTCTATTCTTCTTAGTCAGCTTGTTTAGCTCCCTATAGTCCACACAAAGACGTAGTGAGCCATCTGCTTTGGTGGCGAACACCACTGGAGCACCCCATTCCGAGATACTCCGCCTTGTAAACCCCTTATCGAGAAGCTCCTTAACTTGCTTACTGAGCTCCTTTCTCTCTTTTGGAGCCATGTGTCTAACAGGTAAAGCTACGGGCTTCGCATTATCAACAAGATATATGCTGAAGTCTATTTCCCGCCTCGGAGGTAAGCCCTTCACCTCTTCAAAGACATCTGGATATTCACGGACCACTCTAACCGACTGCAAATTCTCAACAGAAGCATCAAGCGACTCTAGATAACTAAGCATAACAGCATTCAAGGGATTACAAGAAATTTCTAGAGTGTTACCGAGCCGAGTCAAGAGTCTAACCACTCTCTTCTCACAATCAAGAATGGCACCATTACTAGATAACAAATCCATGCCTAAGATCAATCCATATCCCGAGAAACCCAAAACAAAGGCACTACATCTAAACTCAACACTTAGAATAGAGATTTTCAAATCCAAACAAACCATTGACAAATAAGCTGAGCCCCCAATTGGATTTGAAACAACCAAGGGATCTTCTACCATACTAGTGTCTAGGTGCAGAGATTCTGCTAAAGCAGATGAAATAAAGGAGTGTGATGCGCTAGAATCAAGAGAGTGCAAACTGGTTGATCATAGAGATAAATTAAGCTTTCTACAGAAATATTTCTACCTCGTTCATGCAGAGGTGCCACTAGTGCGTGAACCTGTCCCCCTAAAGTGGATCCAGTCCTCTGTCCATGCCCCCTCTTCTTTGGGCAGTCCTTAGCCATGTATCTAGTCTCGCCGCAATGGAAACAACCACCATTCATCTTCGCCTTCTTCTTTCTGTAGTCTTTCACTATATGTCCAACAATGCCACAGAAATTGCACCTTCTTTTCACGGGATTTGTTGTTCTTCTCGCCCTTCTTGAAGTCTGTTTTCTTAGCCTGTAAACCCTCTTTCTTTTCTTGAGGCACTTCCACCTCTGCCTCTTTCTTGCCTTTATCTTCTTCGTGTAGCAGCGCCATGTCCACCAAGCTTTCATAGGTCGCTCCCATAGGTATATGGGTCATAGCAAGGCTATGTAGAGGCTCATTTAGACCTTTGACGAAGCGAAGGGCCTTCTTGTGTTGGGTGTTTACTAAATCCAGCCCAAATCTGGCCAGCTGATTAAACTGATTGACGTACTCCTTGTTGTCATACTTCCTTGTTTAAGAGTTAGGAACTTCTCAATCTACATGCTTCTTTCAGCTTGGGAGAGGAATTTCATCTAAACCTTATCCTGAAATCTTCCCAAGTTTCCACTGGCCTCTCAGCATGGGTAACTTCCCACCAATAAGAAGCTTCGTCTTTAAGCAACCACACTGCTAGATGTATCTTTTTCCTGTCGTCAACTTCGAAGATGATGAACAAATTGTCGGTCTCCTTTAGCCAGTTCCTTGCTACCACAAAGGATTCAGTTCCATGAAAGTCCTTTCCACCCATAGCCTTGAAGTCTCTACACGTCTCAGAGAAAGTATTTCCACGAGGAGGAGGAGGAAGAGGAGGAACCGCCGCCACTATGGGAGGAGGAATGTTTGCTGGGCATGCATCATTGGCCCTAGCCTCTAGGTACCTTCGGAACCAGCCAGCAATCGGTACTCCTTCTGGAAGGTTAAGATCTCCCGACATGCTGAAACAAAAGGAAAGATTCAAGACAAAAGGATAGAGAGATAGTGCATATGGCTTTGGGGAATTATGCCTTTTAAAAACAAAGCTTTTTCTTGAAAAAAAATGCTTCTTTAAACTTCTTTTTGAAAATAGTTCCAAAAACCTTTATCTAATCTGGTATACCTGTGCTCTGATACCAAGTGAAACAACCTAACTCCGTTAAGGTCACTCACAAAGGGAATGCCTTAACTTCGGTGGAGGTTTATAAGTAAAAGTCATAGATAAAACACAAGACAGATATAAACACACACACACACACACACACACACACACACACATATATATATATATATGAGCAGAGGAAAACAAACAGACTTTCATTTCATAAATACGTGTTCATACAAAACATTTCCATAATTGTCTTACATCATCATTTATGTCTTGATTATTAAATAAAGGAGCATAAAACATAATTAAAACTACTTAAATCCCCATAGAACATTTTCAAAAGCCATAGCCAAGGAAAGAGAGTCCAAACCATACATCTACTATCTTCAGGCTTGCAAAGAGTCTGACTAAGCTGGGTTGTTTTCTCCCAGTGGACCTGGGGGGGAGAAGAAAAGAAGACGAAAGAAAAATAGAGTCAGACATAAAGCCTGGGAAGTCTAGTGACTCTTCAGTATGAGAATAAGAAAAAGGGCATGATAGGTATAAACTGGAAACAGGAAAGTATCATAAACTAAGATAAAGCAGTTTTGAACAGAATATACTATCGCACCCCACACTATATCTCTGCACCTACTTGTATTTGTTCCGATTGGCGCCCCATGATCGGGGTGAAGTGATCACTTTTTTAGAGATAGGCTCCTACTCACAAAATCATATGTGTCATACAGGCCCCAATGATTGTAGATACCTATGCTGGTCCCACCATGGGGTGTATCAAGTCCCATGGTGGCGGCCCGACACAATTCTGGAATTCATAGGTTATACTACTGATGCCCAGTGCCCTGTTTGTCTGCTCTGAAGTGTGTGCACGCCCGCACTCCATTAGAACTCACACTGCTACACGAACCGCCGTCGCTTTTGACCGCTTACAATCAGCCCAGTAATCATGCCCCACCCTACCTAGTTTCAGGGTACAATGATACCTAATTGGGTTACTGCTGAAATGGGTCCCCGTTACTAGGGTTTTCTAGTCTGACATGTTTAGTGGTTAAGCGTCTGTATTAACCTAACCTCACCCATCAGTTTAGCCAACATGTTGAATTGGTTAAGTGTTTTAGTTAACTTAACCCTGCCATCCTTATTCTAGCATTAATTTATTCATTAAATCACCGACCACTCACATTAGACAGGTATTGTTGCGGTTAATGGACAGCCGGTCGGTTCCGGGCAGGTTTACACTGCAACTCAGTCTAACCTCGGGTCCTTATTGGGCTTAATGCCTTAACCTCCCACATTGGATAGGTATTGTTGTGATTACTGGACAACCGGGTGGGTCCGGGCAGGTTTACATCACAACTCAGTCCAACCTCGGGTTAAGCATATTCGTATTTTCTAATTTACATATTTGTCTCTTTTATTTGTTATATGTAAATGTTATGGCCCATTTTCCAAGTTCGTTATTATTATTATTATTTTAGGCATGGCAATTCATACCATTTAAATGTCACCAATTATTGGCACGTGCCAAACATGCCAATACATATATTTTTCATGTTTAATCCCAACGATATTCCTCCGTTTGTACGATCGAAAGATTATAATGAATGTTGGGCTAGATGTTTCTGCCTAACTTATAAACATAAAAGGGAAAGCCAAGAACATGAAATATTCTAAATAACATAAAGGGTGTGTGACATATGGACTTGCAACTTTGCGATCTAATTAACATAAATCATGGGTTTCAACTTGTCATGTGAACTTGCATTCAAATAAGAATCTAATTAAATAGGTGTCACATGAAATGGCATAATTTAGACTTGCATAAAACATAAGCCTAAACATATTTTTATCTAGGCATAACTTCAAACACAAACTAGCATGTGACAAAGTTATTACATGACCATAAAAATGTCTATTTTTGACATTAACCCAAAAGCGTGTACTAGATCAAATCATGTATCCTATTATAACATGAAAATTGTAATAATCATGTGAAACTAAATGGAACTTGGCATGGACCCTCACAAACTTGCAAAGAACATAAGAACATATACATGGGATTTAATCATATAGGCATAACATAGAACATGTGTATATAAGTCTTAACTTGGACTTAGAAAAATGTATACAACCTATGTTAAACATATAAACATATAGGTGTAAATTCCAACATTAACCATATACTTGTATGTGATGTTGCTTTCATTCTAAATGTACAATAGGGCCAACATCAAGTCAATTATACCACAAACATCCCAATACCATTCACAATACAATCATTTGCAATACAAAGATATGAATTAGCATCATCGTTATACAATATTAAAATTCCATTTCCACTTTACATCGAATCAAGTCTTAATTTTTATTCTCATCGGAAAAATCACTATACTTCCAATAAACGACGATCTTGGTTTTCTGGTTTCTAAGTTCTGAATTTGCAATGCTTTCCTTTGGGTAGATAAACGTTTTTTGAATCTTGTTTTTACTTTAGTTTTGCTCATCTCTAAGCTTTCTCCAACTGACGGCTACTCTTAGTTTCCTCCCGGCAACATGATGGCTCTAGCTCTATTTTATTTGTGTGAATTTAGGTTGAGTGTTGGATTGTATTTATAGAATTTCATATTGATTTGTGCCGTCAGATGATCATAGAGTGAATCCAGACCATACACACCAGGAGGAGCCAATCAGAAAGTGACAAATCAGCCCTAGTGACACACCAGAACTTAGAAAATCGCTCAAAAACCGACCAGGCCAGCCAAGACCTGACCAGGTCGACTGGGGAGGTTGACCCATAGGTCGACCTGGGTACCCAGGTCGACCCCCAGGTCGACCCCCTGGTCGACCTAGGTCCTGGGTGGGAAAAATCCCTCCAGCCCAGTTTGGGTCTATTTTCGAATTTTGAACTGAATTTTGAGCTGTTTGAATTTTAAATTGAATTCTGAAACTTCGGAAGGTCATTATTCCTTCATACGGAGTCCGATTTACGCAAACTCGGACTCTATCTCAAGCAGAATTCCGAGACGAGCGCAATGGCGTAACCCATTTCCCTTAATTCTTCCATTTGAATTAAGTACACTTTAATTTGTTAATTTAATGTTAACAGAAAATTCGGGATGTTACATATTCAATATCAACTCTCATACTTAACAGATACTATAAGTGGAATAACGGTATATCCACCTTTTAAATTTCTCATATATTATGACTTCTAACTAAGAATTAATATCAAATATGTAAGATTATCTATAACAAATCCATTTCCTTAATAATTGGAAAATGTTAACCTTAAAAAGTTATATTTCTAAAACAAGATTTTTACATTATCCGGTTCTTCTTTGTGGCTAAGCTTGAAAACCCTAAATTTAAAATTATTTTCCAAAATGTAACGTCCCAGAAATTTCGACAAATGAAATATGGAGTTAGCAGAAGTTTAGTAATTAATAATAAATTTATAGTTGATACTTGGGTTAAGCGAATATATGATTTTGTGTATATCTTGAACCAATTACTTTATTCGAAATAGTTGGTTGGAAATCAAATAATTTTATTGAATTGGATTGGAACACAATTTAAGAGTACAAATAGTTGAATATAAAAATAAATGAAGTAGTGTTAAACGGATTGGAGAACTTCATTTTTTTAAATGTATGGAAATCGGATTGGATATATGTGTATTTGTGAAATTTGAATTTAACGTTTCAAATTTTAAAACGGACAGATTTATTGGTAAACAAACGGAATAAAATCGATGAACCGATAAATGATTCATAATTTAAGATAACGTCATTACTACCAAATAAAATTTTATTGGGTTCAGAACAACGAGACATGCAGAATAACAAGACGTGACAACATGTCAAATTTCGATGCGATTGGAATTTATGGCAGTGCATAAATAAAACGTTAACGTAAATGGCGAAGGAAATAAAAAGAATAGTAAAATAAATTATTAGCCAGGTTCCTTCTCCTATACACATCATTGATTGCTTGGCCACCACACTACCGATGCCTTCATCCCCACGGTTTCCCCTCTATAAATCGCAAGGATTTTCTCCATTTCTTCAGAATTAATCGAATCATTTCCCTTTTTCTTTTTATTTGCCGAAGCCAAACTAATACCAAAAAATTCTCTGGCAATAATCGTTCTTTCCAAATTAATCTCCCTCTAAAATCAGCCCTTCGTCCTGAATCGAAATCCCCAAATCGCTCCTGCCCTAGATCGCTACACTAACCACCAAGATCGAAGCCGCCTCCTCCTGACAATCGAAAATTTTAAGCCTAAATTGGCAAATAAAATCGTTTTCCCTAAACCTAATCACAATAGTTATCCCCAGATTGAAGCCAGTAATCACCGATGTCGTAGCAGCCATGACGAACTCTGATCCGTTGCCTGAAGCACTGCGTCACCATCAAATTGATGCCTTTCAGTTTCACAAGAGAAATCAGAGTCTGCCTTTCTCTTCTTTGCTAATCTCAAGGTGAGCATCCCACTTTGTGTATTGTTTGGGTGTTGGCTGTTTTTGGTCGTTACTACACTTTGTGGTTGAACCTGTTCGTGGGTGGTTGGGACTCGAATTTTGAACATATGTAGTGGTCAGTTCACATATATGTATACATCTACTTTGTATATGTATATATATATATAACTGACACGCATATTTCCATAGATCAACATTGCATTTGGCCATGATTCATCTTTTACAACCTCGATGCGATAATCGTGATTGTTGCTTGCTAGATGTTTAAATTTGACCAACTATATATATATATATATATATATATATATTTGATCTGTTCATTCCGCATACACCCGGTTAAGCTGGCTGATCCGAAACCATGTAAGGTTCTGACTGCTTAACTCTCTATATTCCTCAAAATGCTTGTGTTCTGACTTTTCAATGTCTTCCATAAAATAATGGAATCAAATTTCATAGGTTACTGGTAATAGTATAAACTTGATTCTCAGCAGAATGTGGTATTGTACATGCTCTCCGATCATTATTGGTTGTATGTAAGGGTTGTTATGCATGTGTTGACGAAATAATGAATTTTTCCATTCAAGGTCCAAAATAATTTGGTAACCTGTATGACCATTATTTAAGCCATTAATGTCTTCCTTTTCTTTTTACTGAGTCGTAAGGAGACGTTTGTTCACACCAAGAAACCGACCAATTAGTGCCTGAGTTGACCCAGTATGGTGTTCCTAAACTGGAGTACGAGTAGTTATATCTTTGAGTAGACACTTGACAACCATGGAAACTTTAACTAATTGGATTAATGTGAGTAAATAGTTAGTCAGTTCTATTTAGACTTCAATGACATCATCATTAAAATATAAGCATTCTCAGTTTGGTTGATGCTGAAAATGCATATGGAATTGAATATATGTACACACTTCTATATATATTCCCACTTATTGGACATGCTTTGAAAATCAGAACTACTGATGATCTGCTTGGTTTTGAACCTGATATATCAAATACATATTGGGTGGAATTGGGTGATTAAATACATATAGGAAATTGGGTAGCCTAAAGCCATACGCTAGGCCTTAGCATTGCTGGGGATTTTCAGAAAAATATGATATAGGCTCAATGACATTTGTCATGCATTTCATTAATGTAGTATTTAGGGTAATCCATGTTGATCTGCAAGGAAAACTCTGTATTGTAACAGTTCTTATTCGGTTGATGCCAATAACTTAATAAACAAATCTCACGACTTTTGTGAAAATAATTAAAGGCCTATGCGGGTGTGAAGCATTACATTTACATGCTTAAACCTTATACGCAAATATATATATATATATATGCTACTCGGTGTGGATTTGTATTATACACATGCTCTAACACCATTGGTTAGTTGTGTTGCATCATTGTCTGTCGCATGTGAGGTTGTCTTATGGAGTCACAGACCTTGGTGGTGTGAGTGATCATAAGAATTAGTTTTCAATGATTCAAATTTTAATTTTAATTTTTGTTTTCAATTGTGTTAAGTTAAAGCTTAAAGTTTTATAGGTTAACAACCAAGCTTCCTTGGTATAATGATCTGTTCTAAACTAATTTCATGAACATAACTCTTGTTGTTTTGTACACTTTGTTAATGTCAAACTATGTTTTTCTAGTATAATTTGTAAGTTGGTTCTTACCATGTTCCATCATTTTCCAATAAAATTCTTCATTTGCATACTGTCTTTTGAACCATCTCGATTGCCATAATTGTTCATTTTTTTTAGCTTCCTTAACATGCTATTCTTCAGTCGGCTGCTGATTTCATGATAACGATGTTTAAGATGATTGGCCTTTGGCCATCAACATGGTTTCACTACTGATCATAGCATTCTTCAGTTTTACTATCAAAGTAGATTATGTTATTTTTCATTAGATGTTTGGTGGATGTTATGACCATACCATGCACATGCTTTCACCACCTTAGTTTGCTATTGTAGTTACAGTAATTTGATAGGCAATGAGTCATTGACCTACCCTTTTGAGCTTAACAAAAGGGCTATGCTATTTTATCACACCAGCTAACTATAATAAAGTAGCAATTACTACTTCAAGTATAACAGATATAGGTCATTGATTGTACCGTGTTTGTTCCAAGTCAATATACTTAATAATGATGTTTTACTTGCTGCTATTTAATCATATATATTAATGTAAATATGTCATAATAATAAAATACAAGTAGTCTGATTTTTCTACAAATTTTTCCTTGATATAAAACATATAGTGTATGATCGATTTAACCAACTTTCAAGGGATAATTGGATCTGCTCTTTCATTTCATAGTTTTCTTTGACAAATAGGATTTGAAGGACACACTAGTGCTAATTTTAAGTGTACTGGTTATTGACTACAGGTCTCAAGTTGCGGTTGATAAATATATTCATAGCTGACATTTTAGGTTACTTATCCTATATGAAAATGAAGACACCAAACTTAGAAGTTTGGAAATGGGTCTGCATATAACTTGAAAATATATCATGTTGGCCCTGCATTGGAAATTCGTGAAGCCAATATTTATTGCTGACCATAAAATATTAAGTAGCTATTTTGAATTTAAAGGATTGCATACATGTCATCCTTTATACATGCAATGTGGATGATATTTGCATTCGTTGGATTCGGAATTTATGGCCATTCAGCTTGCATTTGTTTTACTGATGCCATGTGCTTTTGCATTACGCATATCGTACATGGTGTACAATCCAGGATGCTGAGGCAATACATGTATGTGTATATATACACATACATATATATGCAAGCTCCTAGAATCACCTGGTTATTATTTATATTAGGTTCGGGATGCTGAGGCGGTGCACGTGTGTATATTATATACACGCGTACACTCGCAAGCTTCCGAAACTGTTCGTCCCTTGAAATAGATAACTGATATTAACAGATATCACACTTGGTATAGACACACTATTATGAATTGATACGATCACTGTTTATTTTTATATATGACATCGATGTTGGGATTAATTATTATATTTTAGTTTCTATTAAAGTTAATTTACCTGAACTAAGATTTAATCCTGACTCGAGTGTTTTATGTTCTTTTTGCATGGAACGCTCGGGTCAGACCCTGAGCGTTACAGATTTAGAGATCACTGTTCAGGATTAGAAGATTGGCAAAGCTGGGGATTCAAAAGATGGCGCACTCTGAAAGAAAAAAAAGTAAATATTTTCCCTTTGTATTCAAAGTGTATTTTCAGTTTCTGCTGTATATAGAAAAGTTAGTATACAAAGATTCTGATTAATTTATAAAAGTTTTGTTTCGTTGTTCAATACTGTGTTATTCTTTATTTTGTGTTTTTCTGTGTTGGTTCTGGGTTTAAACTCCGTAAGCTAAATAACGATCCGTCGTTTTGGAATGTTCTAAGTTGGTTTAACTACCGATTTAAAGCGGTCAAAAATGGCGGGACGTTACAAGTGGTATCAGAGCTTTGTTTATTCAAAGCATAGCTTATAGGGTTTGAAATAAATAGGATCGACACTGGATAAAATGGATTTTGAAAATAAAAAGGTTTTGAATTATAAATTTTGAAAGTATAAATAATTTTTAAATAACTTTTGAAAGGAAAAATATTTTGGTAATATTATATATTTTGAAAACTAGTATTTTTAAAATAATACAACGGAAATAAAAAATTATTTTGATATTTAAAATTTTTCGGGATCCCCAGTCTCTAAATTCGGATTTGCCAGAGCTGTTCTTCGATAAGTTCTCTTAGGATTGAATCTCGAATCCGTTATCGAATGGTTCCAAAGGAAGATACGTATGAGAGAATAAACAAATAAATTTTTGAAGTTGTGAACTTTAGAAATGAAAGCCAAATGAAATTGATTAGAAATAAGAATTTAGATGATAATTTGAATGAAAAAGGGGAAACTTGGAATCGTTTCAGAAATAAAGCGCTGAATTTTATTTTGATATTTAGGATAGAAATAAGTGAAAATAAAATCGGGGAAAGATAGGATTGGAGTATGACTATGCTAAATTGGATTAATTTATTTGAGTTATTCAGAATTTGACAATATGATTTATAATTGGGTTTAAACTAATAATGTATAATCGAATACAAGAATTCGATAGTGAAGTATATAAAATTGTTAATTGTTCACAAGAAGTGATTAGTAAACAAAAATTGTAAATGAAGCGATATATGAATAAAGATTGTAAGGAGATATGAATCAATATCGGAATAAAATTAAATTTTATTTGACGTGACGAGTTCAGATTTCGAAAAGGGAATAATATTTACTTTTAAGAAGTAAATCGCATTCGAAAGCAAATACGTTGCAAACAGAATTGAAAACAAGGGAAAAAGAAGTTGACTGGTACAGTGAGATTATTCTGAAGTTCAGAATGTAAATCAAATGAGATTTTTCCAAGGTTTGGATTATATTATCAAATAAGGGATTATTCAGAAGAAGGTTTTGCATAGAGTCAATTATGCTGGATTTCAAGGAAATATTATTTACTTTTCATTTAATTGAAATTTAATTAGCTGTTATGTATTTAAAGTAAAGAATATAGAACATTTTAAAGTTAAATATTTCAAAGGCGTGAGTTATTGTTATGATCAACAATTATCGTAAAAGAAGAAAAATCTTAACTTGAATTCGGAAGTCATGAGAATTGAGTATTTTTCAAAGCTGTGAATTTTATTTATTTCAAAGTTAATAATGTTGTTCAATTAAGGTTTGAGAGGTGATTATATCCCAACTTGATTGACTTCATTGTTGACTAAAAAATGGTTAAGGTTCGATATTAAGAAATGATTAAGTGAAGTAAGCAAATAAGCGACAATGGTTAAGTGGGAATAACGATGTTTGTTACACATCTGGTTCAATCCAAATAATGAATTTAAAAATGTTTCCCTCTGAGAATAAAGTATATTTTCTATAGAGAATGAAGATTTTTGAATACTTAAAAATGTTTTCCAATAATGATGGGATATTTTATAGAATTATAAAAAAATAAATATGATAATTGAAAATGTTGAAGAAAAAAGAATTAAAGAGCAAAATGGCGCACGATGAGAACAAAGGCCAACAGAGCGTAAAGGGAAATTCGTAAATTGAATCTAAAGTTGTGTAAGGAATGATTTGATAAAAAATTAAGAATTGGAATTAAGGAAATTGGAAATTGACTGGAGATTAGTTATGTTGGACAATTTCCTGAGTTTTGATTTGATGTTGGTTTTGGCCTTTGGGGTTGATACTAGGACGATCGAAGGATGTGAATGTGGAAGAGAAATAAAGCATGAATGAGAAATTTAGTCCTAGAATGGAAAATTTAGAAATTTTAAGAATATGAAGATGTGAATGAAGTGACGAACTTAATTACTAGAAATGTGGGTAAAAAAATAATTAGTTTATAACCGATAGAGTCATCAATCTAAGTTGATATTAGATATTTGAACTGATTAAGAGATTTTGAAATTTGAATGGAAATTTGAGGAAGTTCGATTTGAGATAGTGGATAGAAATTTTCGGAGCATATATGAAAAATGCAAAAAAATTATAGCGAAGTCGAAAAGCTATATATTTGGAAGGTAATCGATTTGAAATGAAATCGTATATAATAGAATTTGTATAAGAACAATGTGTTGAAAAATGTGATTTGGAAATCTTATGTAAATTGATATAAGTATGAATTATGAGAAGTATGAATACTATATGTATATAGTATTATATGTTTTCAAACTTTCGATAAGGAAAGTACCATCCTTCACCTTGAATTTTGAGTTTGGTTAAGATATGCTGCTGGTGGTAGTAGGTTGTCTGGACATAAAACTCATGAGTTGTCGTTGAGCACGACTGCTAGTGTAATTTGCAGGGCTGCAGATAGCCTACGGTGGTCGGATGTTCCCTGAGGGAATCAGGCGTAACCATTGTGATCGCTGCGATCTAGAGTCGTTGAAATTCGACCGTGTAGCGAACTTTGCAGGGCTGTAGATAGCCTACGGCGGACGGATGTTTCTTTGGGGAACCAAGCGTAACCATTGTGACTGCTGCGATCTATAGTCGAATTGTAAAGGCGTAATCCACAGAGCTGTGAAAGCTTACGGATATGGATGTTTTCTGGGGGACCCAGGCGTAACCATTGCGTACCTGCGGTCCACATGGTAAATCATCTACCGGTGAAAGAGATGTAACCATTATAGTTACTAACGGTAGCATGATGAGCCGTGCGAGTATTTGAAATATCTTAATGATAGTGAGCCACCTGTTTAATGCAGCAGTTTGTCTTCATAACTTGATTGGTCCTCGTGACTTGAGTTAATTTCACTTGATGATTTGATTTCGTGATCCTGAGATAGAGCAACTAACACTCAATGACCTCAGATTGTCTTTAATTCTTAAATATCTTCTGTTGATTTGTCCATAACGAAATTTGCAGGGAAGTGATTTCCTATAGATACGGATATTTATTGGGGGATCCAGACAAAACCATTGCGTATCTGCGATTCATGAACAATCAACATGTCAATGTCACATTGGTACTTTCTGTATCTATTTTTAAAAAAGAATTTTTGAAATACTTTTATTGGGAATTGAAGCAAGGATATTCAGTACTTGGAGATTTTAGTTGTGCGCCTAGCCAGCATATGCCTAACATCTGTAAGAACGACAATAGACTTGTTAAACTTCAAGTTATCAAGTATTTCTAAATCTATAATTTGAAATTAAATAAGTTAAAAAAAGAAGTTTTTGAAGTATTTTTAAATTCCATAATTTTAGAGGAATAATATGAATATTTTCCAAACAAAATTTGTGTATAGAAATTATATAAGATTTCGAATTTTGGAAATTTTAAAGACGACAATTTGTAACTGGAAGAGGGATGTTATTTACACTCTTCAATGCATGTTAAGGGGTAAATGGATTGAGTGTAAGGAAATTAGGTTGATAAGCCTATACCCATTACAGTGAAACTACGGATAATAACATCGACGGCTGAGGATTATTAAAAAAAAGAAAAAAAAAGGAATAATTTGAGATGCATAAATACAAATTATGCAGGAACTGGAATTTAAAAAGCGATTGGTTTTAAAACGAAATTATATGATTTTGAATCTCTTAGAAGATTAGGTAGGAAACTGGAGATATCTTAAAATAATTTGAGATAAAAATTGGTATAAGGAAATTGATTGTAATTTAGAAAGCATGAAAATAAAAGAAAATTCATATTTGATAAAAATTGATTATTGAAAGGAAAATTGATTTTTTTTTTCTAAGTAAATTGAATATGAAGGATAAACAAAGAGGATCGATGAGTTAAACATCGATATTTGAATTAGTTGTGGAAAAATTTCTCATGAACATGAAAATTTGAAGTATACAGTGGTGTAACCCTAACGATCTCTCCTTTTCGAGGACAAAAAGTTTTGGGGGGGGGGGGGGAGAGATTGTAACGTCCCAGAAATTTCGACAAATGAAATATGGAGTTAACTGAAGTTTAGTAATTAGTAATAAATTTATTGTTGATACTTGGGTTATTGAATATATGATTTTGTGTATATCTTGAACCAATTACTTATTCGAAACAGTTGGTTAGAAATCAAATAATTTTGTTGAATTGGATTGGAACACAATTAAAGAGCACAAATTTTTGAACACGGATTGGAGAAATTCATTTGTTTAAATATACGGAAATCGGCTTGGATATATGTGTATTTGTGAAAATTGAATTTAACGTTTCAAATTTTAAAACGAATAGATTTATTCATAAACAAACAGAATAAAATCGATGAACCGATAAATGATTCGTAATTTAAGATAACGTCATTACTACCAAATAAAATTTTATTGGGTTCAGAACAACAAGACATGCAACATAACGAGACGTGACAACATGTCAAATTTCGATGCAATTGGAATTTATGGCAGTGCATAAATAAAACTTTAACGTAAATGGCGATGGAAATAAAAAGAACATTAAAATAAATTATTAGCCAGGTTCCTTCTCCTATACACACCATTGGTTGCTTGGCCACCACACTACCGATACCCTCATCCCCACGGTTTCCCCTCTATAAATCGCTAGGATTTTCTCCATTTCTTCAGAACTAATCGAATCACTTCCCTTTTTTTTTATTTGCCAAAGCCAAACTAATACCCCAAAATTCTCCAGCAATAATCGTCCTTTCCAAATTAATCTGCCTCTAAAATCAGCCCTTCTTCCTAAATCGATATCCCCAAATCGCTCCTGCCCTAGATCGCTACACCAACCACCAATGAAAACAATTTTTTCATGGCAAATAAAACAATTGTTTTCGCTTAGTCTTCATTTGAGTATATTTGTGAAGACTAAGCGAAAACAATCGAGTGTTTTCGCTTAGTCTTCACCAATGAAAACAATTATTTTCATATATTTTAAGACTAAATTGGCAAATAAAAACGAGTGTGAAGAGTATATTTTTCAACAATCCCCAAATTGTTTTCATTTGAAGACGAGTGTGAAGAGTACATTTTTCAAATGAAAACAATTTTGTTTTGAAAATTTAAACCATCTTATACGTATTTGAATATTTTATTTATTTTGAATTTGGACAATCGAGTATATAAAGATTTCGCGTATACGCGTCATGAACGTATATTCGAAGTTTTAATATACTGGATAGATATAGAATCACACTCTAGTCGCCCGGAGATAATTCTGGTAATGCGACAGCATTATCAATATTTAAGTTCGTGTTTCGAAGGTGAGATATCTATATATTTCCATTAGACTGGTGTGAGAACCAAAACTTATATAGATAGATTCATTTGTTGTGATTTGACATCAAAAACATGATTTTTTGTATATATATCAAAATTATGAGTTTGAAACTCTAATTCACTAATTGATTGATGTTTGTGTTGTTTGTTTATTTGTTTGATAATTTTGAACCATTATGCCTAATTGAATCAAATATTAAATTATATTGAAAATTGGTCGCATTTGCTTGCATATACATGTACTTACATTGAACAGGTCATGGCAAGGAGGCTAGAGCAGAGAATAAAATTTGTTTGCCCGACAAATAGGTACATGTTTACTACATAATTTACTGTTTCGTTTGGGTGATGATGATTTTATGAGCCGATTGGCTAGCCGCTTTCCTTTTTCCTTTTCTTTTTGAGATCAGAAGGCCTATATGGCAATTTCGGGATTTTCCCGTGCTCCCCGTACAAAGGAGGTTATGGCGAAATTTTTCGAAAATTTAGGGTGTTAGCCAAATTTTTGAAGAATTTGAAAATTCTCAGAAACTGAAAAAGTTGGAGAATGGAAGCTAGATCGAACGTAGAGTGGATTAATCAAACCACTTTCGACTTTGTTCCTTTTCGGGGACGAAAAGTTTTAAGTGGGGGAGATTGTAACAACCCGAAAATCTGAGCCAGTTTAAAATTTTTATTTTGGCAATTTTAGCGAAGTTTGAAGATTTAAAATGAATTATTTTAAATAATATCGATGAGAAATTTATTTTGAATATAATTAGAACGTATATATTAATACACGTCGTCGTTAGAATATAAATAATTATATATAATTATAAATAGAATTGAAAATGGCGTGGTAGTTCGATAATTCGATTTCAAACTTCAATTGAATGTACCGGGTGCAAAACAATCCGGATTTTAGTGAAACCAAAAACCCATTTTTCACTAATCGCCCGTTTTGCAAATAAGTCCCTGATCGTATTTCGCCAATAACTCCCAAACGGTGCGCTTTTGGCCAAAGTCCCTCTAGATCAAAGTTGTAGAGCACGAAATTCTCTTCGATTTGGCTATATGGAAGTCGTGTTTTGGAGTTCGGAGCTGCTCGGAAAACGCGTTCGAAGTCTGCTGTTTAAAAGCGGTAAAATTCATGTACTTTCGCGAATTCTGGCGAATTGGTGCATTTTTGGCCAAAAGACCCTTAATCGAAAGTTGTCCGGAATGGCGTGTTTAAGCTAGGACAAAGATGGTGTGAAGATTGAAACTCGTTTGCAAAGTCTAGGACCCGAACAACGAATCCGGGCATTAGGAAAAAAGTGAGTTTTCTCCATTTTAAAGCTTCTACAGTTTTTGACATATAAAGTAAATAAAAATATGATCTTTATATTATAGAGAGGATAAAAATCCGATTTTCAACCTATAGAAGATATAAAGATGAGATTTTTATATAATGTAGATAATAAAAATGTGATTTTTATACAAGTAGTGGCTACGGTCAACGAAAGTGACAAAAGGCGAGTACGACAAGATTTTCTACATAAGAAGAGTCCAGATGATTGGATTAGCTAGTTGGTGAGAACTTCTCACTCAAAAATTCTTTTTCTAGATATATATATATATACTAGGATGCAGACGGTGTTTAGTAGCACCCGACACAATCGTCCACAGACCATGGACTTGTTTGTTTGGTTGTGTAGTTGGTTAGATTATTTGGTTTGAATTGAGTTGTTTGGTGAAATGTAATGGATTTGATTGATGTGTGAATGGCGTGGGCCTTCACTAGACCGGGGATAAGGCTAGGCCTTGTCCCGTTTCTAGTATCGTGCCGTTATGCCGCCGAAATTTTCTAAAATAAGTTAGAAAATAAAAATATCATTTTTTTTTGTAAATGAATTGAATAAAAATTCATGCGTTAAAATAAAATATTTTATCGTTAAAAATATAATTTTTAACGTGAATATGAATATAGTGAAAGTGAATAAAATAAAATATTCATTTACAAACCGGACGGTTTGTTTATGTACACTGATTTGACTGACATTGATTGGGACGATAAATTTTACACATCGCCCAACTGCACAAATAAAATTTGTGTTTGATTGTTTGAAACCCCACACGGGTGTTGGGATGAAATTTGAAGTTCACTCATCCTGATTGATTAAATATGTTGATCGGTTGATTGATAGGCTGTTATAAGCGTTAGATATCTATATTTGATGCTTATACAGTGTAGTGCACTTTGGTTGATGGTTGATTATTTTCCAATGCTATTATATACGTGTGATGTATGAAAATCCATATAATTAACATTATATGGTGATTGATTGGGCCTCATTCCAATTGGAAAATAAAGAATAATATAAAATAAAGGTTCATGTGTTGACTGTACTCATCCGTTGAGATTAGTCATGTGTTGAACGAAATATTTAACAAAAATAGTCACACGTGGACGGTACTCATTCGTTGAGATTAGTCGTGTGTTGACAAAGATAAAATAGAAATATATGAAGACGTGTTGATTGGATTGACGCCATTTTAACGTGAACGATATTTATATCGATTTTACTCATTTTAAAATGAATATAAAGCGATTTCGAAATGAATTGAATATAAAACGATTTCGAAATGAATGAATATAAAACGATTTCGAAATGAATTGAATATAAAACGATTTCGAAATGAATGAATATAAAACGATTTCGAAATGAATTGAATATAAAACGATTTCAAAATGAATTGAATATAAAACGATTTCGAAATGAATTGAATATATAACAAATTTGATTTGAATAGAAAACGAATTTGATTTCAATTGCATATATAACGAATTTGATTTGAATAGAAAACGAATTTTATTTCAATTGAATATATAACGAATTTGAATCAAATAGAAAACCAATTTGAATTGAATTGAATAGAAAACCACTTTGAATTGAATCGAATTGAAAACGAATTCGAATTGAATTTAAAACGAAGTGAAATGAATTCAAATTGAATTGAAACTTGAATTGAATAGAAATGAATTTTAAAACGAATTTATAAGGAAAAATTCAATTTTGATTTGAATTGAAATGGAAGTTGAAATGTTTTTGAAACGAATTCAAAACTATTTATAAAATTCGTTTTAAATAGAAATCGACGAAATATATATTATATATATATTATATATATATTATATATATAATATAATGGCCTGAATAGAACGCGCCGCGCCGCGGCAGTTTGTGAATTTCGACCATTTATTTCAAACGGACATTACGAGAGATCCGACCGACGAATTCTCCTAAAACCGGAACCGTTGGGTTCGTATCGAAAAGAGCTTTCTAACGAATATTAGAAATTTGAAATCTAACGGTTGGATTTGGAGATACGTCCAAATCAAATTTGAAAAAGGTCGGTGTAAGTGCAGTTCGATGGCCATTGTTGGAAATCGATTGTACGGGCCTTAATAAAATTATTAAAAATAGTAATAATTTGTGTAAAATCATAAGAAATGATTTGAGAAAAATTGGGGTGAAAAACTCCATACTTGAAAAGATAAAAATGGATTTTTATCGAAATGAACTAGTTTTGAACTAAATTTAAAACCCAATTATTTTTAAATAAATTAGATTTAAAAAGGGGTTTTAAATAATCGGAATTTCTAATATATTTGGTTGGATTTGAAATGGGTTTATCGTGAACTGTGTTTTTAATAACACTAGTTCTTTAACGCGATAATAAATAGAATGTGATTTGGGTTTGTCGTGAACTGTGTTTTAAATAACACTAGTTCTTTAACCGAGTAAAAGGAGTTTTAACAAATCTGCAATTAGATTGAAATGTGAATTTATAATCTAAATTATCGAATTTAGAAAATGAGCGAGAATGGAGTATCACCAGTTTTTTCTCCAAAGCGATAGTTAAATCTTTAATTAGATTTGAACGTGAAATGGTAATTAATTTTACCAACAACACTGTGGTGTTAGATATGGAGTATTACCAGTTTTGCTTCATGGGATGAATAGGTTGGGATTGGGAAATAAAATAAATAATTACTTCGGTGTGGTTCGCTAATCTCGACTAGTTTAGAAAACCATAATTTGGTTTGAAATGTCATCCAAAGGAAGATTAAAGGATAAATTTTAAAGAATTTATCTTGGATAAAATTAATGGGAACCTTTCCCTAAAAATGCGATTTTATGAATAAAAGAATATTCTGAGTTGGAATGAGGCGTATTTTGTGTTTGTGTAACATTCGTTTTTATTATACGCGGGTTGTTCGGAAAGTCCGGGTTTATACCCATTCTGAATAACCGATTCGACGATATGTCGAAGACGAAGACGGTGGTCGAAGACCGGAAGTCTTCACATCGTTTGGATGATTACTGATGATCCTGATTGGGCTGTACACCCAAGAGGATGGAAATAGTTGGTGGTCGTCCAGACGTACTTGGAGATGGATGGATATGCGAGGAAAGTGCCTCCGGTTTCGTTCAGACCCAGAACGAACTTGTAAATGGATTGTGTGTCTGACATTGGATTTCATTCTATGTTGATTGATTTCTGTTAAATATATATCTGTTTGGCGGCGGAGAATTTATTCTCTTGCTTAACGCCCTTCTCTGAGACGTACGAGCTTAGAGGTTATATATCGATAGATATCAATCGCATGGCATGAATTTCCTGTGTGGCATGCTGAGTGGCATAGATCAAGGCTTCTGTTGAAAAGCAAAGTCTTGTGGTTGATGATTAAAGCACGGGCTTTGTGGCATAGCTTTGTGTATAGCGTGGATTCACGAGCCTCACACCTCGGTATGAGTCAAAAACGGGATAAGGACCCAAGGAGAGCATGACGTTTCTTTCTAGCTATGGTGGTGTCAGTGACTTACCAGCCATGACATTTATATACTTTTCACCTATGTGGTTGTTGGAATGCGAGGTGCCTCGATTAGAGGTCTGTAAGGACCAGGAAACGTGTGTTCAGGAATAACTAATCCTCTAAAATAAGTGGGGACCGGCCTTGGAGGATCCGGGGTTGCCCAGAGTGCGTAACCCTGGGACATTTGCTAGAGTGTCTCGAACGCGGAGAGGAGCTTGCCCCTTGCCTCGACTCATGACGGAAATCCAATTTCCAATACATGTATTGCAGTTTTAATTGTAGAACTAGTATGGCGACATGATATATGGTACCCATGCCGTCTATGATTTATATTTATGATTGAAATGTTTTGACATTATACACTTATTATAGTATCAAATGATTTGTTTTAAACGTACCAAGCATGTTTGGCTATTATAAGGGAAAACCCTATCCTCCGGCTTGCGTTGTGTGTGATGGGACCTGGGTCTTATAATAGCTTCATTATTCGAAAAAGCATTGCGTTGTTTATTCTATGCACTAGTATTCTTGGGAGGAAACCCGTTCCGTGTTATATGGCGTGGTCCCTTGAATTACTCTCTTTTAAAGTAAAGTTTTAAATAACTGTTTTAGTTCTCACACCAGTCACATGATTGACCTTGAGTTTATTGTTTTAACCTAAACTCTGGGTGCCCCTATTTTCTGCACGGGCATCTAGTAGTTTTGGTTTTGCAGATTTATATTCATAGGATCCTGATTTACAGCTGGAATGATATCCGGAAAGCTCTGTATCCGTATATCACCTTCAGTTGTGCTTTGTATTATTTTCCACTGCTATGTAACTTATTGTAATCTCTGATATTTATTCGAATGTAATTTATTCAATCATACTCTGTATATGCTTGTATATGATGGAATTGTTGTAATAGCAATGAAATGTTCTTCCGTTTGCGTTCTGATTTGTGTGTTGTTCTCAAGGTATCCGCCCTTTCCTTAACGGGGAAGTAACGGGTCCTCACATTTGGTATCAGAGCTTTGGTTTACAGAGCTCGAGAACAAGACACATTAGAACCATACGAAAGAATTCATCAGATATTGGATTAGTAATATCTAATTAGAATGACTCGTTAGAGATAGGATCAGTAGTATCCTAGAACGAGTGTGAAGAGTACATTTTTCAAATGAAAACAATTTTGTTTTGAAAATTTAAACCATCTTATACGTATTTGAATATTTTATTTATTTTGAATTTGGACAATCGAGTATATAAAGATTTCGCGTATACGCGTCATGAACGTATATTCGAAGTTTTAATATACTGGATAGATATAGAATCACACTCTAGTCGCCCGGAGATAATTCTGGTAATGCGACAGCATTATCAATATTTAAGTTCGTGTTTCGAAGGTGAGATATCTATATATTTCCATTAGACTGGTGTGAGAACCAAAACTTATATAGATAGATTCATTTGTTGTGATTTGACATCAAAAACATGATTTTTTGTATATATATCAAAATTATGAGTTTGAAACTCTAATTCACTAATTGATTGATGTTTGTGTTGTTTGTTTATTTGTTTGATAATTTTGAACCATTATGCCTAATTGAATCAAATATTAAATTATATTGAAAATTGGTCGCATTTGCTTGCATATACATGTACTTACATTGAACAGGTCATGGCAAGGAGGCTAGAGCAGAGAATAAAATTTGTTTGCCCGACAAATAGGTACATGTTTACTACATAATTTACTGTTTCGTTTGGGTGATGATGATTTTATGAGCCGATTGGCTAGCCGCTTTCCTTTTTCCTTTTCTTTTTGAGATCAGAAGGCCTATATGGCAATTTCGGGATTTTCCCGTGCTCCCCGTACAAAGGAGGTTATGGCGAAATTTTTCGAAAATTTAGGGTGTTAGCCAAATTTTTGAAGAATTTGAAAATTCTCAGAAACTGAAAAAGTTGAAGAATGGAAGCTAGATCGAACGTAGAGTGGATTAATCAAACCACTTTCGACTTTGTTCCTTTTCAGGGACGAAAAGTTTTAAGTGGGGGAGATTGTAATAACCCGAAAATCTGAGCCAGTTTAAAATTTTTATTTTGGCAATTTTAGCGATGTTTGAAGATTTAAAATGAATTATTTTAAATAATATCGATGAGAAATTTATTTTGAATATAATTAGAACGTATATATTTATACGCGTCGTCGTTAGAATATAAATAATTATATATAATTATAAATAGAATTGAAAATGGCGCGGTAGTTCGATAATTCGATTTCAAACTTCAATTGAATGTACCGGGTGCAAAACAATCCGGATTTTAGTGAAACCAAAAACCCATTTTTCACTAATCGCCCGTTTTGCAAATAAGTCCCTGATCGTATTTCGCCAATAACTCCCAAACGGTGCGCTTTTGGCCAAAGTCCCTCTAGATCAAAGTTGTAGAGCACGAAATTCTCTTCGATTTGGCTATATGGAAGTCGTGTTTTGGAGTTCGGAGCTGCTCGGAAAACGCGTTCGAAGTCTGCTGTTTAAAAGCGGTAAAATTCATGTACTTTCGCGAATTCTGGCGAATTGGTGCATTTTTGGCCAAAAGACCCTTAATCGAAAGTTGTCCGGAATGGCGTGTTTAAGCTAGGACAAAGATGGTGTGAAGATTGAAACTCGTTTGCAAAGTCTAGGACCCGAACAACGAATCCGGGCATTAGGAAAAAAGTGAGTTTTCTCCATTTTAAAGCTTCTACAGTTTTTGACATATAAAGTAAATAAAAATATGATCTTTATATTATAGAGAGGATAAAAATCCGATTTTCAACCTATAGAAGATATAAAGATGAGATTTTTATATAATGTAGATAATAAAAATGTGATTTTTATACAAGTAGTGGCTACGGTCAACGAAAGTGACAAAAGGCGAGTACGACAAGATTTTCTACATAAGAAGAGTCAAGATGATTGGATTAGCTAGTTGGTGAGAACTTCTCACTCAAAAATTCTTTTTCTAGATATATATATATATACTAGGATGCAGACGGTGTTTAGTAGCACCCGACACAATCGTCCACAGACCATGGACTTGTTTGTTTGGTTGTGTAGTTGGTTAGATTATTTGGTTTGAATTGAGTTGTTTGGTGAAATGTAATGGATTTGATTGATGTGTGAATGGCGTGGGCCTTCACTAGACCGGGGATAAGGCTAGGCCTTGTCCCGTTTCTAGTATCGTGCCGTTATGCCGCCGAAATTTTCTAAAATAAGTTAGAAAATAAAAATATCATTTTTTTTTGTAAATGAATTGAATAAAAATTCATGCGTTAAAATAAAATATTTTATCGTTAAAAATATAATTTTTAACGTGAATATGAATATAGTGAAAGTGAATAAAATAAAATATTCATTTACAAACCGGACGGTTTGTTTATGTACACTGATTTGACTGACATTGATTGGGACGATAAATTTTACACATCGCCCAACTGCACAAATAAAATTTGTGTTTGATTGTTTGAAACCCCACACGGGTGTTGGGATGAAATTTGAAGTTCACTCATCCTGATTGATTAAATATGTTGATCGGTTGATTGATAGGCTGTTATAAGCGTTAGATATCTATATTTGATGCTTATACAGTGTAGTGCACTTTGGTTGATGGTTGATTATTTTCCAATGCTATTATATACGTGTGATGTATGAAAATCCATATAATTAACATTATATGGTGATTGATTGGGCCTCATTCCAATTGGAAAATAAAGAATAATATAAAATAAAGGTTCATGTGTTGACTGTACTCATCCGTTGAGATTAGTCATGTGTTGAACGAAATATTTAACAAAAATAGTCACACGTGGACGGTACTCATTCGTTGAGATTAGTCGTGTGTTGACAAAGATAAAATAGAAATATATGAAGACGTGTTGATTGGATTGACGCCATTTTAACGTGAACGATATTTATATCGATTTTACTCATTTTAAAATGAATATAAAGCGATTTCGAAATGAATTGAATATAAAACGATTTCGAAATGAATGAATATAAAACGATTTCGAAATGAATTGAATATAAAACGATTTCGAAATGAATGAATATAAAACGATTTCGAAATGAATTGAATATAAAACGATTTCAAAATGAATTGAATATAAAACGATTTCGAAATGAATTGAATATATAACAAATTTGATTTGAATAGAAAACGAATTTGATTTCAATTGCATATATAACGAATTTGATTTGAATAGAAAACGAATTTTATTTCAATTGAATATATAACGAATTTGAATCAAATAGAAAACCAATTTGAATTGAATTGAATAGAAAACCACTTTGAATTGAATCGAATTGAAAACGAATTCGAATTGAATTTAAAACGAAGTGAAATGAATTCAAATTGAATTGAAACTTGAATTGAATAGAAATGAATTTTAAAACGAATTTATAAGGAAAAATTCAATTTTGATTTGAATTGAAATGGAAGTTGAAATGTTTTTGAAACGAATTCAAAACTATTTATAAAATTCGTTTTAAATAGAAATCGACGAAATATATATTATATATATATTATATATATATTATATATATAATATAATGGCCTGAATAGAACGCGCCGCGCCGCGGCAGTTTGTGAATTTCGACCATTTATTTCAAACGGACATTACGAGAGATCCGACCGACGAATTCTCCTAAAACCGGAACCGTTGGGTTCGTATCGAAAAGAGCTTTCTAACGAATATTAGAAATTTGAAATCTAACGGTTGGATTTGGAGATACGTCCAAATCAAATTTGAAAAAGGTCGGTGTAAGTGCAGTTCGATGGCCATTGTTGGAAATCGATTGTACGGGCCTTAATAAAATTATTAAAAATAGTAATAATTTGTGTAAAATCATAAGAAATGATTTGAGAAAAATTGGGGTGAAAAACTCCATACTTGAAAAGATAAAAATGGATTTTTATCGAAATGAACTAGTTTTGAACTAAATTTAAAACCCAATTATTTTTAAATAAATTAGATTTAAAAAGGGGTTTTAAATAATCGGAATTTCTAATATATTTGGTTGGATTTGAAATGGGTTTATCGTGAACTGTGTTTTTAATAACACTAGTTCTTTAACGCGATAATAAATAGAATGTGATTTGGGTTTGTCGTGAACTGTGTTTTAAATAACACTAGTTCTTTAACCGAGTAAAAGGAGTTTTAACAAATCTGCAATTAGATTGAAATGTGAATTTATAATCTAAATTATCGAATTTAGAAAATGAGCGAGAATGGAGTATCACCAGTTTTTTCTCCAAAGCGATAGTTAAATCTTTAATTAGATTTGAACGTGAAATGGTAATTAATTTTACCAACAACACTGTGGTGTTAGATATGGAGTATTACCAGTTTTGCTTCATGGGATGAATAGGTTGGGATTGGGAAATAAAATAAATAATTACTTCGGTGTGGTTCGCTAATCTCGACTAGTTTAGAAAACCATAATTTGGTTTGAAATGTCATCCAAAGGAAGATTAAAGGATAAATTTTAAAGAATTTATCTTGGATAAAATTAATGGGAACCTTTCCCTAAAAATGCGATTTTATGAATAAAAGAATATTCTGAGTTGGAATGAGGCGTATTTTGTGTTTGTGTAACATTCGTTTTTATTATACGCGGGTTGTTCGGAAAGTCCGGGTTTATACCCATTCTGAATAACCGATTCGACGATATGTCGAAGACGAAGACGGTGGTCGAAGACCGGAAGTCTTCACATCGTTTGGATGATTACTGATGATCCTGATTGGGCTGTACACCCAAGAGGATGGAAATAGTTGGTGGTCGTCCAGACGTACTTGGAGATGGATGGATATGCGAGGAAAGTGCCTCCGGTTTCGTTCAGACCCAGAACGAACTTGTAAATGGATTGTGTGTCTGACATTGGATTTCATTCTATGTTGATTGATTTCTGTTAAATATATATCTGTTTGGCGGCGGAGAATTTATTCTCTTGCTTAACGCCCTTCTCTGAGACGTACGAGCTTAGAGGTTATATATCGATAGATATCAATCGCATGGCATGAATTTCCTGTGTGGCATGCTGAGTGGCATAGATCAAGGCTTCTGTTGAAAAGCAAAGTCTTGTGGTTGATGATTAAAGCACGGGCTTTGTGGCATAGCTTTGTGTATAGCGTGGATTCACGAGCCTCACACCTCGGTATGAGTCAAAAACGGGATAAGGACCCAAGGAGAGCATGACGTTTCTTTCTAGCTATGGTGGTGTCAGTGACTTACCAGCCATGACATTTATATACTTTTCACCTATGTGGTTGTTGGAATGCGAGGTGCCTCGATTAGAGGTCTGTAAGGACCAGGAAACGTGTGTTCAGGAATAACTAATCCTCTAAAATAAGTGGGGACCGGCCTTGGAGGATCCGGGGTTGCCCAGAGTGCGTAACCCTGGGACATTTGCTAGAGTGTCTCGAACGCGGAGAGGAGCTTGCCCCTTGCCTCGACTCATGACGGAAATCCAATTTCCAATACATGTATTGCAGTTTTAATTGTAGAACTAGTATGGCGACATGATATATGGTACCCATGCCGTCTATGATTTATATTTATGATTGAAATGTTTTGACATTATACACTTATTATAGTATCAAATGATTTGTTTTAAACGTACCAAGCATGTTTGGCTATTATAAGGGAAAACCCTATCCTCCGGCTTGCGTTGTGTGTGATGGGACCTGGGTCTTATAATAGCTTCATTATTCGAAAAAGCATTGCGTTGTTTATTCTATGCACTAGTATTCTTGGGAGGAAACCCGTTCCGTGTTATATGGCGTGGTCCCTTGAATTACTCTCTTTTAAAGTAAAGTTTTAAATAACTGTTTTAGTTCTCACACCAGTCACATGATTGACCTTGAGTTTATTGTTTTAACCTAAACTCTGGGTGCCCCTATTTTCTGCACGGGCATCTAGTAGTTTTGGTTTTGCAGATTTATATTCATAGGATCCTGATTTACAGCTGGAATGATATCCGGAAAGCTCTGTATCCGTATATCACCTTCAGTTGTGCTTTGTATTATTTTCCGCTGCTATGTAACTTATTGTAATCTCTGATATTTATTCGAATGTAATTTATTCAATCATACTCTGTATATGCTTGTATATGATGGAATTGTTGTAATAGCAATGAAATGTTCTTCCGTTTGCGTTCTGATTTGTGTGTTGTTCTCAAGGTATCCGCCCTTTCCTTAACGGGGAAGTAACGGGTCCTCACATTTGGTATCAGAGCTTTGGTTTACAGAGCTCGAGAACAAGACACATTAGAACCATACGAAAGAATTCATCAGATATTGGATTAGTAATATCTAATTAGAATGACTCGTTAGAGATAGGATCAGTAGTATCCTAGAACGAGTGTGAAGAGTACATTTTTCAAATGAAAACAATTTTGTTTTGAAAATTTAAACCATCTTATACGTATTTGAATATTTTATTTATTTTGAATTTGGACAATCGAGTATATAAAGATTTCGCGTATACGCGTCATGAACGTATATTCGAAGTTTTAATATACTGGATAGATATAGAATCACACTCTAGTCGCCCGGAGATAATTCTGGTAATGCGACAGCATTATCAATATTTAAGTTCGTGTTTCGAAGGTGAGATATCTATATATTTCCATTAGACTGGTGTGAGAACCAAAACTTATATAGATAGATTCATTTGTTGTGATTTGACATCAAAAACATGATTTTTTGTATATATATCAAAATTATGAGTTTGAAACTCTAATTCACTAATTGATTGATGTTTGTGTTGTTTGTTTATTTGTTTGATAATTTTGAACCATTATGCCTAATTGAATCAAATATTAAATTATATTGAAAATTGGTCGCATTTGCTTGCATATACATGTACTTACATTGAACAGGTCATGGCAAGGAGGCTAGAGCAGAGAATAAAATTTGTTTGCCCGACAAATAGGTACATGTTTACTACATAATTTACTGTTTCGTTTGGGTGATGATGATTTTATGAGCCGATTGGCTAGCCGCTTTCCTTTTTCCTTTTCTTTTTGAGATCAGAAGGCCTATATGGCAATTTCGGGATTTTCCCGTGCTCCCCGTACAAAGGAGGTTATGGCGAAATTTTTCGAAAATTTAGGGTGTTAGCCAAATTTTTGAAGAATTTGAAAATTCTCAGAAACTGAAAAAGTTGGAGAATGGAAGCTAGATCGAACGTAGAGTGGATTAATCAAACCACTTTCGACTTTGTTCCTTTTCAGGGACGAAAAGTTTTAAGTGGGGAAGATTGTAATAACCCGAAAATCTGAGCCAGTTTAAAATTTTTATTTTGGCAATTTTAGCGAAGTTTGAAGATTTAAAATGAATTATTTTAAATAATATCGATGAGAAATTTATTTTGAATATAATTAGAACGTATATATTTATACGCGTCGTCGTTAGAATATAAATAATTATATATAATTATAAATAGAATTGAAAATGGCGCGGTAGTTCGATAATTCGATTTCAAACTTCAATTGAATGTACCGGGTGCAAAACAATCCGGATTTTAGTGAAACCAAAAACCCATTTTTCACTAATCGCCCGTTTTGCAAATAAGTCCCTGATCGTATTTCGCCAATAACTCCCAAACGGTGCGCTTTTGGCCAAAGTCCCTCTAGATCAAAGTTGTAGAGCACGAAATTCTCTTCGATTTGGCTATATGGAAGTCGTGTTTTGGAGTTCGGAGCTGCTCGGAAAACGCGTTCGAAGTCTGCTGTTTAAAAGCGGTAAAATTCATGTACTTTCGCGAATTCTGGCGAATTGGTGCATTTTTGGCCAAAAGACCCTTAATCGAAAGTTGTCCGGAATGGCGTGTTTAAGCTAGGACAAAGATGGTGTGAAGATTGAAACTCGTTTGCAAAGTCTAGGACCCGAACAACGAATCCGGGCATTAGGAAAAAAGTGAGTTTTCTCCATTTTAAAGCTTCTACAGTTTTTGACATATAAAGTAAATAAAAATATGATCTTTATATTATAGAGAGGATAAAAATCCGATTTTCAACCTATAGAAGATATAAAGATGAGATTTTTATATAATGTAGATAATAAAAATGTGATTTTTATACAAGTAGTGGCTACGGTCAACGAAAGTGACAAAAGACGAGTACGACAAGATTTTCTACATAAGAAGAGTCAAGATGATTGGATTAGCTAGTCGGTGAGAACTTCTCACTCAAAAATTCTTTTTCTAGATATATATATATACTAGGATGCAGACGGTGTTTAGTAGCACCCGACACAATCGTCCACAGACCATGGACTTGTTTGTTTGGTTGTGTAGTTGGTTAGATTATTTGGTTTGAATTGAGTTGTTTGGTGAAATGTAATGGATTTGATTGATGTGTGAATGGCGTGGGCCTTCACTAGACCGGGGATAAGGCTAGGCCTTGTCCCGTTTCTAGTATCGTGCCGTTATGCCGCCGAAATTTTCTAAAATAAGTTAGAAAATAAAAATATCATTTTTTTTTTGTAAATGAACTGAATAAAAATTCATGCGTTAAAATAAAATATTTTATCGCTAAAAATATATTTTTTAGTGTGAATATGAATATAGTGAAAGTGAATAAAATAAAATATTCATTTACAAACCGAACGGTTTGTTTATGTACACTGAATTGACTGACAATGATTGGGACGATAAATTTTACACATCGCCCAACTGTACAAATAAAATATGTGTTTGATTGTTTGAAACCCCACACGGGTGTTGGGATGAAATTTGAAGTTCACTCATCCTGATTGATTAAATATGTCGATCGGTTGATTGACAGGCTGTTATAAGCATTAGATATCTATATTTGATGCTTATACAGTGTAGTGCACTTTGGTTGATGGTTGATTATTTTCCAATGCTATTATATACGTGTGATGTATGAAAATCCATATAATTAACATTATATGGTGATTGATTGGGCCTCATTCCAATCGGGAAAATAAATAATAATATAAAATAAAGGTTATTGTGTTGACTGTACTCATCCATTGAGATTAGTCATGTGTTGAATGAAATATTTTAACAAAAATAGTCACACGTGGACGGTACTTATTCGTTGAGATTAGTCGTGTGTTGACAAAGACAAAATAAAAATATATGAAGCCGTGTTGATTAGATTGACGCCATTTTGACGTGAACGATATTTATATTGATTTTACTCATTTTAAAATGAATATAAAGCGATTTCGAAATGAATTGAATATAAAACGATTTCGAAATGAATGAATATAAAACGATTTCGAAATGAATTGAATATAAAACGATTTCGAAATGAATGAATATAAAACGATTTCGAAATGAATTGAATATAAAACGATTTCGAAATGAATTGAATATAAAACGATTTCGAAATGAATTGAATATATAACGAATTTGATTTGAATAGAAAACGAATTTGATTTCAATTGCATATATAACGAATTTGATTTGAATAGAAAACGAATTTGATTTCAATTGAATATATAACGAATTTGAATCAAATAGAAAACCAATTTGAATTGAATCAAATAGAAATCCACTTTGAATGAATCGAATTGAAAACGAATTTGAAATGAATTTAAAACGAAGTGAAATGAATTCAAATTGAATTGAAACTTGAATTGAATAGAAATGAATTTTAAAACGAATTTATAAGGAAAAATTCAATTTTGATTTGAATTGAAATGGAAGTTGAAATGTTTTTGAAACGAATTCAAAACTATTTATAAAATTCGTTTTAAATAGAAATCGACGAAATATATATATATTATATATATATATATTATATATAATATAATGGCCTGAATAGAACGCGCCGCGCCGCGGCAGTTCGTGAATTTCGACCATTTATTTCAAACGGACATTACGGGAGATCCGACCGATGGATTCTCCTAAAACCAGAACCGTTGGGTTCGTATCGAAAAGAGCTTTCTAACGAATATTAGAAATTTGAAATCTAACGGTTGGATTTGGAGATACGTCCAAATCAAATTTGAAAAAGGTCGCTGTAAGTGCAGTTCGATAGCCATTGTTGGAAATCGATTGTACGGGCCTTAATAAAATTATTAAAAATAGTAATAATTTGTGTAAAATCATAAGAAATGATTTGAGAAAAATTGGGGTAAAAAACTCCATATTTGAAAAGATAAAAATGGATTTTTATCGAAATGAACTAGTTTTGAACTAAATTTAAAACCCAATTATTTTTAAATAAATAAATTAGATTTAAAAAGGGGTTTTAAATAATCGGAATTTCTAATATATTTGGTTGGATTTGAATTGTGTTTATCGTGAACTGTGTTTTTAATAACACTAGTTCTTTAACGCGATAATAAATAGAATGTGATTTGGGTTTGTCGTGAACTGTGTTTTAAATAACACTAGTTCTTTAACCCAGTAAAAGGAGTTTTAACGAATCTGCAATTAGATCGAAATGTGAATTTATAATATAAATTATCTAATTTAGAAAATGAGCAAGAATGGAGTATCACCAGTTTTTGCTCCAAAGCGATAGTTAAATCTTTAATTAGATTTGAACGTGAAATGGTAATTAATTTTACCAACAACACTGTGGTGTTAGATATGGAGTATTACCAGTTTTGCTTCATAGGATGAATAGGTTGGGATTGGGAAATAAAATAAATAATTACTTCGGTGTGGTTCGCTAATCTCGACTAGTTTAGAAAACCATAATTTGGTTTGAAATGTCATCCAAAGGAAGATTAAAGGATAAATTTTAAAGAATTTATCTTGGATAAAATTAATGGGAACCTTTCCCTAAAAATGCGATTTTATGAATAAAAGAATATTCTGAGTTGGAATGAGGCATATGTTGTGTTTGTGTAACATTCATTTTTAATATACGCGGGTTGTTCGGAAAGTCCGAGTTTATACCCATTCTGAATAACCGATTCGACGATATGTCGAAGATGAAGACGGTGGTCGAAGACCGGAAGTCTTCACATCGTTTGGATGATTACTGATGATCCTGATTGGGCTGTACACCGAAGAGGATGGAAATAGTTGGTGGTCGTCCAGACGTACTTGGAGATGGATGGATATGCGAGGAAAGTGCCTCCGGTTTCGTTCAGACCCAGAACGAACTTGTAAATGGATTGTGTGTCTGACATTGGATTTCCTTCTGTGTTGATTGATTTCTATTAAATATATATCTGTTTGGCGGCGGAGAATTTATTCTCTTGCTTAACGCCCTTCTCTGAGACGTATGAGCTTAGAGGTTATATATCGATAGATATCAATCGCATGGCATGAATTGCCTGTGTTGCATGCTGAGTTGCATAGATCAAGGCTTCTGTTGAAAAGCAAAGTCTTGTGGTTGATGATCAAAGCACGACCTTTGTGGCGTAGCTTTGTGTATAGCGTGGATTCGCGAGCCTCACACCTCGGTATGAGTCAAAAACGGGATAAGGACCCAAGGAGTGCATGACGTTTCTTTCTAGCTATGGTGGTGTCAGTGACTTACCAGCCCTGACATTTATATACTTTTCACCTATGTGGTTGTTGGAATGTGAGGCGCCTCGATTATAGGTCTGTAAGGACCGGGAAACGTGTGTTCAGGAATAACTAATCCTCTAACGTAAGTGAGGACCGGCCTTGGAGGATCCGGGGTTGCCCAGAGTGCGTAACCCTGGGACATTTGCTAGAGTGTCTCGAACGCGGAGAGGAGCTTGCCCCTTGCCTCGACTCATGACAAAAATCCAATTTCCAATACGTGTATTGCGGTTTTAATTGTAGAACTAGTATGGCGACATGATATATGGTACCCATGTCGTCTATGATTAATATTTATGATTGAAATGTTTTGACACTATACACTTATTATAGTATCAAATGATTTGTTTTAAACGTACCAAGCATGTTTGGCTATTATAAGGGAAAACCCTATCCTCCGGCTTGCGTTGCATTGTGTGATGGAACCTGGGTCTTATAATAGCTTCATTTTTCGAAAAAGCATTGCGTTGTTTATTCTATGCACTGGTATTCTTGGGAGGAAACCCGTTCCGTGTTATATAGCGTGGTCCCTTGAATTACTCTCTTTTAAAGTAAAGTTTTAAATAACTGTTTTAGTTCTCACACCAGTCACATGACTGACCTGGAGTTTATTGTTTTAACCTAAACTCTGGGTGCCCCTATTTTCCGCACGGGCAGCTAGTAGTTTTGGTTTTGCAGATTTATATTCACAGGATCCTGGTTTATAGCTGAAATGATATCCGGAAAGCTCTGTATCCGTATATCACCTTCAGTTGTGCTTTGTATTATTTTCCGCTGCTATGTAACTTATTGTAATCTCTGATATTTATTCGAATGTAATTTATTCAATCATACTCTGTATATTCTTGTATCTGATGGAATTGTTGTAATAGCAATGAAATGTTCTTCCGTTTGCGTTCTGATTTGTGTGTTGTTCTCAAGGTATCCGCCCTTTCCTTAACGGGGAAGAAACGGGTCCTTACAAAATAGTGGGCCGAAATGGTTAGGAGAGGTAGGAGGAACATGGAGGAGAAGGAGGGAGAAGAGGAAAGGGAATGGCATAGGAATCCATGGCTATGAAGGTAGAGAAGGAAGGACAGGAAGGAGAAAGCAGAAGTGATGAATAAATGAAAGGGGAAGGGGTTTATGTAGGACGGAAGGGTGGTTAAGGTAATGCCACCTCATGGACACATGTCCTTCCCTTATGTAACCATGTGTATTAATTTTGTAACACCTTTCCTAACACTTATTTGTGTTCCAATTTTTCTTCATTTATTTGTGTTGAAAGATACAATGTTACTACTTAACCAATTAAACAAGCACAACGGTCAAACAACTATTCAAACAAATACAGATGTTTTATTGGTATGTTTACCTAAATGTATTTTACAGTTTATAATAAATTATTTATTATGTAAACCAAAATTAAATCCAATTTATTAACCGATTCAATAGCTATAGTATTTAAAAATTTATTTAGTTATTTTGGCTTCTGAATCAAGTAGTTTTTAACAAAACCCGATACAGCTATCGACATATTCTTCCAATTAAATTTAGTAGTTTAAAATAACTATTTAAAAAAATTAAATTATATATATATTACCCCAAAAATCAAATAAAATTACTTTAAATTCAGATTTTTGAATTGACAAAAATCCTGGGTCGTTACATTATGCCCCGTTGAAGAAATTTCGTCCTCGAAATTTGAATAAAAATAAGCATTATCCCATAATTATAAAATGCCATATCAATACCAATACCCATATCCTATTCAAACTTAGAGCATCCTTAACTTTTAATCCATTCATTTACCAAATATTAATTCATAGGGTATTTAAAATCTTTTATCTATACAAACTTATCACATAATTTATCGACAGTCAAAAATTGTCGATATTTGCGACTCTTTATTCCAACTTAAATGGTTTAACTTAAGTTCTTCCCAAATTCCTTGAGTTCAAACATGATTTCCCCTTAACCATTTTCCCAAATATTCTTTAACTAATTTCTTAGCCCTCAATTACTCTTTTCTTTATCTTGGGTTACTTAAACCATTCTACCCTTTTATTACTTGGACTATTTATTCCATTCTGTTAATAAGTAATAATTACAACTCCACATGAACATATTTAGTCGAACTATGAAATTTTAATCATGAGATGTCCAATATTCAAATTTTAACCATCTTAACTAATTATCCAAGTTAAACTAACCATATATACTTTCAAAACCCTGTCCTTTATATTTAAAATATAATCTTTCAAAATGAAATTCGTATTGCAAATATGTTCTCTCATATATACATATATATATATATTATTCTTAAACTCATTCTAAAGCATTACCAACCCTATCTCTAATGAGTTACTCATCCTGGGATATTACTAATCTAATCTCTAATGAGTCTTTACCGTCAACTCTAATGAGTCGTACCCCTATAATCTGAGTATAAACCACGGCTCTGATACCAACTATGACTAAAGAATCGACCCTTAATACATCCACAAAATTTAAGTGCAAAAATCCGAGTGTTGGAAGGATGGATTGTTTAGGGTAGTAACACATTAGAATAGAAACAAATGATAATTTTGTTAACATAACATAGTTTACATCAGAGTTACAAAGATATATCATAGTTCAACAATTAATGAATCTCTCCCAACATAAGGCCTGACCATCTTTATATACTCACCTGGTAGTAAACAACTCGAATATGACAATCCCCGGACATTACTGACCTTTCCCAAGATCTCTCCTACCAACATCCACATAAAGTAGAATTTTCCACATAAGTAACTACTGGGCTCCATAAAATGGTATAACTTTTTATTTAGAAAGGAATGACCGTACCCTAATGGGAGCGACCACCTAACCTTGCCGCAATCATCCTGTCTTAGGGCATTATCAGGTTATGAGGCTTGAGGTCTCGTTAAACACAAAGCTACACTTAATTAAGCCATGATTTGATCATCTATGGCTCATTTACTTCGCATGCCACATTGCCAATTCATAACACATAGCTAATGTCTACCAATATATAATATCTTAGCTCCTACGTCACAGAGAAGGGTGTTAATCTAAGAGAATAATTCTCCTCCACCAAGTACATACATATTTAGTAAAGATCAATTATTATGTCATAAATTGAAATGTCAGGCATACAATCAATACAAGTTCATTCTAAGACTGAATGAACCCGAAGGTGCTTTGTTCTTCATTTAATAAAGGAGAGAAGCCCTTACAAATCCCAGATTTCTCCAAGTATGTCGGGACTACTGATATAAAATCTCGTTATGCGATGCCCTCCAATAGAGACATCAAAAAACAGTCAACTCGATGTGAAGAGCTCCGGTCTTCTTCCATCGTCTACAATATCTTCAATTGTTCAACTACGTCATAAAATTATTTAAAGTGGTTTTCAGATAGGTATCCCTCATATCTGATTCCGGTGTCATTGAATAATTATTGTGGGTTATAAAAACAATATGGACTTATACAGAGTTTCAATTAAATCTCTTCCATTTCAAAGTTTGTTAACCTCAAACCTTTCCTTAAATCATTCATTCGTTAAAGTAGGGTAAAAATGCTTTCCTTAAAATATTTAATACTAAATCATCCATTAAAGATTTATTTCCATCACTATCTTACATTGGTCTTTAACAAAATCTTCCATTATTAAATCTTTTTAATCCAAATTTCATTCCTCTTTAAACCAAGATTTATTAACCTTAACCAAGATTCCTTTTAATTCATATTCTAATTAAATATTAATCAAAAGATTAATTCCATAAATTTCACATTGTAAAACATATCTTTTAAACCAAAGATAATTTCCCATAACTTTACTTACATTAAACCGACGTCTTTAAATTTTTTATTTCTTGAATTGATTCCTTAATCTTCCATTTCTTAATAACGAATTATTTCAAAAAAATCATTCATCTATCTTTAACAAAGATTCATTAATTCTTTATCCTTTTGCTTTCCTTTTTAAAACCCATCTCTTAAACAAAGATCATTAAATATCACTTTAACTAACCTTTAATTAAAAGATTGTAACCTTCTTAAATTCCAAACATAGTTTAGTCTTAGTTAGGTTAAAGAATGATGTTATTAAGACAACATTCACAAAAGAGATAAAAATAATCGATATTAAAAATAAGATTTGTATAGAAATTATATCAACTTATATTCAATACCATTTCACATAATCAACAAATGCTATAATCGTAATAACAGTATAAATACCTTACAAATTCGTTAAATAGTACGAGCGTCACGGCACACGCTTCGCGCATGGCAACGGCATGCACTTCGCGCGTGGTCATGGTACGCGCTTCGCGCATGATCATGGCACGCGCTTCACGCGTGGATTATTATTTTTAAAATATCAAAGCCAATATTTTAAATACTTCTATAAATAAGCATAATCCATGGCATATTTCTTTGATTGAAAAATGCAAAAAAAATAAAGAAAAGAGATTTTTCTACTATGCCAATAATTGGCATAATGCAATAAATATGAAAATGCATGAATAGATGGAAGGATTCAATTTTTACCAAGTGGGGCATGTGCTAAAAATAATTAAAAGTAGACTAAAGGAGTGGAACAAATGCAGGAATAAGCAGCCTAATAATATTAAAAAAAAATAGCAAATGTAAAAATATACAATAAAAAATTGATTTGGCCTAAGAAGTAAAGGCATGTATAAAAACACTACCAAACATAGAGTACTCTCAATGCCTAGTTGTTTTAAACTTTCTCAAGTAAGAACATTGCACACTCTCCACCATCCCTCCCTCGCACACCCGCACCTTCGTCAGCCACCAGATCTGGCTCTCCACCACCAAATCTGGCTCTCCACCACCCTTGCCTACCTCCACGTGTGCTACCGTAGATCCCCTAATCTTTAAGCCTTCTACCGCATCCTCTTCTCCATCTGCAAACGTTAAAATGCAACCGAGCTGATCATCAACTTCCTTGCTATTGACCGCCCTAAGAATGTCACTGCAGCCTCCCCTACTAGCACAAACGACCACATCCTGAATGAATCCGCCTCATCAAATTTATTACAACGTACATAGGAAACTAATCTTCCCTGCTATCATCACACTCCTCAGCCGCGACTCCAACCAAAATCACTAAGCTTCTTCCAGTCATGCTAGAAAATGAGAAGCTTCATCAAATTAACAAAGCAACCAAATATTTTAAGTTTAATTATATTTATTAAAGTAGTAAAGTTGTTTGAAAACACTAACTTTGCTCAGAATCGCTCAAACAACAAGTGAAGTAAAGAGACAAAGCAAAAGGCAGAACATCCTAATTTATCAAAACATGTTTGCAACTGGATTCTCACCTATTAATGACATTATCCTCCTTAACACACGTCTGTCTTCTTTGCTGCAGCGTAAGACAATGCAAAATGCTGTAAAATTATACAAAGCTCTTTTATTATTATTATAAAGAGAAACAGCGGAGAACAATAGGAGTAATGGTGAAGTAACGGTGGAGTGGAAAATTGGTGGAGAATCTTAGACGATATTTATAGAGTTCAAGCATTTAAAAATTAGAAACCATCTAGTTGCAAAATTTAAGGTGATATTTTGTACTGTTCATGCACCGCTAACCGAATTTTAGCCGATTCAATGCTTATCGGAAATGCAGTAAATGCTAGAAAAAGACATTTCAAAATAAGAAACCATCAAGTTGCAAAATTTAAGGTGATATTTTGAACTATTAATAAAGATAGGAATGAATATGAGAATTTTAAGAAATTGACTGTTTCTAGAAATAGAGAAATTAACATTATAGGAATGAATATGATAATTTTAAGGAATTGATTATTTATGGAAATAGAGAAATTAATATTATAGGAATAAGTATGAGAATTTTAAGGAATTGACAGTTTTTGGAAATAAAGCAATTAATTTTGATTCAGCAAAGAGGAAACATAGGACATAATTTCGAATAAAGGGCATTTTCGGTAGTTTGCATGTACACCAAAAAAGTGCGACACCAAACCGATACCAAACCTATTCCGATATTTAGTAAAGACAAGCTTTAACTACATAATTTAGTATCAAATATCCAAAGATATTTCCTTCCAAATCCAACTGATTTATAATTGGAAAACTTTAACCATATCAAGGGTATATTTCAAATAACATTTTTATTAATCTTAATTAAAAGATTATAACCTTCCTATCTTTAAAACATACTTTTAGTCCAAGATTATGAAGACTTTCTTCTTACCTTTAATCGAGAAAACTAATATTAACTAGATAATCGTAATTGTAAAGGCCCGTAAATCCGTACCAATTTGAGCTGACTAATATCCCATACATTCAACTCAAAGTGCACGAAAATACAGGTCTTTAATAGAAAGAAATAAGAGGATGAGAAAGTAAAGATAGAACTAATAGAATAGAAGAATAAGAAGAACACAACTGAACAGAATCAGAGTAAACACGAATCTTACAGTGGAACGAATAAAATATATTATATAACAAAATCTTGAAAATACAAAATCTGAATTTGTATATACAATACCATATTAGAGTATAACTCACATACATCATAGCGGAAATAATATCTAAATAACTAACAGTGAAGCCTCCTGCTTTGAGCTACTCTAAGTGTACTTGTAAATGCCTGAAACACTTGTCTGCCCATACAAAATTGGGCACCCAAGAGTTTAGGGAAAACAAAAAAAAAACTCTGGGTCAGTCATGGAACTGGTGTGAGTGAACTCCAACCATATTGTTTAACTTTGAAAATCCTTTTGAAAGAAAGGGTAATAGTAAGACGAGCCCACATACAAACATGGATGGTTTTACCTTACTATAACCAAAACATTTTTGATATCAAAATCCAGTGATATTATAATAATGTCATATCAAATAAATAACCAAATTGTAGAATGCTTGCATCTCACGCTCTACATACATAGTATAAAATCAAAAACCGCAGGGCGCTTATTGGAGGTTGGATTCCAACTATGACAAGGTATGGGGCCACCTCCCAATCAGTGTACCCTAGAGGTGATACACTGGGGTTCGACAAGAATATCTTGCAACCCGGCCCACACATGATCGACCACTCATTTAGCTTGAGTGTATCGAATATATTGTCACCCACTGTTGTCGGCCGTCCAATCGTAATCCGTAAGATACAGAATCGAAAGAAGAATGAATATTGAATTTTCTCTACATCGGTGACAAATATACCCTGCTTGGGAATGACCCACCTAGCCATGATGCCTGCCCGATTTTTGTTATTTCCCGGTTGTGAGTCTTGAGGCTACGTCTATCTTCAAAACATCTGATCACCATTCACTTTGAATGCCACATCGTCAAACCCGTCAATTCATTAATCGAGTTCAAAAAATAGCACGGGTATAAAAGCTAAGAGGAACGAATCCCTCCGCCACCAGATGTAATACCTTTAAGAGATCAATCATACGTGATTTGTCAGGTATACTTTGTCAGACACTCATCCATACAAGTTGTCCTGAGTCTGGACAAACAAAAAACACCATTGATATACACGTAAATGTGTATATTTTATCCGCATATTTATCTTATTTTATCTTTTAAATAATTGATATTGTGTATTTATAGCTGTGTTTTCAGATTGTTGACAAGAATCATGGTTTAGAGCATTTGATGAATAAAGCATGAAGAATTTGCTGAAAAAGAGTGAAGTTAAAATTACTAAAGCTTGAAGAGTTTAAAGCTTGAAGAACGGTTGCAATTAGAGTTTAGTTGGGTAGATTTAGCTCACTAAAGACTCATATTGTGTTCACATTGGCTCAATTGCAGACCATTTCACTCATGTAGCGTTCACATTAGCTCCTTTGCAAGGCTTCTCATTCATGCACTGCACGCGTTCACACTGGCTCACTTACAAGGCCTCTTACTCTACAACCCCGTTCACACTAGTTTATGTGTTATTTGGGCTAATTCTTTAGTCCCACATTGTGGAATTTGCCAAGTAGTCTTTGTCATATCAGCTATAAATACCTTGTATCTCATTCATGTAAAGACACACTTAGTTTTATTCTGTAATCCTTTGCTTGGAATAAAACTCTTCTTTCTCTCTTCTATTTAGTTTTTATTTGCATTTTATTTATGTTCATGTCTGTTATTTTCTTTTTATTTTCTTCTTCTTTAGTTATGTCTAGCTAATCCCCTTTGATTAGGGGGTGATGACGCTAATAGATATGATTCGATATGAATCACATAGCCAAAGGATGAGGAATTCATGTATATAGATCTAGATCTGAACCAAGGGTTAGATCTGAACCTTAATATCCTGTGTCGTTTAAGAGCTATGCTCCTTCACAGGGTATATTCGTGTTCGGTATAACAATTATCAGATTTAGATCTAATTTTAGGGTTTTAGAAATTAATTAGTGAATCTGTCCTGATAGTCTATGGTTGTAGAGCTGAGCTCCTGCATAGGCTATGCTTGTCGTTATTTACATATTTGTTTCTGAAAACCTATTATCGTTGATTCATGTTTGTGACAGAAACATGTATTAGATCTGGTTAATCTTTTGGCTATTGATGATTATGAATCTGATCTATGTCATTATCCCCTAATTGCTTTCACTTATTGTTAAAACTCTCTTTTATTTAATTTCTGCTATTTTCTTTGTTTTCAACCAATCAAAAGTTAAGGATAACTTGATTGGATTTATTAATAAAATAATTTGGTCCCAGAGCTCGACACCCTCTACAACGATCCTTGTTGTTTAGGAAAGACGAACGAATTTTACAGTTGCTTACAATTGTTTAATTTGTTCGCAAACAAATTTTGGCGCCGTTGCCGGGGACCAAAATAATTTTTGTTTTTAAATCCTTCGTGTTATAATTTTCTTTTTCTTAATATAAAAAAAACACAAAAAAATATTTTTATTTTATTTTGTTCCCTTTTGTTTTCTAGCATAGATAAAAAAAATCTTGTTGGTTGATTTGGTATTTGATTTGTGATACCATATATCTACCAAATAAGAGAAAATAAATTCTTGCCTTTTGTTTTGTTTCCTTTCTTTGTTGCTTTCCTTCTTTCTTGACATCTCTCCATAATTTTTTTTTTCTTTTTACAATTTTTATAAATTAAAAAAAAAATCTTTTTGTGATTTTCTTTCCTTCTCTTCTATTTCTCTTCCTCCTTGCAATTGTTTCACAAATTGATTTCTTTCCAAGTTTCTAAAAAATAAAATTTTGCCAATTTTTCTAATTAATGTCCATTCAATTTCTTTCCATCTATTTCTATCCTAATCTTTCCTTTACTTCTTTCCAATTTTTCTTCCACACAATCTCTTCTCTCTCTTCTATTTTGACAACAATAAAAAAAATTGCATTTTATTTATTTATTTATTTCCACCTTTCCACACCTCTACTTTTACAACAATTCTAATTAAAAAAAAACTTGCAAATTTAGTTTGATCTCTTTCCTTTTCTATTCATTACCATTCTTTCTTCATTTATTTCTTTCCCTTTCTTTCATTAATTTTGTTCCAACTTTTTCCAATTTCTTTCCCCTCTTTTCCATTATTTCTTTCCAAATTTCTCTACTATCTCTTTCTATTTTTCAGCAATTCTGTAAAAAAGAAAAAAAATTGCTTTTATTACAATTCCTTTCCTTTCTTTTCTTTAATTTCTTTCCAAACTTCTCTACTTTCCAATATTCCTTGTATAAATACATTCCTTTTCCCAAAATAAAAAAAAATCCTTTTTCAATTCTTTCCAATTTTCTTTCTTCTGTTCTACATATACCCATCCTCTCCAACCTCTTCATCACAAATAATAGTCACCACAACCACTTCTCAAACCAATACCCCATCCTCTTCCTTTGTTTTGTCTTCTTCTCATAGTTTATAGTTCTCCTTGTTCCCTTAAAAAAAAATCCTTTTTACTTCTTTGAATTTTGTAAGTTGGTTCTAGCTTTCTTTTCCCAAATCCTTTTTTTTTTTAAAAAAAAAATTGTTTTCTTTGTTTGTTATATATTTTCTTGTGTTTCTTAAAAAAAAGGAAGAAAGGGATTTCATCTCTTTGTTTAATTTTTTTATTAGCCTTAGTTTTCTTTTGTTTTTGTTTTAGTGCCATTTTAGTTTTCCTTCCAAAACAAAAAAAAGTCAAAAAAGAGAGAGAGAGAACTCAAAAAAAGGCCAAAGCAGAAAGAATTCAAGACTCAAGCAAACAAATCAAGGAATCAAAGTCAAGCAAAGAAATCAATTCAAAGGCCAATGAGAAGTGAAGAGTTCAGCCAAGTGATTTGCAAACAGATTTGATTGGAGCGGTTGCACACCAAGTGGGATGTGAACGCGCTAGCGCGACTCAACTGCACTGGACGGACTGCCGATCAAAGTGAGTATTTTCTAACTCTACAGGGATTGCTGCTGCAAAGAAAAGTATATAGAAATTGCTTGTAAAAATCTTCTGTAGGAGATTGGCTTGCTTGTAAAAAAAAATATTTCTGCAATTTCCTGTTCTGTGACGGTTCTGAGACTGTTCATTCTGTGACTGAATATTTTGTCTGTTGATGTGTGGTTTAAAATTTTAAAACGAACGTGGGATTAATTGAAAAGTTTATTTTTGAAATCGAATCAAGGATTCCCCAGAGCTCATATGACAAAAAATTCGTTAAATTGACAATTTGGATTGATACTCTCTAAGGTGTCTAAGGAACGGTAGAGTCTAGAACTCAAACAGGTTCTTAAACCTTCAGTCGTGTTTCTACGGTGATTCGTGGCACACTGATAACCCCTGTCCGAACCTGGCCCAGACCTGTATTCATACAATCCGAAATTGTTAATTTTAACAATTTTTCTAGAGCTTCTTTAGAACCATAAGTTTTGCAACTGAATTTTCGACGAAAAACTCTCTCCTTCTAGTACATGCGTGCTTGCCCCATGAACAACCAAAATTACAATTCTTTTCAAAATTCAAATGATTTTGGTTTCAATTCAAATCAGATTGAATTTCAAGCTGAAAACTTTTCTAATAATTTCCACCAATCTCATCAAATGATTGTACCCGAATATGAAAATTGTCATTCTAGGATTAATGAGAATTTATCTGAGATAAGTCGACTATTAGCGCAAATGGATAAGAAAAATGCTGAATTTCAAAACAATTTCAACATGGGTTTCAACGAAAATTTTGAAAACCAAAATGATTTTTGTAATACGAGTGGAGGTAGAATTTTGGTTATCGAATATGAAAAATGTGATGCGAACAAGCTAAATTTTTGGCGATGTTGGTGGTGGAAATTAAATAATGAACAACTTCTAAGAGATGAGGTGGATGAATTTTTAAGGTCAACTAGTGAGGAACACGTAGAAACGACGACTCTAAAAAACAACATTTTGAAATCTGATGTGTCTGCCAATTTTATTGAAGGCAGCCTGAGTGAAATCAATCAATTAATGCATGAAATTTGGATTTGTCGCGAGGAAATCAAGGAATGGGCGCGTACTTTTGATGAAAAACAAGCTTCTGAAAATAAAGATATCGAAAACATGCGTATCATTGAACAACTGTCTCAATACACCATTGAATTTTGGAAAAATCTAGAAAATCAATTACTTGAGGGAATTAATGATGTTGATGACTTTGAGGATTCCATGAAACTTGGCTTGACTTACATCGAAGAACTGGCTCAAAGAATGGACAATAGCGAACAAGTTTCTTATCGGATTGTTTATCAAATTTCTCTTCTTCAAACTGAAGTTACAAACTTGTTCAACAACTACAAATCTCAATCTGGCAACAAACAAGTTTCTGCCAACGTTTCTTTTGAAACAAATAATCAGCCATTAACTCCGTCACAACATTACATAACGATTATTGATGATTCTGACGATATGACTGTTGATGAAAATGAAAATTTTGAAAAATATGTGGTGCAAAACTCTGATTTCTATGAAACTGAAATTCAAACTCAAACTGATGCTTCTGCTGAAAATTCAACTCTTACTGAAATCGAATATTTTCAACTAACAACTTTTGAAATTGATGAAAATCTTAATGAAGTTGTTGAAATCTCTGTAATTGATTTGAATTTAAATTCTCTCGAAAACAAAGACGTCAATCTTCAATTTGATCTTCCTCCCTCGGATTTTGAAAATTTTGAAAATTTAACAACTTTAGATTGTCAACTTGAACGAAATGACGAAGTTAGTAACAACTGTTTGAGTGAGGACGACTTTGATAAGCGAAAACTTCTTGAATTAATTGACGATAATGTTGTTGGGTCTGAAACTGAAAATGAAAAATTTGAAAACTTTGAAATTCTTGATGTTGAAAACAACGAAACTGCTGAATGTGATCTTAAACATATTGACGATTTTTCTAAAATTGTTGAAAATCCTTGCGACTTGATCATTTCAGCCGAACCACACTATGATCACTCGTTTTTCACTAATAAATTTATGCAGTAGATGAACTCTTTTTGGAATAACACGGTTTTTGAGAAAACACGATTTCGAAATTTACTGAAAATTCACTTGTTTGGTCTTAACTTTAGGTTTATGAATAAACCTTTAGTCAACAAAATTTCCAATATCAAAACAAATCTGAACAATATTTCTCAAAACAAGTGTGGGGGCGAGAGTGATTCACACGTCTGTCAAATTATACACCATCTGAACAAATCAAGCTTTGTTTTTGAAACTTTTACTGAACCCCAGCTTGATGACCTCTCTTTCATTGCTACGAAAATTCAATTCGATTTTAGGATCAATTGTAAGCTCAAAATTTTAAAATTTGCAACTCAAACTTTTGAAAAAACAAAATTTGTTTCTACAAATCAGAAACAAGATATAAAATTCTTTATGATTTGGTTTTCGGTGTTGTGTCTCATAATCTTAATGAGGCTGATCCATTGGTCCATTGTGGACCGGTTCATCTATTCGATGACTGCGTATTTTCTGCATATGTACCCGGTAAGTCGTGCTGACCCTCTTATTTTATTTCCCTTTCACTAAGATATGTCTGATTAACGACTGTGAGGACACAGTCACACTCAAGTGTGGGGGGAGTTTACATTACATCAGCAATCAAATTTTATGGACTAGGTCATTCATTGAACAAGGATTAACTTAAGTTCATAAATAACACCTTGGTTCTTGTTTGATAAGTTGAATTGTTAGGTGATGGGAATGAACATTATTTATTCATTGAATCGTAATGTGTCTTTTTAAGATGCTAGCTTGAGACTGTGCAGACGTTAGTCGTGTTCTGGAGTAAGCGTGTCAACCTTTGTTATACATGTTAGAATGTGCAAGTAAAAAAAATCAAAAAAAAATGATTTTGCACCTACATTTGTTGGATTTTCTGAGTTCGTTTTCATGCATAATATTTTCTTTTCCACTCAAATTTTCAAAATCGTAAGTTCTAAAATCCACTTGGCCCAATTAAGGAGAAATGACTCATTGTAGCGTTCTTCTTCGATACCCCACATTATTCAAACCCAAGTTTTAGTCGATTTACATCCATGTTTCGACAAGTTTATCTTATATTGGTATACTCAAGAACCTTTGTTTAAAGGTCAAAAACGTCACTTTTTATACCAATATTACACCACCCACTCCGTACTTGTTTTAAGGTAGGATAACCATATACCACATCTTATTTTATATGGGTTATCTATCTTACGAAACTTTGCTTATCATTCCTTTCAGCTTTTTGTATAACATCAATCCAGACTTGTGTGTTGAATTAAGGTTATAGAAGTAGAGTAACTAGGGCACAAAACTTTCCTTTCATGAAGTGTTGGTAGTAGAGGAGGAATCAAATGAAATCATGTACGTCATCATTCCATCTCCATTCATCATTCATCATGCAAAAGAAAATAAAGAAGGAAAGAAAAAAAAAGAGAAAAAGAAAAAAAAATGAAATAAAGAGAGAGTCTCTCTGAATAAGATAGTCATTCATAATTCTTGACTATAAAAGCATTCAATTCCATTCCATCCACATCCATTCTACCGTACTTAGAAGCAAGGATTGTTGTTGAGGAGATGGAAGGAAACAAAATGTCCATATGTGCCTTAGTATTACTTTATCTTTTGTAGCTTGAAATTCAACTAATACACTTGCCCTCTTATCTAGAATATTTTTAGAACTTACAAAATTTTCCTTCATCTATGCATAACTCATATCCAATACATTACAGTTACACTGGTGCAAAATTAGTCAAAAAAAAAAGGTTGAATAAATGATTGGGTGCACATTGTCGATGTGTAGAACTTTGGTTGACACCACGCTCTTAACCTTCAAGACAATTACAGTGTTATCAAGGGATTACGATTCAGCTTGAAAATTTTTGTTCATTTTCGCACTAATTATGGGATGGACAATTTGGGGCTAAACCGTTATTATTGAAGTTAGGTGAAATCCTTGGAAGGTGAAAGACCTTAAATATATTGTTTGATTAATCCGCGTACATAAGACGCTTTGGATTTTGTGGGTAGTATCCGCTGAAAACCCTCACGAGACAACACTCGTCCTACTGGGGACACCCAGAGGTTTAACGGCTTGTTGCATACGCTAAATGCAATCGTGTTTCCTACGAAAGTGTGACATATCTTAGTTTAGTTTATTCGAGGACGAATAAAAAGATAAGTGTGGGGGTATTTGATATACACGTAAATGTGTATATTTTATCCGCATATTTATCTTATTTTATCTTTTAAATAATTGATATTGTGTATTTATAGCTGTGTTTTCAGATTGTTGACAAGAATCATGGTTTAGAGCATTTGATGAATAAAGCATGAAGAATTTGCTGAAAAAGAGTGAAGTTAAAATTACTAAAGCTTGAAGAGTTTAAAGCTTGAAGAACGGTTGCAATTAGAGTTTAGTTGGGTAGATTTAGCTCACTAAAGACTCATATTGTGTTCACATTGGCTCAATTGCAGACCATTTCACTCATGTAGCGTTCACATTAGCTCCTTTGCAAGGCTTCTCATTCATGCACTGCACGCGTTCACACTGGTTCACTTACAAGGCCTCTTACTCTACAACCCCGTTCACACTAGCTTATGTGTTATTTGGGCTAATTCTTTAGTCCCACATTGTGGAATTTGCCAAGTAGTCTTTGTCATATCAGCTATAAATACCTTGTATCTCATTCATGTAAAGACACACTTAGTTTTATTCTGTAATCCTTTGCTTGGAATAAAACTCTTCTTTCTCTCTTCTATTTAGTTTTTATTTGCATTTTATTTATGTTCATGTCTGTTATTTTCTTTTTATTTTCTTCTTCTTTAGCTATGTCTAGCTAATCCCCTTTGATTAGGGGGTGATGACGCTAATAGATATGATTCGATATGAATCACATAGCCAAAGGATGAGGAATTCATGTATATAGATCTAGATCTGAACCAAGGGTTAGATCTGAACCTTAATATCCTGTGTCGTTTAAGAGCTATGCTCCTTCACAGGGTATATTCGTGTTCGGTCTAACAATTATCAGATTTAGATCTAATTTTAGGGTTTTAGAAATTAATTAGTGAATCTGTCCTGATAGTCTATGGTTGTAGAGCTGAGCTCCTGCATAGGCTATGCTTGTCGTTATTTACATATTTTTTTCTGAAAACCTATTATCGTTGATTCATGTTTGTGACAGAAACATGTATTAGATCTGGTTAATCTTTTGGCTATTGATGATTATGAATCTGATCTATGTCATTATCCCCTAATTGCTTTCACTTATTGTTAAAACTCTCTTTTATTTAATTTCTGCTATTTTCTTTGTTTTCAACCAATCAAAAGTTAGGGATAACTTGATTGGATTTATTAATAAAATAATTTGGTCCCAGAGCTCGACACCCTCTACAACGATCCTTGTTGTTTAGGAAAGACGAACGAATTTTACAGTTGTTTACAATTGTTTAATTTGTTCGCAAACAACCATTCTAGAATAGAACTACCCTTGCATTTCACTCCATCTTCAATTATCTTCACCATAATCTAATTCGCAGAGCCTATGCCTATACGGAGTGGTTTTCAGATAATAAATCCAACCGGTCTCTCTGTATCGACAACGACGGTCAAAACACTTCGATAGTCGGTTATTTAATATCGAAGTAAAAAAACATCCATTAAAATGTATAACTAACATCACACAATCGCTGGCCCTTTTTATTTAACATTAATTTCCAGTTTCCCATATCTTCCCAGATATTCCTCAAAACCCTTTTAACCCTTCATACTTTTTGGAAAACATTTCCTTAGAATTCGCTTTTGTTTATTTATCTTAACATAACTCTTTACTTTCATTATTTGGAATTAACAACCATATTCATCAAACTCCACTATACTAATATCACCATATTGGTATAAAACTCCTTTAATTTCCCTTTCTTGAAATATTATATTATATTTCAAAATTCGTTTAGCCTTCCTTTATTTTGTAAATAACAATATATATTATTTATTCAATATTCAATTATCATTTCTTATATGATCCAGAACAATGTCGAATGACTTGTTATATAAATTCAAATGTTTTTATCACATTCCCATATTTTAAAGAGTTCCCTTCAGTACAGGTAATATATATCAGATCTCAGTTATTTACTTCTACTTCAACTTCGTATAATTCATTTACACTTCTTCGGGGAAAACATAATTATTCTCTTTTCACTTGGGATAAGTGAATTCCAAACCTTTCTAGTGAATAGTGTTATATATAATAATCACGCTTAATGTAAGGACCCGTAAATTCCCCGTGAAGGAAAGAGCGGATACTTTGAGAAGAACACACAAAAGAACGCAGACAGAAGAACATTTCATTATTATTACAACAATTCCATCAGATACAAGAATATAAAGAGTATAATTGAATAAATTACATTCGATAAATATCAGAGATTACAATAAATTACATTTAAATACATCGCAGCGGAAATAATACAAAACCCAACTAGAAAGAGATATACGGATACAGAGCTTTTTGGATATCATTCCAGCTGTAAGCCAGGAACCGGTGAATATAAATCTACAAAACCAAAACTACTAGCTGCCCGTGTGGAAAATAGGGGCACCCAGAGTTTAGGTTAAAACAATAAACTCCAGGTCAGTCATGTGACTGGTGTGAGAACTAAAACAGTTATTTAAACTTTACTTTAAAGATAGTAATTCAAGGGACCACGCCGTATAACACGGAACGGGTTTCCTCCCAAGAATACTATTGCATATAACAAAACAGCGTAATGCTCTTTGAAAAAATGAAGCTATTATAAGACCCAGGTCCCATCACACAATGCAACGCTAGCCGGAGGATAAAGTTTTCCCTTATAATAGCCAAACATGCTTGGTACGTCAAAACAAATCATTTGATACTATTATAAGTGTATAGTGTCCAAATAATTTTCAATCATAAATATCAATCATAGGCGGCATGGGTACCATCTATCATGTCGCCATACTAGTTCTACACTTAAAACCGCAATATCACGTACTGGAAATTGGATTTCCGTCATGAGCCGAGGCAAGGGGCAAGCTTCTCTCCGATTCGAGACACTCTAGCAAATGTCTCAGGACCCTACTATGATCCTTGGATCTTCAGGGCTGGTCCTCACTTACTTTTGAGGATTGGCAATTCCTGAACACACGTTTCCCGGTCCTTACAGACCTATATCCGAGGTGCCTCGTATCCAACAACCACACAGGTGAAAAGTATATAAATGTCAGGGCTGGTAGGTCACTGACACCACCTTAGCTAGAAAGAAACGTCGTGCTCTCCCTGCAGTCACTATCCCATTTTTGACCCATACCGAGGTGTGAGGCTCGCGAATTCACGTTATATACAAAGCTACGCCACACAGGTCGTGCTTTGATCATCAACCACAAGACTTTGCTTTTCAACAGAAGCCTTGATCAATTTTCCACTTACGCATGCCACACTGGCAATTCACTCCATGCGACTGATGTCCATCGATATACAACCTCTGAGCTCATACATCTCAGAGAAGAGCGTTAAGCAAGAGAATAAATTCTCCACCGCCAAACAGATGTATATTTAATAGAGATCAATCAACGCAGAATAAAATCCAATGTTAGACACACAGTCCATTTACAAGTTCGTTCTGGGTCTGAACGAAACCGGAGGCACTTTTCTCGCATATCCATCGATCTCCAAGTACGTCTAGACGATCACCAACTGTTTCCCTCATCTTGGGTGTACAGCCCAATCGAGATCATCAGTAATCACCCGAACGATGTGAAGACTTCCGGTCTTCAACCACCGTCTTCATCTTCGACATATCGTCGAATCGGTTATTCAGAATGGGTATAAACCCGGCCTTTCCGAATAACCCACGTATATGATAAACAAATGTTATACAAACACAACAAACGCCTCATTCCAATTCAGAATATTCTTTTATTCACAAAATCACATTCTTAGGGAAAGGTTCCCATTAATTTTATCCAAGATAAATTCTTCTAGATTTATGCTTTAATCTTCCTTTGGATATCATTTCAAACTAGTCGGGATTAGCAAACCACACCGAAGTAATTATTTGTTTTATTTCCCAATCCCAACCTATTCATCTCATGGAGCAAAACTGGTAATACTCCATATCTAACATCACGGTGTTATCGGTAAAGTTAATTACCATTTCACGTTCAAATCTAATTAAAGATTTAACTATCGCTTTGGAGCAAAACTGGTGATACTCCATTCTCGATCACTTTTCAGATTTGATAATTTAAATTATCAATTCACATTTTAATCTAATTAAAGATTCATTAAAACTCCACTTAGTTTTAATCTTTTCAAAAATCAACATCCTGTCTTTAACTGGGTTAAAGAACCAATGTCATTTAAAACACGATTCACGATAAACCCAAAATCACACTCTATTGTTAATCGGGTTAAAGAACAGGTATTGTTCAAAACACCGCTCACGATAAACCCAAAAACTAATTCAAATTCAATTCCAATTAAATATTATTTAATTGATACACTTCATTAAATCTAAATAGAAAGATTTAATCTTTTTCTCTATTGGGCTTAAGAACAGTGTTAATGAAGACACCATTCACGACAAACATAAATCGCATTTGATGTTAAATACAAGGCTCTGAATAGAAAATATACCGGCTTATATTCAATATCAAATCCTGAAACCAACAAATATCGTATTGGAAATAACGATATAAAGTATATCTTTCAAATTCCCATAACAATAACTGTATAGTCACGAAATCCAACATCGAAATATTCCGAAGATAATTTCGATTCAACTCCAGTCCAATTCACGTATTGGGAATATTGATTATTTTTAGAATCACTTTCAAATTCAATTTATCTATTTCAAAAATAAATTGATTTTAATTCTAGTTCAAAACTGGTTCATTTCGACAAAAATCTACTTTTATCATTTCAAATGTGGAGTTTTTCATCCCAGTTCTTTCCAATTCACATATTATGATTTTACACAAATTATTAATATTTTTAATAATTTTATCAAGGCCCGTACAGTCGATTTCCAACAACGGCCATCGAACTGCACTTACAGCGACCTTTTCTGAAATTGATTTGGACATAATTCCAAATCCAACCGTTAGATTTCTAATTTCTAATATTCATTGGAAAGCTCTTTTTGATACGAACCCAACGGTTCTGGTTTTATGAGAATCCGACAGTCAAATCTCCCGCAACGTCAATTCGAAGTCAATGGTCGAAATTCACGAACTGCCGCGGCGCGGCGTGTTCTATTCAGGCCATTATATATATATAATATATATATATATATATATATATTTCGTCGATTTCCTTTTAAAACGTATTTTATAAATCGTTTTAAATTCGTTTTCAAAACCATTCCAAATCTGTATTCAATTTCAAATCAAAATTGGATATTTCATATCATTACTATATAAATGATAATATTTTCAAAACGTTATATTTTAAAATCACCACTTTTTCTATATTCATTATAAAAACGAATATAATCGATATAAATATCGTTCACGTCAAAATGACGCAACTCTAATCAACACGGCTTTATATATATATATATATATATATATATATATATTTCAATAAATTCGTTATTCTATTCAACAAATGAATATTTATTCTATTCAACACATGAATCTATATTTCTTTTAACACACGACCAATCTCAACACATGAGTATTATCAACACACAACTATTTTTGTTATGTAAAATATTTTATAAAATTATGGTATCTATCGTTTGATTTTTAATTAGACTCCAACCGTAAAGTAGTTCTAATTTTAAATATGATAAAGATGTAAATTTTATTATTAAAATATTTTACTCAACACATGAATAGTTTCAACACATGAACATCGTTAGCACATGACTATTTTTATATTCAACTGTGACGGCAAGGAATTTCGCTCGGTCCGAACCAGTCGCTAAACCGACCCAGACCGTTCGAAACACCCTATCGTTTGAGAACACGACAAAATAGAACGCAAACAGAAGAACATTTCATTGTATATTACAACAATGCATCAGATTACAAGAATATACAAAGTATAAATGAATATTACACAGAAATAACAGAGATTTAAATTACATTTAAATACATCGCAGCGGAAAATAATACAATACACAACTAGAAGGAGATATACGGATACAAAGCTTTCCGGATATCGTTCCAGCTGTAAACCAGAATCCTGTGAATATAAATCTGCAAAACCAAAACTACTAGCTGCCCGTTTCAAAATAAGGGCACCCAGAGTTTAGGTTAAAACAATAAACTCCGAGTCAGTCATGTGACTGGTGTGAGAACTAAAACAGTTAATCTTTATTTTTAAAGCTAGGTAAATCAAGGGACCACGCCGTATAACACGGAACGGGTTTCCTCCCAAGAATACCAGTGCATAAAACGAACAGCGCAATGCTAAATAAAGAAAAATGAAGCTGTTATAAGACCCAGGTCCTATCACACAATGCAACGCAAGCCGGGGGATAGGGTTTTCCCTTATAACAGCCAAAGAATGCTTGATACGTTTAAAACAAATCATTTGATACTATTATAAGTGCATAGTGCATAAAACAACTTCAAATCATAAGTATCAATCATAGGCGGCATGGGTACCATATATCATGTCGCCATATATAGGTTTACAAATAAAACCGCAAATGTCACGTATTTGGAAATTGGATTTCCGTCTATGAACCGAGGCAAAAGATAGTCCTCAACCGATTCGAGACTGTCTAGTCCGAGCCTCAGGCAAGTACTCTGTCAAGCCTTTGGATCGTCAGGGCCGGTCCACCGATGTGGATTAAAATGCCTGAACACTGCGTTTCCCCGCCCTTTGGGGCGTAAACGAGCCAACGAATGGCTCCATCGGTTCGAGAACGACCGATCAATCCGAGGCGCCTCGCAACAGCAACAACCACATAAGTCAAACTCGTCAGGGCATGTAAAACCACTGACGCCACTTCTAACTAGAAAGAAACGCATGCCCTCCCTGTGGTCCGCCTCCCGTTTTTGGTTCATACCTGGTGTGAAACACGCGAGGTAAACGTTACACAAAGCTACGCCACAAAGGCCGTGCTTTGATCATCACCACAAGACTTTGCTTTTCAACAGAAGCCTTGATCATTTGCATCTTAGCATGCCACACAGGCAAACCATTCTATGCAACCGATATCAGTCACATAGAATGAAATCCGATGTCAGACACACAGTCCATTTACAAGTCCGTTCTGGGTCTGAACGAAACCGGAGGCACCTAGTACCCCGCATATCCATCGATCTCCAAGTACGTCTGGACGATCACTAACTGTTTCCATCTTCTTGGGTGTACAGCCCAATCAAGATCATCAGCTATCACCCAAACGACGTGAAGACCTCCGGTCTTCGACCATCGTCTTCATCTTCGACTTATCGTCGTATCAGTTATTCAGAATGGGATAAACCCGGTCTTTCCGAATAACTCGCGTATATTTTAAATAAGTGTTACACAAACACAACATACGTCTCATTCCAATTCATTAGTCACTAACCGTAAATTAATCAAGAGAATAATTCCCCAAATATTAACCCCGAAGGCCGAAACCAACATCAGATCAATATCCAGAAAACCATTCTGCATGGCTAACCGACAGTTAGTTTCTAAATTTCACGTTCAAATCTGATTAAAGATTTAACTATCGCCTGGAGCAAAACTGGTGATACTCCATTCTCGATCCTTTCAATCTAATTAAAGATTCATTAAAACTTCACTTAGTTTTAATCTTTTGACTGGGTTAAAGAATTAGTGTCATTTAAAAACACGGTTCACGATAAACCCAAAATCACATTCATTAATCGTCGGGTTAAAGAACGAGTGTTATTTAAAACACTGTCCACGATAAACCCAAAAATCAATATCGATTCAATTCCAATTAAATGTTATTTAATTGGTACACTTCATTAAATCTAAATAAAAAGATTTAATCATTTCTCAACTGGGTTCAAGAACAGTGTTAATGAAGACACCATTCACGACAAACCCAAATCACGTTCATTAATTATCGGGTTAAAGAACAAGTGTTATTTAAAACACTGTTCACGATAAACCCAAAAATCAATATCAATTCAATTCCAATTAAATGTTATTTAATTGGTACACTTCATTAAATCTAAATAAAAAGATTTAATCTTTTCTCAACTGGGTTCAAGAACAGTGTTAGTGAAGACACCATTCACGACAAACCCAAATCACATTTGATATTAAATACAAGGCTCTGAATAGAAAATATCCCGGCTTATATTCAATATCAAATTCTACGATTAACAAATGTCGTATTGGAAATAACGATATAAATATATATCTTTCAAATTTCCATAACAACATCTGTATAATCACGAATTCCAACATCGAAATATTCCGAAGACAATTTCGATTCAAATCCACTCCAATGCAATCATTGGATATTCTGGTTATTTTTAAAACCCTTTCTAATTCAGTTTATTTATTTAAAAATAAATAGAATTATAATTCTAGTTCAAAACTAGTTCAATTCGATAAAAATCTATTTTTATCTTTTCAAATATGGAGTTTTTCATCCCAATTCTTCCCAAATCATTTCGTATGATTTTACACAAATTATTACTATTTTTAATAATTTTATCAAGGCCCGTACAGTCGATTTCCAACAATGGCCATCGAACTGCACTTACAGCGACCTTTTTCGAATTTGATTTGGACGTATCTCCAAATCCAACCGTTAGATTTCAAATTTCTAATTTCTAATATTCGTTAGAAAGCTCTTTTCGATACGAACCCAACGGTTCCGGTTTTAGGAGAATCCGACGGTCGGATCTCCCGTAATGTCCGTTTGAAATAAATGGTCGAAATTCACGAACTGCCGCGGCGCGGCGCGTTCTATTCAGGCCATTATATTATATATATAATATATATAATATATACTTCGTCGATTCCTATTTAAAACGAATTATATAAATAGTTTTGAATTCGTTTCAAAAATATTTTCAACTTCCTTTTCAATTCAAATCACAATTGAATTCTTCTTTATAGATTCGTTTTAAAATTCATTTCTATTCAATTCAAATTTCAATTCAATTTGAATTCGTTTTCAATTCAATTCATTTCAAAATCGTTTTCAATTCACTTTGAATTCGTTATCAATTCAATTCATTTCGAAATCGTTTTCAATTCACTTTGAATTCGTTTTTAATTCAATTTATTTCGAAATCGTTTTCAATTCACTTTGAATTCGTTTTTAATTCAATTCATTTCGAAATCGTTTTCAATTCACTTTGAATTCGTTATCAATTCAATTCATTTCGAAATCGTTTTCAATTCACTTTGAATTCGTTTTTAATTCAATTTATTTCGAAATCGTTTTCAATTCACTTTGAATTCGTTTTTAATTCAATTCATTTCGAAATCTTTTCAATTCACTTTGAATTCGTTATCAATTCAATTCATTTCGAAATCGTTTTCAATTCACTTTGAATTCGTTTTTAATTCAATTTATTTCGAAATCGTTTTCAATTCACTTTGAATTCGTTATCAATTCAATTCATTTCGAAATCGTTTTCAATTCACTTTGAATTCGTTTTTAATTCAATTTATTTCGAAATCGTTTTCAATTCACTTTGAATTCGTTTTTAATTCAATTCATTTCGAAATCTTTTCAATTCACTTTGAATTCGTTATCAATTCAATTCATTTCGAAATCGTTTTCAATTCACTTTGAATTCGTTTTTAATTCAATTTATTTCGAAATCGTTTTCAATTCACTTTGAATTCGTTTTTAATTCAATTCATTTCGAAATCGTTTTCAATTCACTTCTTTTCAATTCAATTTATTTTGAATTCGTTTTCACTTTCAATTCAATTTATTTCGAAATCGTTTTCAATTCAATTCATTTCGAAATCGTTTTCAATTCAATATAAATATCGTTCACGTCAAAATGGCGTCAAACCAATCAACACGGCTTCATAAATTTCTATTTTCAAATATTCTATTTCAAATATTTCTTTTTCAAAATAGTTGTTATAATCAAAAAAAATTATTTCGTTCAACACATGACCAATCTCAATGAATGAGTACTGTCAACACATGAACTTTTATTTTATATCGATAAAGGTGCAAATTTTATTACTAAAATATTTCGTTCAACACATGACCAATCTCAATGAATGAGTACTGTCAACACATGAACTTTTATTTTATAATATACTTTATTTTTCAAATTGGAATGAGGCCCAATCAATTACCATATAAAGTTAATTATATGGATTTTCATACAACACATGTATATCATAGCATTGAAAAATAATCAACCATCAACCAAAGTGCACTACACTGTATAAGCATCAAATATAGATATTCAACGCTTATAACAGCCTGTCAATCAATCGATCGACATATTTAATCAATCAGGATGAGTGAACTTCAAATTTCATCCCAACACCCGTGTGGGGTTTCAAACAATCAAACACAGATTTTATTTGTGCAGTTGGGTGTGAAATTTATCGACCCAATCAATATCAGTCAAATCAGTGTATATACAAACAAATCGGCCGATTTGTTTGTAACTATTCATTTATTCACATTCACGTTAAAAATTATATTTTTAACGATGAAACATTTTATTCCAACATATGAATTTCTATTCAGTTCATTCTTTAAATAAAATGATATTTTTATTTTTCTAACATATTTTAGAAAATTTCGGCGGCATAACGGCACGATACTAGAAACGGGACAAGCCTAGCCTTATCCCCGGTCTAGTGAAGGCCCACGCCATTCACTCATCAATCAAATCAATTTCATTTTGCAAACCACAAAATTTGGAGTAAGGGTCTAACCTAGCCTTACTCCTACGCCTTATAACGGCGCACGTCTAATCCTAACCAATTTATCGATTCGATTTTTTTTTCACACCACAAACCACATTCAAACCAATATCGCAATCAATCACCAAACAATCAAACAAACAAGTCCATGGTCTGTGGACGATTGTGTCGGGTGCTACTAAGCACCGTCTGCATCCTAGTATAAATATATAACTAGGAAAATAGAATTTGAGTGAGAAGTTCTCACCAATAGCTATCCTAGCTCCACGGCACTTCACTGATAGAAAACTTCATCGCTATCGCACCTTCGTCATCTTCGTTGCCCGTAGCCACTACATATGTAAAAATCGAATTTTTACTTCGCTATTCAGTATATAAAAATCGAATTTTTATTTCAAAGTTCAATATATAAAAATCGAATTTTTTACTTCAAAGTTCCATATATAAAAATCGAATTTTTACTTCCCTATTCAATATATAAAAATATGATTTTTACTTTTGCTTTCAACATATAAAAATATGATTTTTACTTTTGCAAGTTCAAATCTTTTTCTACTAAAAGATTAAACCTTTTTTTTTCCTATTTTAAAGTTCAAAATAAAATCAGTTTTTCTCTTTTATAAAAATGCAGTTTTTAGTTTCTTTTTAAAAAACCTCAGTTTTAATACTTTTAATAAATCTCAGTTTTAATACTTTTAATAAATCTCAGAATTCTCTCTTTTTTTTAAAAAAGATAAAAAAAAGTCACTTTTTATTTTACCCTTTTATAAAAAATCTGTTTTATACTTTTAAAACTTTCAGTTTTATACCTTTTTAAAAAACCAGTTTTATGCTTTTTTAAAAATTTCAGTTTTAAAATACTTTTAAAAAAATTCATTTCAGTTTTAAAATACTTAAAAAAAATTTCATTTCAGTTTTAAAATACTTTAAAAATCAATTTTAAAATGCTTATAAAATCAGTTTAAAATTCTTCTTATAAAAACAGTTTTAAATCTTTAAACATAATCAGTTTTTATAAAATAAAAAAAAAAAAAAAAATAAAAGAAATACTTACAGAAAAAAAAGGGGCGGGTGAAGTCGTCGTCGGCGGCACTTCAGAGGGGGGGGGTCGGCGGCTTCAGCGTCGCGAACGTGAGGGGGGGGGGGGGCTCGTCGGAGCTAGTACGATCGGGGGGGCTTCTGGGCGTCTCGAGGGGGGCGGCGATGCCTGGAGGGAGGCGCTCGATCCTATTTAGGGTTTCTTCTTCTTTTTTTTTCATTTCTGTTAACTGAAATAAAAGTGAAAAGGGGGGGGGGGGGGCAGAACGAAGATAAGGGGGGGGGGGGAGAGAGGGAAATTAAATTTTTTTTTTTTTTATTATTTAAATTTGCAAAAGGGTTGACTTTTACACTCGACCTCGAAACGAGGCCCACCGCCTGCCGTCCATAGCGTTTCACCCTCATTCCGAACACAATGGGATATGTATCGCAAGCTGATTTGATCGTTACAATCAGTTTCCTTTTGAATTTTCATTTAAATCACTATATTGAATTTTAAACGCACATTTCAAATTACCGGGGTCACATACTAACTAGAAAAATTCCAGAAAAATATTTTCTAGCTTCGTATTGACGATACGGTCCTTACAAAACTAGTTTCGTCGAATTCTGAGACCGTTTGAAAAATGGCCAATTTCCAGTCGATTAAAATCAACTGAAACTGGTCAAACGCGTTTTCCTTTGCCACGCTCACATTTTGATTCGAAAAATTATGGAATTTGGAACCTAGCAATAACTTGACACCACGGACCCAACAAAACTGGTTTCGTCGAAATCCGAGGTCATTTGCAAAATGTCCATTTTTAAGGGCCTTATATATATAAAAATATATATAAATTCCACAGCGACTATTTCTAATTTTAAACTGGACATATCTTATCATTTCTAAGATGAAATCCCAGTTTGTTAACTTCGTTACAAAGATATAGTTATACAGATTCAAATATTTCTTGTTTCGTTCAATTCTGACTTATATTGAATTCTGTATATTCATTTGAAATTAGAAATCGAATTTTCGAACTACCGCGCCATTTTCAATTCCTTTTATAATTATATATAATTATTTATATTCTAACGACGACGCGTATAAATATATACGTTCTAATTATATTCAAAATAAATTTCTCGTCGATATTATTTAAAATAATCTATTTTAAATATTTAAAATTCGCTAAAATGGCCAAAATAAAAATTTCAAACTGGCTCGCATTTTACGGGTTGTTACAATCTCCCCCACTTAAAACTTTTCGTCCCCGAAAAGGAACAAAGTCGAAAGTGGTTTGATTAATCAACTCTACGATCGATCAGGCTTCCATTCTCCAACTTTTCAGTTTCTGAGAATTTTCAAAATTTTAAAAATTTGGCTAACTCCCTAAATTTTCGAAAAATTTCGCCATAACCTCCCCCGCACCGGGAGCATCGGGGAATTTCAAATAGCTTCCCCGGTCCTTCAGATCTCAAAAAGAAAAAGAAAAAGCCAAGCGGCTAGCCAATAGGCTCACAAAATCGTCATCACCCAAACAAAACAGGAAATTATGTAGTAAACATGTACCTATTTGTCGGGCAAACAAATTTTATTCTCTGCTCTAGCCTCCTTGCTATGACCTGTTCAATGATATATATGTATATACATGCAAATGCGACCAATTTTCAATACAATTCAATATTTGGTTCAATTAGGCTAAATGGTTCAAAATTATCAAACAGATAAACAAACAACACAAACATCAATCAATTAGTGAATTTAACGTTTCAAATTGATAATTTTGATATATATAAAGAAAATCATGTTTTGATGCCAAATCACAACAATAGGCCCTATCTAATTTTGGTTCTCACACCAGTCTAATGGAAATATATAGATATTACACGTTCGTCACTCGAATATAAATTCTGATGATGATATATCAATCATCAGAATCACTCCCGGGCGACTAGAGCGTAATTCTATATCTATCCAGTATATTAAAATTTCGAATACACGCGGATCAGACGTATACACAAAATCTATATATACTGGATTGTCCACATCAATATAAATAAATAACCAAATACGAATAGTTGATTTAGATTTTCAAAACAAAATTTGTTTTCATTTGAAAAATATACTCTTCACACTCGTTCTAGGATACTACTGATCCCATCTCTAACGAGTCATTCTCATTGGATATTACTAATCCAATATCTGATGAATTCTTTCGTATGGTTCTAATGTGCCTTGTCCTCTGCTTTGTAAACCAAAGCTCTGATACCAAATGTGACGGCAACGCGAAATCCGGTAGGCTTTGCAACCATCCCTTCATCCTCCATTCCAGCAGGTAAAACCCACCGCGGCTCACACATGGTCCCCCAGTCCCTTGTTTTACGGCGACCCTCTCGAGTCTCGCGCCTATTGGCGAACCAACGCCCTCCCCGGCGCCATGTAGGGGTAAGAGTCTCCCGTTCGCCACCAAACCGCGAAGCGAGAACCCCCTATCATGTGTACCCGGCCTACTCAGGGCCAGCAACAAGAACTGGTGATACTCCATTCTCGATCCTTTCAATCTAATTAAAGATTCATTAAAACTTCACTTAGTTTTAATCTTTTGACTGGGTTAAAGAATTAGTGTCATTTAAAAACACGGTTCACGATAAACCCAAAATCACATTCATTAATCGTCGGGTTAAAGAACGAGTGTTATTTAAAACACTGTCCACGATAAACCCAAAAATCAATATCGATTCAATTCCAATTAAATGTTATTTAATTGGTACACTTCATTAAATCTAAATAAAAAGATTTAATCATTTCTCAACTGGGTTCAAGAACAGTGTTAATGAAGACACCATTCACGACAAACCCAAATCACGTTCATTAATTATCGGGTTAAAGAACAAGTGTTATTTAAAACACTGTTCACGATAAACCCAAAAATCAATATCAATTCAATTCCAATTAAATGTTATTTAATTGGTACACTTCATTAAATCTAAATAAAAAGATTTAATCTTTTCTCAACTGGGTTCAAGAACAGTGTTAGTGAAGACACCATTCACGACAAACCCAAATCACATTTGATATTAAATACAAGGCTCTGAATAGAAAATATCCCGGCTTATATTCAATATCAAATTCTACGATTAACAAATGTCGTATTGGAAATAACGATATAAATATATATCTTTCAAATTTCCATAACAACATCTGTATAATCACGAATTCCAACATCGAAATATTCCGAAGACAATTTCGATTCAAATCCACTCCAATGCAATCATTGGATATTCTGGTTATTTTTAAAACCCTTTCTAATTCAGTTTATTTATTTAAAAATAAATAGAATTATAATTCTAGTTCAAAACTAGTTCAATTCGATAAAAATCTATTTTTATCTTTTCAAATATGGAGTTTTTCATCCCAATTCTTCCCAAATCATTTCTTATGATTTTACACAAATTATTACTATTTTTAATAATTTTATCAAGGCCCGTACAGTCGATTTCCAACAATGGCCATCGAACTGCACTTACAGCGACCTTTTTCGAATTTGATTTGGACGTATCTCCAAATCCAACCGTTAGATTTCAAATTTCTAATTTCTAATATTCGTTAGAAAGCTCTTTTCGATACGAACCCAACGGTTCCGGTTTTAGGAGAATCCGACGGTCGGATCTCCCGTAATGTCCGTTTGAAATAAATGGTCGAAATTCACGAACTGCCGCGGCGCGGCGCGTTCTATTCAGGCCATTATATTATATATATAATATATATAATATATACTTCGTCGATTCCTATTTAAAACGAATTATATAAATAGTTTTGAATTCGTTTCAAAAATATTTTCAACTTCCTTTTCAATTCAAATCACAATTGAATTCTTCTTTATAGATTCGTTTTAAAATTCATTTCTATTCAATTCAAATTTCAATTCAATTTGAATTCGTTTTCAATTCAATTCATTTCAAAATCGTTTTCAATTCACTTTGAATTCGTTATCAATTCAATTCATTTCGAAATCGTTTTCAATTCACTTTGAATTCGTTTTTAATTCAATTTATTTCGAAATCGTTTTCAATTCACTTTGAATTCGTTTTTAATTCAATTCATTTCGAAATCGTTTTCAATTCACTTTGAATTCGTTATCAATTCAATTCATTTCGAAATCGTTTTCAATTCACTTTGAATTCGTTTTTAATTCAATTTATTTCGAAATCGTTTTCAATTCACTTTGAATTCGTTTTTAATTCAATTCATTTCGAAATCTTTTCAATTCACTTTGAATTCGTTATCAATTCAATTCATTTCGAAATCGTTTTCAATTCACTTTGAATTCGTTTTTAATTCAATTTATTTCGAAATCGTTTTCAATTCACTTTGAATTCGTTATCAATTCAATTCATTTCGAAATCGTTTTCAATTCACTTTGAATTCGTTTTTAATTCAATTTATTTCGAAATCGTTTTCAATTCACTTTGAATTCGTTTTTAATTCAATTCATTTCGAAATCTTTTCAATTCACTTTGAATTCGTTATCAATTCAATTCATTTCGAAATCGTTTTCAATTCACTTTGAATTCGTTTTTAATTCAATTTATTTCGAAATCGTTTTCAATTCACTTTGAATTCGTTTTTAATTCAATTCATTTCGAAATCGTTTTCAATTCACTTCTTTTCAATTCAATTTATTTTGAATTCGTTTTCACTTTCAATTCAATTTATTTCGAAATCGTTTTCAATTCAATTCATTTCGAAATCGTTTTCAATTCAATATAAATATCGTTCACGTCAAAATGGCGTCAAACCAATCAACACGGCTTCATAAATTTCTATTTTCAAATATTCTATTTCAAATATTTCTTTTTCAAAATAGTTGTTATAATCAAAAAAAATTATTTCGTTCAACACATGACCAATCTCAATGAATGAGTACTGTCAACACATGAACTTTTATTTTATATCGATAAAGGTGCAAATTTTATTACTAAAATATTTCGTTCAACACATGACCAATCTCAATGAATGAGTACTGTCAACACATGAACTTTTATTTTATAATATACTTTATTTTTCAAATTGGAATGAGGCCCAATCAATTACCATATAAAGTTAATTATATGGATTTTCATACAACACATGTATATCATAGCATTGAAAAATAATCAACCATCAACCAAAGTGCACTACACTGTATAAGCATCAAATATAGATATTCAACGCTTATAACAGCCTGTCAATCAATCGATCGACATATTTAATCAATCAGGATGAGTGAACTTCAAATTTCATCCCAACACCCGTGTGGGGTTTCAAACAATCAAACACAGATTTTATTTGTGCAGTTGGGTGTGAAATTTATCGACCCAATCAATATCAGTCAAATCAGTGTATATACAAACAAATCGGCCGATTTGTTTGTAACTATTCATTTATTCACATTCACGTTAAAAATTATATTTTTAACGATGAAACATTTTATTCCAACATATGAATTTCTATTCAGTTCATTCTTTAAATAAAATGATATTTTTATTTTTCTAACATATTTTAGAAAATTTCGGCGGCATAACGGCACGATACTAGAAATGGGACAAGGCCTAGCCTTATCCCCGGTCTAGTGAAGGCCCACGCCATTCACTCATCAATCAAATCAATTTCATTTTGCAAACCACAAAATTTGGAGTAAGGGTCTAACCTAGCCTTACTCCTACGCCTTATAACGGCGCACGTCTAATCCTAACCAATTTATCGATTCGATTTTTTTTTCACACCACAAACCACATTCAAACCAATATCGCAATCAATCACCAAACAATCAAACAAACAAGTCCATGGTCTGTGGACGATTGTGTCGGGTGCTACTAAGCACCGTCTGCATCCTAGTATAAATATATAACTAGGAAAATAGAATTTGAGTGAGAAGTTCTCACCAATAGCTATCCTAGCTCCACGGCACTTCACTGATAGAAAACTTCATCGCTATCGCACCTTCGTCATCTTCGTTGCCCGTAGCCACTACATATGTAAAAATCGAATTTTTACTTCGCTATTCAGTATATAAAAATCGAATTTTTATTTCAAAGTTCAATATATAAAAATCGAATTTTTTACTTCAAAGTTCCATATATAAAAATCGAATTTTTACTTCCCTATTCAATATATAAAAATATGATTTTTACTTTTGCTTTCAACATATAAAAATATGATTTTTACTTTTGCAAGTTCAAATCTTTTTCTACTAAAAGATTAAACCTTTTTTTTTTCCTATTTTAAAGTTCAAAATAAAATCAGTTTTTCTCTTTTATAAAAATGCAGTTTTTAGTTTCTTTTTAAAAAACCTCAGTTTTAATACTTTTAATAAATCTCAGTTTTAATACTTTTAATAAATCTCAGAATTCTCTCTTTTTTTTAAAAAGATAAAAAAAAGTCACTTTTTATTTTACCCTTTTATAAAAAATCTGTTTTATACTTTTAAAACTTTCAGTTTTATACCTTTTTAAAAAACCAGTTTTATGCTTTTTTAAAAATTTCAGTTTTAAAATACTTTTAAAAAAATTCATTTCAGTTTTAAAATACTTAAAAAAAATTCATTTCAGTTTTAAAATACTTTAAAAATCAATTTAAAATGCTTATAAAATCAGTTTAAAATTCTTCTTATAAAAACAGTTTTAAATCTTTAAACATAATCAGTTTTTATAAAATAAAAAAAAACAAAATAATAAAATAAAAGAAATACTTACAGAAAAAAAAGGGGCGGGTGAAGTCGTCGTCGGCGGCACTTCAGAGGGGGGGGGGGTCGGCGGCTTCAGCGTCGCGAACGTGAGGGGGGGGGGGGGGGGCTCGTCGGAGCTAGTACGATCGGGGGGGCTTCTGGGCGTCTCGAGGGGGGCGGCGATGCCTGGAGGGAGGCGCTCGATCCTATTTAGGGTTTCTTCTTTTTTTTTTCATTTCTGTTAACTGAAATAAAAGTGAAAAGGGGGGGGGGCTAGAACGAAGATAGGGGGGGGGGGAGAGAGGGAAATTAATTTTTTTTTTTTAATTATTTAAATTTGCAAAAGGGTTGACTTTTACACTCGACCTCGAAACGAGGCCCACCGCCTGCCGTCCATAGCGTTTCACCCCCATTCCGAACACAATGGGATATGTATCGCAAGCTGATTTGATCGTTACAATCAGTTTCCTTTTGAATTTTCATTTAAATCACTATATTGAATTTTAAACGCACATTTCAAATTACCGGGGTCACATACTAACTAGAAAAATTCCAGAAAAATATTTTCTAGCTTCGTATTGACGATACGGTCCTAACAAAACTAGTTTCGTCGAATTCTGAGACCGTTTGAAAAATGGCCAATTTCCAGTCGATTAAAATCAACTGAAACTGGTCAAACGCGTTTTCCTTTGCCACGCTCACATTTTGATTCGAAAAATTATGGAATTTGGAACCTAGCAATAACTTGACACCACGGACCCAACAAAACTGGTTTTGTCGAAATCCGAGGTCATTTGCAAAATGTCCATTTTTAAGGGCCTTATATATATAAAAATATATATATATTCCACAGCGACTATTTCTAATTTTAAACTGGACATATCTTATCATTTCTAAGATGAAATCCCAGTTTGTTAACTTCGTTACAAAGATATAGTTATACAGATTCAAATATTTCTTGTTTCGTTCAATTCTGACTTATATTGAATTCTGTATATTCATTTGAAATTAGAAATCGAATTTTCGAACTACCGCGCCATTTTCAATTCCTTTTATAATTATATATAATTATTTATATTCTAACGACGACGCGTATAAATATATACGTTCTAATTATATTCAAAATAAATTTCTCGTCGATATTATTTAAAATAATCTATTTTAAATATTTAAAATTCGCTAAAATGGCCAAAATAAAAATTTCAAACTGGCTCGCATTTTACGGGTTGTTACATCAACACATGAATTTTCTTTTATAATATTCATTATTTTCCTGATTGGAATGAGGCCCAATCAATCACCATTTAATGTTAATTATATGGATTCCATACAACACATGTATATAATAGCAATGATAAACAATCAACCATCATCCAAGGTGCACCATACAACTGCATAAGCATCAAATATAAATAATTAACGCTTACACAGCCTGTCGACCAATCGATCAACATACAATTAAATAATTGGGATTAGTGTACGCCAAATTTCATCCTAACACCCGTGTGGGGTTTCAAATCAACAAACACAGATTTTTATTTGTGCAGTTGGGCGATGTGTAAAATTTATCATCCCAATCAATATCAGTCAAATCAGTGTATATAAACAAATCGGCCGATTTGTTTATAATATTCATTTATTCACATTCATGTCAAAAATTATATTTTTAACGATAATTAATTTATTTCAACCATCTACAATTTATTATCGATTTCACATCAACATCACAAACAATTTTCACAACACATCAATCAAACAAACAAGCCATCCATGGTCTGTGGATGACGGGTGTCGGGTGCTGCTAAGCATCGTCTGCATCCTAGTATATATATACATATGTATATAACTAGAAAAGAAGATTTGAAGTGAGAATTTCTCACTGACTAGCTAATCCAAAACCACGACTCTTCCAATGTAGAAATCTTCGTCGTTCTCGCCTTTTGTCACTTTCGTTGCCCGTAGCCACTACATATATAAAAATCATATTTTTATATTGTTGCTATGTATATAAAAATAATATTTTTATAATCACTCCATATGGATAAAAATTCTATTTTTACAGTGGTGATCATATAATAAAGATTATATTTTTATGCTTCTACAATATAAAAGATTATATTTTTATAACTCTATCTAAATAAAAATCATATTTTTACTATCATACCTATATAAAAATCATATTTTTAATAAGCCACTAGTATAAAAATTATATTTTTAACCTTTCTATATTATATAAATTCGATTCTGTTAAACTTCCTTTACAAATAAAAATTCGATTTTTATTTTTCCTTTACATATAAAAATTCGATTTTTATACTTCATTTATATGTATAAAAATCCGTTCTTTTTTGCTTCATTCATTTATATGAAAATCCGTTCTTTTTTGCTTTAAAAATCAAAGCTTCATCATGCTACAAACCATAGCTTTATTCGGTTATGAAATATATAAACATCGCATTCAAAAATCAGGCTTTGTCATATAAAATCATATCTAATATATGTTAAAAAAAATCCGACTTTAAAGCGTTAAAAATCCTAACTTTAAAGTGGCAAAAATCGGATTAACAAAAAAAAACAAAAAAAAAACAATACAAAAAGGGTAAAAAGACTCACTGTATTCGAACAGAGAAGGGCGATGTAACAACCCGTAAATTCTGGGCCTGTTTAAAATTTTTATTTTGGAAATTTTAGTGAATTTTGAACATTGAAAATGAATTATTTTAAATAATATCGACGAGAAATTTATTTTGAATATAATTCGAACGTATATATTCGTTTGAATTGACGATGGAATATAAATATTTATTTATATTTATAAAAGGAATTGAAAATGGCGCGGTAGTTCAATAATTCGATTTCAAACTTCAAATGAATGTACCGGGTGCAAAATAAACCGGATTTTAGTGAAACAAAAAATAATGGAATCTAATAGAGAATATCTTTCCAACGAATCCGAGAAATCAAGATTTCATAGCGGGAATCAAAAGATATCTCCAGTTGAAAATTCTAAATAGTCGCTATAGAATTCAGGCCCTTAAAATGGAAATTTTGCAAATGACCTCGGATTTCGACGAAACTACTTTTGTTGGATCTGGGATGTAAGGTTATTGCTAGGTTTCAAATTTCATAATTTTTCGAATCAATATGTGAGCGTGGGAAAGGAAAACGCGGTTGACCAGTTTCAGTTGATTTTAATCGACTGGAAAATGGCCATTTTTCAAACGGTCTCAGAATTTGACGAAATTAGTTTGTTAGGACCGTATCGTCAATATGAAGCTAGAAAACATTTTTGTGGAATTTTTAGAGTTCGTATGTGGGCCCGGTAAATTGAAATGTGCGTTCAAATTCAATATATAGAGTTATATGTTGATTCTGTCGGAAACTAATCGAAACAGTCGAGTCAGCTTGCGGTACATATCCCATTGTGTTCGAAATGGTGGTAATTAGCTAGGGATGACAGGCGGTGGGTCCCGTTTCGAGTTCGAAATAAAAAGTTGCTTCTTGGAATATTTAAATAATAATAAAAAAAAAGTCAAACCCTTCTTGTTTTCGTCGTCGATCATCCACCGCCCCCCTGCTCCGATCGTCGCCTCCCTCCTCTTCTCGAATCTCCCTCCTTCCCTTCTTCTGACGTGAAAAGACCGCGCCCCCTAAACCCAATCGACGTGAGCCACCACCTGAGGACCCCCTCTTCCCCTTCCGCCTCCGCCTGCATGCCCACGCCGCGAGCACCCCCTCCAGTCGGCCAACACAGCGAGAAGCCTCCCCCTCAACCGCCTTCTCCGGTACGTTTTTTTTATTTTAATTAATTAATTAACTTAATTTTGTTACTGTAATTAGCATATAGAAGAGATGATCTTTGTTTTGGGTGAAGATATAACCTTTGTTTTAGCGAAAGATTTGAATTTTACAAATTTGCGTTGTGAAGAAAAGAATAGATTTTTCGTATGCAAAAAGACTCGGTTTTTAATTCAAGAAAGGTGAAATCTTTATGATGTTAAAGGCGGGATTTTTATATATTGAATAGCGAAGTAAAAATTCGATTTTTATATATTGAATAGCGAAGTAAAAATTCGATTTTTATATATTGAATAGCGAAGTAAAAATTCGATTTTTATATATTGAATAGCAAAGTAAAAATTCGATTTTTATATACTGAATAGTGAAGTAAAAATTCGATTCTTATATATTGAATAGCGAAGTAAAAATTCGACTTTTATATATTGAATAGCAAAGTAAAAATTCGATTTTTATATATTGAATAGCGAAGTAAAAATTCGATTTTTATATATTGAATAGCGAAGTAAAAATGTGATTTTTATATATGTAGAGAATACGGGCAACGAAAATGACAAAAGGCGGGAAAGGCGAAGATTCCTACATATGAAGAGTCATGGCGTTGGATTAGCTATTCTGTGAGAACTTCTCACCTTTTAATTTTATTTTACTAGTTAAAATATATACTAGGATGCAGACGGTGTTTAGTAGCACCCGACACCCGTCGTCCACAGACCATGGACGGCTTGTATGCTTGGTTGTTTGATTTTGATGTGTAGTTGATTGCGTGATGTGATGTGAAATGAAATAAAATATTTATATAGTTGAAAATATTTTATAGTTAAAATAGAATTTTTAACGTGTATATGAAATGAAATAAAAATAAACAAACCGAACGGTTTGTTTATATACACACATTTGACAGATATCGATTGGGACGATAAAATTTTACACATCGCCCAACTGAACAAATAAAATCTGTGTTTGATTGTTTGAAACCCCACACGGGTACTGGGATGATATTTGACGTACACTAATCTCGATTGTTTAGTTGTATGTCGATCGATTGATGGACAGACTGTTATAAGCGTTAAATATTTATATTCGATGCTTATACAGTGTAGAATGCACTTTGGATGATGGTTGATTATTCATCGTTGTTATTGTATACATGTGTTGTAGAAAATCCATATAATTAACATTATATGGTAATTGATTGGGCCTCATTCCATATTGGAGAAAGAAATATTTGAAATAGAAATATGTGAAATAGAAATATTTTAAAAAGAAATATTTGAAATAGAAATATTAGAAAAAGAAATATTTGAAAAAGAAATATTTGAGATAGAATATTTGAAAATAGGAATATATGAAGCCGTATTGATTAGATTTACGCCATTTGACGTGAACGATATTTATGTCGATTTTATTCATTTTATAATGAATATCGAAAGTGATTTCAAAATTTGATTTTTCGAATAGAAATGAATTCGAATTGAAAATGAATATGAATGAATTCGAATTGAAATTTAATATAAATGAATTCGAATTGAAGTTGAATAGAAATGAATTCGAATTGAAGTTGAATAGAAATGAATTCGAATTGAAGTTGAATAGAAATGAATTCGAATTGAAGTTGAATAGAAATGAATTCGAATTGAAGTTGAATAGAAATGAATTCGGATTGAAGTTGAATATAAATGAATTCGAATTGAAATTGAATATAAATGAATTCGAATTGAAATCGATTTGAAATGAATTTAAAACGAACTTATATTGGAATATTCAGTTTTGATTTGAAATTGAATATGAAGTTGAAACCGTCTTGAAAACGAATTTAAAACGGTTTATAAACTACGTTTTAAAAAGGAAATCGACGAAGTATATATTATATATTATATATATATAATATAATGGCCCGAATAGAACGCACCGCGCTGCGGTAGTTCGCGAATTTCGACCATTGACTTCGAACAGATATTACGGGAGATCCGACCGTCGGATTCTCCTAAAACCGGAACCGTTGGGTTCGTATCGAAAAGAGATTTCTAACGAATATTAGAAATTTGAAATCTAACGGTTGGATTTGGAATTATGTCCAAACCAGATTTAGAAAAGGTCGCTGTAAGTGCAGTTCGATGGCCGTTGATGGAAATCAACTGTACGGGCCTTGATAAAATTATTAAAAATAGTAATAATTTGTGTAAAATCATAAGAAATGATTTGTGAAGAATTGGGATGAAAAAATCCATATTTGAAAAGATAAAAATAGATTTTTATCGAAATGAACTAGTTTTGAACAAGAATTGTAATTTATTTATTTTTAAAATAAATAAAGTGAGTTTGAAATGGGTTTGAAATATAACCAGAATTTCCAATAATTGAATTGGAATGGATTTGAATCGAAATTGTCTTTGGAATAATTTGATGTTGGATTTCGTGATTATACAGATGTTGTTACGGAAATTTGAAAGATATATATATATATATATATATATATCGTTATTTTCAATACGATATTCGTTAGTCGTAGAATTTGATATTGAATATAAGCCGGTATATTTTCTATTCAGAGCCTTGTATTTAATATCAAATGTGATTTGGGTTTGTCGTGAATGGTGTCTTCATTAACACTGTTCTTTAACCCAATTGAGAAAAGATTAAATCTTTTTATTTAGATTTAATGAAGTGTACCAATTAAATAATATTTAATTGGAATTGAATTGGTATTGATTTTGGGGGTTTATCGTGAACCCTGTTTTAAAATGACACTGATTCTTTAACCCAGTTAAAAGATTAAAACTAAGTGGAGTTTTAATGAATCTTTAATTAGAATGAAAAGATCGAGAATGGAGTATCGCCAGTTTTACTCCAGGCGATAGTTAAATCTTTAATTAAATTTAAATGTGAAATGGTAATTGAATTTACCGATAGCACTGTGGTGTTAGATAGGAAGTATGACCAGTTTTACTTCATGGGGTGAATAGGTTGGGATTGGAAATAAAATAAATGATTACTTCGGTGTGGTTCGCTAATCCCGACTAGTTTGAATTGATATTCAAAGGAGATTAAAGAATAAATTTAAAGAATTTATCTTTGATAAAATTAATGGGAACCTTTCCTAAAATATATGAATATTTGAATAAAAGAATATTCTGAATTGGAATGAGGCGTATGTTGTGTTTGTGTAACACTTATTTAGAATATACGCGAGTTATTCGGGAAGACCAGGTTTATCCCATCATGAATAATTAATTCGACGTGGTGTCGAAGATGAAGACGGTGGTTGAAGACTGGAAGTCTTCACGTTGTTTGGGTGATTACTGATGATCTTGATTGGGCTGTACACCCAAGAAGATGGAAACAGTTGGTAATCGTCCAGACGTATTTGGAGATCGATGGATATGCGGGGTACTAGGTGCCTCCGGTTTCGTTCAGACCCAGAACGGGCTTGTAAATGGACTGTGTGTCTGACATTGGATTTTAGTCTGTGTGATTGATTCTATTAAATATATATCTGTTTGGCGGCGGAAAATTTATTCTCTTGCTTAACGCCCTTCTCTGAGATGTACGAGCTCAGGGGTTATATATTGATGGATGTCAAATGCATGGAGTGAATTGCCTGTGTGGCATGCCTAAGTTGCAAATGATCAAGGCTTCTGTTGAAAAGCAAAGTCTTGTGGTTGATGATCAAAGCACCGCCTGTGTGGCATAGCTTTGTGTAACGTGAATTCGCGAGCCTCACACCCCGGTTGTGAACCAGAAACGGGAGAGGACCTCAGGGAGGGCATGCGTTTCCTTCTAGCTAGGGTGGTGTCAGTGACCTACCAACCCTCACATTTATATACTTTTCACCTGTGTGGTTGTAACTGTTGCGGGCGCCTCGGTTAGATCGGACGATCCGGGTTCGATGGAGCCATTCGTTGGCTCATTTATGCCCCAAAGGGTGGGGAAACGCAGTGTTCAGGCATTTTAATCCACATCGGTGGACCGGACCTGACGATCCAAGGGTCACTCGAGCTCTGATCCTGAGACATGGGCTAGATTGTCTTGAATCGGTGAGGACTATCTTTTGCCTCGGTTCATAGATGGAAATCCAATTTCCAAATACGTGACTTTGCGGTTTTATTTGTAAACCTATATATGGCGACATAGTGGCATGGGATGCTCATGTCGCCTATGATTGATACTTATGATTTGAAGTTGTTTTATACACTATGCACTTATATTAGTATCAAATGATTTGTTTTAAACGTACCAAGCATTCTTTGGCTGTTATAAGGGAAAACCCTATCCCCCGGCTTGCGTTGCATTGTGTGATAGGACCTAGGTCTTATAAAAACTTCATTTTTCTTTTATTTAGCATTGCGCTGTTTGTTTTATGCACTGGTATTCGTGGGAGGAAATCTGTTCCGTGTTATACGGCGTGTTCCCTTGATTTACCGAACTTTAAAAAATAAAGATTAATAACTGTTTTAGTTCTCACACCAGTCCCATGACTGACCTGGAGTTTATTGTTTTAACCTAAACTCTGGGTGCCCTTATTTTGACACGGGCAGCTAGTAGTTTTGGTTTTGCAGATTTATATTCACAGGATCTTGGTTTACAGCTGGAACGATATCCGGAAAGCTTTGTATCCGTATATCTCCTTCAATTGTATTTTGTATTATTTTCCGCTGCTATGTATTTAAATGTAATTTAAATCTCTGATATTTCTGTGTAATATTTGTTTATACTCTGTATATTCTTGTATTCTGATGGAATTGTTGTAATATACAATGAAATGTTCTTCCGTCTGCGTTCTATTTTGTGGCTTATCCTCGACTCAATTCGGGATTTCCCGTAAGGGGGATTTCGGGTCATTTCAGGCGACCGGGGTCTGGTGGTCTACGCGGAGGCGAGGGGGTGCTGGAGATCGTCGGAGGTGTCGTGGTGGAGGTGGCACTAGGGTTTCCAGGGGGTTTTGGGGATATCGAGAGAGAGGGGCGCGGTTTTTAGGAGGGGAAGGAGGAGGAGTTCGACGGGGGGAAGGGGGCCACGCCCTGACAGTGCGCGGTGGCGGAAGAAGAGGGGGCGAGGCAGGATCGAGATCGGCGGGGTTTTTCTTTCTTTCTTTAGAAATGAAATCGGGGGGGAGGGGCTGAAGGGTTAAGTAGAGGGAAGGGGGGATTTTATTTTTAATTATTTAATTTACAAAAAGTTGACTTTTTCATACGACCTCTAAACGAGGCCCACCGCCTGTCGTCCATAGCTAATTACCCCCATTCCGAACACAATGGGATATGTATCGTAAGATGATTCGATTAGTTTTCGTCAAAATCAACATATAACTCTATATATTGAATTTGAATGAGCGTTTCAATTTACCGGGGCCATATACTAACTCGAAAAATTCCAGAAAAATATTTTCTAGCTTCGTATTGATGATACGGTCCTAACAAAACTAATTTCGTCAAATTCTGACACCTTCGAAAAAATGGCCATTTTCCAGTCGATTAAAATCAACTGAAACTGGTCAAACGTGTTTTCCTTTTCCATGCTCACATATTGATTCGAAAAATTATGAAATTTGGAATCAAGCAATAATTTGACATCACGGATCCAACAAAAGTGGTTTCGCCGAAATCCGAGGTCGTTTGCAAAATGGCTGTTTTTAAGGGCCTGAATTTCATAGCGACTATTTAGAATTTTCAACTGGACATATCTTTTGATTCCCGCTATGAAATTTCGATTTTTCGGATTCGTTGGAAAGATACTCTCAAATAGATCCTAATATTTTTGGTTTCGCTAAAATCCGGTTTATTTTGCACCCGGTACATTCAATTGAAGTTTGAAATCGAATTATCGAACCACCGCGCCATTTTCAATTCCTTATATAATTATATATAATTATTTATATTCTAACGACGACATATATAAATATATACGTTCGAATTCTATTCAAAATAAATTTCTCGTCGATATTATTTAAAATAATCATTTTAAATGTTCAAAATTCACTAAAAGTGCCAAAATAAAAAAATTTAAATTGGCTCGCATTTCCGGGTTGTTACACTTAAGCTTGGTTAACAATGTTAATTTATCGTTATAGTAAAAACTTGCAATACGATGTAATATTCCCCGTTATACTAATATTGGCATCATAGTCACGCTTAAGCCTGGTCAACAACGTTATTTATCGCTATAGTTCAAAAACTTGCAATACGCTGCTATATTCCACTTTATAACTAATCTTGACATCCCTTCCCGTTACAAACTAATACCATCCTTCAATAATGGTGAAGTCATTCAAGTTGGGGTATTTTATTTACCTCTCATACCTTGATCGACAACGTTCTTACCTTAGAACAGATATAAGTCTGTAACTCTAAACTCCTTATTACTAATAATGTCGATTAAACCATATTTCTTGTTCTATACTAAATATGGTTTTATGACGCCATATCCTTATTTTGGAAATTCTGTTGTTTATAATTATTTACATTAGTCATTTACTCTTCGTTTCATCTTCCTTATACAAATCCATTATTGAACATTTCTCTTCGCTTCGTCATCCTTAGACAAATCCATTTAAAACTTCTCTTATCAAAAATCAATAACGTTCTTCGTATTTTGACCATTTCCTTTTTATTCGAATTGTTATACCCAATCCCAGTAAACATCTCATTATAAACTCAATACCATGAAATTCATTAAACAATGATTAACTTGATCATTTGCTGCAGTAAAACAGTTTACTTCATTGTTAATGAACAATACCAATTATGCTAGTTCAGTGATTATTTAAACTTCATTAATTAAAAAGGTAATTAAATCTTATTAATTTTGATTAATTTATTTCTAAACTATTTTCATTAGATTAATTGAGGACCAATTAATCTAAAAATCAATTTCCAATAAACAGTTGATTTAATCAACTTCAAATCCTCACTTAATTTGTTAACTGATTTTAATTACTTCTCTTCATTTGATTAATATAATTAATCTAATAATATTCTTTAACCGATTGTCTTTAAAATAGTTATCCAATATTTACTCGCATGATAATTACAGCTTTATAACTTATCAAATAATCGTTTGTATTTACTTTATAAAAACGAACCATAAAATACCAGTTTGTAATAGAACATCTATTATAATTTAAAACTTTGCTTTAATTATAAAAATATAATTCTTTTAACTTCGTTGATTTGCCTACCGGCAAATCAACTTTTTAATAAAGAGATGGGTTTACGGTCGGTGCTGCCAGTTTCTTAATCCCTATCATCTAATGATTAAATCAAAATAACATTTAATTTCCATTCAACATCAATATCCACACAGGGTTTTAATGTCACTTGGGTTCAAACAGTGCATATATGAATAATATAAAACAAACAGTACATATAAATATTGAGGAATCCGGTTTGATTCCTCTAATTGGTTTCCTATATCCACATATTTTAGTCACAAAAATATCACCAATTTCATATCATTACGAAATATAATGGTAAACAACATCAGTGTTCAATCGACAATTTAGATATATGACGGTTTATATTATTTCAACTAATTTAATTTTAATCTACCTAAATGACCATCACATAGCATTCAACCAATATTAAAATATAATAACATTTTAAAATAGATCAGAGTTAGTGAATTTACTCACCTTGCCGTGCTAATCGTTAAATAAAGATTTGCGATTGATGACTCGAATCGCACGGTTCATTCAAACGAGCTCCCCATGGTTCCACCCAGCTTCGTAACGTAGCTTGCGTCCCCACAAACCGAATGTAATAGACGGTTCGTCATTCATTCATTTGTCGGCCCATCTCCCAAATACCGATCCATATTGAACAGTACTCTTCCTTTTTTATTTCAATATTTTGAACTCAGGTAATATGCGCCATTACCATTGTTTTACTCCAACCTTAACACTTGAATTCCTCCCTCCTTTTCAAAACTATTCTTTACCATTACCCTCGTCGTTCAACACCCTATCCAGTGATCATTTCGCCATCATGCTCGCACCGCCTCTCCAAAGAATGACGTCGACCTCCACACCTAGATCACCACACATCGCTCACCGTCTGTAGCTTCATGATATCGCCACCGTTCCATTCACACCATAGGAAATCGCTCACTATTTTAACTGTGCACTTACACACATCCGCGAAACTCCTTTTTCACTTCAGGAAAATACAACCCGTCAGTTACTTCACCATTCTGCACCAATAACCCATCGGCCAGACCTGCCTATATATCCCTTCCATCCTCCATCCATGCAGACTACATATTACCCCTCTTCACTCCTCCACTCAGCACGCCTGTACCACCTCACCCCTGCATGAACACGTAGGCTTCTCATGTATTCACCATCTTTATGTTGCCAGCTCCATCCATAAACTCCCATGCAAACTCCTTCATTCAGGATGCCCAAAAAAAACTTCGCTACCAACCTCCATTACAAACCTTCTCCCCAATGCGCCGTTCATCGTCGAGCTCTGTCTCCAACATAGAGATGCAACCTGACTTGTCGTAGTGATGCTACAGTGCTAGATCGAGCACCCCAAAGATAAACCGCACAACCCCAAATCAATGGCGTAGCTTCTCCTTATCACCATAACAACACCCAAGAGCTATGTTTCCCTTAACAATGACTATAATCCACGAAACCGCCACCCTAGTTTACTGCTCGTAAATGTCCGTGAAAAAGTAGGATTCGAACACGATAAAATTTATATAGAATTGAAGAGATTCTCGACAGTGATTGGTATATAAGATTTTCGAGATTTTACGAGCTGAGTTTCTTTGAAATATGATTTTCGAAGGCATTTGCACTTCGGTTTGAAGCTGAAAGAAAACAAGGCCATCATTGTTCTATATATATATATATATATATATATATATATATATAGGATTAAATTCCTTAATGAGCAAGGAATAGCTCCGGTAGGGTGTACATGCTTTAGATTAGGTCTGTAGTGATATTTTCTTTGATATGAAGTTTTAAGTAGACAGGGCTAAGTGAATGGTCTGTGTTAATGTGTGTAATAACCCAGAAATCTGGGCCAGTTTAAAATTTTTATTTTGGCAATTTTAGCGAATTTTGATTATTTAAAATGAATTATTTTAAATAATATCGACGAGAAATTTATTGAATAAAATTCGAACGTATATATTATATACGTCGTCATTAGAATATATATAAATATATAAAATTATAAATAGAATTGAAAATGGCGCGGTAGTTCGATAATTCGATTTCAAACTTAAATTGAATGTACTGGGTGCAAAACAAACCGGATTTTAGTGAAACCAAAAATGATAGGATCTAATTGGGAATATCTTTCCAACGAATCCGAAAAATAAAAATTTCATAGCGGGAATCAAAAGATATGTCCAGTTGAAAAATTCTGAATAGTCGCTATGGAATTCAGGCCCTTAAAAATGGAAATTTTGCAAACGACCTCGGATTTTGACGAAACCACTTTTGTTGGATCCGCAGTGTCAAGTGATTGCTAGATTCCAAATTTCATAATTTTTCGAATCAATATGGGAGCGTGGCAAAGGAAAACTCGTTTGACCAGTTTTAGTTGATTTTAATCGACTGGAAAATGGCCATTTTTCAAACGATCTCAGAATTTGATGAAATTAGTTTTGTTAGGACCGTATCGTCAATACGAAGCAAGGAATAATTTTTCTGGAATTTTTAGGATCCGCATGTGGCCCTAGTAAATTGAAATGTACGTTTAAAATTCAATATAGTGATTTAAATGTTAATTTAAATGAAAACTGGTCGAAATGATGGAATTGGCTTACGATACATATCCCATTGTGTTCGGAATGAGGGTAATTAGCTAGGGACGACAGTCGTTGAACTTGATTTGGAGTTCATAACGATAAAACATATATTTTTGAAAATTAAAATAATATATGTATACCATTCTAACCTAATTCCCTTTCACTTTTCAAACCCGCAGTCAACCAGGTCAAACACGCCTCCACCCCCAAAACCGACGTCCCTCGTCCTTCGAAATTGGTCGCCAGTGATCTCCCCCATCCTGCATCATTTCGACCTGGTCCCTGAAGCGAATTCAACGACCTTGGGGAGATCTCGAAGGTGATACAGCTGTGATGGGTTATCGTGGACTGGCGGGGCCGATTTCATTCACCAAAGGCGCCGGCATCATGATGATTTCCAGGCCAAAGGAGGCCGTCGAATTGGGGCCCACTCCAGGCGCAGGTGGCGCACTCCAAGGCGCACCTCGTGCCATCAATTGATCCTCCTCCGGTCAAGCGTGGCAGCGGCTGCTTCGAACCCTAAATGTCTAGCCTTATCCGATGTCAACCTGGAGCAGTTCGGGAAGTTGCTGAATGATGAAAATAGACTGTGAGCTCCTTCTTTCTATTTATTTTAATTAGCTTAAATAAAAATGTTAGAATTTTTTTTATATGAAACAATGTTCTGAAAACAAAAATAAATATATACAGTGTTTTGAAAATATAAAATAGATTTGATTTTGAAAATATAAAATAGAAAAATTAGAATTGTTTTAAAATAGAAAGAGCAATATAAAAATTAGATTTTTATACATGAAAGATTATATTTTTACTTATGAAAAGATAAGATTTTCATTTATATAAAGATTTGGTTTTTTTAAATATAAGGACAATATTTTTATAAAGAAAAATATTTGATTTTTAATATTATAAAGCTATGATTTTTAAGATTATAAAAATATAAATTTTATATACTTAGCGATGTAAAAATATGGGTTTTTAATTGTATATAGCAAGTATGCAAATATGTATACTTTTGAAATAAAAATATAACTTTTACACATATGGTTTTGAAAAGAAAATGTGGTTTTTATCCTTATAGCATTGAAATAAAAATGTAATTTTTATTATGAACAGCGTGAAATGATTGAGTTGGAATGTCGGGCGAATCCAAACCGTTCAGACAATAAAGAATGATGGAGTGGAAACCAAAGGCGAGAACTTCTCACTTTAAAATTACTTTTCTAGTTAAAAATATATACTAGGATGCAGACGGTGTTTAGTAGCACCCGACACAATCGTCCACAGACCATGGACTTGTTTGTTTGGTTGTGTAGTTGGTTAGATTATTTGGTTTGAATTGAATTGTTTGGTGAATTGAATGGATTTGATTGATGTGTGAATGGCGTGGGCCTTCACTAGACTGGGGATAAGGCTAGGCCTCGTCCCGTTTCTAGTATCGTGCCGTTATGCCACCGAAATTTTCTAAAATAAGTTAGAAAAATAAAGAAATCATTTTATTTAATAAATGAACTGAATAGAATATTTTCATAGGTTGAATAAAATGTTTTATCATTAAAAATATAATTTTTAACGTGAAAGTGAATAAATAAATATTTATAAACAAATCGGCTGATTTGTTTATATACACTGATTTGACTGATATTGATTGGGTCGATAAATTTTACACATCGCCCAACTGCACAACTAAAATCTGTGTTTGATTGTTTGAAACCCCACACGGGTGTTGGGATGAAATTTGAAGTTCACTTATCCTGATTGATTAAATATGTCGATCAATTGATTGACAGGCTGTTATAAGCGCTAGATATCTATATTTGATGCTTATACAGTGTAGTGCACTTTGGTTGATTGTTGATTATTTTTCAATGCTATTATATACGTGTGATGTATGAATATCCATATAATTAACATTATATGGTGATTGATTGGGCCTCCTTCCAATTTAGAAAATAAAGAATAATATAAAATAAAGGTTTATGTGTTGACAGTACTCATCCGTTAAGATTAGTCATGTGTCGAACAAAATATTTTAATAATAAAATTTACATCTTTATCGATATAACATAAAGGTTCATGTGTTGACAGTACTCATCCGTTGAGATTAGTCATGTGTTGAACGAAATATTTTAATAATAGAAATATTTGAAATAGAAATATTTGAAAAGGAAATATTTGAAAAAGAAATATTTGAAATAGAATATTTGAAAATAGAAATATATGAAGCCGTGTTGATTAGATTGACGCCATTTTGACGTGAACGATATTTATATCGATTTTATTCATTTTAAAATGAATATTGAAAAGTGATTTCGAAATCGAATATTTTGAAATGAATTGAATTTGAATTTGAATATAAATTGAATTTGAATTGAATAGAAAATATATAACGAATTCGAATTGAATATATAACGAATTTGATTTCAATTGAATATGAATTGAATTTGATTTGAATAGAAAATGAATTGAATTTGAATAGAATAGAAAATGAATTGAATTTGATTTGAATAGAAAATGAATTGAATTTGAATAGAAAATGAATTGAATTTGATTTGAATAGAAATTGAATTTGATTTGAATAGAAAATGAATTGAATTTGAATAGAATAGAAAATGATTTGAATTTGAATAGAATAGAAAATGAATTAAATTTGATAGAATAGAAAATGAATTGAATTTGATTTGAATAGAAAATGAATTGAATTTGATTTGAGTAGAAAATGAATTGAATTTTATTTGAATATAAAATGAATTGAATTTGATTTGAATATAAAATGAATTGAATTTGATTTGAATAGAAAATGAATTGAATTTGAATAGAAATTGAATTTGATTTGAATAGAAAATGAGCTGAATTTGATTTGAATAGAAAATGAATTGAATTTGAATAGAATAGAAATTGAATTGAAAAGAAAACGAATCCGAATTGAATTGAAAACGAATTCGAATTGAATTTAAAACGAATTCGAATTGAATTGAAAACGAATTTAAATGAATTCAAATCGAATTGAAATTTGAATTGAATAGAAATGAATTTTAAAATGAATTTATAAGGAAAATTTCAATTTTGATTTGAATTGAAATGGAAGTTGAAATTGTTTTTGAAACGAATTTAAAACTATTTATATAATTCGTTTTAAATAGTAATCGACGAAATATTTATTATATATATAATATAATGGCCTGAATAGAACGCGCCGCGCCGTGGCAGTTCGTGAATTTCGACCATTTATTTCAAACGGACATTACGGGAGATCCGACTGTCGGATTCTCCTAAAACCGGAACCTTTGGGTTCGTATCGAAAAGAGCTTTCTAACGAATATAAAAATTTGAAATCTAACGGTTGGATTTGGAGATACGTCCAAATCAAATTTGGAAAAGGTCGTTGTAAGTGCAGTTCGATGGCCGTTGATGGAAATCGACTGTATGGGCCTTGATAAAATTATTAAAAATATCAATAATTAGTGTAAAATCATAAGAAATGATTTGGGAAAAATTGGGATGAAGAACTCCATATTTGAAAAGATAAAAATAGATTTTTATCGAAATAAACTAGTTTTGAACTAAAATTAAACCCGTTTATTTTTAAACAAATAAATTGGATTTGAAATGGGTTTTAAATAGATTATGATTTGGGTTTATCATGAACAGTGTATTAAATAACATTTGTTCTTTAACCCGATAATAAATAGATTATGATTTGGGTTTATCGTGAACTGTGTTTTAAATAACATTAGTTCTTTAACCCAGTAAAAGGAGTTTTAATGAATCTACAATTAGATTGAAATGTGAATTGATAATCTAAATTATCAAATATAGAGAATGAGCGAGAATGGAGTATCACCAGTTTTGCTCCAAAGCGATAGTTAAATCTTTAATCAGATTTGAACGTGAAATGGTAATTAATTTTACCGATAACACCATGGTATTAGATATGGAGTATTACCAGTTTTGCTTCAGGGAATGAATAGGTTGGGGATTGGGAAATAAAATAAATAATTACTTCGGTGTGGTTCGCTAATCCCGACTAGTTTGGAAAACCATAATTTGGTTTGAAATGACATCTAAAGGAAGATTAAAGGATAAATTTTAAAGAATTTATCTCGGATAAAATTAATGGGAACCTTTCCCTAAGAATTGAAATTTAGAAACTAACTGAAGGTTAGTTAAGAAGAATGGTTTCCTGGATATTGATCTGATGTTGGTTTCGGCCTTCGGGGTTAATATTTGGGGAATTGCTCTCTTACTGATTTACGGTTAGTAAGTAATGAATTGGAATGAGGCGTATGTTGTGTTTGTGTAACATTTGTTTTTAATATATGCGGGTTGTTCGGAAAGGCCGGGTTTATACCCATTCTGAATAATCGATTCGACGATATGTCGAAGATGAAGACGGTGGTTGAAGACCGGAAGTCTTCACGTCGTTGGGATAAATACTGACGATCCTGATTGGGCTGTACACCCAAGAGGATGGAAATAGTTGGTGGTCGTCCAGACGTACTTGGAGATGGATGGATATGCGAGGAAAGTGCCTCCGGTTTCGTTCAGACCTAGAACGGACTTGTAAATGGATGGTGTGTCTGACATTGTATTCCTTTATATTGTATTCATTGATCTCTGCTAAATATATATCTGTTTGGCGGCGGGGAATTTATTCTCTTGCTTAACGCCCTTCTCTGAGACATACGAGCTCAGAGGTTATATATTGGCAGAAATCAGTGGTACGATATGGATTGATAGTGTGGCATGCTGTGCAGTGATCCAGACTTTTGTTGAAAAGCAAAGTTTGGTGGATGATGATCAAAGCGCAGCTTTAATATAGCATGGCTTTATGTATAGCGTTGATTCGCGAGCCTCACATCCCGGTATGGTGGTAAACTGATGGTTTGATCAGTATGCTTTTTAGTGGATGGGCACCTTAGTGGTGTCGTGGATTCGGTCGACCGAGATGAGTTTAGTGCTCAGGGATATATAGAGTAGGCGGTGTTTTCTCTTGCTGGGACGTAAGCCGCGGTGGTACTCTGGTCCCAAATGTGCGGATGTGCAAACGGTGTTTTCTCTTGTTAGGACGTAAGCCGTGGGGAATTGCATTACGCGATCGATCTTTCGAATCAGGAGCCACCATGATGGAAATCCAATTTCCGATACGTGTATTTCGGTTTTATTTGTAGAGCCTAATATGGCGACATAGTGGGATGGGGCGCTTATGCTGTCTATGATTGATACTTATGATTTGAAGATATTTTATACAACATGCACCTATAATAGTATCAAATGATTTGTTTTAAACGTATCAAGCATTCTTGGATATTATAAGGTAAAAACCCTATCCTCCGGTTGCGTTGCATTGTGTGATGGGACCTGGGTCTTATAATAGCTTCATTTTTCTTTAATTAGCATTGCGCTGTTGTTTTATGCACTGGTGTTCTTGGGAGGAAACCCGTTCCGTGTTATACGGCGTGGTCCCTTGATTTACCTAACTTTAAAAATAAAGATTAATAACTGTTTTAGTTCTCACACCAGTCACATGACTGACCTGGAGTTTATTGTTTTAACCTAAACTCTGGGTGCCCTTATTTTCGACACGGGCAGCTAGTAGTTTTGGTTTTGCAGATTTATATTCACAGGATCCTGGTTTACAGCTGGAATGATATCCGGAAAGCTTTGTATCCGTATATCTCTTCTAGTTGTGTATTGTATTATTTTCCGCTGCGATGTATTTAAATGAAATTTAAATCTCTGATATTTCTGTGTAATATTCATTTATACTCTGTATATTCTTGTATTCTGGTGCATTGTTGTAATATACAATGAAATGTTCTTTCGTCTACGTTCCGTTGTGGCTTGTTCTCGAACTATCCGCGCTTTCCTCACCGGGGAAGTTACGGGTTTTCACAATGTGAAAGTAATCTGCCGATCCTTGCATGTGCAATAGTGTGAGTAGGTTACCTTTCCCATATATAGGTTGTGCAAGAGAACATGTACATGTATTTGCGCAATATATATATTTAATAGTATTCAGCTTTGGTCTTAAGGTATACATATATATATATATATATATTATTTGTTTTATATCTTTGCTCTTTGTACATGTTTAATTATATACAATCGAGCTTTGAAAATGGGTCAATTATGAACACTGTTGTCCATGATAGGTGACATGGTTCTAAAGATAGCATAAGTTAACTCACTACGCTGGCCATGTACTTTTATATCATGTAGGGTAGGTATATGACTTTTGTTAGTTCAGCATGTGCGAAGAGTGAAGGGTGGATGATTGATTGGAAAACACAAGTGCTTGATTTACTTTGGCATGGAGAAATAGATTGGTAGGTATTTGTTTTAGGGTAGCATATATTTAACATCATGGTCTGCATATGATGTCTACACTGGATAGGACATGCCATAAAGACTTAACCATGAAGTCAAAATAACTTAACTATGAAGTTATTGCAAAAACTAGTCTATGTGTATTTGATTTTAGGTAAGTAGGCACGAGAGGAGCATGGTCTGAGTGATGTGAGTTTACATTGTACCATTACTTAGTGTCTAAGGTAGTAAGAAATATATATGTATATATAATATTAAAGTGGTACAGGTTACAAAGGACTTCATTTATTTCCCAACTATTATGGACAAAAATAAAAATATAACCGTGTCCAGCGAAGTGCCACGATCCCCAAAAAAAAAACGGTAGGTTAACACAAATTGTGAAACCCCAAAATACTGACACAGGGTGCAAAATACTTCAAATAAAAGGTTGCATATTTAATTAATTAAAAATTTCAGTAAAATTCTAAAAATTAAATTATCACTACGTCTCAAAAGAATCTTGTCCAAATTCGAATCCGATATTTAAATATATTTAAATAACCGTTATGGCCATAAACGAATATGCCGCTGCTTTTATGAATATTTAATTTGGACATAACTTACAATATATAATCCAAAATCTCGATTTTCCACTTCCATTAGAAAGATATAGTTCAACGGATTCGAACGTTTCTTGTTTTGAGGAAATCCGACTTGTAACGGATCCTGTACGCTCAATTAAAGTTCAAAACGTCAAATTACGAACTATAGCGTTGTTATGAGCTTGATTATATGTAATATATATTTTTATATGCTCAATTTCGTTTTAATTGATATATAAATCCACTTATATTTCGAATTCAATATTTAAATTGATTTAAATATTAAAATATAAACTGATAAAAATGCAGGACGTTGCATTCCTTTCCCCTTAAAATAGTTTCGTACTCGAAATTGCTAAGAAGTGAAGATGTTCTAATTCTAACTCTTCACAACCTGCTTGGTTGAAATTTCATACTTCACATCCCCATAACTCAATCCTTGCGTCGAATCTTTTATCCTTATATCAATACCCGATCCTTTTATTTTTCATCCAAATGATATGTCCATCAGTTTTGGACAATTTATTATCACATGCTTATCCTTAACCTGTATGTCATCCTGAATATTCCCACATCTATTCCAATTTGATTTTTAAATTACTTTATCTACTTGTCTGATCAATCGAGTTTTCTAATCTCTTATACGATCGACAAGTCGATTCCCTATTATCAAAAATTTCCTTAAAAAAAATTCTAACTTTTAAATTTTTCGAGAAATTTTGCAAGCGTCTCCTTTGCACGGCTCAATTGGTACAACTGCAACTCACCTTTCTAAGCCTTCTCCAATCCAAAAGAAAACAAACAGCCAAGCGGCCTTCCAAAAACAGCTCATAAATTTCATACTCGAATATAATGTAAACTTGTACCTTTTTGTTGGCATTTAACTCTATCTCTGCCATTTGCTATTGCTTTAACATATATCCAAACATCCTTGGTTGATTTCCCATCAATCCATTCTAAAACCAATCTTTCACTTCTATTAAGCCAAATTTCAATTTCAGCTCCAATTCCATTCTCAATTCTTAACCCTGTTAAGTTCTATTATGACATTCCATTTACTGATTTATTTCTCAAATAAGTTATCTTTATCTCTATATTCGAAATTCGATTCTTATTCTCCAAGAATCAATTCATTTTAATAACCCAAATCTCCAGTATTTCTCTTTTATAATTTCCATTCTGGATTGTCCAAATTCAGTCCAATTTTATCTTAGTTTAAGTTCCACTTTTACCATTTTAGCTCCATAAATTAAATCTTAATTTTAAAATTCAAATTTCCTAGGATTTATTTCAAATTAGTTTGAAATCCTATATTATTCAAAACTTTTGAATCTCTGACAACTTGTTTCCTCACAATAATTAAAAAACAAAATCTTTGGTAGTAATCCGTCACTTAGAAACTCGAAAATAAACACTGATAATGCGGTCGTCATCATCAGAATTTATTTTCCAGTGATCGAACTGAGTTCAATACTATATTACTTTCAAAAAACTTACTTTCAAACATTTTCATTCGAAAATCACTTCAAAATATCCTTTCAAAATGCTTGGAAAATATTTCCAAATCTCTCCCAGGAGTTTAAATTTTCCATATATTCAATTCAAAATTCATTTACAACATCTTTCCAAGTTTCTAAATTTTATTTCAATTCTGGTTTTAATTCAGATTTAGTTCCTCTGATTTTTCATATTATATTACAGTTATACGAATTCTGATTGGTTATTTATATAACTATCTCAATTATAATCTTATGCGATTATAATAACCAACACATCTAATATATATAATAATGATTCCGATATATTTTACTTCTTTTTATATTAGAATATATTTTGGGTAAAATTATTTTATTTACCTAGGTTTTTAAAACAATACTATGTCGAATTTCTCTATCCATGCGTTTATAAATCCCTATCGACCACGTCAGCTAAACGCATCGATCTCGAATTTATATACCACTCAACAGATCAATCAACACAATAAGAAACAGTTTTTATACCGATTTACAAACACGCGCTCATATATATACACACTCAAACTCAAGTTAGGGTATTACTAACCTTATCTCTCTTGAGTCACGCCACAGAGCCAAGGTAATTACTTAACCTTCATCTCTAATACCAACTAAAAAGGCCTGTAAATCCATACCAATTTGAGTTGACTAATATCCCACGCAGTCAACTCAAAGTGCACGAAAATACATATCTTTAATAGAAAGAAATAAGAGGATGAGAAAGAAAAGATAGAACTGATAGAATAGAATAATAAGAAGAACACAACTGAACAAAATCAGAATAAACACTAATCTTATAGTGGAACGAATAAAATATATTATATAACAAAATCTTGAAAATACAAATCTGAATTTGTATATACATACCATATCAGAGTATAACTCATATACATCACAGCGGAAATAATCTCTAAATAACTAACAGTGAAGCCTCCTGCTTTGAGCTACTCCAAGTGTATCTGTAAATGCCTGAAACACTTGTCTGCCCGTACAAAATTGGGTACCCAAGAGTTTAGGGAAAACAAACAAAATAAACTTTGGGTCAGTCATGGGGCTGGTGTGAGTAAACTCCAACCATATTGTTTAACTTTGAAAATCCTTTTGAAAGGAAGGGTAATAGTAAGACCAACCCACACATAAATTTGGATGGTTTTTACCTTACTATAACCAAAACATTTTTGATATCAAAATCCAATGATATTATAATAATGTCTTGCATCTCACGCTCTACATACGTAGTATAAAATCAAAAACCGCAGGGCACTTATTGAAGATTGGATTCCAATTATGACAAGGTATGGGACCACCTCCCGATCAGTGTACTCTAGAGGTGATACACTGGGGTTCGACAAGAACATCTTGCAACCTGACCCACACATGACCGACCACTCATTTAGCTTGAGTGTATCAAATATATTGTCACCTACGGTTGTCGACGGTCCAACCGTAATCTGTAAGATACAGAATCGAAAGAAAAGTGAATATTAAATTTTCTCTAGATCGGTGACAAATATACCCTGCTTGGGAATGACACACCTAGCCATGCTGCTTGCCCGATTTTTGTCATTTCCCAGTTGTGAGGCTTGAGGCTACGTCTATCTTTAGAACATCTGATCACCATTCACTTTGAATGCCACATCGTCAGACCCGTCAATTCACTAATGGACTTCAAAAAATATCACGGGTATAAAAAGCTAAGAGGAATGAATTCCTCCGCCACCAGACATAATACCTTTAAGAGATCAATCATACGTGATTTGCTAGGTATACTCAGTCAGACACTCGTCCATACAAGTTGTCCTGGTTCTGGACAAACAGAAAACACCATTTTGGAACAGAACTACCCATGCATTTTACTTTATCTTCAATTATCTTTAGTATAATCTAATTCGCAACGCCTATGCCTATATGAAGTGGTTTTCAGATAATAAATCCAAGCGGTTTCTCCGTATTGACAACGATGGTCAAAACACTTCGATATTCGGTTATTTAACTATCAAAGTAAAAAAATAAACATTCATTCAAATGTACAACTAACATCACACAATCACTAGCCCTTTTATTTAACATTAATTTCCCAATTTCCTATATCTTCCCAGATATTCCTCAAAACCCTTTTAACCTTTCATACTTTTTGGAAAACATTTCCTTAGAATTTGCTTTTGTTTATTTATCTTAACAGAACTCTTTACTTTCATTATTTGGAATTAACAACCATATTCATCAAACTCTGCTTTACTAATATCACCATATTGGTATAAAACTCCTTTAATTTCCCTTTCTTGAAATATTATATTATATTTCAAAATTCGTTTAGCCTTCCTTTATTTTGGAAATAACAATATATATTATTTATTCAATATTCAATTATCATTTCTTATATGATCCAGAACAATGTCGAATGACATGTTATTCAAATGTTTTTATCACATTCCCATATTCTAAAGAGTTCCATTTAGAACGGGTATAATATATCAGATCTCAATTATTTACTTCTACTTCCAACTTCGTATAATTCATATACATTTCTTCGGGGAAAAACATAATTATTCTTTTATTACTTGGGATAAGTGAATTCCAAACCTTTCTAGTGAATAGTGTTGTATATAATAATCATGCTTAAGCTTGGTTACAATGTTAATTTATCGTTATAGTAAAAACTTGCAATACGCTGTAATATTCCCCTTTATACTAATCTTGACATCACAGTCACGCTTAAGCCTGGTCAACAACGTTTTTTAACACAATAGTTCAAAAACTTGCAATACGCTGCTATATTCCAATTTATAACTAATCTTAACATCTCTTCTCGTTACAAACTAATACCATCCTTCCATAATAGTGAAGTCGTTCAAGTTGGGGTATTTTATTTACCGCTCAGACCTTGATCAACAACGTTCTCACCTTAGAACAGATATAAGTCTGTAACTCTAAACTTCTTATTACTAATAATATCGATTAAACCATTTTTCTTGTTTTATTTTAAATATGGTTTTATGATGCCATATCCTTATTTTGGAAACTCTTCTATTTATAATTATTTACATTAATCATTTACTCTTCGCTTCATCTTCCTTATACAAATCCATTATTAAACATTTCTCTTCGCTTTGTCTTCCTTAGACAAATCCCTTTAAAACTTCTATTATCAAAAATCAATAGCGTTCTTCGTCTTTTGACCATTTCCTTTTTTTTCGAATTATTATACCCAATCCCAGTAAACATCTCATTATAAAATTAATACCGTGAAATTCATTAGATGGTGATTAACTTGATCATTTGTTGAAGTAAAACAGTTTACTTCATTATTAATGAACAATTCCAATTATACTAGTTCAATAATTATTTAAACTTCATTAATTAAAAAGGTAATTAAATCTTATTAATTTTGATTGATTTATTTATAAACTATTTTCATTAGATTAATTGAGGACCAATTAATCTAAAAATCAATTTCCAATAAATAGTTGATTTAATCAACTTCAAATCCTCAGTTAATTTGTTAACTGATTTTAATTACTTCTCTTCATTTGATTAATATAATTAATCCAATAATATTCTTTAACCGATTGTCTTATAAATAATTATCCAATATTTACTCGCATGATAATTACAGCTTTATAACTTATCAAATAATCGTTTATACTTACTTTATAAAAACGAACCATAAAATATCAGTTTATAATAGAATGTCTATTATAATTTAAAACTTCGCTTTAGTTATAAAAATATAATTCATTTAACTTCGTTGATTCGCCTACCGGCAAATCAACTTTTTAACAAAGAGATAGGTTTACGGTCGGTGCTGCCACTTTCTTAATCGATACCGTCGAACGATTAAATCAAAATAATGTTGAATTTCCATTCAACATCAATATCCACACAAGGTTTTAATGTCATTTGGGTTCAAACAGTGCATATATAAATAATATAAAATAAACAGTACACATATATATATATATTGAGAAATCCGGTTTGATTCCTCTAACCAGTTTCCTGTATCCACCGATGTTAGTCACAACAAATATCACCTATTTCATATTATTATGAAATATAATGGTAAACTGCATCAGTGTTCAATCGACAATTTAGATATATGACGATTTATATTATTTCAACCAATTTAATTGTAATCTACCTAAATGACCATCACATAGCATTCAACCAATATTAAAATACATTAATATTCTAAAATAGATCATAATTAGTTAATTTACTCACCTTGCCGCGTTAATCGTTAAATAACGATTTGTGATCGATGACTCGAATCGTACGGTTCATTCAAACGAGCTACCAATGGTTCCGACCAGCTTCGTAACTGTGACAACCCCATTCCCGATAAGACGGTGGCAAGGGTAATCTTTGGAATATAACACATAAATAGATAATAACAGAACAGAAATAGGTAAATACACCAGATAATGCACAATAGAATACACTGGATAAATATAATCATCAGAGTTACACAGTATACAGGATCATACTTAGTACAAATGCAGTTCAGATATACATAAATGTCTACAGCGGAAAACAAACATAATGCACAATAGGAGCTGAACAACATAAAAAGAGATAAATGATAGAATCCATCTTCAGCTCCAGCTATCCAGAAAGAGCCTGCTAAAACCTGAATACAAGGCTGCCCGTGTAGAAATAGGGGCACCCGAGTTTGCAAGTGAAACAAACTACGAGTCAGTCATGGGACTGGTATGAGAAGTTTACTCAACACATTTTTAAATATGGCTAATCAATGGACCACGTCACTTTCGTGGAACGGGTTTACTCCATTGGATTGCCAGTGCTTTAAAACAAATAGATCTTTTAAACATCGCAACGCTTTTTATAAAAATGAAGCCATTATAAGACTCAGCTCCCATCACACAATGCAACACACACCAGAGGATAGAGTTTTACCTTATAATGGCCAAAATATGCTTGATACGTGAAAAACAAATCATTTGATATTATTGCTAGTGTATATATGTTTCAAAAACAATTTCAATCATAACTATCAATCATAGGCGGCATTAATGCCCCATGCCACTATGTCGTAATATATAGGTATACAATCAAGACCGCACGATGTCGTATTTGGAAATTGGATTTCCGTCATGAACCGAGGCAAAAGATAGTCCTCACCGAATTCGAGACAATCTAGCCCATGTCTCAGGATCAGAACGCATCGACCCTTTGGAGCCACAGGGCCGGTCCATCGATGTGGATTAAAATGCCTGAACACGGCGTTTCCCCGCCCTTTGGGGCGTAAATGAGCCCAATGACTCCATCGGTCCCGGATCGACCGATATATCCGAGGTGCCTTGCAACAGCAACAACCACATAGGTGAAAAGTATATAAATGTCAGGGCTGGTAGGTCACTGACACCACCCTAGCTAGAAAGAAACGCATGTCCTCCCTGAATCCTTCTCACGTTTCTGGTCCATCCCGGGGTGTGAGGCTCGCGAATTCACGTTATATACAAAGCTATGCCACACAGGATGTGCTTTGATCATCAACCACAAGACTTTGCTTTTCAACAAGAGCCTTGATCATCTATCACTTTGGCGTGCCACACAGGCAATCCACCCCGTGCGACTGATTTCTATCGATATATAACCTATGGGCTCGTACATCTCAGAGAAGGGCGTTAAGCAAGAGCATAAATTCTCCGCCGCCAAACAGATATATATTTAATAGAGATCAATCTGCACAGAACAAAATCCAATGTCAGACACGCAGTCCATTTATACGTTCGTTCTGGGTCTGAACGAAACCGGAGGCACTCAATACCTCGCATATCCGTACAATCAACATGTACGTCCGGGTGGCTACTACTTCAACCCCGTCAAGGTAGCTACTCCTATCATGAGCATCAGTAGCACCCCTCCATTCGACGTGAAGATTACCGGTCTTGCACCGTCTTCATATCTTCGACCTTCAATCGTCGGTCAATTATTTGAAATGAGAATTAACTCGGCCTTTTCAAATAATTCATGTATATTTAGAATTTCAAATCAATTAATTTCAATGGTTAAATCATTCGACAACACCAATTTTGTTCATTAATGTAATTTTCACACCAAACAGATTCAACCATCAAATATCACATAAATCGAGCAAATTCATTTTATTTCCATTCCATATCATTTATAATATTTTATCACGATTTATCGCTATTTTTATTTATTTAAAAATAGCTATTTCATTAAAACGACGCTTCAAGCCATAACGCGGCCGTGGCGCTGTTTTTCTCCAGATTTGATTTACACATATCTGAAAATCTAACCGTTGGATCTTCACAAAATTTATATCACTAAAAAGATCTTTTCAAAACGAATCCAACGATTTCAGTTTTGGTAAAATCCGACGGTCGGATCTCCCGCACTAATCATTTGAAGTTACGATTTCAAAATACGAACTACAGCGTCGTTTTTCGATTTAATTTAATTATATTTATATATATATATATAATCGATTCTGGCGCTGTTTTTCTTCAGATATGAATTAAACATTCCAGACAATCCAACTGTTGGATCTTTACAAAGTTGGTGCCGTTGGGAAGATATTTTCAAGGCAAACCCAATGGTTGTGGTTTCAGGAGAATCCGATGGTCGGATCTTCCGCACTAATCATTTAAAATCTCGGTTTCAAAATACGAACTACAGCTTCGTTATTCGATATATTATAATTATATATATTTCTATATATTTCATTCTTCGATTTCAAAACCATTTTCAATTCGCACTATCAATAAAAATGATATTTTTATCCAACAGATATTTATTTCTACACATCACCATTTTCCACTGTTCATGTATATAGTAAAAATGTGATTTTTATTGTAAAACAATCTATTTCAAAACCCGATTTTTTTTATATAGTTCCAACAGATGATAAAAATGTGATTTTTAATATAAAACAATTTATTTCAAAACTCGATTATTTTATATAGTTCAAACAAATGATAAAAATGTGATTTTTAATATAAAACAATTTATTTCAAAACTCGATTATTTTATATAGATGAATTTCCACTCAACAAATGAATATAGTTTTGACAATTGAAAATAAACCAAACACATGAATATTTCATGAAATTTCGGTAGCATAACGGCAGGGTAGTTAAAACCGGGACCGTCCCTAGTACGGCTCCTCGCTCTACCTTAAAACCTCGCGTTTTTTGATAATGGGGATTCATGCATCTAGTTCGCACACAGGCGGCATGTTTTATTTTCATTTCCACATCCTATTCTATTTTTGTTTTTAACCACAAATGGGTATTTTTCAACCACAATCAATCATTCACATCATTCACCAAATTTCGCATCAACCAAATAATCCAAGCAACAACACAACCAATAAATATTGTCCATGGTCTGTGGACGAGGGGAGTATATATATATATTATTATATAAATATATTTCAATTCACTTCAACACAATTCAATATCCTTTCATTGCATATATAATTTTTACAACGTATATATAACATATACATCGACCATACAACTTATAAACGCTTATACATGAGATGTACAACGCTTATATAACTCATACATCAACTATATAATTTATACATCGTTGTTTTCCAAATCGTTTATAAATTAGAAATCTCACATTGGGTTCCACTCCACCAAAAATAGCAGAAGGCTCAGAAAAATATGCGGTCTCTTCTAGAATGTAGAAGACATCCCCATGAGTCCACTGTCTCTTGTTTCACTGAATTTCATCTACAAACGAAAAAGATATGATTTTTCAAAGATGGACGAATTTCGCGACACTTTAAAGTGTCAAAATCAGCTCAGAATAATCAAGCCGTATACCTTCCACGAGCGTTCAAAACTAGGTCTTCGATTCTTGCAAAATCCGTTGAGCGTTGTTGCGATCGGGTTGCGCCACATCCAAGAGCTCCGAGAGGCGCTCAGGCGGAGGTAGGTGGGCCCCCACTCGGTGGTTCCTCCTGCTCACGGCGGCGCCTCAAAGTCGTCCACGTTAGGACGTCGGTTCTCCCCAAATACACTTCGAAAATATGCAAATCTGGTATGGATTTGAAGCTCGCGTTATCCTCTACAAAATTCGTAACTGGGGCATGTGGTTTTAATGTGTGGATTGGGATAAATCAAGCCGGGAAGCTTGGAATGCTTTTTCGCCGTTCAACTGGGTGGATCAAGGAAGAAAGAGAATTTGTGGACCAATCATATTTTTTTGTTTATTTATATATTTTTAAAAATCCAAAAATACCCCTTATCACATACGAACACCAATTCAAACCCAATGACTATTGTCCCTAGCGTTTTACCCCCATTCCGAACCCAATGGGATATGTTTCGTAGGCCCATTCGACTGTTTCAGTCAGTTTTCCTTCAATTAAAAATATATAACATTCAATATTATATTTGAACGTACATTTCAATTTGCCAGGCCCACAAACTGATTCGAAAAATTCCAGAAAAATAAATCTAGCTATGTTTTGAAGATACGGTCCCAACAAAACTAGTTTCGTCGAATCCTGAGACCGTTTGCAAAAAGGCCCATTTCTGGTCGATCCAATTTAAATTTAATTGACCAAAACACATTTTCCTTTGCCACGCTCACATATTAGCTTCAAAAATTATGAAATTTGAAACCTAGCAATAACTTCACATCCCGGATCCAACAAAAGTGGTTTCGTCAAATTCCGAGGTCGTATGCAAAATGGCCAATTTCACGGGCTATATAAATTCCATAGCGATCTTTCTAAAAATTCATTTGGCCATAACTTTTGCTTTCCGCTATGAAACTTAGATTTTCAGATTCGTTAGAAAGGTATTCGCTAACAGATTTAAATATTTTCAGTTTCACTCAAATCCGTCTTGTTTTGCACCCGGTACAGTCCGACAAAGTTTGAATTCAATTTTTGAAACTGCAGCGCCATTTCAGTCCTTGTTTATAATTAGAATTAATTATATTCGTTTTCAATTGTCGATTCAAACTCACTTTTCATTGCTATTATTTAAAATATTTATTTTAAATTGGTTCAGATTTTTCGGGTCATTATAGTAACGTAGCTTGCGTCCCAACGAACCAAATGTAATAGACGGTTCGTCATTCATTCATTTGTCGGCCCATCTTCCAAATATGGATCCATACTGAACAGTACTCTTCCTTTTTTATTTCAATATTTTGAACTCAGGTAATATGCGCCATTACCGTTGTTTTACTCCGACCTTAACAGTCGAATTCCTCTCTCTTTTTCAAAGCTATCTTTACCCTCACCCTCGCAGTTCAACACCCTATCTAGTGATCACTTCGCCATAATGCTCGCACCACCTATCCAGAGAATGACGCCGACCTCCACGCCTAGATCACCACGCACCGCACACCGTCTGTAGCTTCATGATATCCCCACCATTCCATTCACACCACAAGAAATCGCTCACTATTTTAACTGTGCACTTGCATACATCCTCCAAACTCCTTTTTCACTTCAGGAAAATACAACCCGTCAGTTACTTCACCATTCCGCACCGATAACCCATCGGCCAGACCCGCCTATATATCCCTTCCGTCCTCCATCCATGCATACTACATATTACCCCTCTTCACTCCTCCACTCAGCATGCCTGTACCACCTCACCCCTGCATGAACACGTAGGCTTCTCATGTATTCACCATCTTCATGTTGCTAGCTCCACCCATAAACTCCCATGCAAACTCCTTCATTCAAGATGCCCAAAAAAAAACTTCGCTACCAACCTCCATTACAAAACCTCTCCCCAATGCGCCGTACATCGTCGAGCTCTGTCTCCAACGTAGAGATGCGACCTGGCTTGTCGTAGTGATGATACAGTGCTAGATCCAGCACCCCAAAGATAAACCGCACAACCCCAAATCAACGGTGCAGCTTCTCCTTATCACCAGAGCAACACCCACGAGCTCTGTTTCCCTTAACAATGACTATAATCCACAAACCGCCACTCTAGTTTACTGCTCGAAATTGTCCGTGAAAAAGTAGGATTCGAACTCAGTAAAATTTATAAAGAATTGAAGAGATTCTTGACAGGGATTGGTATATAAGATTTTTGAGATTTTAGGAGCCGAGTTTCTTTGAAATATTATTTTCGAAAGGCATCTGCACTTCGGTTTGAAGCTATAAGAAAACAAGGCCATCGTTGGTATATATATAGGATTAAATTCCTTAATGATCAAGGAATAGCTCTGGCAGGGTGTACATGCTTTAGAGTAGGTCTGTAGTGATATTTTCTTTGATATGAAGTTTTAAGTAGATAGGGCTAAGTGAATGATCTGTGTTAATGTTAAAGTAGTCTACCGATCCTTACATATGCAGTAGTGTGAGTAGGTTACCTTTCCCATATAAAGGTTGTGCAAGAGAACATGTATATGTATTTGCAATATATATATATATATATATATATATATATATATATATATTATAGTATTCAGCTTTGGTCTTAAGGTATACATATATATATTATTTGTTTTATATCTTTGCTCTTTGTACATGTATAATTATATACAATCCAGCTTTGAAAATGGGTCAATTACGAACACTGTTGTCCTCCATGATAGTGACATGGTTCTAACGATAACATAAGTTAATTTACTACACTGGCCACGTACTTTTATATCATGTAGGGGAGGTATGTGACTTTTGTTAGCTCAGCATGTGAGAAGAGTGAAGGGTGGATGATTGATTGAAAAACACAAGTGCTTGATTTACTTTGGCATGAAGAAATAGAGTGGTAAGTATTTGTTTTAGGGTAGCTTATATTTAACATCATGGTCTGCATATGATGTCTATTGTAATGTCCCGTATTTTTACGGTTAAATAAATAATTTATTTAATTATTTAAACATTGGTTTGGTTATTTAAAATGACCAGAATTAAATAATATTGAATATATAACTAAAATAAATAATATAATAATATATTAGTCAGAAATAGTGGAATTCACAATATGGAGTGAATTGGATCATCTGTGACATTTAATTCAGTTTTTTGAATTAGAATAACGAATATATTACATAAACTAAGTCGAACGTATAAATTATATCATAATTATAATCGAGCTCGAAATGGCGTGGCAGTTCGCTATTTGGCGATTTGAACTTAAAATGAATATACAGAATCCGTTTTAAATCGGATTTCTATGAAAGAAGAAACGCATGGAGCTAGTGAAGTATATTTTTCTAATGGAAGAGAAAAATCGGGATTTCATTGTGTAGATTTTTATGTATGTCCAAATCAAATTTTAGAAAAGTCGCTATGGAATTCCTTTGAAATTTATTAATATATATTTATATTATAAAAGGATTTTTTATATATAAATCGAATATCGATATAACTGGGAATTTTGAAATATCGAGTTATAAATCCAATTGGAATTGTATGATATTTTAGTGTGGATATATACGATAATATTTATTTTTAAATATTTAATTTAATTGTTTTTAAAGATATTTATATATTTAAATGGGTTATTTAGAGCTTTAAAAATAGCCACTTTTGCAAACGGCCTCCGTTTTCGATGAAACTAATTTTGTTGGATCCGCAATATTAAATTTTTTGCTAGATTTCAATTTCCATGATTTTAGAGTTAGTGTGCGGCTGTACGGATTTTTAATGTGAAAAACAGTTAGTATTTTTACGGTTAAAAATATGCTGTGTGAACAAACGGAGTCGGAATTCTACGAAACTAGTTTCGTAGGGTTCGCAATGTCAAACCATGGCTGCATGTCAATTTTCACTAAAAAAGGGATTTGTATGTGATTATATGAATTTTTAAACGATAAATTGAACTAACGCTCCAATAGAGATCAATATAAAAAGCGAATATTAAAATATTAAACTATATTATAATACCCCTCAACTATCCTTTAACCCTAAATATTTTCCATCCTTTGGTCAACGACGATTTGCGCCGTTATGTTTTCTTCGGGAAACATAAAACTTTGTCTTCCTAAAATCATAAAAATAGAAATAAAATTCCTAAAATCTTGAAGTGGATTTCGTTGGTCTCAGCATCACGATAGCTTCATGATGGTACGGGTTTCATCAGTCTCGGTGGAAACTTTTTGGAAGGTCGAACTTCAATAGTAAACCTAGGGCTGAGGGATTCTTGGAATCTGGACATCGATTCCTGAAACAAGTTGTGTATTAGTGATCTGGAAGAAGTTTGGCAACTTATGTCAAACTTTGGTGGGATTCGGTGGTTACAGGTGACGTAACCGTCACTATTCTGGTGCGAGATATTCGATGACGGAATTGCTAAGGAGGAATCGAAATTAATGATAATGGTATGGGGTTGGGGAGAAGTTGAAGAGGGCATTAATGATGATTTTTATTTGATTTTCCATAAAGGGAGTATGGAAAATGGTTTGGGTGTAAATCAGCAATGGTGTGGGAGGATTACTGGAGTCGCAGCTTGCATCTGGGAGGAAGGAGTTTTACGCGGTCTGGGCTGGTAGAAGTGAAGATGGGCCTATTTTGGAAAGGTGAACCCCATTTATAAAAAAGGAAATTTAATTAATTTTAATTTAGTATAAACTTATAAATCGTATAATTATCTCATACATGATCAGAACTGAGTGAAACAGGATCCGTTGGCATCGTATGGACGGTGGCTACGCAATGAAACTGACGGGGAGTGAATCGAAGCTCTTTACAATTTATAGCTAATTAAATTGTCCGTCTGAATCAAGCGATGGTTATCATTATTAACGATGATCGTCCAATGTGAGTAAAACTCACTAACTCTGAACAGTTATATTTTTATAACATATTTTTAGAACTGATAAATGTTGGTTAATTGTTGTGTGTTGACTGTTTGGATAAACTGCTAGTCAGTTGGTTGAAATTAATTATATATATATAGATCGTTAAATATATATTTATTCTATTGATCAGAATACTTCATCTTGAAATGAAAGTGATGTTAATTATGTTGTTTTAACATGTGTGGATGCAGGGAAACAGGTAGGAGGGATCCAACAGGATTCCTCAATATTTATAATACAGTTTGTTTTCATATATGGTGATATATGATGTGATATATAATCTGTGATTGATTATGATAACAGTGGTCTAGTTATTTAGTATTTGAAATATCATAAGAAATAATGGGATGTAAAAAGGGTATTTTCAAAGTGTATTTTGAAAGTAAATTACTTATATAAAATCAATGGATTTTATATATAAAAGAAAAAGGATTTTATAAGAGAAAATAGTTATAAAATCAAAAGGGTTTTGAAAAGAAAATATTTACGGAAAATATGATATTAGAAAAGGAAATATTTATGGGAAATAAATATAATAAAATAGAAGGAGGAAAATATTTGTAAAACAAAATAGAAGAAGGAAAATATTTGTAAAACAAAATGAAAAGGATATATTTGTAAACCATTTACAAATAGGAATGAAAAGGATATATTTGTATAACATTTACAAATAGAAATGGAAAGGAAATATTTTAAAACATTCACAAATAGAATATGAAAGGAAATATTGTAAAACATTTACAATAGAGATAAAAAGGAATATCTCATTTGTTAAATAAATGGAATAAGATAAAAAGGAATATTTCATTTGTTAAATAAATGGAGTAAGATAAAAAGAATATTTATTTGTTAAATAAATAGGATTGGAAAAGAATATTTATTTGTTAAATAAATATCATTGAAAAGGAAATATTTATTTGTTAAATAAATAAAATTATAAAAGGAATATTTGTTTGGAAAATAAATAGGAGATCGAATATAGTTTATTCGAATAGAATTAATCTAATAAAGTTAATCTAATAGAGTTGATCGAATACTAGTTATTCGAATAAAGTTAAAAGGAGTTATGGAATATTAGTTATTCGAATAGAGTTAAAAGGAGTTATCGAATATTAGTTATTCGAATAGATTTAAAAGGAGTTAATCAATTATAGTTTATTCGAAAGGAGTTAATCGAATATTACTTATTCGAAAGTGTTATCGAATATTACTTATTCGAAAGGAGTTAATCGAATACAGTTATTCGAAGAAAGGAGTTATCGAATATTAGTTTATTCGAAAGGAGTTAATCGAATATAAGTTATTCGAAGTGCGATAATCGAATATAAGTTATTCGAAGTGAGATAATCGAATATAAGTTATTCAAAGTGAGATAATTGAATATTAGTTATTCGAAGGAGAGTTAATCAAATAAATATTTCCCTAAAGGGAGTTATACGTCGAATTCAATTATATCGAATTCGGGAAAGTATTATTTACTTTTCGTTTTTTAATTAAGATTTGTTTATTTATAAATAAATTAGTTATTGGCTTATTTATCCAAAATAAGAATTTGTGTTAGATTTCTAAGTTAGATATTTCAAAAGTAGGGTTTATAACGTTAGCGTTATAATAAATGTTTTCATAAAGAAGTGGATTCATAATCTGAATCTGAGAATTTGCGTAAGCAAATGATTGTAGAAATTGGAGCGATGAGCTTTGTCTATTGAAAGGTTAAGAACATTGTTCAGTTAAGGTCTGAGAGGAATCATACCCCAACTTGATTGACTTCCTTATTTAACTAAGAAATAGTTGATGTTCAAGGGCAAGAGTTAGTAAGAAATACAGTTAAGTAATAAGCGATTTATGGATGGAGTGGTCATAACGATGTTTTATACAACGTTAGTTTGAAATCCATATAAATGAGTTTTGAAAACGTTTTCCAAATATAGAATCAGAGATATTTTCTAAACATAGAAAATGGAATGTTTTATTTATAAGGAATTAAGAAATGGAATTAATCTAAACTAGACACTGACTGGAGATTAGTTAAGTTGAATGATTTTCTAAGTGTCTATCTGATGTTGGTTTTGACCCTCGGGATTGATACTTAGGGATTTTTTCTCACATTATTTTACAATCAGAGATTGATAGATGTTGCAGAATAGTGACAAGTAAATAAGAAATAGGAATGTTTTCCAATGTTCATAGCATATATTTTCTGAATATAGAAAATAAGGAAATATGAATATATATATATATATATGATGATTGATCAATAAAAATTCCAATTGGGAATAAAATTGTTGTTTGCACACGTATTTTCATTTGATAGTTAAATCATCGACTATCAAAGTTTTTGACCATTTTTACGTTGTTAATATGGAGAGACCGGTTGGATTATTATCCGAAGAACCACTCCGTATTGGCATAAGCGTTGCAAACCAGGTATGCTGAATATATTGAAGACGGAGTAAATTGCAAGGGCTATTGTATAAATCTTAGGTAGAGATTGCCTGAGATGGATGTACTGAATAGTGCCTTCGGTTTGTCCTGTCCCAGGATAAATTGAATGGACGAATGTTTGACAGAGTATATCTGGTAGATCATGTAAGTTGATTGTTTCAAATGTATTTACGTTGGTGGCGAAGGAATTCGTTTCTTTTAGCTTTATACCCGTGGTATTTTTTGGGAAATCAATTTGTGAATCGGCGGGTATGATGATGTGGCATTCAAAATAAATGAAGATGTGATATGTATAAAGATACGTTATAACCTCAAGCCTCATCAACTTGGAAATGACAGAAATCGGGCAAGCAGCATGGCCAAGTGGGCTGCACCCAATTAGGTTATATCTCCACCATCTAGAGAATATTCATATTTGTAATTCTTTCAATTCTGTATCTCCTGGGAACAGTTATGTTGGAATACTAACCGAGGGGTGGCAATATATTCGATACATTCAAGAGAAATGAATGGTCGGTCATGTGTGGCCGAGTTACAAGATGTTCTTGTTGATGTAACAACCCATATTTTCTCTATATTTAATTTCTGAATTTAATAGAATAAATTCAATGATAAATGGTAACGTTCAAATTTTAATGGTTTTTCTTATATGATAACTTACCTTAAGCATAAACCGGAAATCTAAATTTTGTAATATTAATTTAGATTTGAAACTTTTAATTTAATATTTATGAATTTGAATAAATTGAGTTAGGATAGAAATGTTGTGATGTGAAATTTAATATTTTAACGACTTAGGATAAGTGAAATTTCATTTTGTTATAGTGATAAAGAATTGAAAATTCAAATATAGTATCTACAATTTAACTGAAGTTAAATTGTTTAATGTATAATTGAAATACAAATTTGAATTGATAAATAATAAAATTTGGGAACTTAAAATATGTGAAATTTGATTTATAAATTTATTTAAGTTATAATTTGATTTAAATGGAATTTAATGAATATTCAAATTGAATTAAAACGGTTAAATGAATATTTGAATATTTTATTAATTAATTAACAGTGAAATTTAACTGTTTTGGCGACGGTCTCGGAATTCGACGAAACTGGCGCCATCAGATCTGTTACGGTGAATTATTATAGGATTTCAATTTGCGTCACAATCTGACTTACCGTTTGATCATACAAGAGAAATTGTGAACGAATCATTTTAAATGGATAATTGGGTATTTCTCATATTTGGGCCTTATAATTTTATATAAATAAAACCCACTTAACTCCACATCAGCTCATTTCACTTGTACGTTACTTTCTCCATCTACTTTTCTTCTTAATGGCTGAAAATCAAAGGTCAAACCCTAGAAAAAAAAAAATACAACCTCAAAAATTAAATCTCTTCAAACCATAGCAAATTATATGTCAAATCGAAGCTCTCGCCGATACGAGACTGCTGGTACAATTTATATCGACATGCAGTGGACAGATTCGCTAGAAATCACGGTCAAAGGTGCAGAAATCGAAATACATACATGCAAATTTGGGGGGTTTTTGATTTTGATCTCAATCGAAGAATCTGGCTTCTGGGTATTGGAGAGAGGATCGACAGGAGTTGAACGAAGGTGGTCGGAGAGTTTATTACGCAAGAGGTCGCCGGAATTTCAAGTTTTAGGGTTTTAAAACCCTTTCGTTCATCACGTCGGAGACATGAGAGGACGCCACCGGAGTTGACCGGTCTGACGTTGGCAGGTGCGGCTTCCGATGGGCTTTCCATCGCCGGGGTCTGAGGTCGAATGATGGCCGGAGTCGATGGCCACGGCTGGTCAAAGTAGTTCGGTGGTTGGGTTTGTTTTCACGGTGAAAGTCCTGTAGCGAGAAGAGATTGAGCGGGAATGAGTATGTGGGGGGTGCTGACGTGTCAACCTGTCAGTGGGTGAGATTTGTTTTAATTTATTTTATATATTTTTAAATTCAAAATCGTAAAAATGCTAATAACTTCTTCATATTAACTCGGATTTGGACGCGGTTTGTTGCGTTGGGATCGTGGCGGAATTGCGGACATTTTGGCACTAACCTGGCTGCGTTTAGAGACTGTGAAATTTTGGGCTATGGTTGGACGTTCGATCCACTAAGGACCCAAAGGTGAGTGATTTTTCCACTCACGAAATACTGAATTATTCCCATATTTATTGAATTAAATTATGAAGTAAGTTTGGTTGCATGGTTGTGTTGGATTGTTGATGTGTGGTTTAAATTTAACATGCAAGTGTGTTAACATGCAATTTAAGTAATTGATTTGTTATTTAATTTAATTTAAATTTCTAGTTGAATTCGAACCCTTGTAAAATCCTGAAACAGTTTAATGTTGATCAGTTGAATGAAATGGTTGTGATGGATGTTGGTTGAAATTTATTACTGAATTTATAGTGACATTTTTATTCTCCTTATTCAGTATATTGTAGTACATGTTGATCTTGACGATAAATCCCATTTACCCTTGATGTTGCGGGCATCTAATGAACCCGGGATTTATCGATAAAATAAATTAAGAACACGGAGTGAAATGACAAACCTCTGTGACCTTGATTTGGATTGAAATGATAGATCCATCCCTGAAATATCGAGAAATTAAATTTAAAATCACTTGGCCATTGGGTAGATAATTATATACAGACATCGGTTGGTTAAATGATTTTAAATATTTGAAATTTTTATTTAATAGAATTTTCCCTCTAAAAGAATGTTCCGATACTCGATAATTCAATTCTGTAAAGATTCTGAACTGGGATGTTGATAAAAGGGTTAAAGAAATTTTTCCAAAACAAAGTGTAAATACTTAAATCGGAATTTGAATATGATTTAAAATCTTTTCAAATTAAGAGTTAGATTAGAAGGAAATAAATTCTTATGTAATCTGATTTTGGGAAATTTGGAAATCAAAGATATTTGGGTTGTTTTAACTCAGTCGAATATATATTTGAACTCTTGAAATCAAATAGTTGGTTGAACGAGGTTGAAACGAGAGATGGAATTTAAGGAACCCCGTTGAGACCGGAGGATAGATCCAAGTATTGAAATTTGGAAGGAAGGAAGATTTTGATTAGAGAAATTTATCTTTAAATATATTCATGCATTTGATTCCTAATAATTATTCTTGCTTTAATTTATTACTTACCTTTACTTATAACTATTGTATTTTAAATAAAGTTTTCCTTATAATTCATTTTCCAAAATCTTCTAGTAAACCTATATTTAAGTAATATATAATATTTAAATTACTAATTTATTTTAATTACTATATCCTATATGTATATCTATATATTTATTTATATAAAATTTATTTTATTATTATTTTTATTATTTTTATTGTTATTATTATTATATATATACATTTAGTTTACAGGTGTTTTGGAATTATAAATTTCTTCCAAAGGGAAATGCTTGAGTTGAACCGCTGGTTCAAATGGAGTTGAGATAAGAATCCATGATAATTTGAAATCTTTGAGATAAATTATATTCTATTTGAGTATAAGTCATTTTGAAATATTATATGATTATAATACAATGATATGAAATATATTCTAGTTTTAGAATATAATCGGGTTGGGTATGATTATGAAAGGTTAATATGAAAATTTGATTCATTTGAATATAAATTGGGTTCGAAACAGAAGATGATATTTTGATATGAAAGCGAACCTTTATCAAATATAAAAGAACCAACCAATATGGAAAATGTAAGTGTTGGTTGTTAAAGAGACCGGAGTCGGCATAAGACATACTCTCTGTCAGTGTCGATACCACTTTGACAACTGTGAACGTTATGACGTATCCAGAACGAGTATGATGACTTGAGGCGATTATTGAATCGAAGAAGATGAACGACTACGAAATAGCCCTGACCTTCGGGTCAGAATTAAAATGACTAAAACAGGAGCTATACCGTGACTAATTGAGGTAGCACCTTTGATCGGACTCACTCCTTCGATACTATTTCTATGACTATGATGATAATGATGATTTGGGCCCATTTTGACTTTGGGAGTGTGTTCCGAGGTGGGTGGTAGTGGCTGCTATGCGTTACCACCGGTCCGGGAGTGCAATTGGTAGAATCCTACCCTGGGCATTGCCTCGAGTGCCTTGTCATATATGTCCATATCGAGCCCCATTTGATTTTGATTTAGCATTGCCTTCTATGGAGTGCCCTCTGATAACACCAGTACGGTGAATTTACGGTACTGTATAGACTGTTGATGCCTATAAACGGCGTAAGGGTAATATGGTAATCCCGCTTACGCTATTTTCAGTATTTATACTTTACTGGATAGACACTACCATAATAGCGTACTATATCATATATGTATTAGTTTAACGGATCCTCGAGAGATGGGAAAACCCATAACATCTCTTGAGTTACTGCACCATGACACTGATATTATTTCGTATTTTAATTTGACTAATATGAGAATGATTTAGTGCTGATCCGAGTGTTTGTTGTGTTTTCTTTTTATGCAATACGCTCGGGTCAGCAGAGTTGCAGTATTTGAAGATGAATGTGCTTGGAGATCGAAGACGAAGAGTTGGTATATCTATTATCTATACATATGTATTTCCGCTGCATTTATTTCCGCTGCTTATTATGTACATTTGTATGTATATGTAACTCTGATAATCATTGAATGTTATAATCACAGTATACATTTCAACTGCTTTTAACTGCTATTTGTTTATTATAAGTTGTCCTTCCGCTGTGAGATTCTGTTATTGTCTTTCTCTTCTTTCTTTCTTTTCTTCTTCTCCCAATAACTACCTGCGTTTGCGATTTGTTTGGGTCGACATGTGTGGCTTATTGTCGATTTTAAACGGTAAAAAATATGGGTCGTTACAGTTGGTATCAGAGCGATGGTTAGCGATAACTTTGGTTCTGTGGGAATTAACTCATTAGAGATGGGGTTAGAAATGCCCTAGAATGGGTTTGAGTGACATAAGAGAGCGTACTTGTATTTTTGATATAAATTGGTTTTTCATTGTGTTGAGTCGTTCTGTTGAGTATTTATGGATTCTAGTCGATATATGGGACGCCACAGAATCGATAGGAGTTTCTAAATAATCGAACAGAATGATCGACATAATATGGTTTTCGATCATATTTTTAAATAAATTGAATATATATATTTAGTTCAAGTATATATATATATATATTTGTTTTAGTAGGTGGTAATATTAAATTTATACCTATTACGGTTGATTAGATAATAAATCTAATAAGGGAAATTTTATGGTTTAAGAAAATATTAGAAATGAAATGAAACTTTTAAGTATCATTGGGTGAAACGATTTGCGATAAAAAAAATAGAAATGAACTTGAACTTGATCCTAGGTGTTTTGAAATAGTTTTGCCAAAGTTTTGAATAATGTCATATTATAGGTATTTTCGAGAGAGATAGTTTAAAGGATTTTAAAGGAAATAAGTGTGTAATCCCTTCTCGGACCTTAGAAATAGCTTCGATAATGAGTTCACGCATTATCGACGTTATTTTGAAGTGTTTAAGTGGGGAAGACACTCCGTACTTTCATAATTTATTTAAAAAGTATTTTGAATTTAATGTCATATTGAATAATTTTATATGAAGGTATTAATATATGTTGTTAAGTTAGGCTTAAATTTAACCAAAATTGGAAATTTGTTCCTGGTAAATTTAAAGATTTAGAATTGGAAAATTTTTTGCTATGGTTTTCCCTAAATAGTATAAATACATATATTATTTAAACTTAGTTATAACCCGGAATCAAGGCATTCAGGTACATCCTAACAAATAATGTTAGTTGAGGGTTAAGACAACTTGATTCAATTAGAGAATTTTGATTTTTGAAACTAAGAAAATGGACTTGAGGGTTGAGAGAAAAGAATCATCGTTTAGACACATAAATGTGAACGATAGTTAAGTTAAATAAGTTACAAATTTAGTTGATGTAAGTATTTAAGGATTTGATTAGCCATGAAATAAACTCCAAATAAAGCCAACCAAAACAATTTGAAAATTTGTTATGTAAGGAGGTTGGCAATAGCATATGCCTTGGTTAATAAATGAGTAAGTGAAAGTAGTCGAGAAGGAGTTGGAAAGGGATTTAAATTAGTTACTAAAGCATGACTTGCTAATAAATATAAATAAGGAGATAAATGGCAAGTTAGTATATATGTGAAGTCAAAGCATACGAAATCCAAATGTGGTAAAACTTATTTGAATATATATAGAATATAAATCTTGGTATAAATAACGAAATGAATGGAACCAAATTTATGTCGAATAAAATATAACTTAATTCGTACAGAAACCGAGTTAAATAAAGTGTAACTTAGGAAATCGAATAAAAGTGGTTTGAGAACTAGGTGTAAACTTGAATTATAAATGATCCTTAATCAAATTCCTGATTGGTGAGTCAAACAAATAAATTTAGTTGAAGGAATAAGATTTAGTTTAAAATGAAATGAATTGAGAAAATCTATATCACTCGAAACCTTAAGTTTTGAAAAAAAGGGAATGAAGATTGGTCCAAGAGGAACATGTGTATAGGAAAACCTTGGAAAATGCAAGGTAGAAGGTAACTTGCAAAGGGGAAATGGAATGAGTTATATACCAACAAAACTGGCAACAGTTTGGTTTGGAATAGTTAATAAGTGGATTAAACTAGTTTGAGAAGAAGTTGGATGAATTTAGGGTAGTTAGTAAATGTGAGTGGTCAAAGAAAATTTAATGGGGTAAATCTCATTAGTAAAATGTATTGAATGTAAATATGAATATAAACAATGAAATGAGTGAGGACGAACTTAATAATTAGAATAAATAAGGTCGATTTTTTTCCAAATGGAAAGACGTTCAATGTAAATTTGATCAAGTAAATATAAGAATGGAAATTGGAAATTTGATCCATGTTAATGAATGCAAGATCTAATGGAATTAAGTTCGTTGGAGGTTTTAAAAGAATTCAAGTTTATGTGAAATTTAACGCTTGGAATGAGATGGGTAAGTGGAAAATGAACTTAAGAAGGGTGAACGATAAAGGAACATAAATAAATGCAATGAAATTCATTTGATATAGGTGAAACGAACATGGATATATTTAAACCCTAAAAGAATGAATCATATTATGTGTAATGGATCGATAACCCATTTTAGATGGTTAAATTTTTGGAATCCGGAAGTTGAACTCCAAATAAAATAAATTTATGTTTATACGAAACCTGAAATATTAGATGAGCTGAAGAAAAACGGCCATAACTTTTGAGTGGATGAACGGAATTCGACAATTTTTGACTTGTTGGAAACCTTAGGAATTGAACTAAAACTTTTGTTAATAGTACCTTGCCTAATTTTCATGTTTATTAGGTTGGAAACCAAGAACTAGTCGTAGTTGAATACGTAGAAAATAAAAATCTGAACTGAGTACCAATGTTGTTTTGACCAGAACTTCCTAATGGAGCGTCGGATTTCGATGTGCAAGTACAATTCGGAAAGCCCAGGATCTGTACTAAAACTTTTTCTTAATTTTCTAGGTGAAATTTTGCTGTTTAAAAGGTTAAAAACTGGGTTGAACAACTCAGAACTGCAATTTTATGGGTATAAGCTGAAGCGTTCGCCTTCACTAAAATAGCCATAACTTTTGAACGAATTGTCAGAATTCGATGAATCCGGACAATTCAGAAAACTTAAGAGAAATGCTACAACTTTTGCCTTCAAATTTCCCCATCTAAGGGATGATAACCCGCAATTTGTTCGCTGGTATGTCGTTAACATTTTGGTTTTATAATTGAAATGGTCGATATATGTTGTGTAGGTTGTATAAAATTGCTATATATTGTATATACATTGATTCTTATGGGTATGTGAGTATGTAGCAGGTGGAAGGAAGTCGCGCTACGCTACGGAGCTCGCTTGCGCTAAATACTAAGTGCTAAGGTAAGTAAAAATGCAAATAAACGCTAAAGAAAGGTGTGTGTGTGTGTTACAAGATTTTGGTGGCTTTATATTTTGTTTTCCCCATTTTTTGGGATGCCTCATCGAGTGATGAGATGAATATTGGGATTTTATATATGTGGTGATTTTCCGGACCTCTCCGTAAAAAGATATGCTGCCGAAATTTTCCATGATTTCGAGAGTTAGAAATTTTGAGTTTTACAACTATATACTTATTTTGTAAATACTATTTTAAGTATAGATTTGAAATAGATATGTGCTTAATATCGTTTCGTTCTCTTTTCGAGGACGAAAAGTTTTTAAGTGGGGGAGAATGTAACAACCCATATTTTCTCTATATTTAATTTCTGAATTTAATAGAATAAATTCAATGATAAATGGTAACGTTCAAATTTTAATGGTTTTTCTTATATGATAACTTACCTTAAGCATAAACCGGAAATCTAAATTTTGTAATATTAATTTAGATTTGAAACTTTTAATTTAATATTTATGAATTTGAATAAATTGAGTTAGGATAGAAATGTTGTGATGTGAAATTTAATATTTTAACGACTTAGGATAAGTGAAATTTCATTTTGTTATAGTGATAAAGAATTGAAAATTCAAATATAGTATCTACAATTTAACTGAAGTTAAATTGTTTAATGTATAATTGAAATACAAATTTGAATTGATAAATAATAAAATTTGGGAACTTAAAATATGTGAAATTTGATTTATAAATTTATTTAAGTTATAATTTGATTTAAATGGAATTTAATGAATATTCAAATTGAATTAAAACGGTTAAATGAATATTTGAATATTTTATTAATTAATTAACAGTGAAATTTAACTGTTTTGGCGACGGTCTCGGAATTCGACGAAACTGGCGCCATCAGATCTGTTACGGTGAATTATTATAGGATTTCAATTTGCGTCACAATCTGACTTACCGTTTGATCATACAAGAGAAATTGTGAACGAATCATTTTAAATGGATAATTGGGTATTTCTCATATTTGGGCCTTATAATTTTATATAAATAAAACCCACTTAACTCCACATCAGCTCATTTCACTTGTACGTTACTTTCTCCATCTACTTTTCTTCTTAATGGCTGAAAATCAAAGGTCAAACCCTAGAAAAAAAAATACAACCTCAAAAATTAAATCTCTTCAAACCATAGCAAATTATATGTCAAATCGAAGCTCTCGCCGATACGAGACTGCTGGTACAATTTATATCGACATGCAGTGGACAGATTCGCTAGAAATCACGGTCAAAGGTGCAGAAATCGAAATACATACATGCAAATTTGGGGGTTTTTGATTTTGATCTCAATCGAAGAATCTGGCTTCTGGGTATTGGAGAGAGGATCGACAGGAGTTGAACGAAGGTGGTCGGAGAGTTTATTACGCAAGAGGTCGCCGGAATTTCAAGTTTTAGGGTTTTAAAACCCTTTCGTTCATCACGTCGGAGACATGAGAGGACGCCACCGGAGTTGACCGGTCTGACGTTGGCAGGTGCGGCTTCCGATGGGCTTTCCATCGCCGGGGTCTGAGGTCGAATGATGGCCGGAGTCGATGGCCACGGCTGGTCAAAGTAGTTCGGTGGTTGGGTTTGTTTTCACGGTGAAAGTCCTGTAGCGAGAAGAGATTGAGCGGGAATGAGTATGTGGGGGTGCTGACGTGTCAACCTGTCAGTGGGTGAGATTTGTTTTAATTTATTTTATATATTTTTAAATTCAAAATCGTAAAAATGCTAATAACTTCTTCATATTAACTCGGATTTGGACGCGGTTTGTTGCGTTGGGATCGTGGCGGAATTGCGGACATTTTGGCACTAACCTGGCTGCGTTTAGAGACTGTGAAATTTTGGGCTATGGTTGGACGTTCGATCCACTAAGGACCCAAAGGTGAGTGATTTTTCCACTCACGAAATACTGAATTATTCCCATATTTATTGAATTAAATTATGAAGTAAGTTTGGTTGCATGGTTGTGTTGGATTGTTGATGTGTGGTTTAAATTTAACATGCAAGTGTGTTAACATGCAATTTAAGTAATTGATTTGTTATTTAATTTAATTTAAATTTCTAGTTGAATTCGAACCCTTGTAAAATCCTGAAACAGTTTAATGCTGATCAGTTGAATGAAATGGTTGTGATGGATGTTGGTTGAAATTTATTACTGAATTTATAGTGACATTTTTATGCACCTTATTCAGTATATTGTAGTACATGTTGATCTTGACGATAAATCCCATTTACCCTTGATGTTGCGGGCATCTAATGAACCCGGGATTTATCGATAAAATGAATTAAGAACACGGAGTGAAATGATAAACCTCTGTGACCTTGATTTGGATTGAAATGATAGATCCATCCCTGAAATATCGAGAAATTAAATTTAAAATCACTTGGCCATTGGGTAGATAATTATATACAGACATCGGTTGGTTAAATGATTTTAAATATTTGAAATTTTTATTTAATAGAATTTTCCCTCTAAAAGAATGTACTGATACTCGATAATTCAATTCTGTAAAGATTCTGAACTGGGATGTTGATAAAAGGGTTAAAGAAATTTTTCCAAAACAAAGTGTAAATACTTAAATCGGAATTTGAATATGATTTAAAATCTTTTCAAATTAAGAGTTGGAATAGAAGGAAATAAATTCTTATGTAATCTGATTTTGGGAAATTTGGAAATCAAAGATATTTGGGTTGTTTTAACTCATTCGAATATATATTTGAACTCTTGAAATCAAATAGTTGGTTGAACAAGGTTGAAACGAGAGATGGAATTTAAGGAACCGCGTTGAGACCGGAGGATAGATCCAAATATTGAAATTTGGAAGGAAGGAAGATTTTGATTAGAGAACTTTATCTTTAAATATATTCATGCATTTGATTCCAAATAATTATTCTTGCTTTAATTTATTACTTACCTTTACTTATAACTATTGTATTTTAAATAAAGTTTTCCTTATAATTCATTTTCCAAAATCTTCTAGTAAACCTATATTTAAGTAATATATAATATTTAAATTACTAATTTATTTTAATTACTATATCCTACATGTATATCTATATATTTATTTATATAAAATTTATTTTATTATTATTTTTATTATTTTTATTGTTATTATTATTATATATATACATTTAGTTTACAGGTGTTTTGGAATTATAAATTGATTCCGAAGGGAAATGCTTGAGTTGAACCGCTGGTTCAAATGGAGTTGAGATAAGAATCCATGATAATTTGAAATCTTTGAGATAAATTATATTCTATTTGAGTACAAGTCATTTTGAAATATTATATGATTATAATACAATGATATGAAATATATTCTAGTTTTAGAATATAATCGGGTTGGGTATGATTATGAAAGGTTGATATGAAAATTTGATTCGTTTGAATATAAATTGGGTTCAAAACAGAAGATGATATTTTGATATGAAAGCGAACCTTTATCAAATATAAAAGAACCAACCGATGTGGAAAATGTAAGTGTTGGTTGTTAAAGAGACCGGAGTCGGCATAAGACATACTCTCTGTCAGTGTCGATACCACTTTGACAACTGTGAACGTTATGACGCATCCAGAACGAGTATGATGACTTGAGGCGATTATTGAATCGAAGAAGATGAACGACTACGAAATAGCCCTGACCTTCGGGTCAGAATTAAAATGACTAAAATAGGAGCTATACCGTGACTAATTGAGGTAGCACCTTTGATCGGACTCACTCCTTCGATACTATTTCTATGACTATGATAATAATGATGATTTGGGCCCATTTTGACTTTGGGAGTGTGTTCCGAGGTGGGCGGTAGTGGCTGCTATGCGTTACCACCGGTCCGCGAGTGCAATTGGTAGAATCGTACCCTGGGCATTGCCTCGAGTGCCTTGTCATATATATCCATATCGAGCCCCATACGATTTTGATTTAGCATTGCCTTCTATGGAGTGCCCTCTGATAACACCAGTACGGTGAATTTACGGTACTGTATAGACTCTTGATGCCTATAAATGGCGTAAGGGTAATATGGTAATCCCGCTTACGCTATTTTCAGTATTTATACTTACTGGATAGACACTACCATAATAGCGTACTATATCATATATGTATTAGTTTAACGGATCCTCGAGAGATGGGAAAACCTGTAACATCTCTTGAGTTACTGCACCATGACACTGATATTATTTCGTATTTTAATTTGACTAATATGAGAATGATTTAGTGCTGATCTGAGTGTTTGTTGTGTTTTCTTTTTATGCAATACGCTCGGGTCAGCAGAGTTGCAGTATTTGAAGATGACTGTGCTTGGAGATCGAAGACGAAGAGTTGGTATATCTATTATCTATACATATGTATTTCCGCTGCATTTATTTCCGCTGCTTATTATGTACATTTGTATGTATATGTAACTCTGATAATCATTGAATGTTATAATCACAGTATACATTTTAACTGCTTTTAACTGCTATTTGTTTATTATATGTTGTCCTTCCGCTGTGAGATTCTGTTATTGTCTTTCTCTTCTTTCTTTCTTTTCTTCTTCTCCCAATAACTACCTGCATTTGCGATTTGTTTGGGTCGACATGTGTGGCTTATTGTCGATTTTAAACGGTCAAAAATATGGGTCGTTACAGTTGAACTCCAGTGTATCGCTTCTAGAGTACACTGAGCGGAAGGTGGATCCATACCTTGTCATAGTTGGAATCCACTCCCCAAATAAGAGCCCGCGGTTTTGATTGTATATTAAATATGTAGAGCGTTAGATGCAAGTGTTTCTGCTAGATTTCTGTTTACTTGATCTAGACATTATAATAATATCAGATAAGTATCAGTTTAGAAATATTTTGGGTTATCATAAGGTAAAAGCCATCCGTGTTTACGCGTGGATCGGTCTTATGATTATCCATTGTTTCAAAAGAATTTTGAAAGTTAAATCAAATGATTTGAGTTTACTTACACTAGTCACATGACTGACCCAGAGTTTATTTTGTTTTGTTTTCCCTAAACTCTTGGGTGCCTAATTTTGTACGGGCAGTCAAGTAGTCGGGATTTACAGATACTTGAAGAGCTAGAGCAGGAGGCTTCAGGATTATATAGCTATTGTTATTTCCGCTGTGTTATAAGTGTCATACTCTAATAATGGTATTGTATACAGATACTGTTTTATTTCAAAGTTATGTTATGAAATATATTTGTTCGTTCCGCTGTGAGATTCGTGTTTACTCTGATGTTGTGTTGTTCTTCTTCTTTTATTCTAAGTTTCTATCTTATTTATTCTCACCCATAATTTTTTTTCATTAACTACTGTTATTTTCGATGTTTGGATAATCGACGTGGGTTTTATGTCGATGGCCAAAGATCGCAAATTTTCGGGACGTTACAGTTGGTATCAGAGCTTGAGGTTAAGTAATTACCTTGGCTCTAAGTCGTAACTCGATAGAGATGGGGTTATTAATTGTAACAACCCACATTCTACGCATCGGAGGATCGTAGAATATTTATTTCTTTCTCATATGAGGTCGTATGGTCATGTAGAGTTGGGAAACGACTATTGAGGTCATTTCCCATGTTCATGATTTTTGTCGATTTTTAAATAACCGTTTTGACCCTAGCTGATCTTGTTTCGGCCATAACTTTTGATTGGAAAGGAATTTTGACCTGAAACCACTTCCATTAGATTCATTTGATGGTTTACCTTTCCGTAGAGTGGTCATAATTCTAAACGTACTTACAGTTTGGGAGATATGGCTGAAATAATGTTTGGAAGGTGAAAATCTGCTTAGCCGAGCCAAATAGGGTGATTAGTGAATGGGCCCATAACCCATTTCGGGAATAGGGTTATGGGGAGGCTGAAATGAGTTAGGGTTTCGTTCCATTTCAGTTTTCTAGCCTCCACTTACCTCTTAGAAACCCTAAAAATGGCCTCTAACCTCTAAATCACCTCCAAATCACTTTCTAACCAAGGATTAAGCTTAGCAACATCAAATCAAGGGAGATCTTCACCAAATCAAGATTAGTGCTGCTGTTTAGAATTGGTATTTGCGCCATATCAGGGATTTATTTTAGATCTAAGGTTTATTTGTGGCTAAGGTGAGTGATTTTCATAGTTCCTCACTAATTATGGTTAATTAAGGGTAATTATTGTTAATTAGCGAACTTAAACATGATAAAAATCTGGAAAAATACTTATAAATTCTTAAATGATGTTTTAGACCTCTGATATGAACTTGGTTTAATTTGGTTAAGTTTTGCTAATCCTATCGTTAATTATGCTTGAACATGTTTAAGCTAAAATATGGGGTTTTGGCCATGTTTGATCCATTTTAACATATCATATTTATGTTTCGGTGTTTGAGGTCACTTCTATTTGTTGCTATGACTTTGTGGTATGCTTTGTGATTGATTAGAATAGCTACAGTGGTTGAAAACGCCGTCGAGTGGCGTAAACAACTCGCTGGACAAAATGCAGGAAATGGACAGGGATCGGAATGGATCGGATGGGGAGGTCCGAACCGAACCGTTCGTGTGGCCCATCCACGATCCGGCCCCTTGCACCCGAACCAAGCCTGCATGCCACGAACTGACTTGAGACATGGAGGAGATCACCACCGACCCGATCCGCCAGAAGCATCCCGACTCGATCCGTCTGTGGAGATGGAGACCGATCCGACGTTGGGAGAAAAGAATGATGCCTGTGCTCCGACCCGACCCATATAGCCACCTCCGAACCGAACCGATGCATGGCGATTGGAAACCCCGACCCGATCCGTCTGTGGAGCTGGAACTAGAGGTGGGATCACGACCCGATTCAGAGTACTTGGTAGGAGGCTGATCCGAACCGCTGTGACATGAAGGTGACGATCCGAACCGATCTGATGAAGACCAATAACCCGAGATGCAAAGGTAGTCCAAATGGAAGTTAGAGCTCAGGATACAGTTGGGAACCAATGAGTTCACTTCATGGTTGGGCTTTGCTGCGGGACGTGTGCTAAGGAGTTGTCGACGTTCATAACTTCGATTCACCACCGAAAAGGAATGACGGGCTACGTATCAGTGCAGTAGAGTCATCATGACTCGAGGGGCAAAGTGATCGTAGCAAGACTATGAGCCAGTGCAGTGGAGCCGTTGTGACTCCATGGGGCAGAGTGGATATAGTAAAGGATTAGTAAGGCTATGAGCCAGTGCAGTGGGGTGTGCACGACTCCATGGGGCAAAGTGGACATAGCGAAGAATTAGTGGCTATGGATCAGTGCAGTGATGCCGTTGTGACTTCATGGGGCAGAGTGATCATAGCAAAGTATTGGGTGATCGAAGTGGTCGATATCGTATGCTTTACGCACTGAGTGAGAGATGTGAGGATGGTTGCTATGTTTGATTTGTTTTCCATCACTATGACTGTAACACCCCGAATTTTCTATTAACACTAAAGTTGCTAAAATATTAATAAGTGTGTAAGAGGGGGGATGTATCTAATATGAATATAAAAGTGTGTAAGAGAGGGGATGTATCTAATATGAATATAAAAGTGTGTAAGAGAGGGGATGTATCTAATATGAATATAATAATATTAATAAGTGTGTAAGAGAGGGGATGTATCTAATATGAATATAAAAATATTAATAAGTGTGTAAGAGAGGGGATGTATCTAATATGTATATAAAAACAATAATAAGTGTGTAAAAGGGGGGGATGTATCTAATGTGTACATTGTAGAATATATATATATATATATATATATATATATATTGCTGAGTGTTTGCTGAGTCACTTCTGACTCATTGCTGAGTCAACAAGATAAACCCCATCTTGTCTGAACGGCTGCGGTTATTTCTAGGTTAAATCTAATGGCCTAAATGCATTCAAAAATCTATAAATAAGTGGGTAGACCCTAAACCTAAATCACTTGTAAAATTAGAGAAGCTACCGTCATGCTGCTGCCATGGAGTTCAGCGTAGCCGTCACAAACTAAGAAGAGGAAGCCTAATCATCTACAACTAAATCTACACAAATCAAATCAAAAGATCTCTCTTTCTCTAATTCTTTTCTTTTGTTGGTGAGTATGATGATTCTCACAAGACTATTACAAACTAATTTGACTCAGTTATGAATGGATCACAAGAAAGTGATGTGATTTGTATTTGTAAATTCTATATATTGTGGATCTCTTATTATGTTATTATGTTGTCGTATGATGTAAATTATATATGCTATGTCATGCTATGTTGTAAATTCTCTTATGCTATGTCGTGCTATGTTGAGAATCATGTCAAGCTATGTTATACTATCATACTATGCCATGTTATAAATCATGCTATATTATGTTGAAAAATCATGCTGTTGGATCATGCTTAAAGTTATGTTTTTTTTTCTAATTTAAATGGATCTTGTTTATGGGAATTTGCCTATTAGGTTAGGTGTACCCATAAACTTGAAACTATAATTAAATAAAACTTGGTTATGGGAATTTGCCTATTGAGTTAGGTGTACCCATATAAAACCATGTTGTTAAAAAAATTAGATGATGTTGATTCACACATGTTCATATGTAAGTTTATGAAAATTGATTGAGATTATATTAGGTGAATTTTGAACAAGTTGACACCTTTAGGTCCATGACATGTATAATCTATGCAAGTTGGACATATGCAAGTTTCACCCCTTATTATGATTCATTTGGTCACATATACATGTTGTTATTATGATAATCTCTTTTATGCTATGAGTTAGGCTATTCGAGTCTAACATATATTTTGCGAATAAACGTTCAAACGTGGGGTAGGGGTAATATTAGGAATTAATAAATTGGGTGCAATTTTGTAAGATTTTGCATACCATGAATGGATGTCCATAATTGAGTCAATTATGGACATTGTTAAAAATTGGAAGTAATTAATAATTCAAGTAGGGAATTATTAAAATTGGGGGAAGGTGGATTATTATTAATAATCAATGCTTAGGACACGAGGTTGGACCCGTTTGTGATGTAAACCTGCCCGGACCCGCCCGGCAAATCCAGTAGTCACAAATGTCGGCCCAATGTGAGAGGTCTTAGGCCCAAACTAAAGCATAACAGTTGTAAAGACACGAGGTTAGACTCTTTTATGGTGTAAGACTGCCCGGACCCGCCCGACAAATCCAGCTGCCATAAATGCCAGTCTAATGTGAGAGGTCTTTATGAGGTTATGGCCTTAATGAACTAAGAAATACTTAACCAGATAATCATGTAAGGTGGGACATGGGGGTTAAGTAGGTGCCTTGGGTGGCATGAGGAATCTGGTGGTTGCCTTTAGAGGCATTTGAAATACGATTAGACTTAACCAAACACACATGTAAATGAACATGACTAAGTGGGTTAAGTGGGATGGACTAATGGGGACAAGCTTAGGTGGAATGCTTGTGGTAAATAGTGGGGGCCCATTTCAACCAGTATCCCAAAACGTATCTTTGTGGGCTCGACCCAAGTCGAGGACGGGACACGCATACTGGGTTTGACTATAAGAGGCCAAAACAGGGAGCGGTGGCAATGCAAGTCCAACGGGTTTCATATGCGTGTGTAGACCCGGGCTGGTAGGTAAGACGTTGTTGCATCGTGTAGGTATAAGCCGTGCATGTCCGTTGTATCAGGTTGCCACTTTAGGGGAGTGATACACCCCACTGTGGGGCCAGCACGGGTATCTACGAGTTAGGGAGCCGATCGAATAATGGGAAGTAGGGTACACCTAGTGGAGATAGGGGCAGGCGGCACCTATGTAGTCAGCTAGGGGTACGTAAAGTCATTGGGAAAGTTTCTAAGTGAAGCTAAGTGGGATGAATCTTTAGGGTGACTGGTGTGGTGCAGTATAGTGTTTATCCTTTAGTATTTAGGAGCGCCTATAACGTTGCCTTTAGCGATTGTCTATGTCCTTAATCTACTCTTCATAGACATTTTCTTGTTTTCCAGCTTATGCCTTAGTCCAGTTATTTTGGTAATAGTATTGTAGAATTATCATATTCACCAGACTTTATGTCTGACCCCCTCTTTTCCATCCTTTTTCTCCCTTCAGGTCCGCAGGTTGGGCCAAGTTCTAGTGGAGTCTAGTTGGATCGCTTATCTTCTGGAAAGCTTGGACTGCTGAAGTAAAGTCCAGCTTGTTATCTTTCTTTTTAATGGCTATTCATGTAATGGGATTATGTACTTGTTTTATCAAGATAGATATTGTACTTGACATTGAATATGGTGTTATGATGTAATCAAACATGTTTTGACTTCTGCTACAATGAAATAAAGTTTTTGAATTTCCAAGTACTATTTTATATCTGTCTTGTTGTAATTTTACTGTTCTATATTCACTTAAAACCTCCATGGAAGTTAATGCATTCCCTTTGTGAGTGACATTAATGGACGTGGGGTGTTACACGTGGTGTCAGAGCATAAGGTTACCAGAACAGATAAAAAAAATTTTAGAAAAATAATTTTTTTTTCTAAAGTATTTTTGGAAGAAGTGCTTTCAAAAAAAAAAAACATGTTATTTAAAGAGAGTTTTTATGAAAAACATAATCCCAAATAGCCAAATCCTTATCTTTATCTTTCGAATTCTCCATTTTGAATCTTTCCTTTTTCGTTTCAGCATGGCTGAAGATCTTAATCTCCCAGAAGGTGTGACGATTCCAGGGTGGTTTGGGAGATACTTGGAGGCTAGGGCCACCACTGCAGGCCCAGCGGATACTCCTCCACCCCTAGTTGCACCCATTCCACCTCCTCCTCCTCGTGTTGACACTTTTGCAAAGACGTGCAAGGAATTCAAGGCTATGGGAGGAAAAACTTTTCAAGGGACTGAGACGTTTGTGGAGGCCAGAGATTGGCTTAAGGAGACTGAGGAATTGTTGGATATCTTTGAAGTGGAAGATGGGAGGAAAGTCCGTTTAGCTGCTTGGTTAATGAAGGGAGAGGCCTCGTTTTGGTGGGAGGTCACTAACGGGGAACGTCCAGTTGATTCATGGGCGGATTTCAGACGAAGGTTTTAGGCAAAGTTTCTTTCAAGGGCAGAGGAGAACTTAAATATGGAAAAATTCCTGGCACTAAAGCAAGGGAGCTCATCAGTAAAGGAATATGTCAATAAATTTAATCAGTTAGCAAGGTTTGGCTTGGAGTTGGTGAACACGCCAGAGAAGAAAGCTTTGAGGTTCGTTAGAGGCTTGTATGAACCGTTGCAAGGGTTGGCTATGACCCACATCCCTATGGGAGCCACCTTTGAAAAGCTAGTAGAAATGGCACTTATGCATGAGGATAAGGCAGTTGAAAAGAAAGGGGATCAGAAGAAACCCCAACAGCAAAATGAGAAGGGTGGTAAAAACAATAATGGCAAAGGGAAGAAGAAATGCTTCAATTGTGGGATGCCTGGCCATCTCAGCAAAGATTGTAGAAAGAAAAAGAAGACTGGTTGTTTTCATTGTGGAGATGCGGGACATTTAGTGAAGGACTGTCCAAAGAAGGGGCAGAGGGCAGGGTCTACCTCGGGAGGACAGGTGCAGGCTCGTATGGCAGCAGGGCAGGCAAGGGGGCAAGTTCAGGCTATTGCGGCCCCACCGCTGCAAGAAAGAGGTAGAACAATTTCTGTTGAAAGCTTAGTTTTTCTGTTTGATCATCCTGTCCGTACCTTATTCGATTCTGGCGCATCTCATTCGTTTATCTCTGCATCATTAGTTGAATCACTGCACTTGAACACCAGTTTAGTAGAGGATCCCTTGGTCATTTCAAATCCAACTGGGGGTTCGGCTCATTTGACCATGATAAGTTTGGATTTGAAAATCTCTATACTTAGCGTTGAATTTAGATGTGATGCTTATGTATTGGGCTTCACGGGCTATGGGCTAATTTTAGGAATGGATTGGTTGTCTAGAAATAGGGCCATTCTTGATTGTGAAAGGAGAGTAGTTAGGCTTGTGACTCGCCTTGGTAATGCTCTCGACATCTTTTGTAATCCCATAAATTCCGTTATGCTAAGTTATCTTGAATCGCTTGACGCGTCTGTAGAGAACCTGCGATCGGTAGAAGTGGTCCGGGAATATCCGGATGCGTTTGAGGAGGTGAAGGGCTTACCTCCAAAGCGGGAGATAGACTTTCGAATTTATCTTGTGGATAATGCTAAACCCGTATCTTTTCCAGTGCGCCACATGGCTCCTCGTGAAAGGAGGGAACTCAATAAGCAAGTAAAGGAGTTGCTTGAGAAGGGGTTCATAAGACGTAGTATATCGGAGTGGGGTGCTCCAGTAGTTTTTTCCACAAAGGCGGATGGGTCTCTTAGACTTTGTATGGACTATAGAGAACTAAACAAGCTTACTAAAAAGAACCGACACCCACTGCCGAGGATTGACGATCTCTTTGATCAGTTAGTTGGCGCCTCAGTGTTTTCGCAGTTGGACTTAGCCACTGGCTTTCATCAACTGAGAGTGGCTGAGGATAGTATAGATAAGACTGCTTTTAGGACTCCTAACGGATTCTATGAATGGCTAGTGATGCCCTTTGGTTTGACAAACGCCCCTGCATATTTTGTTGATTTGATGAGTAGGGTGTTTAGGGAATACCTTAACAAATTCGTGGTAGTCTTTGTGGATGACATCTTAGTCTTTTCTAAGAATAAAGAAGAGCACTCCCTACATCTTAGGGAAGTGTTGGAAACCCTTCGAGCGCATAACCTTAAGGCAAAATTTTCTAAGTGTCACTTCTGGAGGAAGGAAGTACGGTTCTTAGGGCACGTGGTTTCCAAAGAAGGGATAGCAGTGGATCCCGCAAAGGTGGTGGCCATCCAAGATTGGAAGGTCCCTAAAAATGCAACCGAAGTAAGAAGTTTCTTGGGGTTGGCTGGCTATTATAGGAAGTTTATCAAAGACTTCGCAAAAATATCAGCTCCATTAACACGGTTAACGAAGAAGAACCTGGTTTTTACATGGGACAAAGATTGCGATGATGCGTTCCAACGTTTAAAGAGAGCCTTAACTTCAGCCCCAGTCTTAGTGCTGCCAGACGGGAATAAACCGTTTACCATCTATACCGATGCTTGTGGGACGGGACTTGGCGCGGTCCTCATGCAAGAGGGAAGAGTAATAGCCTATGGTGGAAGGCAGTTGAGGGTTCATGAAAAGAATTACCCCACGCATGACTTAGAGCTAGCCGCAATTATTTTCGCGCTTAAGTCTTGGCGTCACTATCTTCTTGGTGAGAAATTCGAACTGTTCACTGACCACAAATCATTAAAATACTTATTCTCTCAGAAGGATTTGAATTTAAGGCAGCAACGGTGGATGGAATTCTTAGCCTCCTACGATTTTGAAATAGCATATACCCCGGGCAAGGGTAACGTGGTGGCAGACGCCTTAAGTAGGAAAAGGTTGTCCTTGAGTCCGTTGTTTGTTGAACGACAAAGCTTAAAATTCATCTCTATGTTTGACTTTAGACCCTCCGTTGACTTAGTACCCGGTCTGTTAGCATCCTTGGAGGTTAGACCTACACTTCTAGGACGGGTTGGTGAGGCACAGCGAGACGACCCACGGTTGGTTGAGATAGTAGAAAAGCTCAAAGGGGGGGAGTCGTCAAGCCATCTTCGTAGGTATACCCTAGACGATAAGGGTTGGTTACGAAGGGATAATAGACTTTGTGTACCGCAAGACGAAGACTTAAGGAAGGCCATTCTTGATGATGCTCATCGCTCAAAAATGACCATTCATCCCGGCGGGGATAAGATGTACAAAGATATGAAGCGGGTTTTCTTTTGGGCCAGTATGAAAAAGGATGTGGCCGAGTACGTCGCTAGATGCTTGGTGTGCCAACGAGTTAAAGCAGAACAAAAGAAACCCGGTGGGTTGCTTCACCCATTAGAAGTTCCACTATGGAAATGGGAAAGCATCTAAAGGGATTTTGTGGATGGATTACCAAGATCAAGGAAGGGTAACACGGGGATTTGGGTTATAGTAGATAGACTTACTAAAAGCGCCCATTTTATTCCCGTGAAAAGTAAGAGGACTGCTCCGTGGTTGGCTTCTTTATACATTAAGGAGATAGTTCGTTTGCACGGTATTCCTTCTAGTATAGTAAGCGACCGTGACCCCATCTTTACTAGCGAATTTTGGAAGAGTTTACAAGAGGCGGTAGGGACTCAGCTATGTTTGAGCACCGCATATCATCCTCAGACAGACGGCCAGACCGAGAGGGTGAATCGCATTCTAGAGGATCTTTTAAGGCTTTGTATCCTAGACTTTGGGGGTACATGGGAAGAGCACCTTCCGTTAGTAGAATTCGCATATAACAATATCTTTCAGTCTAGTATTGGCATGGCACCTTTCGAAGCTCTTTATGGAAGGCCTTGCCGTTCGCCTACATGTTGGTGGGAATCTACCGATAAAATCCTACTTGGGCCCGATATGGTTAGGGAAACCTCGGAGAAGATTGAGTTGATTCGAAGGAGGATGAAAGCAGCACAAGATAGGCAAAAATCGTATGCTGATAAGAGGAGGACAGATCTTGAGTTTGACATTGGGGACATGGTTTTTATCAAAGTATCTCCGTTACAGAATGTTGTTCGCTTTGGGTCCATGGGGAAATTAGCACCAAGGTTTGTAGGGCCGTTTCCTATAAAAAAAACAGGATTGGGAAGATGGCATATAGGGTGGAGTTGCCTGAGAAACTTAGTGGAGTACACGACGTATTCCATGTATCACATTTGAGGAAGTGTTTGCACAAGACCGCGGAGGTGGTAGAGCCGAGCTTGCTTAAAGAGGTGGAAATAGAGCGTGATGCAACAATTAGACGAGCTCCTACATGCATTCTTGGGTCGGAGATCAAAAAGTTGAGGAATCGAGAGGTCAGACTGGTTAAAGTGCAATAGGGAGATGATGAGAGCAACGCAACTTGGGAGACAGAAGAGAAGATGCGTTCGTTGTACCCTTTTCTTTTTGAGGGTATGTCTTTTAATTTCTCCTTTATCGCTTAGCTTATCTTATCTTATCTTTAGTATGTCCTCTCATTAGTATCTTTGACCTTTAGTTAGGATAATCCTATGGTTGAAACATGTGTTTGAGACATGTTATGTATGATGGATGCAAAATGGATGCAAGTGTTTGCTAGTGGTTGCTCGCGGATACATATATACACACACTTTAGGCACTAGATCGGCTCAGTCACTACATATTGCATATTGCATATATATGGATGTATTTAGTAAAATGGATGAACGATGGTTGTATTATCATGTGGATGCTGCATTCAGATGATGGTTGTGCACGCATATAGAAGTATTATGTAGCATTAAGAATCTTTTGCATACATAATGGATGCATGGCACGATCATAGTTGCATTAAGGAGGTCAACTGAATCAGTGGACCGCCTGATTTTGCATTAGATACGGACATATACACACACTGTGCATTTAAACATGAAAGCATTAGAAGTCTGTAAGGACAATGGATGCCTGTGTATGAGGGATGAGTAGATGGACGTTTGGATGGTAGGATATACATTCTTCCAGACTTGAAGATTTCGGGGACGAAATCCTAAAAGGAGGGGAGAATGTAACACCCTGAATTTTCTATTAACACTAAAGTTGCTAAAATATTAATAAGTGTGTAAGAGGGGGGATGTATCTAATATGAATATAAAAGTGTGTAAGAGAGGGGATGTATCTAATATGAATATAAAAGTGTGTAAGAGAGGGGATGTATCTAATATGAATATAATAATATTAATAAGTGTGTAAGAGAGGGGATGTATCTAATATGAATATAAAAATATTAATAAGTGTGTAAGAGAGGGGATGTATCTAATATGTATATAAAAACAATAATAAGTGTGTAAAAGGGGGGATGTATCTAATGTGTACATTGTAGAATATATATATATATATATATATATATATATATATATATTGCTGAGTGTTTGCTGAGTCACTTCTGACTCATTGCTAAGTCAACAAGATAAACCCCATCTTGTCTGAACGGCTGCGGTTATTTCTAGGTTAAATCTAATGGCCTAAATGCATTCTAAAATCTATAAATAAGTGGGTAGACCCTAAACCTAAATCACTTGTAAAATTAGAGAAGCTACCGTCATGCTGCTGCCATAGAGTTCAGCGTAGCCGTCACAAACTAAGAAGAGGAAGCCTAATCATCTACAACTAAATCTACACAAATCAAATCAAAAGATCTCTCTTTCTCTAATTCTTTTCTTTTGTTGGTGAGTATGATGATTCTCACAAGACTATTACAAACTAATTTGACTCAGTTATGAATGGATCACAAGAAAGTGATGTGATTTGTAATTGTAAATTCTATATATTGTGGATCTCTTATTATGTTATTATGTTGTCGTATGATGTAAATTATATATGCTATGTCATGCTATGTTGTAAATTCTCTTATGCTATGTCGTGCTATGTTGAGAATCATGTCAAGCTATGTTATACTATCATACTATGCCATGTTATAAATCATGCTATATTATGTTGAAAAATCATGCTGTTGGATCATGCTTAAAGTTATGTTTTTTTTTCTAATTTAAATGGATCTTGTTTATGGGAATTTGCCTATTAGGTTAGGTGTACCCATAAACTTGAAACCATAATTAAATAAAACTTGATTATGGGAATTTGCCTATTGAGTTAGGTGTACCCATATAAAACCATGTTGTTAAAAAAATTAGATGATGTTGATTCACACATGTTCATATGTAAGTTTATGAAAATTGATTGAGATTATATTAGGTGAATTTTGAACAAGTTGACACCTTTAGGTCCATGACATGTATAATCTATGCAAGTTGGACATATGCAAGTTTCACCCCTTATTATGATTCATTTGGTCACATATACATGTTGTTATTATGATAATCTCTTTTATGCTATGAGTTAGGCTATTCGAGTCTAACATATATTTTGCGAATAAACGTTCAAACGTGGGGTAGGGGTAATATTAGGAATTAATAAATTGGGTGCAATTTTGTAAGATTTTGCATACCATGAATGGATGTCCATAATTGAGTCAATTATGGACATTGTTAAAAATTGGAAGTAATTAATAATTCAAGTAGGGAATTATTAAAATTGGGGGAAGGTGGATTATTATTAATAATCAATGCTTAGGACACGAGGTTGGACCCGTTTGTGATGTAAACCTGCCCGGACCCGCCCGGCAAATCCAGTAGTCACAAATGTCGGCCCAATGTGAGAGGTCTTAGGCCCAAACTAAAGCATAACAGTTGTAAAGACACGAGGTTAGACTCTTTTATGGTGTAAGACTGCCCGGACCCGCCCGGCAAATCCAGCTGCCATAAATGCCAGTCTAATGTGAGAGGTCTTTATGAGGTTATGGCCTTAATGAACTAAGAAATACTTAACCAGATAATCATGTAAGGTGGGACATGGGGGTTAAGTAGGTGCCTTGGGTGGCATGAGGAATCTGGTGGTTGCCTTTAGAGGCATTTGAAATACGATTAGACTTAACCAAACACACATGTAAATGAACATGACTAAGTGGGTTAAGTGGGATGGACTAATGGGGACAAGCTTAGGTGGAATGCTTGTGGTAAATAGTGGGGGCCCATTTCAACCAGTATCCCAAAACGTATCTTTGTGGGCTCGACCCAAGTCGAGGACGGGACACGCATACTGGGTTTGACTATAAGAGGCCAAAACAGGGAGCGGTGGCAACGCAAGTCCAACGGGTTTCATATGCGTGTGTGGACCCGGGCTGGTAGGTAAGACGTTGTTGCATCGTGTAGGTATAAGCCGTGCATGTCCGTTGTATCAGGTTGCCACTTTAAGGGAGTGATACACCCCACTGTGGGGCCAGCACGGGTATCTACGAGTTAGGGAGCCGATCGAATAATGGGAAGTAGGGTACACCTAGTGGAGATAGGGGCAGGCGGCACCTATGTAGTCAGCTAGGGGTACGTAAAGCCATTGGGAAAGTTTCTAAGTGAAGCTAAGTGGGATGAATCTTTAGGGTGACTGGTGTGGTGCAGTATAGTGTTTATCCTTTAGTATTTAGGAGCGCCTATAACGTTGCCTTTAGCGATTGTCTATGTCCTTAATCTACTCTTCATAGACATTTTCTTGTTTTCCAGCTTATGCCTTAGTCCAGTTATTTTGGTAATAGTATTGTAGAATTATCATATTCACCAGACTTTATGTCTGACCCCCTCTTTTCCATCCTTTTTCTCCCTTCAGGTCCGCAGGTTGGGCCAAGTTCTAGTGGAGTCTAGTTGGATCGCTTATCTTCTGGAAAGCTTGGACTGCTGAAGTAAAGTCCAGCTTGTTATCTTTCTTTTTAATGGCTATTCATGTAATGGGATTATGTACTTGTTTTATCAAGATAGATATTGTACTTGACATTGAATATGGTGTTATGATGTAATCAAACATGTTTTGACTTCTGCTACAATGAAATAAAGTTTTTGAATTTCCAAGTACTATTTTATATCTGTCTTGTTGTAATTTTACTGTTCTATATTCACTTAAAACCTCCATGGAAGTTAATGCATTCCCTTTGTGAGTGACATTAATGGACGTGGGGTGTTACAATGACATGCACACCCCCTCCCCCGTTATCTTTACACCATTTGTTTAGTGGCACCTTAGAGTGTTGTACAGTATGTAGTGCTAACTCTTTGGTTGCACGTCCAGGTTCAGGTATGGTGTAGTATACCTATTATTGTTATGTTTAGCTGCTTATCGCTCATACCAGACTCTTTGTCTGACCCAGAGTTTTATGTCTCTTCTTATTACTCTGGGTGCTCTCACGAGCAGACTAGAGATAGGTTAGCTAGTGATGCACGAGTAGCTGATTCGGAGGCAAGCAGGAGGCTTCCACGTATGATATATATATATAGATATTCTCCCTGTGTCATTGATGATCACTACTTTGGGCATTAGTAGTGCACCTTTCTTGTTTAGCTTTTTGAGACAATTTTAAAAGTTGTAATAATGTTGGCTTAGGAACATAAGCTGTATTTTGGATCTTTCCGCTGCTTTGATAGTCTGTTTTCTGCTTATGCACTGTCTCACCTGTTTTATGTCAAGTATATTGTTATTATATTTTGCTCTATCCACTGTGAGACATTCTACAGGTTCCTTGTTGATTCTTCATCTTCTTCCTTTCCTTCTAACTACCGTCCCGTGCTAACTGGACATGTGTACAGCGCACTTTTGGAGTAAATGTCGGTTGGTACGGGGCGGGCCATCACATTTGGTATCAGAGCTCTAGGTTGCGTAGTTAACCTAGGAAAAGACACCAGGGAGAGGTAGTACGTATATGAGAGTGCGTATTTGTGATTACTTTGGTTTTCAAAAGCTATATATATATATACTATTAGTATGGCTAAGGATGAAGTCGCACTGCACTAGCACCACTATGGAGATGGTTAATCGTTTTCTCTTTACATATTGAACGATGAGCCGATACGCAAGAGGTGCTGGTAGAGGAGCCAATAATGGGAATGCTGCTGACATGAGGGCGATGTTTACTAACCTCATGAGAGAAATACTTAGGGATGTGCAAGGGGAAGCTCCCAATGCCGGTAATGGTGGTGGTCCAATAGTGCAGGCGCCTAGGGTCGATTTCGCCAAGCTGTGCAAGAATTACACTAGCCTTGGTGGGAAGTCGTTCCACGGAACAGAGTCGACCACGGATGTACAGGATTGGTTGGATAGCTGTGATCGTATCTTTGATGACTTGGGTATCGAGGATGCGATAAAGAGAAGGCTAGCGTCTCGTCAGATGCAAGGGCGAGCGATGAATTGGTGGAATGCTATTAAGACAGCCACTCCAGAGGATCAGGTTACTTGGGATCAGTTTAAGGCTCGCTTTAGTGACAAGTTTATCCCAACTGCTCAGAAGTCGGAATTGTTTAGGAAGTTCTTGGAGCTTAAGCAGAATGGTAGGGCGGTCTCGGACTATATTGCTGAGTTCGACACTTTGCCAAAGTATGGATTATCCCTTATCGATACTTCTGAGAAGAAGAATGAGAAGTTCATTACTGATTTGGATGGATACTTGGGGGAAAGGCTTATCAACCATGTCGATGAGACTTTTGAATCGATTGTGGGGAAAGCTTTGAGATCAGAGAGTCTTTACCCTAAGTCAAAGACTGAGGTTGCATCTACAGAAGGGCTGAAGCCACAAGCAGGCGGTGGAGGCAAGAATAACACTCAGAACAAGAGGAAGCGGAACCAAACTAAAGATCGCCAGAAAAAGAGCAAGAAAGATATTGAGTGCTTCAGCTGTGGTAAGAAGGGCCATTATGCCAAAGAGTGTCGGGCCAAGCTAGCGGATAGGAAGTACTACAACTATGGCCAAGTGGGACATCATAAGGATAAATGTCCACAACCTCTTAAGGAGAAGCAGATTGTGAAAGCATATGCTATCGGTGTTATTCCTTCTTCGTCGAATGCCCCAACTGCGGCAGAGAAAGGAAAGAATGTCGTCATTCAAGGTATGATTTCTATTCATGATGTACCTGTTTGAGTTTTGTTTGATGTTGGGGCTTCCCGTTCCTTCATATCTAGTGACGTGGTAGATAGTTTGGGACTGGAACCCGAGATAGTCGATAGACCGTTGGTTGTGACGAACCCAATTGGTGGTTCGACTAACTTAGTATGATTTGTCGAAATTTGGTCTTATCAAGTCATGGATGTATGTTTGTTTGTGGTTGCTTTGTTTTGGGCTTTACTGGGTATGGCATTATATTGGGGGTCGATTGGCTCCAAAGATACGGGGTGGTGGTAGACTGTGAGGGCTTTTTGGTGACAGTTAGAGCGGATGATGGACGGAGGGTAGTGTTTGGTAGTCTACCTAGTGATGGGGTAATGGCTAGTTTTATAAATTCCCTCGACATCTTGCATGATGAGTTGTCAGATGTGCCCATGGTTGGCCAGTATCTGGATGTCTTCGAGGAAGTAACCGGACTTCCACCACACCGAGAGATTGAGTTCCGTATTGATTTAGTGAAAGATGCCAGACCTATAGTGATGCCACTTCGTCGTATGGCACCAAGGGAGCAGCAAGAGCTTGGGGTGCAAGTAAGCGATCTTTTGAAGAAGGTGTTTATTAGAAGAAGTGTCTCCGAGTGGGGAGCACCAGTTGTGTTTGCCACTAAGGCAGATGGTTCCCTTCGTTTGTGTGTGGACTATGGCGAGTTGAATAAGGTGACGAGGAAGAATAAGTATCCTCTACCGCGGATAGATGATTTGTTTGATCAACTGGAAGGAGCAAGAGTGTTCTCCCAGTTGGACCTCGCGATAGGATTTCATCAGCTTCGAGTAGCGGCTGAGATTGTTCCAAAAACAGCATTTAGGACGCCATCTGGATTCTATGAGTGGTTGGTCATGCATTTGGGTTGACCAATGCACCAGCATATTTTGTGGATCTTATGAATCGGGTGTTCAGAGATCAGTTGAATAAGTTCGTTCTTGTGTTTGTAGATGACATCCTTGTTTACTCAAGGACAGAGGATGAACACAAGGGGCATTTGTGGATAGTGATGGAGGTGTTGAGAAAACACCAATTGAAAGCGAAATTTTCTAAGTGTCACTTCTAGAGGAGGGAAGTGAGATTCTTGGGTCATGTTGATTCAGAGTGTGGTATTGTCGTGGACCCTGCGAAGGTGGCTACGGTACAGGATTGGCCTACGCCCAAGAATTCAATAGACGTGAGAAGCTTCTTGGGGTTAGCTGGATATTATCGCAAGTTTACCCAAGACTTCTCCAAGATAGCAGCACCGTTGACTCAGTTGACTAAGAAGAATCAAGCCTTCATCTGGGACGGAGTGTGTGAGAATGCATTCAAAAGTCTAAAAGAAAAGTTGACGCGTGCGCCAGTGTTAGTCATTCCTAAAGGGAATGAAGAAATGACAGTATACACGGATGCTTGTGTTGTATATAACGGTGTTGTATACACAATTATATGATTTTTGTTTGATGATAACAACCAAATATATATTATCAGATATGTGTTTGTAATTGTACTGTTTCATATATCACACAACATACATGAATATAATATTTCTATCTAAATAAATTACAACTGGACAGAAATTTAAATATTCATAGTATTTTATTTGAATAGAATATTTTATTTCAATATCAAACAGTACAAATTTTATACTCCACTATTTGTACATCTCTGTATTACATTTCATATCATAACAGACTTCATATACACACCTCCTCCCTATAGAATAACTCTGTCACTAATTTCATATATACATTCATTTACACAGACTCATATATATACACATTTACTAACACTACACTCATTCACTGCTTTCTGTCTTCTTGTCTTTTGTCTTCACAGTTTTCAGTCCAGTCACTTCAGTCCAGTCTCATCCTCTTACCTGTCACATGAAACAGAAACACACAGTACACTGCAATAGAAATAAAACTGAATACATGTGTATAAATTTTATTTTTAAAATTTTATTTGCCTCAGTTTTCTGGTGTGTTTCTCATCATTTTTCATGACTTGATATGATCTGTGTCTAGTTAGACTGTATATGTATAGTACAGGGACATGAAAACTTGTCTGATGGCTGCATATACACACGTGTATAAATTTACACGTGTGCAATGCCTCGCCAATCAGTGTGCAACTGAGGAGTAGCCACGTGGACCTTCTCGACTCAGTGCACATGAAAACAACTCAATGAAAAGTCAACTACAAATTCATGGGTCGAGAAACAAAGTTCAGCAAAGCTCAAGTATAAGTTCAAATGCACAAGCTTTTCATGATTCAGCAACATACAATTTCAAGGGTGGATGCAAAAAATGATGTCAACATGGTCAAGCTTAAACATGGCAGTTCAATTAACATGACAGTTCAATTAGCATGAATCTCAATTGCCACAACTTGTGCAGCAAGGGTTAAAGCATGTTCATTTCAGCAAACTTCAAAGTACACAAGAGTAAAATAGAGTGAACAAAGACGTGTCAACATGAATGCAATAGTAAAAGGTTGATAAAGGTTGAAGTTCATACAGCAGTTTAAACTGAACAGCAGAATTGGTCCAACATGCTTCAAAGCATGGCAAAACAGTGTATGATCATGCATGTTCATGACATGACTCAACAAAGCTCAAATGCAAGTATACAAGTAATGATGAATGGATGAATCTATGTGCAACTCAGGTCAACAAACAATGGTGATGAAATCAAGCTACAAATCAGCACCATGATCAAGATAGTTTACAATGGTGTCACAACAAGTCAAGCTAATGCAGCAGTGACTACGATGTGCAAAAGGAAACAAACCACAAAACAGGTTCAAACATGCTTCAGAATGGTGTTACATACACAAGAGCAATACAACAAGGGTTACACAGCTAGGAAGCAAAATTTCAGCAAGCATGAATGGTACATATATGGGTGAATCTGTGTGCTCAAGCATATGAATCAGTGCAAACAATGTTATGGAGAAAACCTGGTTGATGCTCTCAAATTCTTTGGATACAAGAATCAGTTTTTTTATCTACATGTTTTTTTTAAAGGCAGATTCAAAGGTGGTAGCACAAGTGTGTATGGATACATGTTCAAGTAAATTGGCTTTCACTCAGCAAATATGAAATGAATGTGTGCGATGTGATCAATCATGAAAATAAACAAGGGACAAGAAAATTCATGTTCACACAACAAATACATGTGACGGACAAATTTCATTTCAGGAAATAGTCTAATGCAATGGAATCCAAATCAGGAAAGTAGAATTCATCACTCAATTTTTTTTTTGGCAAGCTAATTCAAATGCTTCCAGAAATAAGAACAGTTTTGGCAATGTTTTCAATGCAACGTTTTGAAAAAAAAATCTCTGCAAATCAGCAAGCATTTTTGGGAAGAATAATACAATTTTTATGGCATTTTTAAATCGAGCAAGTCATCAAAAATTAGCCAGAGCCATTTTTATCAATGTTGAGAATTTAAAAGAGGAAATCTTCACGCAAAGGATTTATTCAAAGTGCAGAAATTATGCTAGGAGCAAAGAAATCAAAACTCTAAATCATGTCCAGAAATCACGCAATTTCTTTTAAGCCGAGAATTACAAAACTCAAAAGGGAAAATCATCGAGCCAAATCAGCCAAGTCTTCGGCGAAATCAGAGAGGGTGTAGGGTTTCTAAATCCATATTTAAACACTTCTTACATCATTGGCAATGGATCGAAAACCAACACAATCAATTTCAAGCATAAAACCGAAGAATAAATTTTAGAGGAACTCACAAAATTCATCCATTGTTTTTCGGTCACCAAGATACCAAATCGAAGCATCAGAGAGCCACGCAAATTTGAGCATCGACGAGGAACACATCAGAGAACCAGATTACATCAACCTGAAGCTATCGCGATTGAATTTGGGAGCAAACACTAGAAACCCTAGCCGCCATTTATTTTTCCAGAGATAGTAGAGATCGGGCAGAAGTAAATTAAAGTGGCCGGCCTATTTCTCACTTGACTAAGCCAAGTGTTTTAAGCATAAAAGGGGATGACCCTTCCTTTATAAATTCTAGGGTTTTTTAGTTGTTTATTTTTTAGTGTGTTGTTTTAAATTCAGTTTGTATTCAATTCTAAACAGTTTCTAGAATTCTGTAAAAATCTAGGGGAAACCAGTTAGGTGTTAAACTGGCAGTTGACAGAGTCTGTAAAATCTGGGTTACTGTTTACAGGATTGTAATCAGGGAAAATCTGATCGAGTGTATATCGGTCAGTCTAGGGATTTGAGCGTAGAGTTAGGACAGGAGCAGGCGCTGCGAGGGTACATGGTCTTGTATGCGGGATCTGTTTATAACATCTAGTAGAAACCCTAGGAATGTAGCAGTAGACAGGATTTTGCCGAAGCTGGGTATATCTGTGTGTGATTTATTTTCTGCACTTTTATTTCTGCTGCATTCTGTGATCTGTTTATTATTTTAATATCCTGTCAGTTTTTCAATTCAGTTTGAAAACTGTGATAAACCCTATTCACCCCCCCTCTAGGGTTAATCTAGATCCAACAATTGGTATCAGAGCAAGGTTTTCGGTTAACTCTAGAGCAATGGTGATTCCTAGTTATCAGTCCATAGAGAGTCAGTCCAGTCACATTCCAAATATTTTTGATGGTACAGATTTTTTAAACTGGAAATCCAAAATGGAATTTTATTTAAAATCTGTTAATATTAAATGTTGGAATGTTGTTATCCATGGATTTGATAGTGTAGATATTACTTTCAATACCCATGCTATGAAAATTATATTTGATTATCTTAGTACTGAACAGTTTAATCTTATCTGTCATTGTTTATCTGCACAGGAAATCTGGGATACTCTCAATACGAAGTATGGAAAATCTGACAACGGCAGCTCAAAACCCGAGAAAGTCAAGTCAGATTCAGAACTCTATTTAACAGGATTTACAAATGAAAATTCAGAAGGATCAGATGATGGAAAATCAACAGATGCTGAATTTGAAAATTTCTCATACGAAGATTTGGTTTATATGTGTGTTGATTTAACTAAATCTGTTGATAAACTCAAATCTAAAACCAAATCTCTGAAATCTAGGAATACTGAGTTGACCAGCAAAATTGATGATTTGGAATCACAGCTTGAATATTTTAAAAATTCTTCAAATTCAGATTGCAAAAATTGTTTAAAGTTAAAAACCAATCTTGTTCATCTCAATAAAAATATTCAAAAGTTTGAAAAGGAAATTCCGATCTTAAAAGAAAACAAGATTGAGTTATCAAATTTGAACAATCTTCTACAAAAGGAATTTGAAGTTTTTAAGACTGAAATAAGTTCCAAATTTGAGATTGCTGAAAATGAAAATTTGGTGAGAAGTGATTTGATTTTGAAAGAACTTGAAAATGAGATTGAAAAATCCAAGATTTTTGAGTCTGAAAAACAAAAACGATTTGAACTTGAAATCTCGGAATCCCAAGCCAAAATTAGATTGCTTGAAAATGAGAATTTGGTTTTAAAATAGACCAATGCTGAACAGATGATCGCTATAAATAATTGCTCAAATATATTAAAAGAAAATGGCGATCTAAAATCCAAAATTCAACGATTGGAATCAACATTGGATAAATTTTCTAATGGGGAAAAATCGTTGAATATGCTGTTACAAAACCAAGTTTCTAGTGGAAATAAATCTGGTCTTGGCTTCGGGAAAAATGATGTTTCTAGAAAACAAAATTCAAATGATTTGAACAATCCCACAAACTGCTTTGGAAATAATTGTTTTGATAATTTTAACTTTGATAATTTCAAAGGTTATTTAAATCAAAATTGTGATGAGAAATCGTTTTATAATAAACCATTTAAACATTCTTGGATCCCAAAAAATAAAACGGGCTTCGTCAAGTTCAAATAGGTTTGGGTTCCAAAGGGTACGAAAGTTAATTCTAATGGTTTGTTATATAAACTGATTTGGGTACCAAAAGATGTGAACAAAACTGTGAGTGGTTTTACTACTTTCGTTAAACCACTCGATCCCCTCAACTGTTAGGTACCAAAGGATGGCTGAGGAATTACTGTGCTGAAAAGAGTTTGAATTCAAGTTGTTCTATATTTCTGTATTCTTTACAGTTCCCTGGCCAAGGTTTGTTGAGTTAGAGATTCTGGGTTACACTGATCTCAGGTATGATCTCTGAACTCATCTTTGTGAATATCTTTTTAATTTTCTTGTTTATTTCTTCTTCTATCTCCTTCTGTCTCTTCTGTTTATTTTATTTTTATTTGTTGGTTTAACTTGTCACTGCCATATATCCTTTCTCTTGGGATTCCTTAACATCCAGTTGCAGAACTCGTGACTGTCTGGAAATTTGCTTTACTGAAAGTATGATATTGTTAATCTTTTCCAGATCTTAAATTTAAACTTGTATATATCTGCAATTGTTTTTTGAAGCTCACCTTCCGTTTTTCTGAATTCCTAACAGTGTTAACGTATTCTTCTTATATCTTGAACACTGTTAATATGAATCCTATTTTTTTAGATCTGAAATATTATTGAAATATCACATATCTCTACTATTATGAGTTTCTTCTAATTCAGTTTAGAACGGACTTGAAAATTTACCCATTATAGCACTCTATTATTTTTCAGTTGTGATAATTTCAGAATTGTTCAGATTGGTTTGAATATTTTTGATTCATCTTGAATCAGTGATACATCTAGAAATCCATCTTTTATTCAAGATCATTTTTTTTGAAAATTATTTGTTTGAAATCCCTGATATTTTGAATATCACACACCTCCTAAAATTGAAATTATCAATCTTGTGTGATTGATTCATTATATCACAAAACTTGACATTGATTCAAGTGATTTCAAATAAATTATTTATTTATGGATTATGAATATCTCTTAATTATTTGATGTAAATGATCTGAAATTATTCTTAGAAATCTTATGAAAAATTCTTTTGAAAATCTGGTCTTGAAATTCACTCTTATTTCATGATTATCTGATTTAATTATTTGTTTGTTTAAAATCATTTGAAATTATTGATTTATTGAATTTCACACATATCTCAAATCAAAAATTTATAATCTGGTGTGATTGATTCATTAAATTTTGATATTTTCATATTCCTCAAATGATTTCAAGTAAACAGTATTTTAATCATTAGATCATGAATTATCATATGTGGCCATCATCTTGACAAGTATGATTTGAAACTATGTTCTGTGTTGCTCTGATATTGTTTTGAAAAATGTTTGTTCTGGAATCACATGCTTGCTTCTCTGATACATGTGCATAATCTATTATCTCGTCTGTTTGGGCTTGGTACTTAATAATTCTTTTGTCTATGACATTCTTGTTCAGTATCATGTTAAAATTCCTCGTAAATAGAGAACAATTGTTATCAAAACTGGTATAAGGTTACAAAATGATAGGGAATTCTCGCTCTATGATCTAGTGGCGAAGTAGTGACTCTTATCCCTACATGCCCATGGGTGGTTGTCCATGTCGAGTGGCAGGACATGAAATCAGTCTCTGAGGTACTTTTGTTTGCCACCAGGGTGTCATTAAAATCCTCGAGAAAGCGAGAACAAGTGGTATCAGAAGTGCGTTATATTTGTCTCACCCATCTATACTTAGATTCAAATCTTCACCATGTATAAATCCACATACTCCTTTTGTCTTGTACACATTTTTCCCTCGTGTCGTGTATAGATCAGCATATTTCTCTTGTAATTGATTTTCAATTTTAAAAATTATTTATTGATTATTCTTTCAGAAATTGAAATCAATATCCAAATTGAAATGTATTTATAATTCATCAAAATTATTATCAGATTTTGAAATTGTGATGAATTGTGACTGCAGTATATTCCACAACACGAGGAGATTTTATTTGGATTTTCATGATGGTTGAATAGTTATTGTAATATCTTTGAACTGGCAATTATTTCATGATCATCTTCTTCTTCTATCACCCGTCTGCCATCCATCATGTTTTTATATTAATGTGGAGAGTTTATTTTTAAAAAAATCATCTTGTTTTAAAAACAGTGAAAATTATTTGTGATAGAAATGGGACTATATTATTATTCAGAATTAGTGATAATTGAAAATTTTCAATAATCCCGGTACAATCGAGCTTATTTCATAATATAATTAATTTAGAAATTTATTTCACAGTCCATTTCTGTACCTACCACATTTCTATCATCCATTTTGGTTTCATATACCGAGGAGTTTTTTCTTTTAAAACTGAAATGATAAATATATGTATATAATAAATATATAAGTGTGTCTCTAACCTCATTTAAAAATCCAAGCTCTGGTTATGCATGGCTATGAGACAACTTATAATTTAAGCTGCGACTGACCCCATTTAAAAATCCAAGCTCTGGTTATGCGTGGTCAGTGTGCTCTTAAATAAAAAAAAAGGGAAAAAGAAAAATGTGCTATAAATTGAAATAAATTTGAAATTCTCCACTGTGTATAAAAACCAGCCTATCAATCCATCTTCTAATCGTGAAATGTGTTGAAATCTTATGACATATTATGATTTGTTGATTGATGGGTATTGGGATTTGAGATTATTCGTTTTTTGCCACTTAAATTGAATTATTTATTATAGTCCAAATCCATCACTGTTTTTGTGCTTTATTTTTATAAAAATCCTTTGAAAATAATTGGAAATAATTTTTTTTTAAAAAACTTTCTCCATTTTATATAAAATTCATCGTATATCTGTCATTCTTTAAAATGTGAAATATGCCACCTGTTCTTAGAATATTTTGATTTTTGTTTGACTAATTGAAATTTATGATGATCGTTCTTCCTCTTAACCTGAAATTATATTCTAAGTCATTTTTTCATTTGTATTTTAAAATCTGTATCCTTTTGATGATAACAAAAGGGGGAGAATGGATTAGATATTGATTTTGATTTTGATTTATGAGTTAATATTTTATAAATATTTTTAATTTTGAAAATTTATTAATTCTAAATTCTTTCACTCATGCACACTTGTAGGGGGAGCATTCAAATATGGGGAGTAATATATATTTCATTTTTTTTCAAACACATTTATGCTCAAAATCTTATATTTGTTTGTCATCATCAAAAGGGGGAGATTGTTGTATATAACGGTGTTGTATACACAATTATATGATTTTTGTTTGATGATAACAACCAAATATATATTATCAGATATGTGTTTGTAATTGTACTATTTCATATATCACACAACATACATGAATATAATATTTCTATCTAAATAAAATACAACTGCACAGAAATTTAAATATTCACAGTATTTTATTTGAATAGAATATTTTATTTCAATATCAAACAGTACAAATTTTATACTCCACTATTTGTACATCTCTGTATTACATTTCATATCATAACAAACTTCATATACACACCTCCTCCCTATAGAATAACTCTGTCACTAATTTCATATATACATTCATTTACACAGACTCATATATATACACATTTACTAACACTACACTCATTCACTGCTTTCTGTCTTCTTGTCTTCTGTCTTCACAGTTTTCAGTCCAGTCACTTCAGTCCAATCTCATCCTCTTACCTGTCACATGAAACAGAAACACACAGTACACTGCAATAGAAATAAAACTGAATACATGTGTATAAATTTTATTTTTAAAATTTTATTTGCCTCAGTTTTCTGGTGTGTTTCTCATCATTTTTCATGACTTGATCTGATCTGTGTCTAGTCAGACTGTATATGTATAGTACAGGGACATGAAAACTTATCTGATGGCTGCATATACACACGTGTATAAATTTACACGTGTGCAATGCCTCGCCAATCAGTGTGCAACTAAGGAGTAGCCACGTGGACCTTCTCGACTCAGTGCACATGAAAACAACTCAATGAAAAGTCAACTACAAATTCATGGGTCGAGAAACAAAGTTCAGCAAAGCTCAAGTATAAGTTCAAATGCACAAGCTTTTCATGATTCAGCAACATACAATTTCAAGGGTGGATGCAACAAAAATGATGTCAACATGGTCAAGCTTAAACATGGCAGTTCAATTAGCATGAATCTCAATTGCCACAACTTGTGCAGCAAGGGTTAAAGCATGTTCATTTCAGTAAACTTCAAAGTACACAAGAGTAAAATAGAGTGAACAAAGATGTGTCAACATGAATGCAATAGTAAAAGGTTGATAAAAGGTTGAAGTTCATACAGCAGTTTAAACTGAACAACAGAATTGGTCCAACATGCTTCAAAGCATGGCAAAACAGTGTATGATCATGCATGTTCGTGACATGACTCAGCAAAGCTCAAATGCAAGTATACAAGTAATGATGAATGGCTGAATCTATGTGCAACTCAGGTCAACAAACAATGGTGATGAAATCAAGCTACAAATCAGCACCATGATCAAGATAGTTTACAATGGTGTCACAACAAGTCAAGCTAATGCAGCAGTGACTAAGATGTGCAAAAGGAAACAAACCACAAAACAGGTTCAAACGTGATTCAGAATGGTGTTACATACACAAGAGCAATACAACAAGGGTTACACAGCTAGGAAGCAAAATTTCAGCAAGCATGAATGGTACATATATGGGTGAACCTGTGTGCTCAAGCATACGAATCAGTGCAGACAATGTTATGGAGAAAACCAGGTTGATGCTCTCAAATTCTTTGGATACAAGAATCAGTTTTTTTATCTACATGTTTTTTTTAAAGGCAGATTCAAAGGTGGTAGCACAAGTGTGTGTGGATACATGTTCAAGTAAATTGGCTTTCACTCAGCAAATATGAAATGAATGTGTGCGATGTGATCAATCATGAAAATAAACAAGGGACAAGAAAATTAATGTTCACACAACAAATACATGTGACGGATAAATTTCATTTCAGGAAATAGTCTAATGCAATGGAATCCAAATCAGGAAAGTAGAATTCATCAGTCAATTTTTTTTTGGCAAGCTAATTCAAATGCTTCCAGAAATAAGAACAGTTTTGGCAATGTTTTCAATGCAACGTTTTGAGAAAAAAAAATCTCTGCAAATCAGCAAGCATTTTTGGGAAGAATAATACAATTTTTATGGCATTTTTAAATCGAGCAAGCCATCAAAAATTAGCCAGAGCCATTTTTATCAATGTTGAGAATTTAAAAGAGGAAATCTTCACGCAAAGGAGTTATTCAAAGTGCAGAAATTATGCTAGGTGCAAAGGAATCAAAACTCTAAATCATGTCCAAAAATCACGCAATTTCTTTTAAGCCGAGAATTACAAAACTCAAAAGGGAAATTATCGAGCCAAATCAGCTAAGTGTTTGGCGAAATCAGAGAGGGTGTAGGGTTTCTAAATCCCTATTTAAACACTTCTTACATCATTGGCAATGGATCGAAAACCAACACAATCAATTTCAAGCATAAAACCAAAGAATAAATTTCAGAGGAACTCACAAAATTCATCCATTTTTTTCGGTCACCAAGATACCAAATCGAAGCATCAGAGAGCCACGCAAATTCGAGCATCGACGAGGAACACATCAGAGAACCAGATTACATCAACCTGAAGCTATCGCGATTGAATTTGGGAGCAAACACTAAAAACCCTAGCCGCCATTTATTTTTCCAGAGATAGTAGAGATCTGGCAGAAGTAAATTAAAGTGGTCGGCCTATTTCTCACTTGACTAAGCCAAGTGTTTTAAGCATAAAAGGGGATGACCCTTCCTTTATAAATTCTAGGGTTTTTTAGTTGTTTATTTTTTAGTGTGTCGTTTTAAATTCAGTTTGTATTCAATTCTAAACAGTTTCTAGAATTCTGTAAAAATCTAAGGGAAACCAGTTAGGTGTTAAACTGGCAGTTGACAGAGTCTGTAAAATCTGGGTTACTGTTTACAAGATTGTTATCAGGGAAAATCTGATCGAGTGTATATCGGTCAGTCTAGGGATTTGAGCGTAGAGTTAGGACGGCGCTGCGAGTGTACATGGTCTTGTATGCGGGATCTGTTTATAACATCTAGTAGAAACCCTAGGAATGCAGCAGTAGGCAGGGTTTTGCCGAAGCTGGGTATATCTGTGTGTGATTTATTTTCTGCACTTTTATTTCTGCTGCATTCTGTGATCTATTTATTATTTTAATATCCTGTCAGTTTTTTAATTCAGTTTAAAAACTGTGATAAACCCTATTCACCCCCCTCTCTAGGGTTAATCTAGATCCAATAGCTTGTGGTACCAGACTAGATGCTGTATTGATGCAAGGAGGTAGGGTTCAGCTTATGCTAGTCGGCAACTAAAGTCGCATGAGAAAAAGTATCCTACCCATGATTTGGAACTGGCGGCGATCGTTTTCGCGTTGAAGATGTAGAGACATTATCTCTTAGGAGAGAGATTTGAGTTGTTTACCAATCATAAATCGTTAAAGTATCTCTTCTCCCAGAAGGATCTGAATCTTCGTCAGCAGAGATGGTTACAGTTCTTGGCTTCGTATGATTTTGATATTGCATATACACCTGGGAAAGGCAATGCGGTAGCCGATGCCTTGAGTAGGAGACATGCCAGTTTAGGGGCTATGTTTCTTGAATGGAAGCAGCTAGAGTATATCGCAGGGTATGATTTCAAACCAAAGTGCGAACTGGATCCAGAGATGTTAGCTAGTTTGACGATCAGACCCACTTTGATTGAGCAGACTGGTTCCAGCCAGAGGGACGATCATAATTTATTGGAAATCATCTCCAAGTTAGAGATGGATATCGATGGTGAGGAGATGAATTTGTATGGGCTTGATCGAGAAAGATGGCTTCGAAAGAATTGAAGACTAGTTGTACCCAACGTGAATGGTTTAATAGATGAAGTGCTTAGGGAATGCCATCACTCAAAACTGACTATACACCCCGGTGGTGATAAGATGTATCGAGACATGAAGCAAACTTACTACAGGGAAGGGATGAAAAGAGACATTGAGAAGTTTATATCCAAGTGCATGAATTGCCAGCTAGTTAAAACGAGCAAAAGAAGCCTAGTGGTTTGTTGCAACTATTAGAAAATTCCCGAATGGAAATGGGAGCAAGTCTCGATGGATTTCATAGATGGTTTACCAAGGACTAGATCAGGACATGATATAATTTAGGTAATTGTGGATCGATTGACTAAGAGTGCAAGATTTATACTAGTCAAATCGATCAGAACGGCAGCTAAGTTAGCAGAATTGTATATGAAGTGGGTAGTGAGATTCCATGGAGTACCTAAAAGCATTGTGAGTGGCCGAGACCCGTTTTTCACTAGTGGGTTTTGGAAGAGCTTACAAGAGGCTCTAGGGTCGGAATTATATCTCAGTACCGCGTATCATCCTCAAACTGATGGTCAGACAGAGAGGGTGAATCGTACATTGGAAGGTCTCTTGAGAGCTTGTATATTGGATTTTGGTGGATCATGGGATGATCATTTGCATCTAATAGAGTTTGCATATAATAATAGCTACCAATCCAGTATCGGTATGGCTCCACATGAACCTTTGTACGGAATACCGCGCAACTCACCATCATGTTGGATAGAGATCAATGAGAAATTTGTGCTTGGACCAGATGTGGTAAGGGAAACTTCAGATAATATTAAGATCATTCAACGACGGATGAAGGCTGCCCAGGATAGGCAGAAGAGTTATGCTGACATGAGGAGAAAAGACTTAAAATTCTCCGTCGTGACTTGGTGTTTGTCAAGGTTTCTCCGTTGAAGAGCGTGATACGATTTGGAAGGAGAGGCAAGTTGGCACCAAGATTTTTTGGCCCATTCCCAATTCTCAAACAAGTTGGGAATTTGGCATATAGAATTGAATTACTAGAGAAGATGGCAGGAGTTCACACGTATTTCATGTTTCCCAACTAAGGAAGTTCGTGCACGACCCAGATATGACTATTTCACCTGATCAGCTAGAGGACTTCGAAGTGGAACCCGAGGCGGTTGGGAACCGCAAGCCAATTCATATTGTCGAGCACGATACGAAGCGACTTCGAAGGAAGGCGGTGAAGCAAGTCAAGGTTCAGTGGGGCGAGAACGAGAATGACTGTACTTTGGAGACAGAGGAGAGCATTAGGAAGACGTATCCAGAACTCTTTGCCTGGTAAGGTTTACTTTGCAATTTAGTTATTCTGCATGCTAGGATAGACTTGTTTTGCTTGTTTTGCATATTTGATTGTTGTTCTATGGTCGATAGGCATGTGAGACCCTTTGTGTGTTTTAGTTAGGGAATTTCGGGGGCGAAATTTCTTAAGGAGGGCAGAATGTAACAACCTGCATTCTACGCATCGGAGGATCGTAGAATATTTATTTCTTTCTCATATGAGGTCGTATGGTCATGTAGAGTTGGGAAACGACTATTGAGGTCATTTCCCATGTTCATGATTTTTGTCGATTTTTAAATAACCATTTTGCCCCTAGCTGATCTTGTTTCGGACATAACTTTTGATTGGAAAGGAATTTTGACCTGAAACCATTTTCATTAGATTCGTTTGATCGTTTACTTTCCGTAGAGTGGTCATAATATCTAAACGGACTTACCGTTTGGGAAATATGGCTAAAAATAAGGTTTGGAAGGTTGAAAAACTGCTTAGTCGGGCCAAATAGGGTGATTAGTGAATGGGCCCATAACCCATTTCGGGAATACGATTATGGGGAGGCTGAGAATAGTTAGGGTTTCATTCCATTTTGGTTTTCTAGCCTCCACTTACCTCTTAGAAACCCTAAAAATGGCCTCCAACCTCTAAATCACCTCCAAATCACTTTCTAACCAAGGATTAAGCTTAGCAACATCAAATCAAGGGACATCTTCACCAAATCAAGATTAGAGCTGCGGTTTAGCATTGGTATTTGCGCCATATCAGGGATTTATTTCAGAACTAAGGTTTATCAATGGCTAAGGTAAGTGATTTGCATAGTTCCTCACTAATTATGGTTAATTAAGGGTAATTTGTGTTAACTAGCGAACTTAAACATGATAAAAATCTGGAAAAATACTTATAAATTCTTAAATGATGTTTTAGACCTCTGATATGAACCTGGTTTAATTTGGTTAAGTTTTGCTAATCCTATCGTTAATTATGCTTGAACATGTTTAAGGGAAAATATGGGGTTTTGGCTATGTTTGATCCATTTTAACCTATCATATTTATGTTTTGGTGTTTGAGGTCACTTCTATTTGTTGCTATGACTTTGTGGTACACTTTGTGATTGATTAGAATAGCTAGAGTGGTCGAAAACACCGTCGAGTGGCGTAAACAACTCGCTGGACAAAATGCAGGAAATGGACCGGGATCAAATCGGATCGGATGGGGAGGTCCGAACTGAACCATTCGTATGGCCCATCCACGATCCTCCCCCTTGCACCCGAACCAAGCCTGCATTCCACGAACTGACTTAAGATTTGGAGGAGATCACCATCGACCCGATCCGCCAGAAGCATCCCGGCCCGATCCATCTGTGGAGATGGAGACCGATCCGACGTTAGGAGAAAAGAATAAAGCATGTGCTCTGACCCTACCCGTATAGCCACCTCCGAATCGAACTGATGCATGGAAATTGGAAACCCCGACCCGATCCGTCTGTGGAGCTGGAACTAGAGGTGTGGATCACGACCCGATTCGGAGTACTTGGAAGGAGGCCGATCCGAACCGCTATGACATGAAGGTGACGATCCGAACCGATCTGATGAAGACCTATAACCCGAGATGCAAAGGCAGTCCAAATGAAAGTTAGAGCTCAGGATCCAGTTGGGAACCAATGATTTCACTTCACGGTTGGGCTTTGCTGCGGGACATGTGCTAAGGAGTTGTCGATGTTCATAACTTCGATTCACCACCGAAAAGGAATGATGGGCTATGTATCAGTGCAGTAGAGTCATCATGACTCGAGGGGCAAAGTGATCGTATCAAGACTATGAGCCAGTGCAGTGGAGCCGTTGTGACTCCATGGGGGCAGAGTGGACATAGTAAAGGATTAGTAAGGCTATGAGCCAGTGCAGTGGGGTGTGTACGACTCCATAGGGAAAAGTGGACATAGCGAAGGATTAGTGGCTATGGATCAGTGCAGTGAAGCCGTTGTGACTTCATGGGGCAGAGTGATCATAGCAAAGTATTGATTGATCGAAGTGGTGGATATCGTATGCTTTACGCACTAAGTGAAAGATGTGAGGATGGTTGCTATGTTTGATTTGTTTGCCATCACTATGACATGCACACCCCCTCCCCCGTTATCTTTACACCATTTGTTTAGTGGCACCTTAGAGTGTTGTACAGTATGTAGTGCTAACTCTTTGGTTGTAGGTCCAGGTTCAGGTATGGTGTAGTATACCTATTATTGTTCTGTTTAGCTGCTTATCGCTCATACCAGACTCTTTGTCTGACCCAGAGTTTTATGTCTCTTCTTATTACTCTGGGTTCTCTCACGAGCAGACTAGAGACATGTTAGCTGGTGATGCACGAGTAGCTGATTCAGAGGTGAGCAGGAGGCTTCCACGTATGATATATATATATATATATATATATATATATTCTCCCTATGTTGTTGGTGATCACTACTTTGGGCATTAGTAGTGTACCTTTCTTGTTTAGCTTTTTGAGACAGTTTTAAAAGTTGTAATAATGTTGGCTTGTGAACATAAGCTGTATTTTGGATCTTTCCACTGCTTTGATAGTCTGTTTTCAGCTTATGCACTGTCTCACCTGTTTTATGTCAAGTATGTTGTTATTATATTTTGTTCTATGCGCTGTGAGACATTCTACAGGTTCCTTGTTGATTCTTCGCCTTCTTCCTTTCCTTCTAACGACCGTCCCGTGCTAACTGGACATGTGTACAGCGCACTTTTGGAGTAAATGTCAGTTGGTACGGGGCGGGCCGTCACAGTAATACCCTAGATTGAGTTTGTGTGTATATGTACGAGTGAATGTATTTGTTATTCAATATAAAATGGTTTTATATTGTGGTGACTTATTGGTTGAGTTGTTTATGGGTTCTGGTCGATCAGTTTGATCCACTGTATCGGTAGGAGTTTCTAAACACTCAAATACGATGGGTTGACACGATACGTTTCAAAAAGAGGGTAAATGAAATAAGTTTATCCAAAGTATATTTTGATAGAGAAGATATATATATATATATTGGAATTATAATATATTGAATATAGTGGTTGTTATTATAATCGAGTAAGATTATAAGTGAAATGGTTATGTAAATAACCAACCAGAATTCAGATAAGTGTAATGAATTTAATTAAATCCGAAATTAGAATCAGAATGGGAATTAAAATTCCTAGAATTTGAAAAGGTGTTTGCAAATGGAATTGGATTAAATATACGAGATAAAACCCTGGGAGATTTTAAATTGTTTACAAGCATTGTGAAGGATATTTTGAAAGTGATTTCAAAATGAAAGTGTTTAAATGGTTTTGAAAGTGATATAGTATTGAACTCACTTCGATCGCTGGAAAGTAATTCTGATGATGACTGCGCAGCATCATCAGTGTTCATTTTCGAGTGTGTAAGTGACGGATTACTACCAAAGAGATGATTTTTGCATTGTTTTGAGAAAAGAAAGTTGTTTCGAATTCTGAAAAAAAGATATTTGATTTTTGGAAAGGCTAAGCTACCTCAAAACTCCCAGGGAAAGATTGTTTGAATTAAAACAAATTAAATATGAATCTGTGTAAACAAATTGAATTGAAAATTGGAAAAGCAAATTGGAATTAAACTAAAGTCAATTACGTAAAAATTGAATTGAATCAGATTGTAATGATATCGAGTAAGTTGGATTGATGTCGTAAAAATTTGGAATTGATAGCGGAATTTGATTTTAGAATGGAAATTGGATTATTTATAAGACAAAGGTTGGATATGGGGATAAAAACTGACTGGAGTTTGATTGGGATGACATTGGTATATGCTGAATTAACAGTAGATGAAAAGGATATAATGTTATGCCCGACAAAAAGGTACAAGTTTATGTTTCATATGGTTTTAGATTTTGATGAGCTGAATTGGCAAGCCTCTTAACAGTTTGATTTTCTTTTGGGTTGAAGAAGGCCTAGAGAGGTGAGTTGGAGTTTAAGCTATTGACCAGTACAAAGGAGGTGCTGGCAAAATATTTCGAAAAGTTAAGGTCTTAGAAAATTTTCAGGATTTTTGAAAATTTTCGTTAATAAGAATTAATTAATATTTAATTGAAATTAAATTGGTTTAGTTGAAACTGAAGTTAATAAGTGAACAAATAGTTCTAACCAATCAATAGGTTTGTTTTCTACCTTAGCAGTTTCGAGGACGAAATTATTTTAAGGGGGAAGAATGTAATGTCCCACATTTTTACGGTTAAATAAACAATTTATTCAATTATTTAAATAATGGTTTGGTTATTAAAAATAATCAGAATTAAATAATATTGAATACTTAATTAAAATAAATAATATAATAATATATTTAATTTTTGAAATAGTCAGAAATAGTGGAATTCACAATATGGTGTGAATTGGGTCATCTGTGATATTTAATTTAGTTTAGAATTTAAATTAGAATAACGAATATATTATATAAACGAAGTCGAACGTATAAATTATATTATAATTATAATCGAGCTCGAAATGGCAAGTTCGCTATTTGGCGATTTGAACTTCAAATGAATATACATAATCCGTTTTAAATCGGATTTCTGCGAAACAATAAACATATGGAGCTGGTGAAGTATATTTTTCTAATGGAAGAGAAAAATCGAGATTTCATTGTGTAGATTTTGGTTTATGTCCAAATCAAATTTTAGAAAAGTCGTTATGGAATTCCTTTGAAATTTATAAATATATATTTATATTATAAAAGGATTTTTATATATAAATCGAATACCGATATAATTGGGAATTTTGAAATATCGAGTTATAAATCCAATTGGAGTTGTATGATATTCTAGAATGGATATATATGATAATATTTATTTTTAAAAAATTAATTTAATTGTTTTTAAAGATATTTATATATTTGTATGGGTTATTTAGAGCTTTATAACTAGCCACTTTTGCAAACGGCCTCCGTTTTCGATGAAACTAATTTTGTTGAATCTGCAATATAATTTTTTGCTAGATTTCAATTTCCATGATTTTTTGAGTCATTGTGTGGTCGTACAGATTTAATGTGAAAATTAGTCAGTATTTTGATGGTTAAAAATACGTTGTGTGAGCAAGCGGAGTCGGAATTCGAAGAAACCAATTTCGTTGGGTCCGCAATGTCAAACCATAGCTGCATGTCAATTTTCACTAAAACTGGGATTCGTATGTTGTTATATGAATTTTTAAATGATAAATTGAACTGACACTCCAGTAGAAATCAATATAAAAAGCGAATATTAAAATATTAAACTATACTATAAATACCCTCAACTATCCTTTAACCCTAAATATTTTCCATTCTTTGGTCAACGATGATTTGCGCCGTTATGTTTTCTTCAGGAAACATAAAAATTTGTCTTCCTAAAATCATAAAAATAGAAATTAAATTCCTAAAATCTTGAAGTGGATTTCGTTGGTCTCAGCATCAAGATAGCTTCATGATGGTACGGGTTTCATCAGGCTCGGTGGAAATTTTTTGGAAGGTCGAACTTCAACAGTAAACCTAGGGCTAAGGGTTTCTTGGAATCTGGGCATCGATTCCTGAAACGAGTTGTGTATTGGTGATCGGGAAGAAGTTTGGCAACTTATGTCTAGGATTCGGTGGTTACAGGTGACACAACAGTCACTGCACTGGTGCGAGATATTCGACGACGGAATTGCTAAGGAAGAATCGAAATTAATGATAATGGAATGGGGTTGGAGAGAAGTTGAAGAGGGAATTAACGATGATTTTTATTTGATTTTTCATAAAGGGAGTATGCAGAACGGTTTGGGTGTAAATTGGCAATGGTGTGGGAGGATTACTGGAGTCGCGGCTTGCGTCTGGGAGGAAGAAGGAGATTTACGCGGTCTGGGGTGGTAGAAGTGAAGATGAGCCTATTTTGGAAAGGGGAAGCCCATTTATAAAAAAGGAAATTTAATTAATTTTAATTTAATTTACTACAAACTTATAAATCGTATAACTATCTCATATGTAATCAGAATTGAGCAAAACAAGACCCGTTGGGATCGTATGGACGGTGGCTACGCAATGAAACTGACGGGGAGTGAATCGAAGCTCGTTACAATTTAAACCAAAATAAATTGTCCGTCTGAATCAAGCAATGGTTATCGTTATTAACGATGATCGTCTAATGTGAGTAAAACTCACTAACTCTGAATAGTTATATTTTTATAACGTATTTTTGGAACTGATGAATGTTGGTTGATTGCTGTGTGTTGACTGTTTGGATGAACTGCTAGTCAGTTGGTTGAAATTAATTATATATATATATATATATAGATCGTTAAATAAATATTGATTTTGTTGATCAAAATACTTCATGTTGAAATGAAAGTGATGTTAATTATGTTGTTTTAACATCTGTGGATGCAGGGAAACAGGTTGGAGGGATCCAACAGGATTCCTTAATATATATAATATTGTTTGTTTTAATATATGTGATATATGATGTGACATATAATCTGTGATTGATTATGATAACACTGGTCTAGTTATTTGGTATTTGAAATATCCTAAGAAATACTGGGATGTAAAAAGGGGATTTTCAAAGTGTATTCTAAAAGTAAATTATTCATATAAAATCAATGGATTTTATATATAAAAGAAGAATGATTTTATAAGAGAAAGTAGTTATAAAATCGAAAGGGTTTTGAAAAGAAAATATTTATGGAAAATAAATATGATATTAGAAAAGGAAATATTTATGGGAAATAAATAGGATAAAATAGAAGAAGGAAAATATTTGTAAAACAAAATAGAAGAAGGAAAATATTTGTAAAACAAAATGAAAAGGATATATTTGTAAACCATTTACAAATAGAAATGAAAAGGATATATTTGTATAACATTTACAAATAGAAATGGAAAGGAAATATTGTAAAACATTCACAAATAGAATATGAAAGGAAATATTGTAAAACATTTACAATAGAGATAAAAAGGAATATTTCATTTGTTAAATAAATGGAGTAAGATAAAAAGGAATACTGCATTTGTTAAATAAATGGAGTAAGATAAAAAGGAATATTTATTTGTTAAATAAATAGGATTGGAAAAGAATATATATTTATTAAATAAATATAATTGAAAAGAAAATATTCATTTGTTAAATAAATAAAATTATAAAAGGAATATTTATTTGGAAAATAAATAGGAGTTAGTCGAATATAGTTTATTCAAATAGAATTAATCTAATAAAGTTAATCAAATAAAGTTAATCGAATATTAGTTATTCGAATAGAGTTAAAAGGAGTTATCGAATATTAGTTATTTGAATAGAGTTAAAAGGAGTTCTCAAATATTAGTTATTCGAATAGAGTTAAAAGGAGTTAATCGAATATAGTTTATTCGAAAGGAGTTATACTTATTCGAAAGGTGTTAATTGAATATAGTTATTCGAAGAAAGGAGTTATCGAATATTAGTTTATTCGAAAGGAGTTAATCGAATATAAGTTATTTGTAGTGCGATAATGAATATAAGTTATTCGAAGTGAGATAATCGAATACAAGTTATTCGAAGTGAGATAATCGAAGATTAGTTATTCGAAGGAGAGTTAATCAAATATAGATTTCTCGAAAGGGAGTTATACGTTGAAATCAATTATATTGAATTCGGGAAAGTATTATTTACTTTTCGGTATTTAATCAAGATTTGTTTATTTATAAATAAATTAGTTGTTGGCTTATTTATCCAAAATAAGAATTTAAGTTAGATTTCTAAGTTAGATATTTGAAAAGTAGGGTTATAATGATAGCGTTATAATAAATGTTTTCATAAAAGAAGTGGATTCATAATCTGAATCCGAGATTTTGCGTAAGCAAATGATTGTAGAAATTGGAGCGGTGAGCTTTGTCTATTGCAAGGTTAAGAACGTTGTCCAGTTAAGGTCTGAGAGGTAATCATACCCCAACTTGATTGACTTCCTTATTTAACTAAGAAATAGTTGAGGTTCAAGGGCGAGAGTTAGTTAGAAATACAATTAAGTAATAAGCGATTTATGGATGGAGCGGTCGTAACGATGTTTTATACAACGTTAGTTTGAAATCCATATAAATGAGTTTCAGAAACGTTTTCCAAATATATAATCAGAGATATTTTCTAAACATAGAAATGGAATGTTTTATTTATAAGGAATTAAGAAATGGAGTTAAGATAAACTAGAAACTAACTGGAGATTAGTTAAGTTGTATGTTTTCTAAGTGTCTATCTGATGTTGGTTTTGACTTTCGGGATTGATACTTAGGGAATTGTTCTCATACTATTTTACAGTCAGAGACTGACAGATGTGGCAGAATAGTGATAAGTAAATAAGCAATGGGAATGTTTTCCAATGTTCATAACATATATTTTCTGAATACAGAAAATAAGGAAATATGAATATATATATATATATATATATGATGACTGATCAATAGAAATTCCAATTGGAAATAAGATTGTTGTTTGCACATGTATTTTCATTTGATAGTTAAATCACCGACTATCAAAGTTTTTGACCTTTTTTATGTTGTTAATATGGAGAGACCGGTTGGATTATTATCCGAAGAACCACTCCGAATTGGCATAAGCGTTGCAAACCAAGTATGCTAAATATATTGAAGACGGAGTAAAGTGCAAGGGCTATTGTATAAATCTTAGGTAGAGATTTCCTAAGATGGATGTACTGAATAGTGCCTTCGGTTTGTCCAGTCCCAGGACAATTTGAATGGACTAATGTCTGACAGAGTATATCTGGTAGATCGCGTAAGTCGATCGTTTCAAACGTATTTATGTTGGTGGCGGAGGAATTCGTTTCTCTTAGCTTTGTACCTGTGGTATTTTTGGGGAAATCAATTTGTGATTTGACGGGTATGATGATGTGGCATTCAAAGTAAATGAAGATGTGATATGTATAGAGATACGTTATTGCCTCAAGCCTCAACAACTTGGAAATGATAGAAATCAGGCAGGCAGCATGACTAAGTGGGACGTACCCAATTAGGGTATATTGTCACCATCTAGAGAATATTCATATTTGTACTTCTTTCAATTATGTATCTCCCGGGAATGGTTATGTTGGAATACTAACCGAGGGGTGGCAATATATTCGATACATTCAAGAGAAATGAATGGTCGGTCATGTGTAGCCGAGTTACAAGATATTCTTGTTGAACTCCAATGTATCGCTTCTAGAGTACACTGAGCGGAAGGTGGATCCATACCTTGTCATAGTTGGAATCCATTCCCCAAATAAGAGCCCGCAGTTTTGATTGTATATTATATATGTAGAACGTTAGATGCAAGCGTTTCTGCTAGATTTCTATTTACTTGATCTAGACATTATTATAATTTCAGACAAGTATCGATTTAGAAATATTTTGGGTTATCATAAGGTAAAAGTCGTCCATGTTTATGTGTGGATCGGTCTTATGATTATCCTTTGTTTCAAAAGAATTTTGAAAGCTAAATCAAATGATTTGAGTTTACTCACACCAGTCACATGACTGACCCAGAGTTTTTTTTGTTTTTTTTTCCCCTAAACTCTTGGGTGCCTAATTTTGTACGGGCAGTCAAGTAGTTGGGATTTACAAATACTTAAAGAGCTGGAGTAGGAGGCTTCAGGATTATATAGCTATTGTTATTTCCGCTGTGTTGTAAGTGTTATACTCTAATAATGGTATTGTATACAGTTACTGTTTTATTTCAAACTTATGTTATGAAATACATTTATACGTTCCGCTGTGAGATTCATGTTTACTCTGATGTTGTGTTGTTCTTCTTCTTCTATTATAAGTTTCTATCTTATCTATTCTCACCCTCAAATTTCTTTCATTAACTACTGGTATTTTTGATGTTTGGATAATCGACGTGGGTTTTATGTCGATGACCAAAGATCACAAATTTCCGGGATGTTACATCTACACTGGATAGGACGTGCCACAAAGACTTAACAATGAAGTCAAAATAACTTAACTATGAAGTTATAGCAAAAACTAGTCTATGTGAATTTGATTTTAGGTGAGTAGGCACGAGAGGAGCATGGTCTGAGAGATGTGAGTTTACATTGTACCATTACTTAGTGTCTAAGGTAGTAAGAAATATATATGTATATCTAATATTAAAGTGGTACCGGTTACAAAGGACTTCATTTATTTCCCGACTGTCAGAAATAAAAATACAGCCGTGTCCAGCGAAGTGCCACGATCCCAAAAATATAATAATATCGGTAGGTTAACTCAGATTGTGAAACCCCAGAATGCTGATGCAGGGTGTAAAATACTTCAAATAAAAAGTTGCGTATTTAATTAATTAAAAATTTCAGTAAAATACTAAAAATTATTATCACTACGTCTCAAAAGAATTTTTTTCCAAATTCGAATCTGATATTTAAATATATTTAAATAACCTTATGGCCATAAATGTATATGCCGTTGTTTTTCTAAATACTTAATTTGGACATAACTTACAATATATAATCCAAAATCTCGATTTTCCACTTCCATTAGAAAGATATAGTTCAACGGATTCGAACGTTTCTTGTTTCAAGGAAATCCGACTTATGACGGATCTTGTACGCTCAGTTGAAGTTCAAAACGTCAAATTACGAACTGCAGCGTCGTTATGAGCTTGATTATATTAAATATATATTTTTATATGCTCAACTTCATTTTAATTGATATATAAATCCACTTATATTTCGAATTCAATATTTAAACTGATTTAAATATTTAAATACAAACCGATAAAAATGCGGGATGTTACAGTAATCAAAATATTAATAAATCATATACTTCTCATTCAAAACATATTTTTAAACCTATGGCAATTAATTTCATTACGTCTTAACAAGCATTCTTTATAACTTAACCTTTGATAAACCAAACAGCTTAAAACTTGATGGATGAAGTTATTAAAGAAATTGTCCATAACAACCCAAAATCAGTTGATATTAAATATAAGATTTAAATAGAAATCATATCAGCTCATAATCAATATCAACTCTCGCATTAAACAGATACTTTACGCGGAATAGCAATATATCTACCTTTCAAATTCCTCGTAGAATATGAGTTATAACTATGGAAATTATATCACGTATCGAAAATTATCTCTAACAAATCCAATTCCATAATAATTTTAAAACTTTAACCTTATTAAAGCTAAATTTCTAAAATAACATTTTTACAATATCTGGTTCTGCTTTTTTGCTAGGTTGAAAAACCACAAATTTCAAATTTATCCAAAACTTCATATTTCATATCCAAATAATTTTAAAATCATTTATTATGATTTATAATAATTTTTTCATATTTTTAACGATTTTTATGAAGCCGTTTTTAGTGGTTTCCAAATTCGGTCACTGAACTGCAAAACCGCTATTTTATTTGAAAATGATTTGGATATAACTCCAAATTCATTCATTCAAACATAAAATTTCATTTTCTATTTGAAAAATATTATCATTTGAAACCAAACCTTTTCGTTTCGAGAAATTCTTGTTTAAATTGCATCCAGTATAACCGTTTGAAGTTTATGGTCGAAATTCGCGAACTATCATAGCACGACAAGCCCTATTCCGACCATATTATAATTTCAAACTTTTTTTTTGATTTACTGTAAATGAGTTTATAAACCTTTAAAAACATATATAGTGTTATTTCAAAACATTATTTTCAATTTCAACTTCAAGTTCAATTATTTACCATAATTAATTTTTTAAATATAATTATATTAAAAAAATTTAAAAATTTTCAAAATTTAAAATTTTAACTTCAAACTTTGTAAAACTCAAATAAACATTATATGAGCTTAGTGGAATAATAAATTGGAGCTCAAAACACCCTTTAAATTGCTAATTTAACTTCAAATTTGAAATTGCAAGTTCAAATTGATTTACTATTCATTTGAAAATCGAATAAGCAATATTGTATTAAAATCTCTTCCCAAACCGTTTTCATTTTTATAAAAGTTTCTTATAATTGCTCTAATTTCATTTCAAACCGGTTTCGGATATAAAATGTCATCTTTCATTTTTTTTTTTTTTTGCCTTGCTTAACCGAATATAATATTCGTTTCTATTATATGGTTTGGAAGAGACTTAACCGATGTGAAGACCCGTAACTTCCCCGGTAAAGGAAAGCACGAATTGCTTTGAGGACAAGACAAATTAGAATGCAAACCGAAGAACATTTCATTGTTTATTACAACATTTCCATCAGAGTACAAGAATACTACAGAGTATGAATAAATATTACACATTTGACAAATATCAGAGATTTAAATTACATTTAAATACATGGCAGCGGAAAAATAATACAAAGCACAACTAAAAGAAATACACGGATACAGAGCTTTCCGAGTATCGTTCTAGCTGTAGACCAGGATCCTGTGAATATAAGTCTGCAAAACCAAAACTACTAGCTGCCCGTGTCGAAAATAAGGGCACCCAGAGTTTAGGTTAAAACAATAAACTTCAGGTCAGTCATGTGACTGGTGTGAGAACTAAAACAATTATTAATCTTTATTTTAAAGTTAGGTAAATCAAGGGACCACGCCGTATAACACGGAATGGGTTTCCTCCCAAGAATATCAGTGCATAAAACAACAACGCAATGCTAAATAAAGAACAATGAAGCTATTATAAGACCCGGGTCCCATCACACAATGCAACACAAGCCGGAGGATAGGGTTTTACCTTATAATAGCCAAAGAATGCTTGATACGCTAAATTTCAACTTTTATTATTACAATAAGTGTACAGTGTGAAAACAATTTCAATCATAAGTATCAATCATAGATGGCATAAGTGCCCCATACCACTATGTCGCCATACTAGGCTCTACAATCAAAAACCGCAAAGTCACGTATTGGAAGTTGGGTTTCCATCTATGAACCGAGGCAAAAGATAGTTCTCACCGAATTTGAGACAATCTAGCCCATGTCTCAGGTCATAGCTCGAGTGACCTTTAGATCCTCAGGGCCGGTCCACCGATGTGGATTAAAATTCCTGAACACTGCGTTTCCCCGCCCTTTGGGGCGTAAGTGAGCCAACGAATGACTCCATCGGCTCGAGAACGACCGATTTATCTGAGGCGCCTCGCAACTGCAACAACCGCACAGGTGAAAAGTATATAAATGTCATCCAGTTTAAGCACTGACACTTCCCTAGCTAGAAGGAAACGCATGCCCTCCCTGACGTCCTCTCCCATTTCCGATTCACAACCGGGGTGTGAGGCTCGCGAATCAACGTTACACAAAGCTATGCCACATAGGCGGTGCTTTGATCATCAACCACAAGACTTTGCTTTTCAACAGAAGCCTTGATCAAATTGCCACTTAGGCATGCCACACAGGCAATTCACTCCATGCGTTTGATATCCATCAATATATAACCTCTGAGCTTGTACGTCTCAGAGAAGGGAGTTAAACAAGAGAATAAATTCTCCGCCGCCAAACAGATATATATTTAATAGAAATCAATCACACAGAATAAAATCCAATGTCAGACACACAGTCCATTTACACGTCCGTTCTGGGTCTGAACGAAACCGGAGGAACCTTGTACCTCACATATCCATCGATCTCCAAGTATGTCTGGATGATCACCAACTGATTCCCTCCTCTTGGGTGCACGGACCAATCAAGATCATCAGTAATTATCCAAACGACGTGAAGACCTCTGGTCTTCAACCACCATCCTCATCTTCGACTCATCGTCGAATCAGTTATTCAGAATGGGATAAACCCGGTCTTTCTGAATAACTCGCGTATATAATAAACAAGTGTTACACAAACACAACATACGCCTCATTCCAATTCATCAGTTACTAACCGTAAATTAGCAAGAGAATAATTCCCCAAACATTAACCCGAAGGCCGAAACCAACATCAGATCAATACCCAGGAAACCATTCTTCTTAGCTAACCTACAGTTAGTTTCTAAATTTCACATTCTTAGGGAAAGGTTCCCATTAATTTTACAAAGATAAATTCTTTTAAATTTATTCTTTAATCTTCCTTTGAATATCACTTCAAACTAGTCAGGATTAGCAAACCACACCGAAGTAATTATTTATTTTATTTCCCAATCCCAACCTATTCATCCCAAGGAGAAAAACTGGTAATACTCCATATCTAACACCACAGTGTTATTGGTAAAGTTAATTACCATTTCACATTCAAATCTAGTTAAAGATTTAACTATCGCTTGGAGCAAAACTAGTGATACTCCATTCTCGATCATTTCAATCTAATTAAAAATTCATTAAAACTCCACTTAGTTTTAATCTTTAACTGGGTTAAAGAACCGATGTCATTTAAAACACGGCTCACGATAAACCTCAAAATCACATCACATTTCAATCAGTCTCTAACCGTAAATTAGTAAGAGGACAGTTCCCTAAATATTAACCCCGAAGGTCGAAACCAACATCAGATCAATATCCAAGAAACCATCCAACTTAACTGATCCCCAGTTAGTTCTTAATTTTCTGAACTCCATTTGGGTTTAAGAACAGTATTATTAAAGATATCGTTCACGACAACCCAAAATCCTATTTGATATTAAACACAAGGCTCTGAATAGAAAGTATATCGGCTTATATTCAATATCAAATTCTGAAACCAACAAATATCGTATTAGAAATAACAATATAAATGTATCTTTCAAATTTCCATAACAACATCTATATGATCACGAAATCCAACATCGAACAATTCCAAAGATGATTTTTATTCAAATCCATTCCAATTCAGTTACTGGAAATTCTAGTTATTATCAAAACCATTTCAAATCCAATTTATTTATTTTAAAAATAAATAAATTATTATTCTATTTCAAAACTAGTTCATTTCGATAAAAATCTACTTTTATCTTTCCAAATATGGAGTTTTTCAACCCAATTCTTCCCAAATCATTTCTTATGATTTTGCACAAATTATTACTATTTTTAATAATTTTATCAAGGCCTGTACAGTCGATTTCCATCAATGGCCATCGAATTGCACTTACAACGACCTTTTTCAAATTTGATTTGGACATAATTCCAAATCCAACCGTTAGATTTCTAATTTCTAATATTCGTTAGAAAGCTCTTTTCGATACGAAACCAATGGTTCTGGTTTTAGGAGAATCCGACGGTCGGATCTCCCGCAACGTCAATTCGAAGTCAATGGTCAAAATTCGCGAACTTCCGCAGCGCGGCGCGTTCTATTCAGGCCATTATATATATATATATATATATATATATATCATCGATTTCAGTTCAAAACGTATTTTATAAATCGTTTTAACTTCGTTTTCAAAACGATTTCAACTTCCTATTCAATTTCTAATCAAAATTGAATATTCCATATCATCGATATATATATAAATGATAATATTTTCAAAACGTTATATTTTGAAATCATTCCTTTTCTATATTCATTATAAAAACGAACATAATCGATATAAATATCATTCGCGTCAAAATGGCGCATATCTAACCAATACGGCTTTATGTATTCAATTAACTTCGTTACACTATTCAACAAAGGAATATTTTCTTCAACACATGAATTTATATTTTTATTCTATTCAACACGTGAATGTATATTTTTATTCTATTCAACACATGAATTTTCTTTCTATTCAACATATGAATTTTCTTTTATAATATTCCTTATTTTCCAAATTGGAATGAGGCCCAATCAATTACCATATAATGTTAATTATATGGTTTCCATACAACACATGTATATAATAGCAACGATAAATAATCAGCCATCATCCAGAGTGCATTCTACACTGTGTAAGCATCGAATATAAATATTCAACGCTTATTACAACCTGTCAATCAATTATTCGACGTACAACTAATTATTGGGATTAGTGTATGCCCAATTTCATCCCAACACCCGTGTGGGGTTTCAAACAATCAAACATAGATTTTATTTGTGCAATTGGGCGATGTGTAAAATTTATCGTCCCAATCAATATCAGTCAAATCGGTGTACATAAACAAATCATTCGATTTGTAAATGAATATATATTTTATTTCAACACATGAATATATATCTTACTTCAACACATGAAATTATTTAATTTCAACACATGAATATATACTTTTCACATCACAATCAACAGTCAGTTTCACAACACAAACAATCACACAAGTCGTCCATGGTCTGTGGACAACGGGTGTCGGTTTTGAATTGTTGAATACGATGATTTTTAAATTAAATTAAATGAAGGCATTTAATTTAATCAAAATTTCCAGTACTTCATAATTTGTCCACATCAGTTCGATCGCGTAGCTCTCTTCAAGATGGTTCCAACGCACCCTTTCTCGTTTGATTTCAACCTAAAACGAACGAGTTACACATGTTTGAACATTTCATACTTTAATACACAATTAAATTTATAATTATTTTCCTTAATTACTCCCTTAACCTTTCTTCTTGCGTTCAATACTGTTGCCATCAGGACCCATCGTGCTCCTCTTCAAGGTTTCCACTGCGCGCGACGATGGAGATGGCGGACCTCGATCTGACCTCGCCACGAGGTGCGCCTTCAACTCCTCCACCGGCGCATGCGACGCCTTGAAGTGCGGTTCCACCATCGTTATAGAAACAGCCGGAAATGGATCGAGATTGAGCTCGAAAACTGAGGGGTACACCTACTGATTTTCGATCAAGAACATATGGATTTATAGACCGAAGCTTGCTCTACAATATTTGATTGAGGACTTTGCAAATCAGTTCATGGAATAGAAGATTTTAATTGAAGAAACTAGAGCGATTTTGGGCACAGATTTCTGAACGGTGGCACTGTGTAATTGGGAAGTAGATTAGGGTTTTGTGGAGAAATCTCATTAGCCGGGGGCTATTTATTGTAAATAACATTATTATTTTATCCGCTTTAAAAGTCAAAATCATCACGAACTCCAAACGAGACACAATGACTGTCACCCCTAGCTAATCACATTCATTCCGAACACAATAGGATATGTTTCGTAAGCTAATTCGATCGTTACAATCACTTTCCGTTGAATTTAAAATATAAATCTTTATATATTCAATTTAAACGCACATTTCAATTTACCGGGGCCACATACTAACTCTACAAATTCCAAAAAAATATTTTCTAGCTTTATATTGACGATATAGTCCTAACAAAACTAATTTTGTCAAATTCTGAGACCGTTTGAAAAATGGTCATTTTCAGTCGATTAAAATCAATTGAAACTGATCAAACGCATCTTCACTTGCCACGCTCACATATTGATTCGAAAAATTACGAATTTTGAAACCTAGTAATAATTTGACATCCCGGATCCAACAATAGTGGTTTCGTCGAAAACCGAGGTCGTTTGTAAAATTTCCATTTTTAAGAGCCAGAACTCCATAGCGACTATTCTGAATTTTCAACTGGACGTATCTTTTGATTCCCGCTATGAAATTTTGATTTTTCGGATTCGTTGGAAAGATATTCTCAAATAGATTCTAATATTTTTGGTTTCGCCAAAATCTGGTTTATTTGGAATCCTGTACATTCATTTGAACTTTGAAATCGAATTTTCGAACTACCACGCCATTTCCAATTCCTTTTATAATTAAAATAAAATATTTATATTCTAACGATGATCTATATAAATATATATGTTATAATTCTATTCAAAATAAATTTCTCGTCGTTATTATTTAATATAATCCATTTTAAATATTGAAAATACATCAAAATTGCAAAAATAAAAATTTTAAATTGGCTCAAAATTGCCGGGTTATTACAGTCTCCCCCACTTAAAACTTTTCGTCCCCGAAAAGGAATGAAGCTGAAAGTTGTTTAACTAATCAACGCAACTTTCATTATTTTCTTTACGGCTTAAGTTCTTCAACTTTTCAATTTCTAAGAACTTTTCAGATTTTTCAAAAATTTGGCTAACACCCTAAATTTTCGAAAAATTTCGCCATAACCTCCCCTGCATCGGGGACTTCGGGATATTTCATATAGCCTCCCATGGCCTTCATCAAACCAAAAAGAAAAAGAAACAGCCAAGCGGCTAGCCAGTCGGCTCATAAAATCATCCAAACCCAAGAAATACAATAAACATGTACCTATTTGTCAGGCAAACAATTTTATTCTTCTGCTCTAGCCTCCTTGCTATGACTTGTTCAATGTAAGTACACGTATATGCATGCAAATGCGATAAATTTTCAATACAACTCACTATTTGGTTCAATTTGGCTAAAGGTTTAAACTTTATATTAATCAAACGATAATCAAACAACACAACCATTAATCAATTTGTTGATTATCATTTCAAATTCATAATTTTGATATATAGTCAAAAATCACATTTTTGGTGCCAAATCACAACAATAGCCCTATCTAGTTTTGGTTCTCACACCAGTCAATTGGAAATATATATAGATATCCCACTTTCGACACTCGAATATAAATACTGATGATGCCGCGACATCATCAGAATCATCTCCGGGTGACTAGAGTGTGATTCTATATCTATCTAGTATATTAAAACTTCGAATACACGTGGATCAGACGTATATGAAAAATCTCTGGATTGTCCAAATCAATATATAATAAACATTCAAATACGAATAATTGATTTAAATTTTCAAAACAAAAATTGTTTTCATTTTAAAAATATAGTCTTCACACTCGTTCTAGGATACTATTGATCCCATCTCTAACGAGTCATTCTAATTGGATATTACTAATCCAATTTTTGACAAATTCTTTCGTATGGTTCTAATGTGTCTTGTTCTCGAGCATTGTAAACCAAAGCTCTGATACCAACTTTGAAGACTCGTAACTTCCCCGGTAAAGGAAAGCACGAATTGCTTTGAGGACAAGACAAATCAGAACATAAACCAAAGAACATTTCATTGTTTATTACAACAATTCCATCAGAATACAAGAATATTACAGAGTATGAATAAATATTACACATTTGACAAATATTAGAGTTTAAATTACATTTAAATACACGGCAGCGGAAAAATAATACAAAGCACAACTGAAAGAAATACACGGATACAGAGCTTTCCGAGTATCATTTCAGCTGTAGACCAGGATCCTATGAATATAAATCTACAAACCAAAACTACTAGCTGCTCGTGTCGAAAATAAGGGCACCCAGAGTTTAGGTTAAAACAATAAACTCCAGGTCAGTCATGTGAATGGTGTGAGAACTAAAACAGTTATTAATCTTTATTTTAAAGTTAGGTAAATCAAGGGACCATGCCGTATAACACGGAACGGGTTTTCTCCCAAGAATACCAATGCATAAAACAACAGCGCAATGCTAAATAAAGAACAATGAAGCTATTATAAGACCCAGGTCCCATCACACAATGCAACACAAGCCGGAGGATAGGGTTTTACCTTATAATAGCCAAAGAATGCTTGATACGCTAAATTTCATCTTTTATTATTACTATAAGTGTATAGTGTCAAAACAATTTCAATCATAAGTATCAATCATAGACGGCATAAGTGCCCCATACCACTATGTTGCCATACTAGGCTCTACAATCAAAAACAGCAAAGTCACGTATTGGAAGTTGGGTTTCCATCTATGAACCGAGGCAAAAGCTAGTCCTCACCAAATTTGAGACAATCTAGCCCATGTCTCAGGTCAGAGCTCGAGTGACCTTTGGATCCTCAGGGCCGGTCCACCGATGTGGATTAAAATTCCTGAACACTGTGTTTCCCCGCCCTTTTGGGGCGTAAGTGAGCCAACGAATGACTCCATCTGTTTGATAACGACCGATTTATCCGAGGCACCTCACAACAGCAACAACCACATAGGTGAAAAGTATATAAATGTCAGCCAGTTTAAGCACTGACACCACCCAAGCTAGAAGGAAACGCATGCCTTCCCTGACGTCCTCTCCTGTTTCTGGTTCACAACCGAGGTGTGAGGCTCGCGAATCAACGTTACACAAAGCTATGCCACACAGGCCGTGCTTTGATCATCAACCACAAGACTGCTTTTCAACAGAAGCATTGATCAAATTGCCACTTAGGCATGCTACACAGGCAATTCACTCCATGCATTTGATATCCATCAATATATAACCTCTGAGCTCGTACGTCTCAGAGAAGGGCGTTAAGCAAGAGAATAAATTCTCCACCGCCTAAAAGATATATATTTAATAGAAATCAATCACGCAGAATAAAATCTAATGTCAAACACAGTCCATTACAAGTCCGTTCTGGGTCTGAACGAAACCGGAGGCACCTTGTACCTCGCATATCCATCGATCTCCAAGTACGTCTGGACGATCACCAACTGATTCCCTCCTCTTGGGTGTATGGACCAATCAAGATCATCAGTAATTATCCAAATGACGTGAAGACCTCCGGTCATCAACCACCATCTTCATCTTCGACTCATCGTCGAATCAGTTATTCAGAATGGGATAAACCCGGTCTTTCTGAATAACTTGCGTATATAATAAACAAGTGTTACACAAACACAACATACGTCTCATTCCAATTCATCAGTCACTAATCGTAAATTAGCAAGAGAATAATTCCCCAAACATTAACCCCGAAGGTCGAAACCAACATCAGATCAATACCCAGGAAACCATTCTTCTTAGCTAACGTACAATTAGTTTCTAAATTTCACATTCTTAGGGAAAGGTTCCCATTAATTTTATCAAAGATAAATTCTTTTAAATTTGTTCTTTAATCTTCCTTTGAATATCACTTCAAACTAGTCGGGATTAGCGAACCACACCGAAGTAATTATTTATTTTATTTCTCAATCCCAACTTATTCATCCCAAGGAGCAAAACTGGTAATACTCCATATCTAACACCACAGTGTTATCGGTAAAGTTAATTACCATTTCACGTTCAAATCTAGTTAAAGATTTAACTATCGCTTGGAGAAGAACTGGTGATACTCCATTCTCGATCATTTCAATCTAATTAAAGATTCATTAAAACTCCACTTAGTTTTAATCTTTAACTGGGTTAGAGAACCGCTGTCATTTAAAACACAGTTCACGATAAATCCCAAAATCACATCACATTTCAATCAGTCCCTAACTGTAAATTAGTAAGAGGACATTTCCCTAAATATTAACCCCGAAGGCCGAAACCAACATCAGATCAATATCCAAGAAACCATCCAACTTAATTGATCCCTATTTAGTTCTTAATTATCTTAAATCCATTTGGGTTTAAGAACAGTATTATTAAAGATACCGTTCACGACAACCCAAAATCCCATTTGATATTAAACACAAGGCTCTGAATAGAAAATATATCGGCTTATATTCAATATCAAATTCTGAAACCAACAAATATCGTATTGGAAATAACAATATAAATATATCTTTCAAATTTGCATAACATCTATATAATCACGAAATCCAACATCGAACTATTCCGAAGATGATTTTGATTCAAATCCATTCCAATTCAATTACTGGAAATTTTGGTTATTTTCAAAACCATTTCAAATCCAATTTATTTGTTTTAAAAATAAATAAATTATTATTCTAGTTCAAAACTAGTTCATTTCGATAAAAATCTACTTTTCTCTTTTCAAATATGGAGTTTTTCATCATAATTCTTCCCAAATCATTTCTTATGATTTTACACAAATTATTACTATTTTTAATAATTTTATCAAGGCCCGTACAGTCGATTTCCATCAACGGCCATCGAAGTGCACTTACAACGACCTTTTCCAAATTTAATTTGGACATAGTTCCAAATCCAACCGTTAGATTTCTAATTTCTAATATTCGTTAGAAAGCTCTTTTCGATACGAACCCAACGGTTCTGGTTTTAGGAGAATCCGACGGTCGGATCTCTCGCAATGTCAATTCGAAGTCAATGGTCGAAATTCGCGAACTACCACAGCGCGGCGCGTTCTATTCAGGCCATTATATATATATATATATATATATATATATCACCGATTTCCATTCAAAACGTATTTTATAAATCGTTTTAACTTTGTTTTCAAAACGATTTCAACTTCCTATTCAATTTCTAATCAAAATTGAATATTCCATATTATCGTTGTATATATAAATGATAATATTTTCAAAACGTTATATTTTGAAATCACTTCCTCTTCTATAAAAACGAACATAATCGATACAAATATCATTCGCGTCAAAATGGCGCATATCTAACCAACACGGCTTTATATATTTTAGTAACTTTGTTACTCTATTCAACAAAGGAATATTTTCTTCAACACATGAATTTATATTTTTATTCTATTCAACACATGAATATATATATTTTTATTTTATTCAACACATGAATTTTCTTTCTATTCAACACATGAATTTTCTTTTATAATATTCCTTAATTTCCAAATTGGAATGAGGCCCAATCAATTACCATATAATGTTAATTATATGGTTTCCATACAACACATGTATATAATAGCAATGATAAATAATCAACCATCATCCAGAGTGCATTCTACACTGTATAAGCATCGAATATAAATATTCAACGCTTATAATAGCCTGTCAATCAATCGATCGACATACTGCTAATTATTAGGATTAGTGTATGCCTAATTTCATCCCAACACCCCTGTGGGGTTTAAAACAATCAAACACACACATGAATTCTCTTTTATAATTTTCCTTATTTTCCAAATTGGAATGAGGCCCAACAATTACCATATAATGTTAATTATATGGTTTCCGTACAACACATGTATATAATAGCAACGGTAAATAATCAACCATCATCCAGAGTGCATTCTACACTGTATAAGCATCGAATATAAATATTCAACGCTTATAACAGCCTGTCAATCAATTGATCGACATACAGCTAATTATTGGGATTAATGTAGGCGCAATTTCATCCCAACACCCATGTGGTGTTTCAAACAATCAAACATAGATTTTATTTGTGTAATTGGGCGATGTGTAAAATTTATCGTCCCAATCAATATCAGTCAAATCGATGTACATAAACAAATCGTTCGATTTGTAAATGAATATTTATTTTATTTCAACACATGAATATATATCTTACTTCAACACGTGAAATTGTTTTATTTCAACACATGAATATATACTTTTCACATCACAATCAACAGTCAATTTCACAACACAAACAATCACACAAGTCGTCCATGGTCTGTGGACAACGGGTGTCGGTTTTGAATTGTTGAATACGATGATTTTTAAATTAAATTAAACGAAGGCGTTTTATTTAATCAAAATTTCCAGTTACTTCAGAATTTGTCCAGATCAGTTCGATCGCATAGCTCACTTTAAGACGGTTCCAACACACCCTGTCTCGTTTGATTTCAACCTAAAACGAACGAGTTACACATGTTTGAACATTTCATACTTTAATACACAATTAAATTTATAATTAATTTCCTTAATTACTCCTTTAACCTTTCTTCTTGCGTTCAATACCATTGCCATCAGGACCCATCGCGCTCCTCTTCAAGGGTTCCACTGCACGCGACGACGGAGATGGCGGACCTCGATCTGACCTCGCCACGAGGTGCGCCTTCAACTCCTCCACCGGCACATGCAATGCCTCGAAGTGTGGTTCTCCCAATCGTCATAGAAACAACTGGAAATGGATTGAGTTTGAGCTCGAGAACTGAGCGGTACACCTACTGATTTTCGATCAAGACCATATGGATTTATAGACCGAAGCTTTCTCTACAATATTTGATTGAGGTCTTTGCAAATCAGTTCATGGATTAGAAGATTTTAATTGAAGAAATTAGAGCGATTTTGGCCACAGATTTCTGACCGGCGGCACTGTGTAATTGGGAAGTAGATTAGGGTTTTGTGGAGAAATCTCATTAGCCAGGGGCTATTTATAGTAAATAATATTATTATTTTATCCGCTTTAAAAGTCAAAATCATCACGAACTCCAAACGAGGCCCAACGACTGTCGCCCCTAGCTAATTACCCCCATTCCGAACACAATGGGATATTTTTCATAAGCCAATTCGATCGTTACGATCAGTTTCCGTTGAATTTAAAATATAAATCTTTATATAATCAATTTAAACGCATATTTCAATTTACCGGGGCCATATACTAACTCTAAAAATTCCAAAAAAAATATTTTCTAGCTTTATATTGACGATACGGTCCTACGAAAACTAATTTCGTCAAATTCTGAGACCGTTTGAAAAATGGCCATTTTCCAGTCGATTAAAATCAACTGAAACTGGTCAAACGTGTCTTCCTTTGCCACGCTCACATATTGATTCGAAAAATTACGAATTTTAAAACCTAGAAATAATTTGACATCCCGGATCCAACAAAAGTAGTTTCGTCGAAAACCGAAGTCGTTTGTAAAATTTCCATTTTTAAGGGCCAGAATTCCATAGCGACTATTCCGAATTTTCAACTGGACGTATCTTTTGATTCCCGCTACAAATTTTTGATTTTTCGGATTCGTTGGAAAGATATTCTCGAATAGATTCTAATATTATTGGTTTTGCCAAAATCCGGTTTATTTTGAATCCTGTTTATTCATTTGAGCTTTGAAATCGAATTTTCGAACTACCGCGCCATTTCCAATTCCTTTCATAATTAAAATAAAATATTTATATTCTAACGACGATCTACATAAATATATACGTTCTAATTCTATTCAAAATAAGTTTCTCGTCGTTATTATTTAAAATAATCCATTTTAAATATTGAAAATTCATCAAAATTGCCAAAATAAAAAAAATTAATTGGCTCAGAATTTCCGGGTTGTTACAACCGATAACTGTATAATGCCATAATTTAGGGTAAATGTGCAAGGTGACATACCAACAACCGTAATAGCCAATAACAAGCATATAATCATCCATACAATAACTAATAATGGCAATTATTGTTTCTATAGTATATGCATTATGATAATTAACGCTTTAGGGTTATATAGAACTAAACTAACAATCATTCAACCTATTTACACACACATCAATCAAATAACTATATAATTAACAAATATGTGTAAAGTGTAGAGTTTCTCACCAACAGCTTCACTCCGTCAATCTTTACTGCAGATCCTAGATTATAGACACTAACTATGCACTCGAATGGCATAATCACACAATGTACTCTATGTATTTTTCCATTAAAAAAGTATGTGTATATAGTTTTTTCAACTTATTTTTTATTTATAAGAGGAGGCACTATAAGAAAAAATGCTTTATACCGCAATATAGAACATCGTTTAGGTGTTAATTGCGATCATTGGACCTTTCATAAATGGGAAATCCGAGTAAAAACCATTGATAACTTGCTAAAGCGCTAAGGTCTTCGTGTAGTTAATTTACATTAATCGTTCCTTCTAAAATTTTGACTGCCACGTGAAAGAAATTTCCCTCTTTTCCCTAAAAATTTTAACAGACGCATAAAATAGACTTCCTTCTTTTCCCCAAAACTAAAAACCTAAATCATTTGCGACTTCAAATCTTTCCTTTTCTCTGTAGAAATTTAGAAATGGCTCCCACATAAATCTTAACTTCCTCTTCTCATCGAATCCTTTGAAATGCCTCCTTCCTATCACAACCGGTACCCATAAAAAAGCTCACCGTGGCTACTTAACTACGGATGCATCTAAGAGATATCATTTACTGAGTCAGTTATTAGCATCACTTGGAACTTAGCCACGTTGTGACCCAATAGTCTTTCTTACCGCAGTCGGTAAGTAGAAATTTGGAACTGAAATTAAAATTTTCAGTTTTGATTGAATGCATTTGAACTTTGATTTTCTCATTCAATTGTTGATTTTAATAACTTATTGCATATCCTAATAAAATGAATACGTGGTATATGTTAGGAAACTAAAATTGCTGTTTGGTCTGTGTTTAACTTCCTACTGCGTAAAGCTTCTCTTCTAATTTAATGAATGTTTTTTGATAAATTTTCAAGCAATTTGTTTTTACCTTTCTAGTCTTTTAACTATTCTATTATTATTAGGTTGGTCATGTAGTAAAAACAAATACAGGTGCATTGCTTAGAGGGAAGAAGTGAAAATTGCCTATTGTAACGGCTACAATAGGGAATAACATGGTGCTAGTTATCTTTACTTTTTCGTATGTATAATTGCATGTGTATGCACATGTATATAAATTAATAGTGTATACATCCATTACAATACAAACACATATTTAAAACTTCTTGACTTTTGAATTTTTATTGTCGTTTGTCTCTTAATATTATTATATATATGTAGTTCATTAACTTATTGAGTAATTAATAACAACTAAGAGAGTTTTATTAGTTATACGTGGTAGATAAATCAAATCAACAGTTGTGTTGAAACATTATAAAGATGAGGTTCAAGTTTGGTTCTTTTATGTTCATGAGTTTACATGGGATTGTAAATTGTGTTCTTTCTAACTTGTTCATGCGACTTTATAGTGTTGTAAATGAAAGATGTATTGCAAACTATATGCATCTCGATTATATATTGATTGAGAAGTTTCATACAAATCTTTTTTGTAAATACTATTTCAAAGGAGGGGTAGATGACTTATAAATATTAACATCTTTAAATAAACTGAAATATGTTAAATTTTCCAGCAAAAGTATATGCACAATGTCAAAGGCGCCTACACGTATCTCTGAATAAATTAGTCTTCTATTTTGATAAGAAACATATTTGATCGTGTGCTTAATATACAAATAATGAATAAAAAAGATATAAATTTTATGTGGTTTAATGAATGTATTTATGTGCATATATGGATGTATATAATAACTGTTACTACATATAATATTCAAAGGTGCATATTATATTATTTTTGTAAGAGTTGTACATTATCTGAATTATATTTTTGTACATATTGAGTGTTAGACTAAAAGAATTAGTAGAGTATGGTTCTCATCCCCCACCGGGAAGATTGGTGCAAAATACACCATTAGAGAAGATAGTTAGAGGCTTGATCTTCATTTCTTGAAAAAGAGCGGTGACCATCATTTAGAGTTTGGCTACAAGGAAAAATACTGTTGCCATTTATTTTGATTACTTCATTTCGGCTTATCTAGTTTATACAAATTATGCTGAATTTTTTTGGTTGACAGGGGAAGAAACATTTGAATGATAGGGGTTTTGTTCTTTTCAACTGGCAAGAGTCCTCATAAATGTTTATTATGGGCGACAAGATAACAGTTATGCAGGACTCAACATTTTTCATTTGAACTTATAAGGCGCTTCACTATATAATGCTGATTTTGATGGAGATGAGATGAACATGTGTGTCTTGATCATTTGAAACCAGAGCAAAAGTTTTGGAGCTGATGATGGCACTGAAGTGCATTGTCTCACCTCAAACAAATAGACCTATCATGGGTATTGTGCACACTCTTCGGTCATGTTTAAATTTTATAATATGATGGCCACGTTGGCGGCAACACAACCCATTATTCCAATTATATATTGCCTTTAATTAAACTATGCATATTAGTAGAGTAGTCCATTTTTGCAAGCATACATGAAACTGTCAAGGTATTCTCTCTGGAAAACATCCCCATTTTTAAACTACCAAAATGTAGTTTACAGTCCACCAAGTTTAACCAGTTTCATCTTTACTAATTGGTTACAGGTGCAATGGGAAAAACAAATAAAAGATGGTGTTAGCCTATTGGCCAAGGGTGTTATTCTGATTCGATGGCCAGTTCATATCAAGTAAGTTCATGATTAGCGAAAATGTTTGGATCTTTAGATTCTATAATGGTTGCTTGCACTGTAAAAACATACATGAACACCCACCCAAATATTTAGTGTAGTCTGTAGATGATAACCTCATTTTCTAAGGTTGATTGTAGATAGGAAAATGAGTTTTTTAAGTCTTTCATTCCCTAGAGAAAACTTTCACATTGTGTTAAGTATACAGATGATTTATGGCAATATAGCTTACGGTATATGTTTGGTAGGTTGATGTTCCTCCAGGAAGCATGTAACTATCTAATTTGTATACTGTTGCACATGAAGCCGATAAATTTCTGTTGGTTACATTATAAAAAATTCTTAATGTTTGTAGAGTAATAGGTCTAATAGGTTTGGTTTGCTCGAGAGTTAAGAGAAAAGGTAAAAGCACTATCTTGCACAAAAATATGTTCTACAAGTTGTAAACCGTTTTTGGACCGAGTTGAGGTGTGGGAATAAATCATAAAATTAATGAGAACGTTGGACTTATTTTGCATACCTTAACATAGACCAGTCATCAGTTTGGAATCTGGGACTATTTTTGTACTGCTTTTTCAGTAACGTTGGTTTTCCTTTCCGTCTTCTTCTTTGTTATTGTTTTCTTTTGAAAATGTAATCCAAGGGTGGTGTACTTGATGATAAACATATATTTTTATGAACTTTTCACTCTATAGTCAACAGACCACGCTAAAACAATGCTTAGACTCAAATGTCAATTAGCCTAGTTTCTGGCATACACTAATATGTAAATATACTCGACAGTTACCATTATCGCTTTACCATTGAATATATATATATATATATATCTTCTCAAAAGTTATATATTCTTCCACCATGCTTTATTAATATCGTATGTTCGTATAATTTAGGGGCAATACACTTGGTAACATTCTTATTTGATTATCCCTATCATGAAATTTGATGCATATGTACTGTTAATATCTTACGTATCCTTGCGTTTGTATTATCTTGCAGGAAACCTCCCCATGGACATTAAATTATTAATGCTGATAGCAAAATTCAGCTTTCAAAGGAAAATAGGTTAAGTATATGACACCCACGTCCGTTAATGTCACTCTTTATCAAAATGCATTAAGTTCCGTGAAGCGTTATAGGTAATCAGGAACAGAAACATCACAAGATAAATATAAAATAACAGCATAATTTAAACACTTTATTCTTCAAACAGAAAATATCGTGGTCCAAAACCCAGTTACAACATAAATCTGAAATACAGAAAACCCATTACATCAAATTAAAACATCTGCCTTGTACTAAAATCACCATAGTATAGTAATATAAAATCATAGTCCCCAAAAAGAGCCATATCAGAGTAGATAGGTAATCAACGTGGTACATTCAAGCAGCTCCAAGCAGAAACAGAAGAGAGAATCATAATCAAGTCTGGGTATTCCCACCCTGAGAACCTGGGGAGGAAGGAAGACAGAAAAGGAAACAAAACGGGTTAGACTTAAGTCTGGCGAGTCTAGTTACTTTTTGCAAATAAATAAGTAAAAGCATCATGACAAGCATAAAAATTGGATGAGAGAGATAACAGTATCATAAGACATGTGTAACAAAATGAGCAGGATAAGCAGGATAAACAGAACAAAATAGGTTATGCTTCCCAAATACATTTTTCTGCACTGATACTAATATAACAGAAACAGAATGATCCCAGCAGAAATAGATCGTAGACTTAGGTGTACTTCTAGTGACAAGTTTTACCCCCAACAATAATGACAGACAACCCAATAGATATAATGGGTGTTACCCCCAAACGATAACAACGGGCTGCTAAACAAGCAAAAATTGATGTACCCTAATTACTACCCCTAATCGATCGGCTCCCGATCCCGTAGATACCTTGTGTTGGCCCCACGGTAGGATGTATCACTTCCTAAAGTGGTAACCCATTTTTCCGATAGGCACAGCCATATCTACTGATGTCATAACTTCTTAATTTCCCGAGCAATCCGGACCCATGCACGCATATGACTCCATTGGAATGCGTCGTCAACACCTCCACCCATATGAACCTCTTATGATCAACTTAGTAAGTGTTCCCCTGACTCCTACCTAGTTCAGGGTCCCCCTTTGGATACCAGTATGAGTTACTAACTGATACGGGTTCCACACAAAAGACGATACAAGCCACCCCTAGGCTTGCATCCCCACTACTAGGATTTCGATAGGTTATGCTTAACAAATTAACAAGCTGGCATAACCCCAACATATTAAACAGGTTAAGTTTATTAGGTTTCTATAACCCACCACAGATGTAACAGATTTATTTGACCCCCTCATTTTTCAAACAAAATCTGATAGGTTCATGTAACCCCCACAGATTTGAACAAGTATTATAGTTTAACAGGTTATTATCATTTTCCGTTCATGCATGTTAATGCACCACACCTCTCACATTAAGTCGACCAGTTGTGGATGTTGGATATGACATGTGGTTCCCGGCATACTTCTACCACAAATTGGACTTAACCTCGTGTCTTAGTACCGTTACGTTTACATTTACGCACTAGACCCCTCACATTAGATTAACCACTTGTAGATGTTGGATTTGTCGGGTGGTTCCGGACAAACTTCTACCACAAGTGTAATATAACCTCGTATCTAAGTGCGGTTATATTTTCTATTTACTGTAATTTTAGGCATATTCGTTCTTAGACAATTATTCATGTTCCTCATAGGTTATGCCCCCAAATCCCTAGTCTGATTCACGGCACAAGTTATTCCCCAATTAATCTTTCCCAATCATTCCCAGTTTCGTCCATTCACATATACCTAGGCTCGAAGATAGCCTAGGCTATAAAATAAAAAAGGAAAGAGGGAGAGAAGAGAACAGAAATAGGCATAATAACAAAGCAGGCATATGATGATAAAATTGGGCATAATAACATAATAGGCATATGATGACACAATTGGGCATAATAACACAATAGGCATATGATGACACAATTGGGCATATGAGAACTGAAGAGTAGATTAGGTGTACAAGTAATAGAAGATCTATTTAATTATGGTTCAGGTTATTAACAGGCATAGGTTCAGATCCAAACTTATAAACATGTCAAAATTACTTATTAAATGTTTATATCTAAAAGCAACATAAACTAACAGGGACTGGATCAAAAGAACTGAGAAAAGAGTGTTGATGTTGTAGCCGAGATTCTCGAATACACATAAGTCGTTGGTATAGAAGAATTCACTAATTTAGTCTGAGCTGGGGCACATCTCATTGTCTCCATTGTTTTGGGTGAATAAAACAATAGAAACAAGGTCCTAAGCCTCAGGCCAACGAATCAAGTCATGAAACGCGTCCAGGTTCAGAAAACGGATCTGCCCCAGATCTGGGTGGGGTCGACCCCGGTGTTGACACCCCTATTAGTGGGTTGACCCTAGGGTCGACCCACATGGGGCATGGTCGACCCCAATGGGTCGATCTCCCACGCGATTTTCCCTCTCTGATTTTGATTTTCTGGACCGGTTTGTTTATATTTTTTTTGCTTATATGTATACCAATGTCCAGGCTTAATAACTTCTTCATGTGATGTCCATTTTACACAAACCCAAAGTCTATTTTAAGCAGAATTCCAAGACAAACGCAATTGTGCATTCCGTTTTCCTTAATTCTCAATATTTAATTAAGTATTCTTTAGTTTATCATTATAGTGTTCTTTAAAATTACGGGGTGTTATATTCTCCTCTACTTAATGGATTTCGTCCCCAAAATCTCCAAGTCAAGAAGAATGTATATCCTAACATCCATCATCCATCTACTCATCCACCAATCACTGGCATCATTGTCATTAAAAGATTTCTAATGCTTACATGAACATATGCAAAGGTGTATGTATATGTCCCTATGCTAATGAGAGAAATCAGGCAGTCGACTGATTCAATTGACCTCCTTAATGTAATTTTTGTTCGTGCCATGTAATCAAAATGTATGCAAATAATCCTAGTATATCATGTAAATGCTATATGCATGCACAATCATCCATCCGAATGCAACATTCATGTGAAGATACACCCATTTCCATCCATAAAAGAAAAAATATGCACATGTATCCATATGTAGTACGAGAGTGATTGAGCCGATCTAGTGCCTAATGTGTGTATATGCATCAACGAGCGACCACTAGCAAACACTTGCATCCACTTGCATCTATCAAACATAACATGTCTCAACTACATGTTTACATCCATGGGTTCCCTACCTAAAGGTCGAAGATTCGACAGATAGGATATATATAATGATATGAACAAGTACGAATAAAAGCTTTGGAAAAAGAATTTAAGAACGTACCCTTGAAAAGAAAAAGGGTACGAAACGCGAATCTTGTCTTCAGTCTCCCAAGTTGCATCCTCGGAGTCTCCGCCCCATTGAAATTTCATCAACTTGACCTCTTGGTTGCGTAGCTTCTTAACCTCAGATCCAAGAATACGGGTAGGAACTCGTCTGTCGCCTCCTGTTCCACCTCTACTTCCTCAAGCATACTCGGCTCAACTACTACTGCGGTATCATGCAGACATTTCCGCAAATGAGAAACGTGGAAAACATCATGAACACCTACCAATCTTTCTAGTAACTTCATCCTATAAGCCATTTGGCCAATCCTTTCTGTTATGGGAAATGTCTCTACAAACCTTAGCCCTAGTTTTCCTACAGATCCAAAGTGAACCACATTCCTTAAAGCTGATACCTTGATGAAAACCATGTCTCCCACTTCAAACTCAATATCGGTCCTTCTCTTATCTGCATAGGACTTCTGCCTATCCCGGGTTGTCTTCATGCGTCTGCGGATAAGATTAATCTTCTCTAAAGTCTCTAATCAGCTCAGGCCAAGTAGAAGCCTATCTGTAGATTCCCACCAACAAGTCAGTCATCTAAAGGGTCGTCCATACAATGCCTCGAAGGGTGCCATGCCAATATTAGCTTGATAATTGTTGTTGTAGGCAAACTCTACCAAAGGAACATGCTCCTCCCATGTCCCTCAAAAGTATAGGATACATGATCTTAAAAAATCCTCGAGAACTCTATTCACCCTTTCCGTCTGCCCATCGGTCTGAGGGTGATAATTGGTGCTCAAATACAACTATGTACATAATGACTCCTGCAAGCTTATCCAAAACTCACTAGTGAATATGGGGTCACGATCACTCACTATACTGGAAGGTACTCCATGTAGACAGACTATCTTACGAAGATAATGTAACACCCCACCTTCGTTAAGGTCACTCACAAAGGGAATGCCTTAACTTTGGTGGAGCATTTTAGTAAACAGAACAGAAACTTACAAGACAAATAAAACAGTACTTGAAAATTTTTAACTTTATTACAGTAGAAACAGAAATCAATTTGGTTACATCCTTTCAAATCTCAGGATTCAAGTACAAATATCAGTCTTGTACAAAAGCCTTCAAAATGCATGTTTTAAAATCATAATCCCCATAGAACGGGAGCTATACAGAGCCAAGCCATACTTTAAGCACTTCAAGCAGAGAGAAATCCGGATCAAGCTAAAGTATTCCCTCCTTGGATAACCTGGGGGGGAACGGAAGAAAGGAGGCGAAACAACAAGGGTCAGACAAAAAGTCTGGCAAGTCCAGTGACTTTCAGCATATGAACAGATAATAATAATATGACATGAACATAAAACTGGATGAGAGATAACTGTAACAGGTGTAGCAGATATAACGGAAGAACAGAATGACATAGACTATTGCTTTACACTTCTCTGCACTAATACTAGTATAATAGAATTAGGTGTCACCCTAATGTCTAAACTGAAATAGAAACGGGTACAGAATAATTTAACAGAAACAGGATGCTAATAATGGGCCTTTACTACCCGATCAGAAACAGACAGATTCAGAAACAGATTAATCCCTACGGAAACAGAATGTAGAATTAGGTGTACACTAGTAATGGGCCTTTACCACCCGAAAAGACGGTACCACGCAGAAACAGACAGGTGTTACCGCCCAACAAAAACAGACGGTACCAACAGAAACAGACAGAACTAAGTGTACCCTAAAACCCTACCCCAAGCGATCGGCTCCCTAATACATAAATATCCTGTGTCGGCCCCACAATAGGGTGTATCACTCCCTAAAGTGACAACCAATTGGCACAGACCTATTTACAGATGTCACGGCGTCTTACATCCTCAGAGGCAGACCGGGATCCATGCACGCACATGACCCGGTTGGAACGCACCATCAACACCCCTCGCCATTATCAGAATGAACCGCTTATAATTAGTTCAGTAAGCGTGCCCGGACCCTACTTCCTGTTGGGTCAAAGTTTTGATACCAGAAAGGGTTACTGACTAATATGGGTCCCAAACAACAGATGACACAAGTAATTCCCCTCCTAACCTTGTGTCCCCAGACTAACAGATTTCAGTTTAACTTGTCTACAAGTTTCAGACATACAAAATTTAGATTAACTAGTTCACTGATCAGGCAATCAAGTCAACAGGTTTTCAGACTAACGGATCAGATGTTCGGATTAACAGGCTTACAGATTAACTGGTTCCAGATTATCTAACTTTGTATTGGGCCTATGGATTCACGAAACGGGTTTATCAGATTCATTGGTCCAATTGGTTTAACCTTACCCAACACGTTTTAGACATCATAGTTATCTCAGATTTTCATTAATTAAATATTAATGCCCAAACCTCTCACATTAGACTGACAGTTTGCGGCTACTGGTTAGGCCGGTTGGTTCCGGGAAGGTTTCTGTCGCAAACTGAGTCTAACCTCGGGTTTCAAGCATGTTATGACTAACTTCTCACATTAGAACCTATTGTTTGCGACCACTGGAATATGCCGGGCGGTTCCGGGCAGAATTACGTCGCAAACTCATTCTAACCTCGAGTTAGCCATGTTTATCTTTGCGGCCAATTAATTAACGATTTACCATTTATACTCATGCCTAATATACATGTCAATTATTCATAGTTAATGACAACAACAGACTGAATATATCAACTTAACGGATATAGCAGATAACAAGTTTTGCAGATTAGGCGACTTAACGGATTTAGCCGATTAAACAAACTAGCAGATTTTAGCATATAACAGATTAGGCATCCCAATAGACAAATTTAACAGACTAGGCATCTCAATCTAATTAGCAGTTTAGGCAGATTAGAACTAGCAAATTAGGCAAATATATTAGATTTAATCATTCCTTAAGGTTTCACAACATATCTTGCCTAAATATAAATCTTGCCTAAGTTCACATGCATAAATAATAGTCATGATTCCCAATATGATCATTTATCCCATGTTTGCATTAAATTCACATAGCACAGATTATGGTCATAATTTACCATATATCATATGTTCCCCTTTTTATTAAACTTGCAAAGTACAGAAGATCCATATATAGATTATACCAAATATAACCATAGATTACTATGCATGTCATATATCCCAAAGATCCCTTACTTAGGTGTTTATTTACATAATAGATATCCTACTTCCATGTAAATCTTTCTACCTAAGCCATATTCCCTTTTTTTTAAAGTCATAGTCCGTTATATAAAATATGCCCAAGGATCTAGATCTAACCTGTATTATGTCTTTCTATTCAGATCTTAATTTTTAACATGCCTTATATTCCAGATTTACAAGTCATATATTATCATATGATAATCCCAAATTGTCATATATGCATTGATCTAGATCTAGTTTACAACCTATGTCCTTCACTCAAATCAGTCACAAATCAGTCCAATTATGCAACATTCATTTTATTGTCCCAAATATTTTAGCGTATGTTAATCTCTTATGAGATTGGCTCAGGCTCGTGGTAGCCTGGCTATAGAACAAAAAGAGGAAAGAGATAAGATAGATCCAAACAGAACAGAAAAGAACAGATATAATCTCATATTCAGATTTACAATTCATGTCACAATCAGAATTAACGTTAACATCGGAAAATAACTGTACTTGCCTTGATTGGATTAAAGAAAGAACTTTAACTTGTTGTAGAATCTTTGCAGAAACTTTAATCTCTAGTTTGAATTGAGTTGCTTAGGCTGATGTTGATTATCTTCTAGTTTTGATTCCAGCAGAGTAGCGACGCCATTATTTTATTTTAGTTAGAATAAAGGCAGAGTATAGGTAGAATGAAGTTGTGTGGAGAGAAAGTGAGGTTTGGGGGTGTTTTTATAGGAGAATAGGGTGATTTAGAGCCTTCAGATCAGTCCAGAAGTCATCAGAATCGTACAGCTCGAATACACATCATCCAGCCACTCAAAAGAAGACACAACACCTCAGAACACTCCAGAATTCGGTGCTGGATTTGTATGGGCGCACTTGGCAGGTGCGCCAGTGTATTTTTGTACTGGCGCACTTCACTAGTGCGCCAGTGTATTCTGGCCTGTTTCCGGTTTTTCTGCCTAACTTCGTTCGTCCATATCTTCTTCATACAGACTCCGATTTACGCAAATTCGGACTCTATTTCGCGTATTTTTCCGAGACGAACACAATGGCGCAACCCGTTTCCCTTATTTCTTCTCCTAAAAATTAATTATACCTTGATTTTTAACTCTTATGTTTACAGAAAATACGGGGTGTTACATTCTCCCCTCCTTAGAGGATTTCGTCCCCGAAATCTTCAAGTTAAGAAGAATGTGTCCTACTATCCAATCACCCATCTACTCAACCATCATCCACAAGCATACATTGTCCTTATAAAACTTCTTATGTTGTATGAACATATGCAAAAGTGTGTGTATATGTTCCTTATCTAATGCAAAGATCAGGCGGTCTACTAATTCAGTTGACCTCCTTAATGCGAATTATGTCAGTGCCATGAGTCCAACATGTATGCAATAGAATTCTAATGATATATATTATTTCTATATGAGTGCACAATCATTCACTCAAATGCAACATCCATGTGCTGAATCAATCATTTTGCATCCACAAGAATTGAAAAATGCTCACCCATCCATATGCAGTATGAGAGTGTTTTCGAGCCGATCTAGTGCCTAGTGTGTGTATATGCATCCACGGGCAACCACTAGCAACCACTTGCATCAACTTGCAACCATCAAACATAACATGTCTCAAATACATGTTTACACCCATTAGTTTCTACCTAAAGTTCGAAGATTCGATCGATAGGATACAGTCGAATGATGGAAGCGAGTACAGATAGAACGAAAATTTGGTTCCTATTAGACATGGGTCCTAAGTATCGACCCCAAACACCGAAACCAACATCAAATTGACACCCAGAGGATTACCTTCTTTAGACAATGTCAAAACTGGAAATCCTATCAAAAGTATTTAGATATTTACAGACTACTGGTACAGATCAGGTTCCCTAATGATTCTTAGGAAGCTAAGCATGATAAAATCATACCCCACGAAAACTCAGAATGTATGCGTCATACTTGACGCCTAACACAGATATCCCTCAAACCCCAATCTCAAACATATGATCCATAACCCTTATGGGTCTGAGTCTACAGCGGAATTCAGAAATAATACTAGTATTAAAGTGCAGAGTATCGATTACAAAATCAAAATACCAGAATCAGAAAAAGTCTTAACTCCATAATAAGATAAAGAAATTAAACCTACTATAGAAATTTTCCTATTTCTATCCTAGCCACTAGCCTCAAGAGTGTTCGCCTGCCCTCCTTGTCCTCGTCTCTTCGGGCAATCCCTAGTGAAGTGTCCCATCTCCCCACAGTTGAAGCAAGCGCCCTTCCTTTTTCTGCAATCCTTGTTCAGATGAGTCGAGCTCCCACAAGTAAAGCACTTTTTCCCCTTCTTATCTTCAGACTTCTCATCCTTCTTTTGTGTTTCCTTTTTGGGCCCCGCTTTCTTGTTCTGTGGTTCTTCCTTCTTTGTCTCTTTCGGGCCCTTGTCTTCCTCGTGCAGTAGTGCCATATCCACCAATTTCTCGTAAGTTGCTCCCATGGGTACATGGGTCATGGCTCGGCTGTGCAGTGGCTCATTCAATCCTTTAACAAAGCGGAGAGCCTTTTTATGCTGAGTGTTGACTAAATCCAATCCGAATCTTGCTAGTTGGTTGAACTGGTTGACGTATTCCTTGACCGTCATACTTCCTTGCTTAAGAGATAAGAACTTTTCCAATTGTAAACTTCGTTCAGCTTGCGAGAGGAATTTTGTCTCAAACCTTGTTCTGAAATCCATCCATGTCTCAACCGGCCTCTTGGCGTTAGTGACTTCCCACCAGTAGGAAGCTTCATCTTTGAGCAGCCATACTGCCAACTGTACCTTCTGCCTATCGTCCACCTCGAAGATAACGAATAGATCCTCAGTTTCTTTGAGCCAATTCCTTGCTTCTACGAATGATTCAGTTCCTTTGAAATCCTTCCCACCCATGGCCCTAAAATCTCTATAGATCTTTGAGAAAGCAATTGCACGAGGAGGGGGTGGAGGAGGGGGATCATTTGCTGGACCTGCAGCGGCGGTCCTAGCCTCAAGATATTGACGAATCCAACCGGGTACATGAACACCCTCTGGTATCTCAGATGCTTCAGACATGCTGGAACGAAAAAGGAAAGGTTCAATACAAAAAGGACTGAAAGAAAGATATATGGCTGTTGGGGATCATGTTTTTCAAAATAAGCTTTATTTTTGAAAATACTTCCTTCCAAAACCTTTTTGAAAATAGTTTTCAAAAACTTTACCCAATCTGGTAACCTTCAGCTCTGATACCAAGTGTAACACCCCACCTCCGTTAAGGTCACTCACAAAGGGAATGCCTTAACTTTGGTGGAGCATTTTAGTAAATAGAACAGAAACTTACAAGACAAATAAAACAGTACTTGAAATTTTTTAACTTTATTACAGTAGAAACAGAAATCAATTTGGTTACATCCTTTCAAATCTCAGGATTCAAGTACAAATATCAGTCTTGTACAAAAGCCTTAAAAATGCATGTTTTAAAATCATAATCCCCATAGAACGGGAGCTATACAGAGCCAAGCCATACTTTAAGCACTTCAAGCAGAGAGAAATCCGGATCAAGCTAAAGTATACCCTCCTTGGATAACCTGGGGGGGAACGGAAGAAAGGAGGCGAAACAACAAGGGTCAGACAAAAAGTCTAGCAAGTCCAGTGACTTTCAGCATATGAAAAGATAATAATAATATGACATGAACATAAAACTGGATGAGAGATAACTGTAACAAGTGTAGCAGATATAACGGAAGAACAGAATGACATAGACTATTGCTTTACACTTCTCTGCACTAATACTAGTATAATAGAATTAGGTGTCACCCTAATGTCTAAACTGAAATAGAAACGGGTACAGAATAATTTAACAGAAACAGGATGCTAATAATGGGCCTTTACTACCCGATCAGAAACAGACAGATTCAGAAACAAATTAATCCCTACGGAAACAGAATGTAGAATTAGGTGTACACTAGTAATGGGCCTTTACCACCCGAACAGACGGTACCACGCAGAAACAGACAGGTGTTACCACCCAACAGAAACAGACGGTACCAACAGAAACAGACAGAACTAAGTGAACCCTAAAACCCTACCCCAAGCGATCGGCTCCCTAATACATAAATATCCTGTGTCGGCCCCACAATAGGGTGTATCACTCCCTAAAGTGACAACCAATTGGCACAGACCTATTTACAGATGTCACGACGTCTTACATCCTCAGAGGCAGATCGGGATCCATGCACGCACATGACCCGGTTGGAACGCACCATCAACACCCCTCGCCATTATCAGAATGAACCGCTTATAATTAGTTCAGTAAGTGTGCCTGGACCCTACTTCCTGTTGGGTCAAAGTTTTGATACCAGAAAGGGTTACTGACTAATATGGGTCCCAAACAACAGATGACACAAGTAATTCCCCTCCTAACCTTTTGTCCCCAGACTAACAGATTTCAGTTTAACTTGTCTACAAGTTTCAGACATACAAAATTTAGATTAACTAGTTCACTGATCAGGCAATCAAGTTAACAGGTTTTCAGACTAACGGATCAGATGTTCGGATTAACAGGCTTACAGATTAACTGGTTCCAGATTATCTAACTTTGTATTGGGCCTATGGATTCACGAAACGGGTTTATCAGATTCATTGGTCCAATTGGTTTAACCTTACCCAACACGTTTTAGACATCACAGTTATCTTAGATTTTCATTAATTAAATATTAATGCCCAAACCTCTCACATGAGACTGACAATTTGCGGCTACTGGTTAGGTCGGTTGGTTCCAGGCAGGTTTCTGTCGCAAACTGAGTCTAACCTCGGGTTTCAAGCACGTTATGACTAACTTCTCACATTAGAACCTATTGTTTGCGACCACTGAAATATGCCGGGCGGTTCCGGGCAGAATTACGTCGCAAACTCATTCTAACCTCGAGTTAGCCATGTTTATCTTTGCGGCCAATTAATTAACGATTTACCATTTATACTCATACCTAATATACATGTCAATTATTCATAGCTAATGACAACAACAGACTGAATATATCAACTTAACGGATATAGCAGATAACAAGTTTTGCAGATTAGGCGACTTAACGGGTTTAGCCGATTAAACAAACTAGCAGATTTTAGCATATAATAGATTAGGCATCTCAATAGACAAATTTAATAGACTAGGCATCTCAATCTAATTAGCAATTTAGGCAGAATTGGCAGATTAGAACTAGCAAATTAGGCAAATATATTAGATTTAATCATTCCTTAAGGTTTCACAACATATCTTGCCTAAATATAAATCTTGCCTAAGTTCACATGCATAAATAATAGTCATGATTCCCAATATGATCATTTATCCCATGTTTGCATTAAATTCACATAGCACAGATTATGGTCATAATTTACCATATATTATATGTTCCCCTTTTTATTAAATTGCAAAGTACAGAAGATCCATATATAGATTATACCAAATATAACCATAGATTACTATGCATGTCATATATCCCAAAGATCCCTTACTTAGGTGTTTATTTACATAATAGATATCCTACTTCCATGTAAATCTTTCTACCTGAGCCATATTCCCTTTTTTTAAAGTCATAGTCCGTTATATAAAATATGCCCAAGGATCTAGATCTAACCTGTATTATGTCTTTCTATTCAGATCTTAATTTTTAACATGCCTTATATTCCAGATTTACAAGTCATATATTATCATATGATAATCCCAAATTGTCATATATGCATAGATCTAGATCTAGTTTACAACCTATGTCCTTCACTCAAATCAGTCACTAATCAGTCCAATTATGCATCATTCATTTTATTGTCCCAAATATTTTAGCGTATGTTAATCTCTTATGAGATTGGCTCAGGCTCGTGGTAGCCTGGCTATAGAACAAAAAGAGGAAAGAGATAAGATAGATCCAAACAGAACAGAAAAGAACAGATATAATCTCATATTCAGATTTACAATTCATGTCACAATCAGAATTAACGTTTACATTGGAAAATAACTGTACTTGCCTTGATTGGATTAAAGAAAGAACTTTAACTTGTTGTAGAATCTTTGCAGAAACTTTAATCTCTAGTTTGAATTGAGTTGCTTAGGCTGATGTTGATTATCTTCTAGTTTTGATTCCAGCAGAGTAGCGACGCCATTATTTTATTTTAGTTAGAATAAAGGCAGAGTATAGGTAGAATGAAGTTGTGTGGAGAGAAAGTGAGGTTTGGGGGTGTTTTTATAGGAGAATAGGGTGATTTAGAGCCTTCAGATCAGTCCAGAAGTCATCAGAATCGTACAGCTCGAATACACATCATCCAGCCACTCAAAAGAAGACACGTCACCTCAGAACACTCCAGAATTCGGTGCTGGATTTGTATGGGCGCACTTGGCAGGTGCGCCAGTGTATTTTTGTACTGGCGCACTTCACAAGTGCGCCAGTGTATTCTGGCCTGTTTCCGGTTTTTCTGCCTAACTTCGTTCGTCCATATCTTCTTCATACGGACTCCGATTTATGCAAATTCGGACTCTATTTCGCGTATTTTTCCGAGACGAACACAATGGCGCAACCCGTTTCCCTTATTTCTTCTCCTAAAAATTAATTATACCTTGATTTTTAACTCTTATGTTTACAGAAAATACGGGGTGTTACAGATAAACTTCCGCCAACCATGCTGCCATTCTCTTACTCTTAACAGGAATGAAATGAGTGCTTTTAGTAAGCCTATCAACTATAACCAAAATACTGGTGTTGCCTTTCCTCGATCTAGGCAAACCATCAATGAAATCCATAGAGATGCTCTCCCACTTCCAATGTAGGACCTCCAAATGATGAAGTAAACTACATGATTCTTTTGCTCATCTTTGACTTGATGGCAAATCAAACATCGAGAAACAAACAACACTACATTTTTCTTCATCCTATCTCAAAACAAAACCCTCTTCAAATCCCTATACATCTTGTCACTGCCGAGATGGATAGTCATCCTAGAATGATGGTCTTCCTCAAGGACTGCCTTCAACAGACTCTCAACTCGGGGAACACAAATCCTTCCATCTCGTCACAACCATCCTCTGTCATCCGTGGAATATCTACTGTAGTGACTAGAAGTATCCCCTCTACTGAGCCTATCCAAGATGTCTGATGTCTGTGGGTCCTCTCGCTGTGAAGTTCCTATCTGATCCAAAAGAGTAGGTCACACCTCTAACGATGCAAATAACCCAGGTGTAAACTCGGTGGGGGGCCTTAAATTAAAGGTCGACATATACTCCAAGCTCTGCCTCTCTACGAATAGAGGACTCATGGTCATCCTCTACCTACTCAGTGCATCTGCCACTACATTACCCTTGTCAGGGGCATAAGCAATCTCAAAGTCATAGAATGTTAGGAACTCTATCCATCTCTGTTGCCTCAAATTGAGATCCTTCTGCGAGAACAAATGCTTTAGAGAATTATTATCAGTATACAACTCGAACTTCTCTCCAAGTAGATAATGACATTAAGTCTTAAGCGTGAATACCGTGGCAGCTAACTCTAATCATGGGTAGGGTAGTTCTTCTCATGAACTCTTAACTTTCTACCACCATAACATACTACCCTTCCCTCCTGCATCAAAACAGCACCAAGCCCTATACCACATGCATCGGCGTATAGTGTGAACACCTTGTTCCCATCAGGCAAAGTTAAAACTGGGGATGTTGTCAAAGTCCTCTTCAATCGCTGAAAAGCATCCTCATAGTCAATATCCTAAGAAAATGTCAGATTCTTCTTCGACAGTCTGGTGCGTGGGGATCATATCTTTGTGAAGTCCTTAATGAACTTCCTATAATATCCTGCTAAAACAAGAAAACTCTTCACTTCCATTGCATTATTTAGAATCTTCCAATCTTGAACTACAATAACCTTTGCGAGATCCACTACTATCCCATCCTTAGAGACCACATGCCCTAAAAATCTCACATCCCTTCTCCAAAAATGTCATTTGGAGAATTTTGCCTTAGGCTGATGCGCTTAGAGAGTCTTCAAAACCTCCCTTAAATGTAGGGCATGCTCTTCTTTATTCTTCGAGAAAATCAAGATGTCATCAATAAAGACCACAACGAACTTATTCAGAAACTCCCGGAATACCCTACTCATCAGATCCACGAAATAGACGGGTGCATTCGTCAACCCAAAAGGCATGACGAGCCACTCGAAGAAACTATCTGGAGTTCTAAAAGCGGTCTTGTCTATGCTGTCCTCGGCTACCCTCAGCTGATGAAACCCCGTGGCCAAGTCTAACTGGGGGAAACAAATGCACCAACAAGTTGATCAAACAGATCATTTATCCTCAGAAATGGATGCCTATTCTTCTTAGTGAGCTTATTCAACTACCATAATCCACACATAAGCGAAGCGAGCCATCTTCCTTAGTCGCAAAAACAACTAGAGCACCCCATTCCGAGATGCCTTTCCTAATAAACGCTTCACAAGTAACTCCCCTACTTGTTTGCTGAGCTCCCTCTGCTCCCTAGGAGCCACGTGGTGTACAGGAAATGTGACTGGCTTGGCATTGTCCACTAAGTACATCCGGAAATTGATCTCGCGCCTCGGAGGTAAGCCCTTAACCTCCACAAAAACATCTGAATACTCACATACTACTGGTACAGATCGTAAATCATCGACAGAAGCATCAAGCGATTCTAGGAAACTAAGCATGACAGATCCTTTTGGGTCACAAAAATCTTGAGAGTCCTCCCATAGCAAGTTAAAAGTCTAATGACACTCCTCTCATAGTCTAGAATGGAAGCATACATTGCTAGCCAATCCATCCCTAGAATCGGACCATAGCCCATGAAACCAAGCACAGATGCGTCGCACTCAAATTTGACGCCCAACACAGATATCCTCAAACCCCGACAAATCAAAAACAGATGAGCTGATCCCCCAATAGGGTTTGAGACAACAACGGGATTTGAAACCATACTAGTACTAAGGTGCAGAGACTCAACGATAGAATCAGATATAAAAGAATGTGAAGTGCCAGAATAAAAAAAAATCATAACAGGATGATCGGAAAGAGAAATCAAACCTTCAGTAGAAACTTTCCTACCTTCGTCTGTTCCACTGCCCTAGAGCATATACCGGCTCTCCAGATGGTCTTGTCTTTTGCCCCTATCCTTCCTTCTTCGGGCATTTCCTAGTATAGTGTTCGAACTCACCATAGTGAAAACAAGCATTCCTTCTTTTTCTGCAACCTTTGACCAAATGACTCAAGCTCCCACAACCAAAACATTTCTTTTTGCCTTTACTTGAACTTTATTAGGCTTCCCTTCTTTCATCTATATTCCCTTCTTGGGCCACCATTTTTCTCATCCTTGGGCTATTCTCCTCAGCCCTAACTCCCTTATTCTCCACTTACCATCCTTGTGTAACATGTTAACAAGTCTCTTGAAAGTTGCCTCCATTGCACGGAAATCCTTACGAAGCTTGAGAGAAAATTAGTCACAGGTGGAACTACTGCGGCTACAGATAGAGGTTAGGCACTTCCTTGCCTTTCAGCATGTGCCATAGTTTTAACATGCCTATGGAACCTTGCTGCAATGGAGACACGCTTCGGGAAGAAATGGTTCCCCAGACATGCTGAAAAGAAAAGGAAAAGGGTTTCAAACAGAGAATCAAAAGATATTTCGTATGGCTTTGGGGAATATATTTTTCAAAACAGACTTTTCTTTTGAAAATTTCTTTTAAAACCTTTTGAGAGAAAAATTAAAACCTTTTATCCGATATGGTAACCTTCAGCTCTGATACAATATGTGACACCCTATGTCCGTTAATGTCACTCTTTATCAGAATGCATTAAGTTCTGCGAAGCATTATAGGTAATCCAAAACAGAAACATCACAAGATTGGTATAAAATAAAAGTAGAATCTAAACACTTTATTCTTCAAACATAAAATGTCGTGGTCCAAAACCTAGTTATAACATAAGTCTGAAATACAAAAAACCCATTACATCAAATTAAAGTATCTGCCTTGTACTAAAATCATTAGAGTACAGTAATATAAAATCATAGTCCGCAAAAAGAGCCATATCAGAGTAGATAGGTATTCAAAGCGGTACATCCAAGCAGCTCCAAGCAAAAATATAAGAGGAAAACCTAATCAAGCCTGAGTATTCCAACCCTGAGAACCTGGGGGGAGGAAGAGAGAGAAAAGGAAACAAAATGGGTCAAACATTAAGTCTGGCGAGTCCAATTACTTTAGCATATAAATTAGTAAAAGGATCATGACAGGCATATAAACTGGATGAGAGAGATAACAGTATCACAAGACAGGTATAACTAAATGAGCAGGATAAGCAAAATAAACAAAATAGGTTATGCATCCCAAATGCTTTTCTCTACACCAATACTAGTATAAATAAGCAGAATGATCCCAATAGAAAAAGATGGTAGAATTAGGTGTATTTCTAGTGACAGGTTTTACCCCCAACAATAATAACAGGCAGCCCAATAGATATAATGGGTGTTACCCCCAAATGATAATAACAGACTCCTAAACATGAAGAACTAGATGTACCCTAATTACTACCCCAATCAATCGGCTCCCAATCCGGTAGATACCCTGTGTTGGCCCCACGTTAGGATGTATCACTTCCTAAAGTGGCAACCCCTTTTCCTGATAGGCACGACCATATCTACTTATGTCATAGCATCTTTATCTTTCGAGAAATCCGGACCCATGCACGCACATGACTCCATTGGAATGCGTCGTCAACACCTGCACCCATATGAACCTCTTATAATCAACTCAGTAAGCGTGCCCCTGACCCCTACCTAGCTCGGGGTCCCTCTTTGGATACCAATATGGTTTACTGACTGATATTAGTTTCACACAACAGATGATACAAGCCGCCCCTAGGCTTGCATCCCCACTACTAGGATTTCTAAAGGTTATGCTTAACAGATTAACAAGCCTGCATAACCCCAACATATTAAACAGGTTAAGTTTATTTGGTTTATATAACCCACCATAGATTTAACAGATTTACTTAACCCCTCATTTGTTCAAACGAGTTTATTTAACCCTTACACAATTTGATAGGTTCATGTAACCCCCACAGATTTAAACAAGTTAAGTATTACAGCTTAACAGGTTATTATCATTTCCCTTTCATGCATGTTAATGCACCAGACCTCTCACATTAAGTTGACCACTTGTAGATATTGGATATGTCGTTTGGTTCCAGGCATACTTCTACCGCAAATTTGAATTAACCTTGTGTCTTAGTACCGTTACGTTTACATTATGTACTAGACCCCTCACATTAGACTAACCACTTGTAGATGTTGGATTTGTTCGGTGATTCCGGGCAAACTTATACCACAAGTGTAATCTAACCTCGTATCTAAGTACGGTTACAGTTTCTATTTACTGTAATTTTAGGCATATTCGTTCTTAGACAATTATTCATGTTCCTCATAGGTTATGCCCCTAAATCCCTAGTCCGATTCACGATCACAAGTTATGCCCTAATTTATATTTCCCAACTGTTCCCAATTTCATCCGTTTGCATATTTCGGTGATAGGCCTAGGCTCGAAGGTAGCCTAGGCTATAAAGATAAAAAAGGGAAAGAGGAAGAGAAGAGAATAGAAATAGACATAATAACAAAACAGACGTATGATGATAAAATTGAGCATAATAACAGATTAGGCATATGATGACATAATTGGGCACAATAACACAATAAGCATATGATGATTGAATTGGGCATATGAGAACTGAACAGTAGATCAGGTGTACAAGTAAGGGCAGATCTATTTAATTTTGGTTCAGGATATTAACAGGCACAAGTTTAGATCCAAACTTATAAACATGTCAAGATTACTTATTAAATGTTTATATCTAAAAGCAACATAAACTCACAAGGACTGGATCTAAAGAACTGAGAAAAGAGTGTTGATGCCGTAACATAGATTCTTGAATACGTATAAGTCATTGTTGTAGAAGAATAGGCTAATTTAGTCTGAGCTAGGGTAGCATCTCGTTATCTCCATTGTTTTGGGTGAATAAACCAATAGAAATGAGGTCCTATTTATGCCTCAAGCCAACGAATCAGGTCAAGAAACGCGTCCAGGTTCTGAAAATGGATCTGCCCCAGATCTGGGTGGGGTCGACACCGGGGTCGATCCTAGGGTCGACACGCCTATGTGTGGGTTGACCCTCAATGGGTCGATCTCCCCCGTGATTTTCCCTCATTGATTTTGATTTTCTAGACCAGTTTATTTATATATTTTTTGCATATTTGTATACAAACTTCAAGGCTTAATAACTTCTTCATACAATGTCCGTTTTTACGCAAACTCAGTGTCTATTTTAAGCAGAATTCCGAGACAAACACAATGGTGCAGTCTTTTTTCCTTAATTCCCAATATTTAATTAAGTATTCTTTAGTTTATCATTATTGTGTTCTTTAAATTATGGGGTGTTACAGAGTAAAACTGGTAACTTGATACTCTAAAGCTACTAAGTTGAATTATGATAATTCAACTGTTGGTTGTCTAGAAGTTGGGAGATGAGTATATTTCTTAATGATTTTGATATTTCTTTGATCGAATCTTCTGTCTGGCATGGTTGCTTTGGTGCACTTATATCAACTGTCATTCATATATATCACAACTTTCCCCAAGTAGAAAGAGAGTGAAACCGGGCCAGATCAATCATTAAAAAGGCTATGTGAAATTTCTGCAAAGGTTTCTGAGCATGTACATTTAGGTACAAATGATTTTGTGGTATATTGAATAATGAATATTGTTAATATAATTCATTAGTGAATTTGGCCTTCTTATCCTTTTTATTATTTGGATCATGATATATAGAATTTTTGAGTCGACAATTATATGGTCCAAAACCCCATAAATTTAGTAGTTATTCACAATCACTTTTGCACAGGCATATTTACTCTCTTCTCAAGTACCAAGTTGCACAAAAGGGAGAGGATATTTATGATCTCTAAAATTCAATGCCAACATTGCAGTAATTACTACCGTGTCGAGTCTTCCAAATTAGAGACATCCAGTCTTCCAAATTTGGTGTAGTGCTCGGTTGTCTAAGGGAAACTTATTCAAGTGAAAAAACAGAATTTATGATTCTGACATGGTAAGCTTATTTCATGCATGTTGAAAATTTTAAATATCATAGATTTAGACATACTCCATGGTCAGTTACTTTTTACATAACCTTTTTCAGTTTTTCTTGTAAAGGAAAACGTTTTTTTACTCTAAATTTGTGCCAATTTTCAATTCTCTTCCCTTTGAAAGAATTTCTGCAATGAAGTTAAATCTTTATTCACAATTTTAATTATTTCTCCTTATTATTGCATATTTGTCACCTTCATTACGATTCTAAGATATAAAGTTAGGATGTTTTGGCCACCAATCAACATATTCTTCGCGCATAGACTCTGCTTTCAGCTGGAACCAAGTATGCTTCTCCTACTTAGTAAGATTACTAAGTGTTTGCGGGTAAGTGGGTAAGATTTATTTGGATTGTATAATTATGTTATTTTCTATCAGCTTGAAATCACGGTTTGTGGTCTTCTTTCTTGTTAGAACTCTGTCAGACTAATGTAAGATTCGGCCTTTTAGATTTAATTAGTTTGCGGTCTTCTTTCTTGTAAGGATTTTGCCAATCTAATTTAAGATTCATCCCTTTAGAGTTAATTAGTTTGTAATGGAATTTATCTATATTGGCTATACTGGTCAAAAATATTTATATCTATAAATCAATTTATAATTTTCATAGCCGACATATACTGGTCATGAACAAGTATATTAGCAATGATCTATTTCAAATTTTGATGTTTAGGTCTTTTCTAATTTAGATTTTAATCCTTGTTTGAAGATATGTCAGGTATATTAGCAATAATATTGATTTTGATCCTTGATAGAGAGAATGAGTTCAACTCTATTCTATTTTATTCATATTCCTCTACATATATGCCGTTGAGATGAAGCAAGAGGTGATGAACATATGATGTCGATTGCAAGCCTATAGTAGGATATATGCTGAAGCATACTGAAGCAAATTCTGAAGTGCTATGTGGTAAACCGTTTCTTCTAAAAGATCAAAAAATATACATTTTGTAATCTTTCATCTTTTTCATATGCATGCAGCTCTATTGGAATGATTTCACATTTAGGCATATTGCTCTAACAGCATGTGTTTTCTATTTTCTTACCAGCAAACTAATGTTGATTGATAAATACGTTTTGAGGTATCTGTAGTGACCCGAAAATCCGGTCCCATTTGAGCTGACTAAATAACACAAGTCCAACCCCAAATTGCACTGGAAATTCAAGAAACTAATAGAAAGAAGATAGAGGGTGAGAATAGATAAGGTAGAACTATTAGAATAGAAGAAGAAGAAGATCATCATCATCAGAGTAACACGAATCTCACAGCGGAACGAATAAAATATAACATACTTTTTAAATGCAAACAGTATATGTATACAATAACATTGCAGAGTACAACACTTAAAACACAGCGAAAATAACTATAGCTATATGATCCTGAAGCCTCCTGCTCCAAGCTCTTCCAGTATATCTATAAATCCCAACTACTTGACTGCCCGTACAAATTTAGGCACCCAAGAGTTTAGGGAAACAAAACAAATAAACTCCGGGTCAGTCATGGACTGGTGTGAGTAAACTCAAATCATTTTAACAGGTATATGATATCTCATAAGACCACGCCGGGAATACGGAACAGGTTTTTCCCTTATGAGAATCCAACATCTTTGAAAAGCAGTATCACTGATATTATAATAATGTCTAAATACAATTAGATATCAATCTAGCAGAAACGCTTTCATCTCACGTTCTACATATATAGTATACAATCAAAACCGCGGGTGCGTATTGGATGATTGGATTTCCAACTATGACAAGGTATGGAACCACCTTCCGATCAGTGTACTCTAGGAACGATACACTGGAGTTCAACAAGAACATCTTGTAACTCAGCCACACATGACCGACCACTCATTTCGCTTGAGTGTATCGAATGTACATCACCAACGGTTAGGATCAGCAACCGTTTCCCGTATATATATGGGACAACATTGATAGATTAAAGAAGCAAATGAATATTCTCTAGATAGGTGATTATACACCCTACTTCGGTGCGACCGACTTAGCCATGCTGCCTGCCCGATTTTTGTCATTTACCGGATGTGAGGCTAGAAGCTACGATTATCTATCTTTCCTTGATAGCACAATTAATTTGAATGCCACATTATCAGATCCGTTAATCATTAGTTGGATCTGCACAAATAGATTCTGGATATTATGCGATCCGTTGGCCACCATATATATTTGTACAGTCCAACCCATTCAATCATTGGAAATACTTTGTCAGACATTCGTCCATTTACGTTCGTTCTGGGATTGAACGAAACCGAAGGCACTATTCTGTAAACAGGACAGCCCTTGCATAACACCGTCTTCAATTAGCTTCATCGTATTTAATCACAACGCTTATGTCAATATGGAGTGGTTCTTCGGATAATAATCCAACCGGTCTCTCCATATTTACAACGTAAAATGGTCAAAACTTGATAGTCTGTGATTTAACTATCAATGAAAACATGTCGGTGTACAAACAACGATCTTATTTCTAGATAGAAATTTGATCGATCAACCATCATCATATATATATATATATACATATATATTCATATTTCCTTATTTTCTATGATTAGAAAATATATGTTATTTACATTGGAAAACATTTCCAATCCTCATTCACGTATTGCTACCATTCGACAACGATTAGTCCCTAACTGTAAACTAGTAAGAGAACAATTCTCTAAGTATAAATCCCGAAGGCCGAAACCAACATCAGATCGATACTCAGGAAACTATTAAACTTACAAATCTCTAGTCAGTTTCTAATTTTTGTTTAACTTCACTTCTTAATTTCTATATTCGATTAACCCCTTTTGATAAACTACATTTGATTAACTCCTTTTGATAAACTACATTTGATTAACTCCTTGTGATAAACTACGTTTGATTAACTCCTTTTGATAAACTATGTTTGATTAACTCCTTTTGATAAACTACGTTTTCCGTTACAACTATTTCCTTTTTATAACGTTTACTTACCGTTACAAATATTTCCTATTTATAACTTCTATTTACCGTTACAAATATTTCCTATTTATAACTTCTGTTTACCGTTACAAATATTTCCTATTTATAACTTCTATTTACTGTTACAAATATTTCCTGTTTATAACTTCTATTTACCGTTACAAATATTTCCTATTTATATCGGTTTATTTGTTTTATAAATAAATATCCCTTTATTCTATTTATTTTCTAAATAAATATCCCTTTTATAAAACTCTATTTGTTTTATAAAAAAAATTCCTTTTATAAAATCCTGTGATTTTATAAATAATTTCCTTTTTATAAAATTCTGTGATTTTATAAATAATTTCCTTTTTATAAAATCCTGTGATTTTATAAAATTCCTTTATTTCAATATACATTGAAATATTCCTTTTTACAACTCAGGGTTTCTTATGGTATTTAACTATCAAACAACAATGATCAATATCATTTTAACATACATAATCCATAATAGATTTATACATCACATCATAGATCACAATATATGAAAACAGTAAAATAATTGTTGAGGAATCCAGTCGGATTCCTCCAACCTGTTTCCTGCATCACAGATGTTAAACAATATAGATAACATCACCTTCAGTTCCATACGATATATTCTGTTAAACAGAATCAATATAGAAAATTTAACTAACTGACTAGCAGTTCAATCAAACAATCAACACACAGTAAATCAGACAATTTCTAAAAGTTCTAAAAATACAACATGAAATTATAAACTGTTCAGAGTTAGTGAGATTTACTCACATTGGCAGCTCATCGTTAAAGAACGATAAACTGTTGTTTGATTTGAATCAAACAGTTTATTTCGCCATAAATTCAAACTAGCCCCAATCTACTCCCAGTCAGTCCTATTTGGTAGTCGTTGTCCATATGATCCCAACAAATCTTGTTTCGCTGAAATTCGATATCGTATGACCGAGTTATGATACTTACAAGTTGGTATAAATATTTAATTTAAATAAAACAAGGATTTTATTTTCTATATGGGCTTTAACCTTTACTATTTACCTCGGCCCACTAACATGCGCCAGCCCATCCCCATTTAACCAACTCCACCCGCAAACAAAAATCCGCACTCCAGAATCCTTCTTCCCAAATCGTGTAATCAAAATCCACCGCTCCTCTAAAACACCAGTAGCCGACTTCTTCGACCACACTCCTCCAATACACCACCGTTTAAAAATCTGAGGGTACCAACTTCATCTCCTCACCTCAATACTGCCACAAACCAATTACAACGCTGCACTGTCCCTTCTTGTGCTGACCCCAGATCCGCGCCCTTCCATCCCTTCTCTTCGCAAGTTTTTCTTCCCGGATCCAAAGATAATCCATGTTTCCAGTCAGGGTATCCAATTTCGGCGTATTTTCAAGTAGTCCGCACTGTTGTCACTGATCCGCGAGGCTCTCGGTTTCCGTCCTTACACCATCGTTCGAAGCTTGCGCCTCCCGTGTTTTGTCTCGTTGGCAGCAGTCCCTTCCAAGTCTTCAGTACGAGCGCGAGTCCCTGTCACCCTCGTTTAATTCAAAACCCCCCTAAACAATTTCGATTTTAAAAGCTACGGTTTTTCTTTTGGGTTTTCATTTCTGGAAAGTGAAGGAGCTTATGTATGCTCATGTATATATATTAATAGCTGAGGGATTACTTAGCCTTGAAGTTTCTATAGAATACATATAAGTATTCTGTGGAACGAAAAGACTCCACGTATGGGCTTGTCATAGCGTACAGAGTTGGGGTAGGTGTTATACTTGGTTGATAAGCAATATGGTGTGTAGTAGTCATGCTGTAGGGTAGCTGCGATGACACTTCTTCTCCTAGTTCTGTTGATTTGCCCTTGTACGTGTAGAGTAAATAAATATATGTATATAGTTACTTCCTTGCCTGTTAAGGAAAAGAAAAGAGGCATACACCATATTTTACATATATGTTTATGCGTTCACTAGGTGGTACAAAACTAAATCTCATTTCAACATAAGCCAATGCCTTCTACTATTTTTCACATTCTAGTTTGGTAATATAAACCCGTTATAAACCCTTAAGTGATATCTGCGAACATTTTTCTTTTATTTTTAAAACTTCAAGTGGTAGAGGAATGAAGACGTATCACTTCAACATGGATTGTACATGCTAATAAATTTCATATTTGCGTTCCAACCCTTAAAAGTTATGAACTGGAAGTATGATGCAAGACATATGCGAACACTGCAGATTCATTTGCAACTTTTTCCTTAATAGTTCATTTGCACAATATTAACTTCAAATGTAGTTTTATTATTTACACAGTGTACGGTTTTGATATGGGTTGCATACACCTTGTTTAAGTCTAAAAGGTTATTGTAACACCCCGCATTTTCTGTGAACTTAAGAATTACAAATCAGAGTATAATTAAAATATAAAATCAGAATCAAGGGAAACGGGCTGTACCATTGCGTTCGTCTCGGAAAAATACGCGAAATAGAGTCATAAATTTCGTAAATCGGAGTCCATATGACCAAGTTATGGCCTTCCAAAGTTTAGAAAAAAATTAAACAGCACAGACCAGGTCGACTGGGGAGTCGACCCTAGAGTCCACCTGCCCCCAGGGGCTCGACCCTAGAGTCGACCTTCCCCCATGGGGTCAACCCTAGAGTCGACCCTAAAGTCGACCTGCCCCCAGGGGGTCGACCCTAGAGTCGACCCTAGTGTCGACCTGGGGGTCGACCTGCCTCCCGAATCTGCTTTTCTGCCTGGGTGCGTTCTGATGTATCTGGTCTCGTTTTCTGTCTAGATTCGTCTGCCTAAACCTATTTAAACAGCCCCAAACCCAGCCTTCTCTGCCCACAATTCTATTCTGCTTCTACTCTGCCTCTGTTCTAAATTAAAAATAAAAATGGCGTTGCTACTCTGCTGGAATCAAAACTAGAAGACAATCAACATCAACCTAAATTCAATTAGAGATTAGAGCTTCTGCAACGGTTCTACAACAACTAGAGTTCTTTTTTAATCCAAATGAGGCAAGTACAGTTATTCTCCGCTATAAACGTTAATTTTGATTGTGACATGAATTCTAAATCTGAATCTGAGGTTATATCTGTTCTGTTTTGATTTGATTTATCTTATTCTGTACCTCTTTCCTCTTTCTGTTCTATAGCCAGGCTACCACGAGCCTGAGCCAATCTCATAAGAGATTAACATACGCTAAAATGTTTGGGACAGTAAAATGAATGATGCATGAATTTTGCATGGCCAATAGGTGACTGATTTGAGGAAAGAACATGGACTATAGCTAGAACATAAATCTGAGATGATTTGACATGTTATGTTTATAACATAAAAAGGTATTGAACATATGATTTGTGGACACAACATTAAAAGGTATATAATTGAACCTATGACTTGATTTTGTGGCATAAAGACTATTGAACATACGACTTGAGAAGTTGGTTAATCTGTGACTGATTTAAGAAAAAGGACATAGGTTGTAAACTAGATTTAGATCTATGCATATTCTGTGAATTGGAAGAAGAGGAACCATGGTATGTTAACATATGACTTGAGATAAGGAGAATATGGTTTAGGTATAAAGATTTACATTAAAGTAGAATATCTATCAAATATGAATAACACCTAAGTAGGAGATTTTTGAATATATGACATGCATTGAAATAGATGGCAATAGTTGGTATAATTTATATGTGAATCTTTTGTACTAGGCAAGTGGAATTAAATTGGGACATGTAAATTATGACCATAATCTGTGACATGCAAATTCAATGCAAACTTTGGGTATATGATCCTAGTGTGAATCATGACCACTATTTAGGCATGCAAATTTAGGCCAAATTTATAATTAGGCAAGATATGTGAAACTTTAAGGAATGATGAAAATCAGTTATAATTTCCTAATTTGCTAGTTATGCTATATTTGCCTAATCTGTTAGTTTTATTATATCACCTAATCTGCTAGTTCTATTATATTGCTTAATCTGCTAGTTCTGCTCTACTGCCTAGTTTACTAGATCTATTCATCTGCTAGATCTGTCATTCGCTAAGTCTGTTGAAAGTGCCTAAATCTGTTAAATTTATTTGTTTAAATGCCTAACCTGTTATATGCCAAAATCTGCTAAGTTGCTAAATCTGTTAAATCCGTTAAGTCATATAATCTGGAAAATTTGTTATCTGCTGTGTTGATATAATCATCCTGTTATTGATATAATCTGAATTGGCATATATATTGGCCGTGCGCATAAACGGTAAATTATTAATTAATTGGCCGCAAAGATAAACGTGACTAACTCGAGGTTAGAATGAGTTTGCGGCGTAATTCTGCCCGGAACCGCCCGGCACATCCGGTGGCCGCAAAAAATAGGTTCTAATGTGAGAAGTTAGTCATAACCTGCTTAAGACACGAGGTTAGGTCTGGCTTGTGGCAGAAGTCTGCCCGGAACCACCCGGCCCATCCAGCGGCCATAAGCTAGCGACCTAATGTGAGAGGTCTGGGCATTAATAAATAATTAATGCAAATCTAAGATAAGAATGACGTCTAAAACGTATTGGGGGAAATAGGGTTAAACCAACTGGATTAATAGGTGTAGTAAACCCGTCCATGAATCTGTAGGCCCAATACAAAGTTAGACAAATCTGAAAAATCTGTACATCTGATCTGTTAGTCTGAAAACTTGTTAACTTAATCTGTGAACTAGTAAATCTGAATTCTGTATGTCTGAACTTGTAAACAAGTTAATCTGAGATCTGTTAGTCTGGAGACACAAGGTAAGGAGGTGAATTACTTGTGTCATCTGTTGTTTGGGACCCATATTAGTCAGTAACCCTTTCTGGTATCAAAACTTTGACCCAACAGTAGGTAGGGTCTGGGCACGCTTACTGAACTAATTATAGGTGGTTCATTCTGATAATGGCGAGGGGTGTTGATGGTGCGTTCCAACCGGGTCATGTGCGTGCATGGATCCCGGTCTGCCTCTGAGGATGTAAGACGCCGTGACATCTGTAAATAGGTCTGTGCCGATTGGTTGTCACTTTAGGGAGTGATACACCCTACTGTGGGGCCGACACAGGATATTTATGTATTAGGGAGCTGATCGCTTGGGGTAGGGTTTTAGGGTACACTTAGTTCTGTCTGTTTCTGTTGGTACCGTCTGTTTCTGTTGGGTGGTAACACCTGTCTGTTTCTGCGTGGTACCGTCTGTTCGGGTGGTAAAGGCCCATTACTAGTGTACACCTAATTCTACATTATGTTCCCGTAGGGATTAATCTGTTTCTGCTTCTGTCTGTTTCTGATCGGGTAGTAAAGGCCCATTATTAGCATTCTGTTTCTGTTAAATTATTATGTACCCGTTCCTGTTTTAGTTTATACATTAGGGTGACACCTAATTCTGTTAGACTAGTATTAGTGCAGAGAAGTGTAAAGCAATAGTTTATATCATTCTGTTCTTCTGTTATATCTGCTACATATGTTACAGTTATCTCTCATCCAGTTTTATGTTCATGTCATATTATTATTATCTGTTCATATGCTGAAAGTCACTGTACTTGCCAGACTTTTTGTCTGACCCTTGTTGTTTCGCCTCCTTTCTTCCGTTTCCCCCCCAGGTTATCCAAGGAGGGAATACTTTAGCTTGATCCGGATTTCTCTTTGCTTGAAGTGCTTAAAGTATGGCTGGGCTCTGTATAGCTTCCGTATGGGGATTATGATTTTAAACCATGCATTTTGAAGGCTTTTGTACAAGACTGATATTTTGTACTTGAATTCTGAGATTTGAAAGGATGTAACCATATTGATTTCTGTTTCCGCTGTAATAAAATTAAAAAATTTCAAGTACTGTTTTATCTGTCTTGTAAGTTTCTGTTCTGTTTACTAAAATGCTCCACCAAAGTTAAGGCATTCCCTTTGTGAGTGACCTTAACAGAGGTGGGGTGTTACACTTGGTATCAGAGCTGAAGGTTACCGGATTTGATAAAGAATTTTTGAAAACTATTTTCAAAAAGGTTTTGAAAAGGAAGTATTTTCAAAAGTAAAGCTTATTTTGAAAAACATAGTCCCCTAAGCCATATATCTATCTTTTGATCCTCTGCTTGAATCCTTGTTTCCTTCTTTCTTGAGTCTCTGGGGCTCCCGGTTTTCTGGGGGGTAACCTCGTCGAAGGGCAAAGTAGTGCCCGACTTCCATCGGTAGCTGTAGTAGTTTCACCTGCGGCTAGTTTTCTTTAGAGCTTTGAAGGATTTTTCCGGGCGATGGAGGCAGCTTTCGAGGGATTGGTCAACATGTTACACAAGGATAGTAAAGATGAGAATGATGAGGTTTGGCTAAGGAGCATAACCCAAAGGTGAGAAACTCATATAGACTTAGTTCACAATGGAGGCAAAAGGGAAACACAAAAGAAGGAAGGAAAGTTTGAAGATAAGGAGGAGGAAAGTGTTTTACTTAGGGAAGCTCGACTCATCTGAATAAGGATTACCGAAAGAGGAAGGGGAGGGTGCTTGCTTCAACTGTGGTGAGATGGGGCACTTTACTAGGGACTGCCCGAAGAGACGAGGGCAAGGAGCGCAGGCAAACTCTCTCGAGGCTAGTGGCTAGGATAGGAGTAGGAAAATTTCTATAGTAGGTTTAATTTCTTTATCTGATTATGGAGTTAAGATTTTTTCTGATTCTGGTATTTTGATTTTGTAATCGATACTCTGCACTTTAATACTAGTATTATTTCTGAATTCCTCTATAGACTATGACCCATAAGGATTGTGGCTCATCTGTTTGAGATTGGGGTTTGAGGGATATCTGTGTTAGGCGTCAAATATGACGCATATATTCTGAGTTTTTGTGGGATATGATTTTATCATGCTTAGCTTCCGAAGAATCATTAGGGAACCTGATCTGTACCAGTAGTCTGTAAATATCTGAATACTTCTGATAAGATTTCCAGTTTTGACATTGTCTAAAGAGGGTAACCCTCTGGGTGTCAATCTGATGTTGATTTCGGTCTTCGGGGTTGACCCTTAGGGGAATTATTTTCTCAACCAATGTCTGATAGGAATCAAGTTTTTGTTTTATCTGTACTCGCTTCCATCATCCTATCGATCGAGTGTTCAACTTATAGATAGGAATCCTAATGGGTGTAAACATGTGTTTGAGACATGTTATGTTTGATGGTTGCAAGTGGATGCAAGTGTTTGCTAGTGGTTGCTCGTGGACGCATATACACACACTAGGCACTAGATCGGCTCGAAAATACTCTCATACTGCATATGGATGTGTGAGCATTTTAAATTTTTATGGATGCAAAATGGTTGAATCAGCACATGGATGTTGCATATGAGTGGATGGTTGTGCACTCATATAGAAATGATATGTATCAAATAGGAAAATTGCATACATATTGGACTCATGGAACTGACATAATTCACATTAAGGAGGTCAACTGAATCAGTAGACCGCCTGATCTTTGCATTAGACAAGGAACATATACACACACTTTTGCAAATGTTCATACAGCACTAGAAATTTGTAAGGACAATAGATGCTTGTGGATGATGACTGAGTAGATGAGTGATTGGATGGTAGGACACATTCTTCTTAACTTGAAGATTTCGGGGACGAAATCCTTTAAGGAGGGGAGAATGTAACACCCCGTATTTTCTGTGAACTTAAGAATTACAAATCTGAGTATAATTAAAATATAAAATCAGAATCAAGGGAAACGGGCTGTGTCATTGCGTTCATCTTGGAAAAATACGCGAAATAGAGTCCGAAATTTCGTAAATCGGAGTCCATATGACCAAGTTATGGCCTTCCAAAGTTCAGAAAAAAATTAAACAGCACAGACCAGGTCGACTGGGGAGTCGACCCTAGAGTCGACCTGCCACCAGGGGGTCGACCCTTGAGTCGACCTTCCCCTAGGGGGTCGACCCTAGAGTCGACCTGCCCCCAAGGGGTCGACCCTAGTGTCGACCTGGGGGTCGACCTGCCTCCCGAATCTGCTTTTCTGCCTAGGTGCGTTCTGATGTATCTGGTCTCGTTTTCTGTCTAGATTCGTCTGCCTAAACCTATTTAAACAACCCCAAACCCAGCCTTCTCTGCACACAATTCTATTCTTCTTCTACTCTGCCTCTGTTCTAAATTAAAAATAAAAATGGCATTGCTACTCTACTGGGATCAAAACTAGAAGACAATCAACATCAACCTAAATTCAATTAGAGATTAGAGCTTCTGCAATGGTTCTACAACAACTAGAGTTCTTTCCTTAATCCAATTAAGGCAAGTATAGTTATTCTCCGCTATAAACGTTAATTTTGATTGTGACATGAATTCTAAATCTGAATCTGAGGTTATATCTGTTCTGTTCTGATTTGATTTATCTTATTCTGTACCTCTTTCCTCTTTCTGTTCTATAGCCAGGCTACCACGAGCCTGAGCCAATCTCATAAGAGATTAACATACGCTAAAATGTTTGGGACAGTGAAATGAATGATGCATGAATTTTTCATGGCCAATAGGTGACTAATTTGAGGAAAGAACATGGACTATAGCTAGAACATAAATCTGAGATGATTTGACATGTTATGTTTATAACATAAAAAGGTATTGAACATATGATTTGTGGACACAACATAAAAAGGTATATAATTGAACCTATGACTTGAGTTTGTGGCATAAAGACTATTGAACATACGACTTGAGAAGTTGGTTAATCTGTGACTGATTTAAGAAAAAGGACATAGGTTGTAAACTAGATTTAGATCTATGCATATTCTGTGAATTGGAAGAAGAGGAACCATGGTATGTTAACATATGACTTGAGATAATGAGAATATGGTTTAGGTATAAAGATTTACATTAAAGTAGGATATCTATCAAATATGAATAACACCTAAGTAGGAGATTTTTGAATATATGACATGCATTGAAATAGATGGCTATAGTTGGTATAATTTATATGTGAATCTTTTGTACTAGGCAAGTGGAACTAAATTGGGACATGTAAATTATGACCACAATCTGTAACATGCAAATTCAATGCAAACGTATGGTATGTGATCCTAGTGTGAATCATGACCACTATTTAGGCATGCAAATTTAGGCCAAATTTATAATTAGGCAAGATATGTGAAACTTTAAGGAATGATGAAAATCAGTTATAATTGCCTAATTTGCTAGTTCTGCTATATTTGCCTAATCTATTAGTTTTATTATATCACCTAATCTGCTAGTTCTATTATATTGCTTAATCTCCTAGTTCTGCTCTACTGCCTAGTTTACTAGATCTATTCATCTGCTAGATCTGTCATCCGCTAAGTCTGTTGAAAGTGCCTAAATCTGTTAAATTTATTTGTTTAAATGCCTAACCTGTTATATGCCAAAATCTGCTAAGTTGCTAAATCTGTTAAATCCGTTAAGTCATATAATCTGGAAAATCTGTTATCTGCTAAAATCTGTTATCTGCTGTGTTGATATAATCATCCTGTTATTGATATAATTTGAATTGGCATATATATTGGGCGTGCGCATAAAAGGTAAATTATTAATTAATTGGCCGCAAAGATAAACGTGACTAACTCGAGGTTAGAATGAGTTTGCAGGTAATTCTGCCCGGAACCGCCCGGCACATCCAGTGGCCGCAAACAATAGGTTCTAATGTGAGAAGTTAGTCATAACCTGCTTAAGACACGAGGTTAGGTCTGGCTTGTGGCAGAAGTCTGCCCGGAACCGCCCGGCCCATCCAGCGGCCACAAGCTAGCGACCTAATGTGAGAGGTCTGGGCATTAATAATTAATTAATGCAAATCTAAGATAAGAATGACGTCTAAAACGTATTGGGGGAAATAGGGTTAAACCAACTGGATTAATAGGTGTAGTAAACCTGTCCATGAATCTGTAGGCCCAATACAAAGTTAGACAAATCTGAAAAATCTGTACATCTGATCTGTTAGTCTGAAAACTTGTTAACTTAATCTGTGAACTAGTAAATCTGAATTCTGTATGTCTGAACTTGTAAACAAGTTAATCTGAGATCTGTTAGTCTGGGGACACAAGGTAAGGAGGGGAATTACTTGTGTCATCTGTTGTTTGGGACCCATATTAGTCAGTAACCCTTTCTGGTATCAAATCTTTGACCCAACAGTAGGTAGGGTCCGGGCACGCTTACTGAACTAATTATAAGTGGTTCATTCTGATAATGGCGAGGGGTGTTGATGGTGCGTTCCAACCGGGTCATGTGCGTGCATGGATCCCGGTCTGCCTCTGAGGATGTAAGACGCCATGACATCTGTAAATAGGTCTGTGCCGATTGGTTGTCACTTTAGGGAGTGATACACCCTACTGTGGGGCCGACACAGGATATTTATGTATTAGGGAGCCGATCGCTTGGGGTAGGGTTTTAGGGTACACTTAGTTCTGTCTGTTTCTGTTGGTACCGTCTGTTTCTGTTGGGTGGTAACACCTGTCTGTTTCTGCGTGGTACCGTATGTTCGGGTGGTAAAGGCCCATTACTAGTGTACACCTAATTCTACATTCTGTTCCCGTAGGGATTAATCTGTTTCTGCTTCTGTCTGTTTCTGATCGGGTAGTAAAGGCCCATTATAAGCATTCTGTTTCTGTTAAATTATTCTGTACCCGTTCCTGTTTCAGTTTAGACATTAGGGTGACCCCTAATTCTGTTATACTAGTATTAGTGCAGAGAAGTGTAAAGCAATAGTTTATGTCATTCTGTTCTTCTGTTATATCTGCTAGACCTGTTACAGTTATCTCTCATCCAGTTTTATGTTCATGTCATATTATTATTATCTGTTCATATGCTGAAAGTCACAGGACTTGCTAGACTTTTTGTCTGACCCTTGTTGTTTCGCCTCCTTTCTTCCGTTCCCCCCCAGGTTATCCAAGGAGGGAATACTTTAGCTTGATCCGGATTTCTCTTTGCTTGAAGTGCTTAAAGTATGGCTTGGCTCTGTATAGCTTCCGTTCTATGGGGATTATGATTTTAAACCATGCATTTTGAAGGCTTTTGTACAAGACTGATATTTTGTACTTGAATTCTGAGATTTGAAAGGATGTAACCATATTGATTTCTGTTTCCGCTGTAACAAAGTTAAAAATTTTCAAGTACTGTTTTATCTATCTTGTAAGTTTCTGTTCTGTTTACTAAAATGCTCCACCAAAGTTAAGGCATTCCCTTTGTGAGTGACCTTAACGAAGGTGGGGTGTTACAGTTATGTACCCCGTTACGCCAACTCCGTTTGTTTACGGACTAATATAAAAATATCCTTGAGTCTAGTACTGTGTCGTGATCCCAAAAACATAATAATACCGGTAGATTAACTCATATGGTGAAACCCCAAAATGTTGATTACAGGGTGCACAATACCCCAAATAAAAAGTTGCTTATTTAATTAATTAAAAATTACAATAAAATTCTAAAAATTAAATTATCGTTATGTCCCAAAAGAACCTTGTCTAAATTCAAATCCGATATCTAGTTATATCGAATAAACCGTTACGGTCGATAAACGATTTTATAGCGACTATTCTATAAATTTGATTTGGATGTAAATCTAAATCTACACGACGAAATTCCGATTTTTCTCTTCCACTAGAAAGATATACTCCACCAGCTCCACACGTTTCTTGTTTCCCAGAAACCCGGCTTAAAACGAATCCTGTACATTCGGTTGAAGTTCGAATTGCCAATTTACGAACTGCAGCACTATTTCGAGCTCGATTTTAATTATAATATAACTCTACGTTCAAACTGTCGTTTATATAATATATTCGTTATTTAAATAATTAAATAAGTTAATTATTCCACTGTTAAAATACGGGTCATTACATTCTTCCCCACTTAAAATAATTTCGTCCTCGAAATTGCTAAGGTAGTGGACGACCCTATCTACTGGGTAAATATTTATCTGTTTACCTCTTAACTCTGGTTTCACTGAACCACTTAAATTCCGATTAAAATATTAATTCATTCCGACTTACTAAATTTTCAAAAATTTTGAAAATTTTCTAATGCCCGGAATTTCTGGAAAATTTTGCCATAACCTCCTTTGTACAGCCCTATCGGTAAAACCACAACTCGACCCTCTAGGCCACCTCCAACTCAAAAGAAAATCAAACAGCAAAGCGGCTTGCCAAATCGGCTCATATATCACCAAACTCATATGAAATATAAACTTGTACCTTTTTGTCGGGTATATCGTTTACCATTCCCACTGGTTATCAACTCAAATATACAAATGTCATTCCAATCAATCTCCTGTCAGTTTTTATCCTCAAACTCAAGCATTTTCTTATACTCAAGTCAAATTCCATTTCAAACTTAAGTACAATTATTGATTCCAAATTCTTATATCATCAATCAACTTACTCTATACCATCCCAATATAATTCCATATTATATATAACCTTGTCCAAGTTTAATTCAAATTAATTTATTCACTTTCAATATTTTAATCTATTTAACTTCATAAGTTAAATCTTAATTCCAGAATTTACATTCCTGGGTTTATTTCAAATCAATTTGAAACCATAATACCAATTCAAAACCTTTAAATTTCTAAACACTTGTTTTCCTTAAACAATACAAAAACACAACCTTTGGTAGTAATCCGTCACTTAGAACTCGAAAATGAACACTGATGATGTGGCCACATTCATCAGGGTTATTTCCCAGTTTATCGAAGTGAGTTCAATACTATAACACTTCCAATTTGAAAACATTTTCAAAATCTCCTAGGAACTTAAAATTTCCTTACTTTTAATTCCAATTCTGATTTAAATTCCAGATTTTATTCATCTTATTTCATATACTTTACTTGTATGAATTCTGATTAGTTATCTATAACCATTTTGCCTTTTTATAATCTCATCTGATTATAATAACAACCAACACAACCAATTATACTATGTTAATGTCAAAACATATCATGTTGGTTCATCATATTCGAGTGTTTAGAAACCCCTATCGATATTGTGGTGCCCCACCATCGACCAGAATTCATAAGCCACTCAACCAATAAGGCTCCACAATATAAAACAAATTTTTATATCAATTAACAAATACGTTCACTCGTAAATTTACACTCAACTCAATCTAGGATATTACTAATCCAATCTCTACTGAGTAACGCCACAGAGCCAAGGTATAACTTAACCTTTGCTCTGATACCAATTGTAGTGCCCTGAAAATCCGGTCCAATTTGAGCTGACTAAATAACACAAGTCCAACCCCAAATTGCACTGGAAATTCAAGAAACTAATAGAAAGAAGATAGAGGGTGAGAATAGATAAGGTAGAACTATTAGAATAGAAGAAGATCATCATCATCAGAGTAACACGAATCTCACAGCGGAACGAATAAAATATAACATACTTTTGAAATACAAACAGTATATGTATACAATAACATTGCAGAGTACAACACTTACAACACAGCGGAAATAACTATAGCTATATGATCCTGAAGCCTCCTGCTCCAAGCTCTTCCAGTATATCTGTAAATCCCGACTACTTGACTGCCCGTACAAATCTAGGCACCTAAGAGTTTAGGGAAACAAAACAAATAAACTCCGGGTCAGTCATGGACTGGTGTGAGTAAACTCAAATCATTTTAACAGGTATATGATATCTCATAAGACCACGCCGTGAATACGGAACGGGTTTTTCCCTTATGAGAATCCAACATCTTTGAAAAGCAGTATCACTGATATTATAATAATGTCTAAATACAATTAGATATCAATCTAGCAGAAACGCTTTCATCTCACGTTCTACATATATAGTATACAATCAAAACCGCGGGTGCGTATTGGATGATTGGATTTCCAACTATGACAAGGTATGGAACCACCTTCCGATCAGTGTACTCTAGGAACGATACACTGGAGTTCAACAAGAACATCTTGTAACTAAGCCACACATGACCGACCACTCATTTCGCTTGAGTGTATCGAATGTACATCACCAACGGTTGGGATCAGCAACCGTTTCCCGTATATATATGGGACAGCATTGATAGATTAAAGAAGCAAATGAATATTCTCTAGATAGGTGATTATACACCCTACTTCGGTGCGACCGACTAAGCCATGCTGCCTGCCTGATTTTTGTCATTTACCGGATGTGAGGCTAGAAGCTACGATTATCTATCTTTCCTTGATAGCACAATTAATTTGAATGCCACATTAATAGATCCGTTAATCATTAGTTGGATCTACACAAATAGATTCTGGATATTATGCGATCCGTTGGCCACCATATATATCTGTACAGTCCAACCCATTCGATCATTGGAAATACTTTGTCAGACATTCGTCCATTTACGTTCGTTCTGGGATTGAACGAAACCGAAGGCACTATTCTGTAAACAGGACAGCCCTTGCATAACACCGTCTTCAATTAGCTTCATCGTATTTAATCACAACGCTTATGTCAATATGGAGTGGTTCTTCGGATAATAATCCAACCGGTCTCTCCATATTTACAACGTAAAATGGTCAAAACTTGATAGTCTGTGATTTAACTATCAATGAAAACATGTCGGTGTACAAACAACGATCTTATTTCTAGATAGAAATTTGATTGATCAACCATCATCATATATATATATATATATACATATATTCATATTTCCTTATTTTCTATGATTAGAAAATATACGTTATTTACATTGGAAAACATTTCCAATCCTCATTCACGTATTGCTACCATTCCACAACGATTAGTCCCTAACTGTAAACTAGTAAGAGAACAATTCTCTAAGTATAAATCCCGAAGGCCGAAACCAACATCAGATCGATACTCAGGAAACTATTAAACTTACTAATCTCTAGTCAGTTTCTAATTTTTGTTTAACTTCACTTCTTAATTTCTATATTCGATTAACCCCTTTTGATAAACTACATTTGATTAACTCCTTTTGATAAACTACATTTGATTAACTCCTTGTGATAAACTACGTTTGATTAACTCCTTTTGATAAACTATGTTTGATTAACTCCTTTTGATAAACTACGTTTTCCGTTACAACTATTTCCTTTTTATAACGTTTACTTACCGTTACAAATATTTCCTATTTATAACTTCTATTTACCGTTACAAATATTTCCTATTTATAACTTCTATTTACCGTTACAAATATTTCCTATTTATAACTTCTATTTACCGTTACAAATATTTCCTATTTATAACTTCTATTTACCGTTACAAATATTTCCTATTTATATCGGTTTATTTGTTTTCTAAATAAATATCCCTTTATTCTATTTATTTTCTAAATAAATATCCCTTTTATAAAACTCTATTTGTTTTATAAAAAAATTTCCTTTTATAAAATCCTGTGATTTTATAAATAATTTCCTTTTTATAAAATTCTGTGATTTTATAAATAATTTCCTTTTTATAAAATCCTGTGATTTTATAAAATTCCTTTATTTCAATATACATTGAAATATTCCTTTTTACAACTCAGGGTTTCTTAAGGTATTTAACTATCAAACAACAATGATCAATATCATTTTAACATACATAATCCATAACAGATTTATACATCACATCATAGATCACAATATATGAAAACAGTAAAATAATTGTTGAGGAATCCAGTCAAATTCCTCCAACCTGTTTCCCTGCATCACAGATGTTAAACAATATAGATAACATCACCTTCAGTTCCATACGATATATCCTGTTAAACAGAATCAATATAGAAAATTTAACTAACTGACTAGCAGTTCAATCAAACAATCAACACACAGTAAATCAGACAATTTCTAACAGTTCTAAAAATACAACATGAAATTATAAACTGTTCAGAGTTAGTGAGGTTTACTCACATTGGCAGTTCATCGTTAAAGAACGATAAACTATTGTTTGATTTGAATCAAACAGTTTATTTCGCCATAAATTCAAACTAGCCCCAATCTACTCCCAGTCAGTCCCATTTGGTAGTCGTCATCCATACGATCCCAACGAATCTTGTTTCGCTGAAATTCGATATCGTATGACCGAGTTATGATACTTACAAGTTGGTATAAATATTTAATTTAAATAAAACAAGGATTTTATTTTCTATATGGGCTTTAACCTTTACTATTTACCTTGGCCCACTAACATGCGCCAGCCCATCCCCATTTAACCAACTCCACCCGCAAACAAAAATCCGCACTCCAGAATCCTTCTTCCCAAATCGTGTAATCAAAATCCACCGCTCCTCTAAAACACCAGTAGCCGACTTCTTCGACCACACTCCTCCAATACACCACCGTTTAAAAATCTGAGGGTACCAACTTCATCTCCTCACCACAATACTGCCACAAACCAATTACAACGCTACACTGTCCCTTCTTGTGCTGACCCCAGATCCGCGCCCTTCCATCCCTTCTCTTCGCAAGTTCTTCTTCCCGGATCCAAAGATAATCCATGTTTCCAGTCATGGTATCCTATTTCGGCGTATTTTCAAGTAGTCCAAACTGTTGTCACCGATCCGTGAGGGTCTCGGTTTCCGTCCTTACACCATCGTTCGAAGCTTGCGCCTCCCGTGTTTTGTCTCGTCGGCAGCAGTCCCTTCCAAGTCTTCAGTACGAGCGCGAGTCCCAGTCACCCTCGTTTAACTCAAAACCCCCCTAAACGATTTCGAATTTAAAAGCTACGGTTTTTCTTTCGGGTTTTCATTTCTGGAAAGTGAAGGAGCTTATGTATGCTCGTGTATATATATTAATAGCTGAGGGATTACTTAGCCTTGAAGTTTCTATAGAATACATATAAGTATTCTGTGGAACGAAAAGACTCCACGTATGGGCTTGTCATAGCGTACAGAGTTGGGGTAGGTGTTATACTTGGTTGATAAGCAATATGGTGTGTAGTAGTCATGCTGTAGGGTAGCTGCGATGACACTTCTTCTCCTAGTTCTGTTGATTTGCCCTTGTACGTGTAGAGTATATAAATATATGTATATAGTTACTTCCTTGTCTGTTAAGGAAAAGAAAAGAGGCGTACACCATATTTTACATATATGTTTATGCGTTCACTAGGTGGTACAAAACTAAATCTCATTTCAACATAAGCCAATGCCTTCTACTATTTTTCACATTCTAGTTTGGTAATATAAACCCGTTACAAACCCTTAAGTGTTATCTGCGAACATTTTTCTTTTATTATTAAAACTTCAAGTGGTAGAGGAATGAAGACGTATCACTTTAACATGGATTGTACATGCTAATAAATTTCATATTTGCGTTCTAACCCTTAAAAGTTATGAACTGAAAGTATGATGCAAGGCATATGCGAACGCTTCAGATTCATTTGCAACTTTTTCCTTAATAGTTCATTTGCACAATATTAACTTCAAATGTAGTTTTATTATTTACATAGTGTACGGTTTTGATATGGGTTGCATACACCTTGTTTAAGTCTAAAAGGTTATGTACCCCGTTACGCCAACTCCGTTTGTTTACGGACTGATATAAAAATATCCTTGAGTCTAGTACTGTGTCGTGATCCCAAAAACATAATAATACCAGTAGATTAACTCATATGGTGAAACCCCAAAATGTTGATTACAGGGTGCACAATACCCCAAATAAAAAGTTGCTTATTTAATTAATTAAAAATTACAGTAAAATTCTAAAAATTAAATTATCGTTATGTCCCAAAAGAACCTTGTCTAAATTCAAATCCGATATCTAGTTATATCGAATAAACCGTTACGGTCGATAAACGATTTTACAGCGACTATTCTATAAATTTGATTTGGATGTAAATCTAAATCTACATGACGAAATCCCGATTTTTCTCTTCCACTAGAAAGATATACTCCACCAGCTCCACATGTTTCTTGTTTCACAGAAATCCGGCTTAAAACGAATCATGTACATCCAGTTGAAGTTCGAATTGCCAATTTACGAACTGCAGCGCTATTTCGAGCTCGATTTTAATTATAATATAACTCTACGTTCAAACTGTCGTTTATATAATATATTCGTTATTTAAATAATTAAATAAGTTAATTATTCCACTGTTAAAATATGGGTCATTACAGTATCATCTTATAAGAAGTTGAATATTATATTTCCCTAAGGGCATAAATCAGAAGTTGAACATGTTTAGGCCAAATAAAGTAACCTGACTTCCAATGAAGAAAGGTACAGGATATTCACAAGCCAACATTTATGCATTTAATGATGAAAGGGTGCATAGCAGGCTGTCCCTCGACTGTCAAAATACTTAAATACATAAACTGGTGGCTGAGCTACCATATTATGTGAGGTGTGGCAAAATTTTACATGGTAGCTTAAAACAATTAACAACTTAGTTTTAAAATACTGTAATGATAAGAGGGCACCAATGCAATTGAAACCCCTGCAAGCAAATATTCATTAGTCATATACAAATAAGAAATTATTATTTATGTGCCAACAGAGCTGCATATTGACTAAATATAAATTGCATTTTCTTGCAATAAGTATTCATGAGTGGATAAATATAACGAGATTTGATTCATAAACGAACATACATATCAAAGGTTTTATTACAATCTAGCAACGTAATGCATTAACTGAACGAAGTATACAAATGCATATATCATGAACCGGGCAAATGTTCCATCATTAAGTCACTTATTTGTCTGCAAAGTGTTTAGGCATTTAGAGTCTTAATGCATCAGGAAAATCAATTGATGGTGGGTACATAATAAACATCACTGTAATCAAGAGACTTGGAAACCCATGATTCCAGCATACACAATACCTAGCTTACATGGAAAGTTCGATGAGCAACCCATGATTCCAACATACTCACTTTTTCTACACTTCTACAGATGATCATCTTTTATCTTCATTATGTTCAAAATCAGTTATTCTGCACTTGTACAAGTAGGTGATCATCTTTTATCTTCATTATGTTCAAAATCGGTTATTCTGCTCTTGTACAGATGATCATCTTTTATCTTCGTTATGTTCAAAATTGGACATTTTGGTTTGCCGCTCTTATACAGTTTCATTTCCCTCATAAGTTAGGAATTTTTTTCCTTTTCATCTCTTTACGGACATTATGCGGTGGTGCTAATGGTGCACTACGCCACAGTGATGGTTCACCTATGCACCACTATAGTTGTGCAAATGCACCACGCAGTGGTGAATTGCACCACACAGTGGTGCAGCAGCACCACTATGTGGTGTTGTTGCATGTGCAGTTTATGCTCCGTTATTACCCCGCCATATCCCTACTATATCGCATAGCGGATTTCTACCACTATGCTATTTCGGAATTGCCTTTCTGCTTTAAGCCCCACTATATTCCGATATTCCCGATATATCCCTTTATTTTAGCTATATTCCGCTATATCTTCTATAAGAGAAATGAATTGAAAACGAACATTTTCACATCATAAAATTTATAAAAGTAGTATTTTTGTTGAATTTTTACCATGTATTTTTCAAAATAGAAATACTATAATATTCTATTATATTTAATCAAATTAAATAATAGTTTACATTTATTTACATATATTTGCGCAAGCTTTTATTTAAAATTAAGAATGTACTACTTATAATTAAATTTAATCTTAATTTTACATTTATTTATCATTTGTTTATGTGTAAAATCATTAAATACGAGATTTATATGTTATTTTAGACTCATCCGCTATATCTTGCTATTTCCTCGCTTTATCCCCGCTACAAATTTTTGCACATCTGTCGCATTGGATCCGCTGAGCGCTTTTAAAAAGCACAGGTTGATGCACCAACGCAGTGGTGCAGTTCACCACTGTGGTGGATTTGCACCACAAGAGTGGTGCACTTGTGCACCGTTACTTTGGCGCAGTGCACCATTAGCACCATTGCATAATGTTCGATGATGAAAACGATAATTAAAAGGAAACATCATTGTTTCGCTAATAGATAATTAATAATGAAAATTGATTGAGCTTATACTATACTAGCTTGCTTCTGTCCATGTTTCTTTCATTATATTGAGGCTGCCCAATCTAGTAGTGTTGAAGCTTAAGTGGACTTGAAGCATTAAAGAGACGAACAATGGAGCAATCTGCAGTGTGGACTAAAAAGAAGCAATAAACGACATGATTAAGCGCTATATGCCAAAACCAAAGGTTGAAGGGACTAATATGTATGTTTTTAACATGCATCATAAATAGGTTTGTTTTCATAAGTTTGTCTAATGTTGTATGACGTCTGTTTATGAATTTATGTAAATTTTGTCTATGGATATTGTATTCATATTACTTTATGAAAATGATGATTAATAAATATATTTTCATATGGTAGTTTCTAATTTGATACGATGTTATGTACATTTTTAGTTGAAATATGATGAAATGAATTTAGATTATTGATATAAATATTGCAATGGAACGTGACAATGGTGGAGTAGAAATATCAGGAATTAACGACAACGTTTATATAATGTTGTTAGTTCTATGGAAAGACAAAGTATATTCACTATAACAGCATAAGAAAAACGCTGTGAAATATTAGTAACAGCTCATTATAAACGCTGTGCATAAAGTATTAACAGCTTAGAAAAAATGTTGTGCATAAAGTATTAACAGCTTAGAAAAAACGCTGTAAAACTCAATTTTTAACAGCGTTTATTTTCTGATGTTGAAAATTAGGGGACTACGACTGCATGTTGTTATACAGCATTCAAAATAACGTTGTTGTATCACATTACAACATTTTTCAGTTGCAGTTAAAAGTGATTTTTCTTGTAGTGAGGAGGCGCAAGGGGGTGGTTTGTTGGATTTGGCCATGGGGTGTGGGTTGTGGTGCATGGCTTGGCGGTGATGGTGGCATGGGTAGAGAGGTGCTTGGCCGAGGTGGATCTTCGAGGAGGTGCGCAAGGAAGGTGGGGCAGCCCTGGGACGAGAGGAGGAAGGATGAAAAGAGGGAGGGAAAGAGAAGGAGAAGAAAGAGGGAAGGGGAGGTCAAAACGGCAAGAAGGGGATGAGGAAAAATGGAGGAGAAGGAGGGAAAAGAGGGAAGGGAATGGCATAGGAAGCCATGGCTAAGGTGGAAGAGAAGAAAGGAAAAGAATGAGAAAAGAGAAGTGAAGAAAAAATGAAATGGGTAAGGGGTTTATATAGGATGGAAGGGAGCTTAAGGTAATGCCACCTCATGGATGCATGTCCTTCCCTTATGTAACGATCTATATTGAATTTGTAACACCTTTCCAGACATTTATTTACGTTACAATTTTGCTATATTTGGTTGTGTTACAAAATACTATGTTACTACTTAACCAATTCAACAAGCCCAACAGTCAAAGAACTATTTAAACAAATACAGATATTTTATCGATACCTTTCCCTAAACGTATTTTACAGTTTAAAATAAATTATTTATTGTGTAAACCAAAATTAAATCCAATTTAAAAACCAAATTAGCAGTTACAGTATTCAAGAATTTATTCAGTTATTTTGGCTTACAAATCTAGTTTTGACAAACCCAAAACTGCCACCGACATATTCTCCCGACTAAATTTAATAGTTCAAAATAACTATTTAAAAAAATAAACTTTTTAAAAGTTATATTTACTATCCCCAAAATCATATAAAACTACTTTAAATTCTGATTTTTAAATTAATAAAAATCCTAGGTCGTTACATTCTCTGTCCTTGAGGAAATTTCGTCCTCGAAATAGGAACGAAAATAAGCATAAGCCTATAACTATAAAATGCAATATCAATACCAATACCCATAGCGTACTCAAACATATAGACTCCTTAACTTTAAATCAATTCATTTACTAAATCTTCATCCATAAGGTATTTGAACTGCTTTTATTTATACAAACTTATTCCAAAATTTATCGACTGTCCAAAATCGTCGATAATTCCGACTCTTCACGCCAACTTAAATGGTCTAACTTAAGTTCTTTCCAAATTCCTTAAGTTCAAACATGATTTCCCCTTAACCATTTTCCAAAATGCCCATCAAATGTCCTTTAACTAAGTTCTTAGCCCTTAATTATTCTTTTTTTTTATCTTTGGTTACTCAAACCATTCTACCCTTTTATTATTCATATTTTTTATTCCAATTAGTTAGTAAGTACTAATTGCAACTCCACATGAACATATTTAGCCAAACTGTGAAATTCTATTCACAAGATGTCCATATTCAAATTTTAACCATCTTAACTAATTATCCGAGTTATAACCAACCATACACACTTTCAAACCCCTTTCTTTTATATTCAAACTATAATCTTTTAAAACAAATTCATATTGCAAGTATGTTCTCTTATATATATAATGTTCTCAAACTCATTCTAGGGCATTATTAAACCTATCTCTAATGAGTTACTCATCCAAGGTATTACTAATCCTATCTCTGATGAGTCTTTACCGTCATCTCTAATGAGTCATACCCCTATAAGCTGGGTATAAACCACAGCTCTGATACCAACTGTAACGACCCTCCTTCTCGACCCTTAATACATGTAACACCCCGTATTTTCTGCATTCATAAGAGTAAAAGATAAGGAAATAATTAAATTGTAACAGAATAATTAAGGGAAAAGGGTTAACCCATTGCGTTCGTCTTGAAATTCTGCTTGGAATAGAGTCCAAGTTTGCGTAAATCGGACTTCGTATGAAGAAGATATGGCCTTCAGAAGTTTCAGCCCGAAATTCAAAACAGACAGGACCCAGGTCGACACTAGGGTCGACCTGGGGTCAACAGGTCAACACAAAGGTCGACCTGGGGTCGACCTAAGTATACAGGATGACACAAGGGTCGACCCTAGGGTCGACCTCCCCCTGTTTTCCAGATCTGGAGATAGATCCATTTTTCTGCACTTGGACGCCTTTCTGACCAGATTCCTGACCCCTATGCTATTTAAACACCCCCCAAACCTAGCTTTCTCACCACACAATTTCATTCTGCCTATACTCTGCCTCAATTCTAATTAAATAAAATAAAAAAATGGCGTCACTACTCTGCTGGAATCAAAAATAGGATTAATGCATCTTCTTCTAAACTGAATAGAATTAAAAGAGAATCAAGTTAAAGCTTCAAGTTGGACCGTAGGCATTCTGCTTCAAGCAACGTCACGCGAATCATAGCAAATCGCCACAACGCTATCTTATTATCCTCTTCTAAACCGATCACTGTAAGTTCGGTTATTCCTTAAATTTGAATGTGCAATTGGAATTGTTAATGTAATGAATCAAAATATAGAACTATACCAATTTGCAAGTTAATTATCTTTGATTCGTGCTTATGTCAAATCTAACGTTATCTATGCCTTTGGATCTGATTCTCGATTGTGGCCTAGAACTTATTGTGGCTAAATGCCAATGACTATGATTGTGGGACTTTTGCCTAAGACTATGACTATGACTATGAAACTGTTGCCCATGAAACTATCGCCTATGACTATGATTCATGACAAAGAGACTATTACATATGACTATAAGACTGTTGCCTATGACTATGACTATGATTCATAATTTCGAGACTATTGCATATGATACACGACTATGAGACTATTACCAAGATTTATAACCATGAGACTATTGCCTATGACATTGATTAAGAAATTATTGTGATTAGTCGCCCATGACTGTTGTGGTTAATTGCCTATTACTATTGTAGTTAGTTGCTTATGACTATTCCCATTTTTACAGTTAACCGATCATGTTGTACCTTGAACTGGCATTATGTTGGACCAGATCACCTATGCCTATTCCCTTGATTATGTGGATCTCATATTTAGCGTGTAACTTGGCTAGTTTATTCCTATTCACTGTTATGTACATCAAACCCATTGGAACCATTATTTTTGTATTTGGTTCATTCTTGCATGGCTATTCTTTTACGTAAATTCTCGTGCTTATCCCCTATACCTTGCTTTGGTACTATTAGTATCATTTCATGAGTGCTTAAAAACTTGTGAAACCATGTTATATATACGATTATGATGCGGGGGTTGGACGTAGCTTAATTAAGTTAGTTTGGCATAATAAATATGTTGGCATAATCTAAATTGGCTATGATAGTGAATGATTCACATGCATATTAGACTTGGGCATAAGTTGATAAATTCAATTGGCCACAAAGTGTGTAATTGACGTGTAAACATAAACGGTAAACTAGAATATTAAATCTAGTTTTGACATGAACCGTAAATTGGAATATTAATCTAGATTGGGCATAAATTGTAAAAGGGAATATTAAATCTAAATTGGTATAACTGCAAGCTGGGTAAATTGATAGGTAAATCAAGTTTTGGGAAAATATGCTAATTTTCATGACAAATAAATATGATCTAGGCTAAATTGATTTACGGAAAATTTACATAAATAGTAAATATGTAAATTTAGTAAAAGACGAATATGCCTAACCTGAGGTTAGACTGAGTTGTGGTGTAAAACTGGCCGGAACCGACCGGCACATCCAGTGACCACAATAATACCTGTCTATTGTGGGTGGTTAGTGCATCATGCCCAGAGAGACCCGAGGTTAGACTGAGTTGTGGTGTAAACCTGCCCGGAACCGACCGGCACATCCAGTTACCACAACAATATCTGTCTAATGTGAGTGGTTGGTGCTTCAATTAATTAAGGCTCATGAATAAATCAAGCTAGAAATGGCGGGGTTAAGTAATTAGGGATTAACTTAACCATAATAACATGTTAACTAGGCAAGTGGGTGAGGATAAGTAAAATTTGAACACTTAACCGTTACAACATGTTAATTAGACATGTGGGTGAGGTTAAGTAAATTTAGAACGCTTAACCGTTGTAACATGTTAATTAAGCAAATGATAGGATTAAGTTAACAAAGGTAACACTTAACCAAAATATATAATGGCATGTGGTGGGGTTAAGTAATACAAGAGGAAAACACTTAACTAATTATATAACATGATGCATGGGAAGGGTTAAGTTAACACGAGAACAACACTTAACCAATATAACAAGATTTGATGTAGGGTCAAGTCAACACCAGAAGGAAACACTTAACCAACATGACGTGACGGGTGGATGGATTAAGCTAACTTGAATTGATTAATGACACTTGACCAATGTAACTCGATGAACGAACGGGGTTAAGTTAAATGGGAAATACTTAACCAATATAACCTGATGAATGAACAGGTTTAAGTTAATAAATCACACTTAACCAATCCAACATGATAAGAAAGAAAGGTTAAGTTAATAAGAACCACTTAACCAACACGACTTGACGAGTAGGAGGTTAAGTACACGTCGGGTAGGTGGGTAATATTAGTAAATATAGGCCCACTGTAACACCCCGTGTATTCTATAACCGTGAAATTCATAAATTAAAGTATAATTAATTTCAAATCAAAGAATTAAGGGAAACGGGATACGCCATTGCGTTCGTCTCGGAAAAATACGCGAAATAGAGTCTGAGTTTTCTTTAATCGGAGTCCGTATGACCAAGATATGGCCTCCGGAAGTTTCAGAATTAGGTTTAAAATTCGAACAGACGAAAACAGCTCAGAAAAACTAATTCAAAATTCAAAATCGGGCCCAATTGGCCAAGGCAGGAAAATTCCTGCCCAAAGCACCCAGGTCGACTTGGCAGTCGACCTGGGGCTAGCCAGGTCGACTGGGCAGTCGACCTGGGTAACCCGTGTCGACTGCTAAGTTGACACGGTGTCGACTGGGGTGTCGACCTGGCCCCTGAGCCAGGTCGAACCCAGCCCACCCTGGCTGGCCAGGTCTGTGTTTGGTCGATTTTCTGAGCCTTTCCTTGTCACTAGGGCTAGGTGTCAGCTCCTGGTTGGTCTCTCCTTCACACGAACGGCTATTATTGAACCAAGCTTCATCGACGGACTAAATCAACTCACAAACTCTATAAAAAGGACCTAAGGCTAACCCTAATTCACATAAACTAAAATGGAGATGAGACCGTCATGCTGCTGAGGAGAGACTGAAGATAGACGTCAGAAATAGAGAGACAACTAGGAGATAATTCAAAGCTTAAAGCAACATCAAATCAATCAAAGCAACGCCTACAACAAAAAAATAGCGTCTCCAAATTCAGAATTCAGATTTCTGAATTGAAGATTCGCCATATGCTGTAAGTAGAGTGCTATTCCGGTATGAATTAAATAATTGTGTTGATTTGTGTAATGTAAGAAATGGAATTGTGGCGATAATAATCTATATTTGTATGTTGCTTTGATGCAAAACGATTTGGGAATATTATGGTATACGATTGGATATTTGCAAGTACGCGATTTGCGTTGGAAACAAAATGGAATTGTGGCGATAATGAATTATATTTGTATGTTATTTTGATTCTAAACGATTTGGCAATGCTGTGGTTTGATTCATACAAGTATGTGGCTTATGTTGACAACCACATGTTGTGGAATTTTGATTGGGACTTATGCAAGCATATGATTCATATTGAAAACTACATGTTTGTGGTAGTTATTTACAACACCCATTTGGTAAATGCAAGTATAAGATTCATGTTGAAACAACAACTATATGTTGTAATAGTTTATTTTGAAATTCATGCAAGTCTATGATCTATTGTTATGACAACATGATGTAAAATTCTATGGTCGTCTTTAGTGTAATTTGATTCACCTAAGTATTATGATTCATATGAAGGTTATGTTGAAATTGGCATCATAGTTCAAGTATAAAAATCATGATTTTGTGATAGTGACAAAAGCAAGCGTCGTTGTAAGCTTGCATTAATTTTATAAACATGTCTAAACTATGTTCGTTATTATGCCCAGTTGAAAAACATGTTTTTAGGCTCATGTTGTTATCATAAGTTACATTAGAATTACATTAGAATTACATTCCTCTTGCAAGTTTACATAGATAAAAGAAAAACCATGATGTAAGTTTAGATATGTTTATGCTATAATTCTATGAATAGAATGAAAACCATGATTCATATAAGAATTAGGTTGGGATAATTCTATTTGAACCATACTTTTGTATTAGTGACAAAAGTAAGTACCTTTTTGTTAACATGTAGTGATTTTATGAACACGATTAGTTTATATTATGCCTAAATAAAAATATAAGCTTATATTTCTAGACAAGACCCTATGCCAATAATAATGATACCTAATTTAGTTAGATTCTTAATTTCAAGTTTACATGGTTAGTTGAACCTATGATTCATGTTTAAGTTTATGCCATTATCATATGACTAATTCATGTTTAAGTACTGCTTATGCCATAATCATATAATTCATGTTTAAGTATTGTCTATGCATTAACCATATGAATAGAATGATTTATGTTTAAGTATTGTTTATGCTATGATTATGTGGATAAAATGATTCATGTTATGCCATGATTATATGATGTTACAATTGCAAGTTCACATGTGCCTATTTTATGTTAATTGAATCGTTCGTTGCAAGTTCATGCGTTCACACTCCCCTTTTTCATGTTACTTTATAAACACCATGTTATAGCCTCCCCTTTCATATGGCTAAATTGGGTTTAAGTATTAAACCCAACACACCTTACATTGGAACGAACGAATAAAACGGGGGAAATGACGTTTGGGTTAAAAATATAGAACATATGTGTTGGCTTGTTTGACGCACGCCAATAACTTTGAAAAACAATTAAGTGGCATAAATAAATCTTAACCAATAAAGATGAATTTGAATAATGGGACGCAAATATTTACATATAAAAAGAAGAAAGACAAAATATGTAAATGTAGAAAATACGATGTGTTTAACCCGAGGTTGGATTGAGTTGTGATGTAAACCTGCCCGGAACCGCCCGGCTGTCCAGTAGTCACAACAATACCTATCCAATGTGGGTGGTTAAACACGGAGCCCAATAAGGACCTGAGGTTAGACTGAGTTGTGGCGTAAGACTGCCTGGACCCAACCGGCAACAGGCAGCCACAACAATACCTGTCTAATGTGAGAGGTCAAGGCTTTAATAAGACAATTAAGGCTGAGTCAGGATTGATAGGATTAAGTAAATTATATTAATACTTAATCAAAATGGAACATGCTAAACTAAACAGACTGATTGGGGGTTAGGTTTATAAAACACTTAACCAACTTAGCATGTTGGCTAGAAATAGAAAACCTAGTAACGAGGGACCCTTTTTGCAGTAACCCTACAAGGTATCATGATACCCTGAAACTAGGCAGGGTGGGGCACGATTACTGGGCTAATTGTAAGAGGTCAAATCGACGGCGGTGGTGCAACAGTGTAGGTTCTAACGGGGTGCGGGCGTGCACACACTCCAGCGCAGAAAAATAAGGCACTGGGCACCAGTAGCATACCTGTGCATTCTAGGATTGTGTCGGGCCGCCACCATGGGACTTGCTACACCCCATGGTGGGACCAGCATAGGTAACTACAACATCGGGGGCCGTAGGACACATGTAACTATGCGAGTAGGAGCCGATCATCATAAAATGGATCACTTCACCCTAATTATGGGGTGCCTGTTGGGAACTAGTTTGTATGGGTACAGAGATTAATACGGGGTACGATAGTATATTCGACCCTAGACAACTTAACTAAGTTTATGGTGCTTTCCCATTTCTAGCTTATACTTATCATACCCAGTTCTTTATTCATAGACTGAATAGTCCTAGACTTACTCAGGCTTTATGTCTGACTCTACTTTTCTTTCGTCTTCTTTTCTTCCGTTCCCCCCCCCCCCCCCTCGCCCCCAGGTCCACAGGGAGGGAATACCGCAGCTTGACCAGCCTTCATATCCAGCTTGAAGAGAAAGAATGTATTGCTTGGATCTTTTCGTTTTAGACTATGGCTTTGGACAGCAACTATGGGACTTTTGCAGTTTATTTATGTTTTCTTTATGCTTCTTTAAATAATGTAATCAAGACAGTTATGAAGATGTTATGTTTTTGGAAGTATTGTAAGACAATTATGGTATGGTTGTTGTAACACGTATTTTTAATGAAATAAAAGTTGTTGTTTTTCCGCTGTTCAAAAATATGTGTTCTTATATCTGTCTTGTATATCTGTGACTTATACTTATAAACCTCCACCAAAATTAGGGCATTCCCTTTAAGAGTGACCCTAACGAAGGTGGGGTGTTTCACTTGGTATCAGAGCATAGGTTTACCAGAGGAGATAAAAAGTTTTGAAAATTTATTTTCAAAAAGGAAATTTAAAGAAGCATTTTTAAAAAGATAAAATATTTTATTTTAAAAAGGCAAAGTCCCCAAAGCCATAGGTACTATCTTCTATCCTTCGTTTTGAAACTATCCTTTCTGTTTCAGCATGTCTGGAGACCTTACTCCCCAGCTGCTGACGCTTTCACTCCTCCTCCTCCATGTAAACCAGCAAGCGGAACAGTCCCAGAGTAGGAAGACGAATAATAGTCAAACAAGAAAGGATCGTAACAGTAATAATAAGAAACGAGAAAAAAAGGAAATGCAATTTTTGTGGTACGGAGGGGCACATAGCCAAGGATTGTAGAAAGAGGAAAAGAAAGCAAGGAGAATGTTTTCATTGTGGGGAGACTGGACACATCAACAAAGACTGCCCTGAGAAGACAGACTTTGAGAAGGGCGGGAAAGACAACAAGTCCCGAGAGAAGAGGAAGTGTAAATTCTGTGGCAAAGTTGGGCACTTAGTGAAAGACTGCCGGAAAAGAAGGCCAAGATGAATGGTGGGTGCTTTTCTTGCGGTGAGACAGGCCACATGGCTAAGGACTGCCCAAAGAAACGAGGTATAAATACTTCTGTAGGAAGTGTAGTTCATCTTTATGATCACCCCGTTCGCACTTTATTTGACTCTGGCGCATCACACTCCTTTATCTCGTCTGCTTTAGTAGAATCTCTGCACCTAAAAACTAGTATGGTAGAGGACCCCTTAATTGTTTCAAACCCAATTAGGGGCCCAGCTCATTTGTCTATGATCTGTTTGGGATTGAAAATTTCTATTCTAAGCGTAGAATTTCAATGTAGTGCCTTTGTTTTGGGCTTTTCGGGATATGGTTTGATTTTGGGCATGGATTGGCTATCCAGTAATGGGGCCATCCTTGATTGTGAGAAAAGGGTTGTCAGGCTCCTAACCCAGGTCGGTAACACTTTGGAAATTTCTTGTAATCCTTCGTATGCGGTTATGCTTAGTTATCTTGAATCGCTAGATGCCTCCGTTGAAAATTTGCAATCGATTAGAGTGGTCCGGGAATATCCGGATGTCTTCGAAGAGGTGAAGGGCTTGCCTCCGAAGCAGGAGATAGACTTCCGTATAGATCTTGTAGATAATGCAAAGCCCGTTGCGTTGTCCGTTAGACACATGGCTCCACGGGAAAGGAAAGAGTTCAGTAAACAGATTAAAGAGCTTCTAGGGAAGGGGTTCATTAGAAGGAGCATTTCAGAATGGGGTGCTCCAGTAGTGTTCGCCACTAAGGCAGAAGGTTCATTTCGCTTATGCATGAGTTGTGGAGAATCACCTTAGTAAGTACATTTGGCAACATGGCTGGCATTTATTTCCAAGGGATGGTTCTGCTACGTGGAATACCTGATAGTAAGAGGACGAGATCTAAAATTCACTAGTGAATTTTGGAAAGCTTGCATGAAACCATGAGTACGCCGTCATGCTTGAGCCGAGTATACTAGAAGTAGAGTAAGTGAAAGAGGAACGAGAGGCAATAGTGAAATAGGTTCCAACTAATATTTTGGAAACAAGAATTAAGAGGCTATGAAATTGTGAAGTTAAAGACGGACAAAGCATAATGGAGTTAAGCTCAAGGAATGCGACTTAGAAGATTGAAGACTAGATTCGTGCATCATATCTCTTCTTAAGAGTATATCCTTGATCCCTCTCTTCCTGTAGAGCTTACTTGCATGCTATCTTTTGTGTATATCCTCTCGGTCCCATTCTCAATCCAATTTCTGTTGCAAACCCCATAGGGAGTATGACTCATTTGTTAGTAACAAATGTTGGGGCTGGAGGGTGTTCGTTGGTTTGACTAAAGTTTTTGGGTTTTATAGGATACGGGTTGGTCTTACGAAGGGACTCCCTTGTGACCTAAAAGGAGTCCATCATGCTTAGTTTCCTAGAATCATATATAGTGGTTGGGTTGAGAAATTCTTTGGGTGTCAGTCTGATGTTGATTTCGGTCTTCGGGGCTGATGCTTAGAGGATTCTTCTCCTAATCAATATATATGTGGCATAGATTTCCAGTTTTGACATTGCCTAATGGGCACAAAGTTTTTACTTGCTTCTATCATTCGACTATACCTTTAGGTAGGACCATTTCCTATTATTGGGAAAATTGGGAAAATGGCCTATAGATTAGAGCTACCCGAAAAATATTGGCCGGAGTTCACAACGTCTTTCACGTTTCACATCTCCGAAAATGTCTACATGAGTCTGCTGAAGTGGTAGAGCCAAATATCCTAGAAGAAGCTGAAGTGGAACGCGAAGCAACCATAAGGAATGTTCCAACCCGCATATTAGGAACAGAAGTGAAGAAGCTACGCAACCGCGAAGTCAAGCTCGTCAAAGTTCAGTGGAGCGACGCCGAGGAAGATGCAACTTGGGAAACTGAAGCTAGAATACGTGCTGCCTACCCTTTTCTTTTCGAGGGTACATCCTTGATCTTTCTTTTTCCTTGAGTTGCGCTTTTATCTATCTTTTTAGGTATATCTCCTCGACCCTATCTTTTAGGTAGAAACTCTTTGGATAAAAACATGTAATTGAAACATGTTATGGATGATGGTTGCAAGTGGTTGCAAGTGATTGCTAGTGGTTGCTCGTGGTTGCATATACACACACAATCTAGGTTTTAGATCGGCTCAGTCACTTCATATTGCATATGCATATATGTTTGCATTCGTATATGGTTGAACTTTAATGTGTTGTCATATGGATGTTGCATTTATATGAATGATTGTGCACTCATGTAGAATCATGAATAGGAGGATTTGCATACATAATGGATTCATAGCACTTACATAATTCGCATTAAGGAGGTCAATTGAATCAGTAGACCGCCTGATTTTGCATTAGATAAGTACATGTACACACACACTTCGCATATGATCATGAAGCATTAGAAGTCTTTTAAGGACAATGGATGCTCGTGTTTGATGGATGAGTAGATGGATGTTTGGATGTTAGGATATACATTCTTCCTAACTTGAAGATTTCGGGGACGAAATCCTTTTAAGTGGGGGAGAATGTAACACCCCGTGTGTTCTATAACCATGAAATTCATAAATTAAAGTATAATTAATTTCAAATCAAAGAATTAAGGGAAACGGGATACGCCATTGCGTTCGTCTCGGAAAAATACGCGAAATAGAGTCCGATTTTTCTTTAATCGGAGTCCGTATGACCAAGATATGGCCTCCGGAAGTTTCAGAATTAGGTTTAAAATTCGAACAGACGAAAACAGCTCAGAAAAACTAATTCAAAATTCAAAATCGGGCCCAATTGGCCAAGGCGGGAAAATTCCCGCCCAAAGCACCCAGGTCGACTTGGCAGTCGACCTGGGGCTAGCCAGGTCGACTGGGCAGTCGACCTGGGTAACCCGTGTCGACTGCCAAGTCGACACGGTGTCGACTGGGGTGTCGACCTGGCCCCTGAGCCAGGTCGAACCCAGCCCACCCTGGCTGGCCAGGTCTGTGTTTGGTCGATTTTCTGAGCCTTGCCTTGTCACTAGGGCTAGGTGTCAGCTCCTGGTTGGTCTCTCCTTCAAACGAACGGCTATTATTGAACCAAGCTTCATCGACGGTCTAAATCAACTCACAAACTCTATAAAAAGGACCTAAGGCTAACCCTAATTCACATAAACTAAAATGGAGACGAGACCGTCATGCTGCTGAGGAGAGACTGAAGATAGACGTCAGAAATAGAGAGACAACTAGGAGATAATTCAAAGCTTAAAGCAACATCAAAACAATCAAAGCAACGCCTACAACAAAAAAATAGCGTCTCCAAATTCAGAATTCAGAATTCAGAATTCAGATTTCTGAATTGAAGATTCGCCATACGCTGTAAGTAGAGTGCTATTCCGGTATGAATTAAATAATTGTGTTGATTTGTGTAATGTAAGAAATGGAATTGTGGCGATAATAATCTATATTTGTATGTTGCTTTGATGCAAAACGATTTGGGAATATTATGTTATACGATTGGATATTTGCAAGTACGCGATTTGCGTTGGAAACGAAATGGAATTGTGGCGATAATGAATTATATTTGTATGTTATTTTGATTCTAAACGATTTGGCAATGCTATGGTTTGATTCATACAAGTATGTGGCTTATGTTGACAACCACATGTTGTGGAATTTTGATTGGGACTTATGCAAGCATATGATTCATATTGAAAACTACATGTTTGTGGTAGTTATTTACAACACCCATTTGGTAAATGCAAGTATAAGATTCATGTTGAAACAACAACTATATGTTGTAATAGTTTATTTTGAAATTCATGCAAGTCTATGATCTATTGTTATGACAACATGATGTAAAATTATATGGTCGTCTTTAGTGTAATTTGATTCACCTAAGTATTATGATTCATATGAAGGTTATGTTGAAATTGGCATTATAGTTCAAGTATAAAAATCATGATTTTGTGATAGTGACAAAAGCAAGCGTCGTTGTAAGCTTGCATTAATTTTATGAACATGTCTAAACTATGTTCGTTATTATGCCCAGTTGAAAAACATGTTTTTAGGCTCATGTTGTTATCATAAGTTACATTAGAATTACATTCCTCTTGCAAGTTTACATAGATAAAAGAAAAACCATGATGTAAGTTTAGATATGTTTATGCTATAATTCTATGAATAGAATGAAAACCATGATTCATATAAGAATTAGGTTGGGATAATTCTAGTTGAACCATACTTTTGTATTAGTGACAAAAGTAAGTACCTTTTTGTTAACATGTAGTGATTTTATGAACACGATTAGTTTATATTATGCCTAAATAAAAATATAAGCTTATATTTCTAGACAAGACCCTATGCCAATAATAATGATACCTAATTTAGTTAGATTCTTAATTTCAAGTTTACATGGTTAGTTGAACCTATGATTCATGTTTAAGTTTATGCCATTATCATATGACTAATTCATGTTTAAGTACTGCTTATGCCATAATCATATAATTCATGTTTAAGTATTGTCTATGCATTAACCATATGAATAGAATGATTTATGTTTAAGTACTGTTTATGCTATGATTATGTGGATAAAATGATTCATGTTATGCCATGATTATATGATGTTACAATTGCAAGTTCACATGTGCCTATTTTATGTTAATTGAATCGTTCGTTGCAAGTTCATGCGTTCACACTCACCTTTTTCATGTTACTTTATAAACACCATGTTATCCTCCCCTTTCATATGGCTAAATTGGGTTTAAGTATTAAACCCAACACACCTTACATTGGAACGAACGAATAAAACGGGGGAAATGACATTTGGGTTAAAAATATAGAACATATGTGTTGGCTTGTTTGACGCACGCCAATAACTTTGAAAAACAATTAAGTGGCATAAATAAATCTTAACCAATAAAGATGAATTTGAATAATGGGACGCAAATATTTACATATAAAAAGAAGAAAGACAAAATATGTAAATGTAGAAAATACGATGTGTTTAACCCGAGGTTGGATTGAGTTGTGATGTAAACCTGCCCGGAACCGCCCGGCTGTCTAGTAGTCACAACAATACCTATCCAATGTGGGTGGTTAAACACGGAGCCCAATAAGGACCCGAGGTTAGACTGAGTTATGGCGTAAGACTGCCCGGACCCAACCGGCAACAGGCAGCCACAACAATACCTGTCTAATGTGAGAGGTCAAGGCTTTAATAAGACAATTAAGGCTGAGTCAGGATTGTTAGGATTAAGTAAATTATATTAATACTTAATCAAAATGGAACATGCTAAACTAAACAGACTGATTGGGGGTTAGGTTTATAAAACACTTAACCAACTTAGCATGTTGGCTAGAAATAGAAAACCTAGTAACGAGGGACCCTTTTCGCAGTAACCCTACAAGGTATCATGATACCCTGAAACTAGGCAGGGTGGGGCACGATTACTGGGCTGATTGTAAGAAGTCAAATCGACGGCGGTGGTGCAACAGTGTAGGTTCTAACGGGGTGCGGGTGTCACACACTCCGGCGCAGAAAAATAAGGCATTGGGCACCAGTATCATACCTGTGCATTCTAGGATTGTGTCGGGCCGCCACCATGGGACTTGATACACCCCATGGTGGGACCAGCATAGGTAACTACAACATCGGGGGCCGTAGGACACATGTAACTATGCGAGTAGGAGCCGATCATCATAAAATGGATCACTTCACCCTAATTATGGGGTGCCTGTTGGGAACTAGTTTGTATGGGTACAGAGATTAATACGGGGTACGATAGTATATTCGACCCTAGACAACTTAACTAAGTTTATGGTGCTTTCCCATTTCTAGCTTATACTTATCATACCCAGTTCTTTATTCATAGACTGAATAGTCCTAGACTTACTCAGGCTTTATGTCTGACTCTACTTTTCTTTCGTCTTCTTTTCTTCCGTTCCCCTCCCTCGCCCCCAGGTCCACAGGGAGGGAATACCGCAGCTTGACCAGCCTTCATATCCAGCTTGAAGAGAAAGAATGTATTGCTTGGATCTTTTCGTTTTAGACTATGGCTTTGGACAGCAACTATGGGACTTTTGCAGTTTATTTATGTTTTCTTTATGCTTCTTTAAATAATGTAATCAAGACAGTTATGAAGATGTTATGTTTTTGGAAGTATTGTAAGACAATTATGGTATGGTTGTTGTAACACGTATTTTTAATGAAATAAAAGTTGTTGTTTTTCCGCTGTTCAAAAATATGTGTTCTTATATCTGTCTTGTATATCTGTGACTTATACTTATAAACCTCCACCAAAATTAGGGCATTCCCTTTGAGAGTGACCCTAACGGAGGTGGGGTGTTTCACCCACAAAACATAACCATTAAATAAACATGCTTGAATCCGTGGGAAGGTTAAGTACATCTCGTGTAGGTGGGTAATATTAGTACATATAGGCCCGCAAACTTAACCGTTAAGAAAACATGCTAGAATCGGCGGGCGGGTTAAGTACATCTCGCATGGGTGGGTAATATTTGAATATATAGGCCCATAAACTTAACCAGCAGGAAACCCTAGTAACGGGGACCCATTTCAGCAGTAACCCACATTGATGTATCATGGTACTCTGAAACTAGGGAGGGTGGGGCACGATTACTGGGCTTATTATAAGTGGTCAAAGATAACGGCAGGGGGTACGTCAGTGTAGGTTCTGACGGTTTACGGGCTTGCACGTACTCCGGAGTGGGAAAAAGCAGGCACTGGGTACCAGTAGTTATAAACTGTGCATCTTGAATCGTGTCGGGTTGCTAATATAAGGCTTGATACACCTTATGGTGGGGCCAGCACAGAGTATCTACATGCAAGAGAGGGCCGACTGACACATGGAAAATTAATACAGGTAGGTAGCATAATCCCTAGTTGGACCTAGGTCGCGTAAACCCTGAATCCGAGAAGCGTTCAATAGGTAGCATAAACCCCAGTGGCCCTGGGTAGCGTAAACCCTGGTTGAATCTAGTAAGCGCTCGATAGTAAACCCTAGATTAGATCTAGGTAATAAACGGAATCACCATAATAGATGTACACCTGAAGGCAACCGCAAATACGGGGATTGGGATCACGTTATAATATGATCATAGATTACTAGTTTGGACACCAGTTAGGTAGTGCAGAGATATAGAAATCAGTATAAACAGGGTAGTTTCGAAGCAGAAAAGGAGTAGAGGCGCATTCAGTTTATCAGTACATTCAGTTTATCGGTACATTCAGTTTATCTTGCTATATCCCATGCTTATCCCATACTATGTTTTAGTCTTATATTTAGTTCATTCATATCATGACCCTTTTCCTTGTTTAAATACTAAGAATCACTGGACTTGCCAGACTTTATGTCTGACCTAGTTTGCTTTCGCCTCTTTTCTTCCCCCCTCCCCCCCTCCCCCCCCCAGGTAGTCAGGGAGGGAATAGCTCAGGTTTGTTTGGACCGTTACTCTTCCCAAGCTTGAAGACTCTTTGACGTGTTGCCTTGGACTCTCTCTTCTACTGCTATGGATGGCTCATGCTTTATTTGGGGAAATCATTTTATGCTTCTTTATTTTTGTAAGCAAGACAGGATACTTTGGTGTTGTAAAACAATCTTTGTACAAGCTGTTTATCAATGAGTTTTATTTATTTGTCGCTGCTTTAATTGTCTGTCTTGTAATTTATCCGCATCTTTTACTTATAATGCTCCAACGAAATTAAGACATTCCCTTTGTGAGTGACCTTAACGGAGGTGGGGTGTTACAATACATCCACGGTATTCAAGTGCCAAAACCTAAGTGTCGTAAAGGCTGATTGTTTGGGGTAATAATCCATTAGAACAGAAACAAATGATAATTTTATAAACATAACATAGTTTACATCAGAGTTACAATGATACATCAGAGTACAAAAACTACACAGAAGAAAATACTAAGACTTTAGTGGAAGAATCCAAAATGTTCCAAATGCATCTCCACCCTTGTCTCAACACATGCTCTAAAATTGACTGCAAACTATCTGTAGACCTTAACTACTAGGTTGTCCGTGTGAAAAAATAATGGGACCCAAAGTTTATAAAGAAAATAGTAAACTCCGAGTCAGTCATGGGACTAGTGTGAGAAACAAAAAACAATTACTTTACAACAAAAGAAAAGAAATGTATTGCATAAGATCAGCCTCAAGTGCGGAACAGGTTTTTTCCCTTGCGATAACCAAAATAGTTACTTTATCAAACCCATTGATATCATTTTTAATGTCTAATCTTTCGAAAACCTTTTCAAATAACCATAGTCGAATTATCCGAAATTGTTACCGGAATTGGTAGCTATTGTGCCCTTAATTTGAAAAAAACGTAGGTTCGTATTGGAATATTGGATGTCAGCAATGACCAAGGCAAAGGATCTTCTTAATTTGATGGGAACACCTTTAGAGGGATGCATCATGAGAAACAACTGATGAATCTCTACCAACATAAGGCCGTACTATCTCTATATGCTGACCCTCTAGCATCTAATATGACATTCCCTAGTCGTGACTGACCTTCCCCGAGGGCTTTCCTTCCAACATTCACATAAAATAGAGTTTTTCACATAAGTAAATGCCCGGGCTCCATATCATGTTATAACTTTTTATTTAAAAGTGAATTAATATACCCTGATGGGAGCGACCCATATAACCTTGTCGCATTCATCCTATTTTAGGTCATTACCTGGTTATGAGGCTTAAGTTTTCGTTAAACACAAAGCTACGCTTAAATAGGCCATGATTGATCATCTATAGCTCATTTACTTAGCATGCCACATTATCAATTCATAACACATAACAGATGTATACCAATATATAACCTCTGAGCTCGTACGTCTCAGAGAAGAGTGTTAAACTAAGGGAATAATACTTCGCCCCTAAACAGATATATATTTAGTAAAGATCAATTTTTGTGTCATTAATTGAAATGTTAGACATACAAACCAAACAAGTTCGTTGTGGGATTGAACAAAACCACATGCACTTTGTTCCTAATTGAATAAAGGAGATAAGCCCTTGCTAATATCGAATTTCTCCAAGTGCGTCGGGATGACTACTACACATAACCTCATTATGGGATGCCTCCCAGCAGAGATATCAACAAGCAGTCCCTTTGATGCAAAGAGCTCCGGTCTTCTACCATCGTCTTCAATATCATCAATTGTTCCAATACATCGTAAATTTATTCAAAGTGGTTTTCAGCTAGGTATCCCCCACATCTGATTCTGGTCTTTCTAAGTTATTATCGTGGGTTATAAATATATAGAGTTTCAATTAAATCTCTTCCATTTCTAAATTTGTTAACGCAAACCTTTGCTTAAACCGTTCTTAACCATTTATTTTATAACTTAGGATAAAAATGCTTTCTTTAAAATCTTTAATACCAAATCATCCATTAAAGATTTATTTCCATAATTATCTTACTTTGGTCTTTAACAAAATCCTCGATTGCTAAACTTTTTTAAGCCAAAATTTCATTCCTTTAAAATTTTAAACCAAGATTAACCTTAATCAAGATTCCTTTTAAATTCATATTCCAATTAAATCTTAATCAAATGATTAATTCCATAAATTCCCCATTGTAAAAATATCTTAACTTTACTTATGTTAAACCGACATATTAAAAAAAATATTTCTTGAAACGGTATCTTAATCTCCATACCTTAACTAGGAATTATTTTAATAAAATCATTCATCAATCTTTAATAAATATTCATTAATTCTTTATCCTTTAGCTTTCCCTTTAAAAACCCATCTCTTAAATGAAGATCATTAAATATCACTTTAACTAACCTTTAATTAAAAGATTATAAACCTTCTTAAATTCCAAACATAGCTTAAGCTTACCTGGGTTAAAGAATGATGTTATTCGAGACACCATTCACAACTAACCCAAAATCAATCGATATTCAATAAAAGATTTGTATAGAAATTATATCAACTTAAATTCAATATCACTTCACATAATTAGCAAATACTATAATCGAAATAACGGTATAAATACCTTTTAAATTCCTTAAATAGTATAAGCTTTAACTACATAATTTAATATCAAATATCCAAAGACTATTTCCTTCCAAATCCAATTCATTTATAATTGGAAAACTTCGACATTATCAAGGTTATATTTCAAATAACATTTTTATTAATCTTAATTAAAAGATTACTTTAAAACATACTTTTAGTCCAAGATTATAAAGTCTTTCTTCTTACCATTATTCAAGAAAATTAATATTAACTTGGTAATTGTAATCAAAAGATTAATAAATCATATACTTCTCATTCAAAACATATTTTTAAACTAAGGGCAATTAATTTTATTGCATCTTAACAAGCATTCTTTATAACTTTATCTTTGATAAACCAAACAACTTAAAACTTGATGGATGAAGTTATTAAAGACATCGTCCACGACAACCCAAATCCAATTGATATTTAATATAAGATTTAGATAGAAATCATATCAGCTCATATTCAATATCAACTCTAGTATTCAAGTAGACACTATAACCGAAATAGAGGTATATCTACCTTTTAAATTCCTCATATAATATAAGTTCTAACTATGAAATTAATATCAAATATGCATAGGAAAATTTTAAATATATTAAAGTTATATTTATAAAACAACGCTTTTACAATATCTGGTTCAAATTGTTAGCTAGGCTAAAAACCATAAATTTCAAATTATTATCCAAAACTTCATATATTTTTATCCAAATGGCTTTATCATTTATTATGATTTATCATATAATTTTTTCCATATTTTTAAAGCTTTTTGTAGATCCATTTTTCAATGGTTTCCAAATTTGGTCCCTAACTACAAAACCGGGATTTTGTTTGAAAGTTGATTTGAACATAACTGCAAATTCATTCATTCAAATCTGGTATTTCCTTTTCTCTTTGAAAACTACTATCATTTGAAACCAAACGCTTTCCGTTTCAATAAAATCTTATTTAAGTTGCGTCCGATATAACCGTTTGAAGTTTATGATCGAAATTGGCGAACTGCCGCAACGCGACTAGCCTTATTCAGACCATATTATAATTTCAATCTAAAATTTGTCTAATTTACTTCAAATGTGTTTATAAGCTTTTAAAAACGTATATAGACTTATTTCAAAAATACAATTTTCAACTTCTGATTTAATTATTTACCGCAATTGAATATTTTAATATTATTATATTAATAAAATGATAATGTTTTTCAAAATTTAAACTTCAAACTTTGAAAAGCTCAAATTAAACATTACATAAGCTTATTGGAATAATCAATTTTAGTTTAAAACGCCATTTAAATGGCTGACTCAACTTTAATTTTGACATTACAGTCACTACGCCATAGAGTGCATACTGCAACACCAAAGAAGTGACGCAGGAAATGCCACAAAATGTTTCTATAGGCCAAAAATGATATGTGGCAACATTTCTCGTTGTTGCATTTTGTCGCATTGCCAAGATTCAAAGGCAACATCTTTGTAAGCCTAAGGCAACATCAGTACAGGTGTTGCCACATGTACAAAATTTACAAAAACGTGGTCCCCACAATCTGGACCCCAACTTGTGGGGCCCACAATAAATCTGCAGCCTAGGTATACGAAATCTTATTGTAGGGCCCACAATCATTAATCTATGGAAACACTATATCGTAGTTATGACAACATTTAACATCACATACTGCAACATTATATCATAGTTATGGCAACATTACATCACATACTGCAACATTACAAAATTTAACATCACACACTGAATTGAACAAAAAACTACTCATTTCAGATTAACGAGCAACACAAGTAGTACTTACAAACATACTTAAAACATAGCCAGTAAATTCATGTTTAGAGACCGTACTCACAAACACAGCCAGTATTTACTAAATAACAACTCATGTTCACTGCAAATTGTCGCACAAAAATCCCTAATATCAATGACTAAGAGCGCGAGCCTCCACTACGTTCAGTGCTTTCAATTTCAATGCCTTCACTGAAAATTGTCGCACAAAGACCCCCAAAATCAAAGTGCATGTCAGGGTTTGCTTCACCTAATTTCCTAAGCATCCTTGTCAAGTTCTCTTAAACTTTTTGGTTCACCTTTGCATCAAATTCATCTTGGACCATCTTGTTCACCTTTGCTTCGACTTCGTCAGCTATATCTTCCCTTACCTTTGTTGTCAGCTTTTGTATGTATGTGCTTGTCATTAGAGCATCTTTTGAAACTTTTAGAGACTTTGTGTGTCGTCCTATAAGCCATAACGGAAAGTGCGACTTTCCATCAGAAATAAGTTCTTGGACAACTCCATCACTACCTCCTTCACCTATTTCTTTTTCAGTATTCTCCTGCAAAATAAAGCAGTTTCAAAATGTGATATTAAATAAAATTAACAATTCTAAAACAAGTTTCTTAAAAAATAATTGCGGAGGCGTATAACACACTGAAACCCAAAGTAAAAGATCACCATCGTTAATGAATAAAATCTAAGTAACTCTTTAGTACAACTAATGATTTCACAGTGAATACAAATTGATGCATTGACTCAATTTGTTCAAAGCACAAACGATATTACAGAATGCAATAGTATGCCATAGTATAACTAAGGCATTGTCTCGGTTACAAATCTATGCCATAGTATAACTATGTCATGACTCATTCAAGAACAAAATCAATCATTGCTTCAATTACGAACTGAGGCATTGCATCAGTTACAAACTAACATGTGCTTCAGTATGATACAAATGTAAACTGAGTAAATGCCTGTAGATATCCAGCAACCAGTTTCAACAAAATAGGATATAATTCTACAATAATGTTGATGTGAAAAATGAAGCATTTTTTGACATTTGATTGAAGTGAAAATAAAATTTTTACAATTCTATAGTTTATTACTGAAGCATCGGTCTTGTACACCTTTCCTTCTTTCTGCTTGCGAGTTTTAACAAAAAAGTTCTCCATCTAATTCCTTGGACTGATACAAAAAACGTTAGACAGTAAAAGGATGTCAAACCAATTGTTCCAAAACATTTATCACTAATATTAAAAAAGTTAGATAGTAAAAAAACATCTCCACCTGAATCTTCATTGATATATGTAGTTCATTCACAAGTTAAACAAGGATACTGCATTCGAGTTAAACAAGCATACCTCTATATGACCTATATTGTTAAACAAGCCAACCATAAAAATAAGAAAAATACGTACCATCTTATGCCGAATTTGGAAAAAAAATTGGGCCAGTAGTGTGTGTGCCTATATACCACTTTCGATTTGCAAAATTTGTAAGGCCTTAGACTACAAAAATATTAAATAAGGATGTTTATCTGCCTGATTTGAATGAATAAAAAGGGAAAAAATTCTGTGATAAAACTTAAAAACATACCTGAATTTTTTCATCTTCCCAAAACATCAAGAGTACTTTGAAATCCTGAAGTGGAATTTCGTCCGGACTATTTTGAAGCCTCTCTTCATCAGTTTCATAAGCCGTATAATGTGCCTTTTTAATATGACTCTTGTACCCCCTCCAAGAGTAACGACTTGACTTCAAAACCCAGTATTCACATTCATTTGGAATAATATACCATTTCTTAAATACAAATCAAACAATAAAAAGAGCAGTCACGGTACTTTTGTGACAAGTTTCATATATTTAAGTAAAATTTAGCTAAGTTTGTGAATTACCTTGACATAGCTCCACAGCGTGCCTTTCTAACTTGAAGGAACATCAAACCAAGACTTGTAAGTAAGTGGAACACTCCTCTTTAGTGTTCCTAAAAATGCACTCAGTTCAGACATTACTTGGTCATCATCTAAAATAGGTTGGCCCCGATTATTCATTTATATTATAACTATTTTGCCATATGGCCTTGAATGAACTTTATCCATCATTATTTTCCCCCTGAGCCTTCTGGGAGCTCCGACTACCATTACAAAGTACATAAAATAGTAATGAGAAGACTATAAACGAGAACTTAAACAACTAAAATCAGAACTCAATTAGATAATACCTTCAATTTCTTCTACTTCATCTTCTTCATTTTCAATATTTGTAGAGACATTTTCGACAACAACCTTATTCCTAGCCTTATTCCTCGCATTTCCACTTCCACTACTGTTATTCTTCTGGTGTTCTCGCACAGCCAAATAAGAAGCCATTGTTCCTTTTCCTTTGTGTGGTTACTTAATATTACATGGTGGACCATCAGTTTGTGTATGAACTAAATTTTCCGCTGCCTTCGGAGTTGCATTCTAATCAGTTGCAGATTCAACATTGGCTCGTGAACGAGTTGTTGGTCCAGACTAAGGCTTTGTAATTGTAACCTTTTTGGTTCTCTAAAATACGCATACAAAAACAATAAAATAAAAATAATAATGAAGCTAGTCTATAATTACCAACATAAAATTAAATCTTCAGCTATAACGCACCTTTGATTGATTTTCTGAAGTATCATCTTTACAGCGTTCATCAAATTTGTAAATATAATCTTCGCTTTCCTCAGCAGACATATTTGATTTTACTTTATTTTTTTCAAATTCATTTCTCAGTCAAGTAAATCTTTTACGCATCCCAAGTTTTTCAAAAACATTATTCTTCTGCGAGGCATTTTTAGCTCTCTCCCTTTCGTATTCTGTAAGCGATGGAGGTTGCAGAGGTGACAGATCATCATTTTGAAAGAAATATAACAAGATATTATTGTAAATATTAGCAAAATATGTAGATCAGATTGTAGTCTTCTCACCAGAATCTCATTTTCATCCGTATTTTCCTTTTCATGTGGAGAATTATCGAAATCTAGTTTACTCTTGACACTTGCTGAGTTGATATTCAAAGTTGCATCGCTGACTTCAGTTGGATTTTCTTTCTCTGGTAACTTTGTCGAACTACTGACTCCAGTTGAATTCTTGTTGATCACCTTTTTATTGTTGATACGTGGACTCACAACAACTTCGCTGATCACTTCTAGATTGTTGGTAATTTGATTATTTAGCCATGTCGACTTTCTAGGAGTAAAGACTTTAGTCTGTTTGTTGTTGATAGGTGGACACGTAGCAGCTTCGTTGATCACTTGTGGATTGTTGGTAAGTGGATTGTTTAGCTGTACCGACTTTCTAGGAGTAAAGACTTGATCACCTGCTCCTTTTTTCCGCTTCCTACTACAGATGGTAAGTGGTCACAAACTGTCATTTCTGTAGTTTCGCAACTGCAACATACAAGATCTTTATAATTCTACTAAGTGCACTAAAAATCAAACAAGTCCTAATATTCAAACAAAAATGCACAAAAAACTTATGTACACTAAAAGTAGAAAAATGAAAAACATACTCAGCAAAATGGCCAAATTCATCAAAAAAATACAAATGGGAAGACATGTTCATACCTGGAAACAAATTCTTCCTTGGCCGTATGATGACATGTGGCTTCATTTGTTTCATTGGCTTATTTTTATCATCGACCACGGTGTCGACACAGAAATCAATGTAATTACCATTATTTTTTATTTGCATCAAAAATAATAACTCAACATCATCGACCACCAATTTGCACCCACTCATTGGACCATTCCATGAATATTCTCCTCCTTTTTCGGTGTACTCTAGCTCATTCCTGACATACTCCATCAGTAATGTGTAAGAAAACATATCCAGATCAGCGCCCTTGACAATAATCTCTTCTCCACCAACATATCCATTCTTCCCATATTTTCCCTTGTGATGGAACTTAAGATTTGCCTTCATCCTACCCAAAATAGAGAAATTAACATTAAAATGGAATCTAAGATTTATATCCCAAATTTTCTACCCAATATAGCATGTAGTCATTTGGACATGAATGCGTTCTTTGGTAATCGAGGCCTAAATTTACATACAAATAACATGCAGCCATCTGAACTTCAGAAGTTCTACCTATATTTTTTTCCTTGTCCATCACTAATTTACACACAAATAACATACACAGATATCACTAACCATGACTATAACGCAAAAAAACACAATAATATCATATAAGTACTGTTTAACATAAGTTCGTTACAAAGACAAATATAATAATAAAATAGGGAATATGATTACAACTGAACGCCCAAGTAAATCAATATATTAGGCAACACAATAATCAAATCAGGAATAACTTAAAATATACATTGAATGATACCTTAAGCAGCAAATTAATTCGAATCCCTAACTGAAATTTGAAACCCAGACGAACCCCAATTAAAGACCTAATTGAAACACCGAAACCCTAATTGAACTTGAACTCGAACCTACCGTAATCGAACCACAATTAAGCTTGTAAACTTGAACTTTTTGCCCTAATTGAACCTGTGAGTGAGAGTATTTGAGAGATTGAGCAGTAGAGTATTTTGTTTTCGATTGAAACTCTTGAATATTTTGCTAAGTGTTTTCCTGCTTTGTTTTTTGCTTTTGCTTCACGCGTTACACGGATTGGTAACGTGGACCATTGGATCATAATCACCCGGATTGATAATTTTATTCACACACTACTGCAACACCTTGGGTTTTCTATGCTAACACCTTAAAGCGTGTGTTGTAATAGAAAAAAATCAGCATAGCTATCATTACATTGTAGCTAGTAACACCTTGGATTTTTGTTGCGGTAGGTCATCTGTGGCGTAGTGAATTTCAAACCGATTTACTATTCGTTTGAAAACTAAACAAGCCATATTGTATCAAAATCTCTTTCAAAATCATTTCCACCTTTACAAAAGTTTCTTATAATCGCTTTAATTCCATTTCAAACCAGTTTCCAGTTTCAAATATAAAATGCCAACTTCCATTTTTTTCTGCCTTATTTAACCGAATATAATATTCATTTGTATTATCTGATTTGGAAGAGACTTAACCAATATCTTTATAATGCCATAATTTTTGATATATGTGCAAGGTGACATTTCAACAACTATAACAACCACTAGCAAGCATATAATCATCAATACAATCATTATTAATGACAAATACTGTTTCTACAGTATAAGCGTTACGATAATTAATGCTTAAGGGTTATATGAAACTAAACTAACAATCATTCATCCAATTCACACACATATCCATCAAGTAACTATATGATTGACTAAATATGTATAAAGTACAGATTTTCTCACCAACAGCTTCACCATGTCAATATTTACTGCAGATCCTAGATAAAGTGGCATCTCCGTTGGAGCTTGGAGGAAGTATGCAAGGGAGGTGGGGCAGCCTTGGGCCTAAAGAGAAGGAGGAAAAGAGGGAAGGGATGAGTCGGAGAAGAAGGAGAGGGAAGTAAGGGGAGGCCAAAATGGCAAGGAGGGGGAAGAGGAGAAGGAGAGAGAAGAGGGAAGGGAATGGCTTGGAAACCCATGGCCAAGGAAGAAGAGAAGGAAGGAAAGGAAGAAGAAAGGAGAAGTGATGAAAAAATGAAAGAGGGAGGGGACTATATAAGATGGAAGGGAGCTTAAGATGATGCCACCTCATGGACACATATCCTGCCCTTATGTAATTATGTTTATTGATTTTGGAACACCTTTCCTAACACTTATTTGTGTTATAACTTTGATACATTTATTTGTGTTACAAAATACTATGTTACTACTTAACCGATTCAATAGGCACAACGATCAAACAACTATTCAAACAAATGCAGATATTTTATTGATACGTTTACCTTAACGTATTTTACAGTTTAAAATAAATTATTTATAATGTTAACCGAAATCAAATCCAATTTAGAAACCGGTTCAGTAGTTATAATACTCAAGAATTTATTCAGTTATTTCAGCTTCTGAATCAACTAGTATTGACCAAACCTGATACTATTATCGACATATTCTCCCAATTAAATTTAAAACTTTAAAATAAATATTTTTTTAGAAATCAACTTTTTTTTAAATTATATTTATTATCCCCAAAATCATATAAAATTACCTTAAATTTTGATTTTTAAATTGACAAAAATCCTAGGTCGTTGCAAAGTGGATTCAAAACGACAAAGTTTGCACATGCATATCAAAAGAAAGTAAATTCTGCGAAGTACTCTATATGTACTCAATGTCTGCTACTTCGTCCCATCTAGGTCTAGTACGGCTTCACTATGACACAACTCGGCCGAGTGCAACTTCACTATACGACCCGCCTCGATCGAGCGTAATCTTACTCTTTCCCGCCTCGATCGAGCATAGCTTCGGTATAACCCATCTCAGTTAAATGTTCTTTACTATTAGCCATCTCGATCAAGTATAACTACACTATGGCCCGTTTCGGTTGAGTATAGCTTCACCACAACCTGCCTCGGTTGAGTGTACTTGACCACTTCGGTCAAGTAAAGACATATATATATAAGACTCCGTCGAGTCTAGCTTCACTTCGAAGCAAGTACTAACACCATAAGAATATGTCACAGACTTCTTGATAGTAATTCATAAAGTGAAAACAATACATCTCATACCATATGTTTTACTATTCACCACAAGTCAGTCGACTTCACATTGAAAAATAACAATATTAAACCGATAAGTCTAGAATTAACCGATATATTATATCTTCATGTCCCATACCATGAGGTTTACCGCATCTTTTAATCACAATCTTGCCTTCTCAAAGGGAACAAAATCATATGGCTTTATATATAAAAAAATACACTTTAAAAATCAGTTTTATAAACGATTTTGGAAAATATTTGACAAAAAACTCTTTATATAATAGGATATATAAATATATATATTAATGATTAAAAATTGTTTATAATATAGATAATTATTTTAGTAAAACAATAATTATAAATATTTAAAACTAATTTTGAAATGGTAAAACACATGCTCGTGTACACAATCTCAGAAAAACTCACGAAAATAACACACTGAAATCAACTCTGGTTGCAACTTTCAGGTAAGTTTTGAAAGACCAAATGACTTTAGAATGGTCTCAAAATTGATATTCACAAACTAGAACAACATATCTATCAACCAGAAAAAGAATCACCGAATACCAATACGAAACGACAAGGATATGAAGTCTCAAACATGGACTCAGGCCATGTTTGATTTCTACGTAGGTTTGAAATCTTATCCTGGTTTAACTTCCAAGAATAATTTGAATGGTTTAATGAATTTTGAATGGTCTAAAATTTGATATACCCAAAGTAGAAAATTTTATCTTTCGACTGGAAAAAAACAATCACTCAATTCTGATAAGAAACGGCAAATATATGAGATTTAAAACATGGACCCAGGCCATCTTTGGTTTCTGCCCGGTTTGAAATCTTCTTCAGGTTCAACTTTTAGACCTGATTTGAATACCTAAACGACCTTGGAATGGTCTAAAAATTAATAGTAATGGATACTAGCATTCAGGGTTTGCAATAGAAAAAGAATTATGCAAATAGAAAAATATTGAAAGATATATAGTGTCCCAAAGTTGAACCTAGACATTGTTTTCACCAAGCATCAAAATTTAGGTCCAGCAAGCAATTTTCACTATTTGGAGCAAGGCACGACAAATCGAATGACTTGGGTTGGCCCCTAATGTTCATTAGTTGACCCATGAGTGTTTCTGGTTGATCCATAGTGAGGATAGGTCGACACCACTCATGGAATTAGGTACAAGATGATTTTCAGCTTCGTATACAACTTCCAAGTGAATTTCAGATGATTAACCGATTTCAGAATGTGATGAAAATTGACATACACATAGTATAACATCAAGAATACTAACTAGAAAATGAACCATAACATTCCAATAGGTAATAAAGGAGACATGGATCAACAAAAATTGAGCCAGACTCGGTTTTATACTAAGAAATGTCTGAAACTTTATTTCATCTTACAATGAAACAAGTTTTAACAAATAAACAATCAAACATAAGATAAAATATTCAAGATATAATCTGTGAGTTTTACAAATTCACCTTAATTTTTGTCGCAATTAGAGCACAAAAAATGATTTCTGAGCTTGAGAAGGCCAGATAATGCATGTAGGGAAACTTTCCATGACATGCCATCAAATAATAAAATACGCCGAATGAATTGAGATTTTCATGAAATAGATATTTGATTCTTGATGAGATTATCTAATGCCAAAAAGATTCCCAAGCTTTCTCTCAATTTGAATGCAAATGGAGCTTCAAGTTTTGAATAATTAAAGAGATATTGTGCTTTTTTTCTTTATTACTTACAGGAAGAAGAGGAAGAAGGTTCAAAATAGTACGTAAAGTTTGCAATTAGGCTTCTAGATCTTCCTTCCTCAAATAATTAATGTGGAAATGGGCCCAATCTAGCTTACGAAGCCCCAATTACAATTTATTTCATGATATTTGGGCTTAGCACATAGTTGTAAGCTCTATTAACACGCTTTAACAAATGCTAATATTATACACACAACACAATATTGTGTCTCTCTCAAAAAAAAATTAAAACACATATGTTTTAATGAATTTTGTCCATTTTAAATATTACTTTTAGCGTAACACATAGCAAAGTACATATCTTCACCAAAATAGACATTTTACACCTTAATTAATCAAAACATGCATTTCTTAAGTTTAAATTATTAATTCCACTTTCTGGACAAAATGAACCCAAAGCCTTGTTAAAATATTTCAACACACTAAAACATTGGTTTCTAATCAATATTTACACTTTTATATTTTCATTTACAACGTACTTAATTTAGATATTTTGCAATAAAATCCCTATTCACAATAATTCACCCATTTATTGCATTTGCACAAATAAAATATTTGAACACATAATTTTTACATAAACACATAATAAGATCTCCAAACTTAGTTTTAAACACATTTCTTATTTTATTTTATAATTTCAACAACTTACATTTTCCATGTAAAAATTTACAAATTACTAATTATCTTGTTAAAACAACTTAATACTATATATGAAAAATATATTTTCATTAAAATATTGTTTTTTAATCAATATATTATACAGGAAAATACCAAAAAGGACAAAATAAACAAAAAATTGTTCCATAAGGACAAGAGACTAAAATTTTGTCCATAAGGGCAAACTTCAGTGTAAAGGGAGGAATTATAGTGGGCCTTTGAACTCCACTCGTTACACAAAAAAATTTCCTTACGGATAAAATTTTGTCCCCTTGTCCTTATGGAACATATTTTTGTTCATTTTTCCTTGAGGCTAAAAACCCTTATATTATAAGGCAAAATTTTGAACTAAGCTCTTGGAAATAACTTATTGTAAAAATAGGTCTGTTTCATTACTTATTATAAAACTAGGCCTACTTTGTGCAGGGGCAATAAGCTATACGCGTTCTGAAAATGCGCATGAACAAAAGTGTTCATGTGCTTTTTAGTACATGCAACATTTTTTATTCAAGCGCATGCCAATAACCATATGAACAAAATTGTTCATGCATGTTTTTGGAATGCGCATGAATAAGAAAATAAAAAAGTTGAGCATTCTGAAAACAAACATGAGCACTTTTATTCATGCGCATTTTCAGAACGCACATGGGTTTTTGACCCAGCTCAAAACAAGCCTAGTTTCAAAATAAATTATGAAATAGGCCTGTTTTTACAATAAGTTATTATTAGGAGCTTAATTCAAAATTTTGTCATATATTATATTCTCAATATTTACTTGAAACACGAAAATGTAATTTATAAACAAGGATTGGAATAAATTTTCTTATTATACTAAATGTATTTAATTTATTTCAATATTGATAATTCTGTAAATCATAAATTCTTTATTTTCTCATCTTAAATGACTATATGAGTTAGGCTCATGAGCTCGTGTTTTATACTTCTTGGTTTTAAAATCCCACAACATGTTATGATCTGCTTACCCCAGGTACCCTGAAAAACCCGAGTTATTATAGTATAAAGGATGATGAATCAACGTCCATCAACTCTAACCCGAACCCAGATGGAATAGTATAAAGGGTGATGCCCCAACGCTTGTGAACTCAGTTCGGCCGAGACATGTGAAGCGAGCATCGACATTAACTTCAAGCGCCTTTGATGTTTCGTGACTCAAAGTAATTGGGAGCCATATATCAAACCAAGTATTTAATAAAATTCGTAAGTACACTGAATGGAAAACAAAGAAGACATTCAAGCACTTGAACCAAAAAACCTCATTTTATTTACATATGTAAAATAATTACAAAGTCATCATCGTACAAAAGAAAATGAGGGCCACACTCACACAAGTATTGGCCAAAAAGAAACCTTTCAAAAGCTAACTACGAGTAGTCGCCACTCCTTCTTATCGCCTATTATAAGTTTCTTCTGGAGTTTGAAATCTGAGACTCTAGTTAGTTTGCGCTTGAGACATTTTCCGTTCCTAGACTTGTTGTCGCCCCAGATTTATCATCCTTGCTCGTCCAGTTGTCTTTCTTGGGATTATCTTCTTTCCCTGTCTCATCATTCCCACCAGACCTATCGCTTTTCCTTGGTTTCTTGGATGGTGCCGGAATCTTGATTGTTCTAACCAAGGGAGATGTAATATTTCTATTATTAGGATCATCTAACGTATAGGTTGGAGAGGTTCAAGTGAAATGTATGCATCTTCTTTTCTCATGTATATCTTTGTTAGCTACCTGACCAACATATCCCTCATGAAAATTCCACCATTTTGTTCTCCTTAATTATGCTGACATCTTCTTGATGCTTATCCATTAACAATGCATCGATGTCTATGTCTTTGAGAGCATCAATAATCTCTTTAAACAAATCAGCCTAGTTTCCCAGAGTCGAAGATGAATGTGCCTAGATGTTCGAAGCAGTTATAACTGGGGAAACGGGTATGATATGGGTAATAGGAGTACCTACAATAGGAAGGGCTATAACAATTAGACATGTTTTTCCGATAAAGATTCAAATGAAAGCCCACTTGCTATTTCACATTCGATATCACTCATAGGTCGGATAAACAATATATACCTTTAGAGATTTTATCCCCCTTATTGCCTTCTTGCGGAATCATCCCTTCTTGAATGAGAGTCAAAGGCTTGGTTATTTCAGGATGCTCTGGGTTATATCTAGGGTCGGAGGTAAAATGAGAAGCTGAAGTGTCGATCACATCCTTTCTTGATGACTGCACTATCGACTTAGTAGCCAGTGCACCACCGTGACCCTTAACAGGAATGTTCTTGCCTTTTTCAGGGCCAGTTGAGCAGCATTCTCAGTTTCCTCCTCGTTCCTAAGTTGTCAACGACCCAAAATTAGAATGTTCGGCTCTCCGCCTTTAAAATATCTCTTTATGAATCATCCTAATCAATAGACTCACTTTGGCGATAAAAGTTTCCACATTCAAGAATACATCCCAATATGCAATGAGTGAAACTAGATAACCATGCACTAAAGAAATACCGCGATGACGGATAACTTTTGCATAAAACCCTGGCCTGAAATCTATTATTTTTGCCGGGTTTTTAACATTTTCATTCATCGGTTCCTTACAAACTTATTGAGCGACATCGTAAGTAGACGATTTTGCTGGTTCGACGGCGGCGAGCCTGGACTTCAACTGTTCAACCTCATTCTTTAGACTATTATTCTCAAATATAAGCACTTTATTGTCATTCTTCATAGAAGGATAAGAGAACAATCATTGAGCTCCTTTTCCTACTTAGAAGCAAGCGACATGTTGTTTGGTGTTCTCCAAGTCCAGCTCCAAATCTTTGTTGAATTTTTCTGTTATCTTAAAGAGTTTTTTATATTGCTTTAGTGCATCCTGCATCTTCTTATATATGGCATCTAAAGCTCCCTATTAGGGTCAATGGATAAAAGATGGATCCAACAACGAATTTTACTTGGTCGAAATGCAATGTGAGAAAAGCGGCTTGTAGCTTAGATTATTTTCTCTTGTGTGGTCAGATTTAGGTCAGGATTAATAATACAATGACCTGATCTCCTCTTCAACAGCTAAATTGTGAGTTTTGCCTTTCTAGACACCTCTATCACCTGGTAGGAATATTGTTGGTCCTTATGTTTTGGTGAATGCCTTGGTGGAGAAGCATTAGTAGTTTCTTTGCCCTGATCATCATGACGAGGTAATTTATCTCGATCCTAGCAAACAAGTGAACGTTTCTTGGAATGTATTCACTATCTGAGTTATATCGGTGCTCCTGACTGTTATTGTATTGATATATAGGGTCAAAGGCAGATCCCTGCAGATCCTGGCGGAATAGTTGGAACCATAGCAAAGTTTTCTTGGCACCATGCCCATAAAGAAGAAACGATAGATGATAAAACAACATATGGAAAATATTGTAAAAGTTTTTCAAAACCAATGATTTGAGTTTGGGTATTATTTGAAGAGAATGAAGAATATAAGAAAGAAGGAATGGGTAAACATGTTTTGTCCCACATCATGAAAAATGCAAAGGATTTTCTCTATATATGTAAAGGCATGATGTATAGTAACAAAACAAAGAAGAGAAGAAGATGAGGAAATGCATTAACATATCATGCATATTAATATTTAAAAGGTCAAAAGATGGGCCGTATGTCTTGGGGCACTTGGGGTCTCGTGATCCATTGGACCAGGAAAAACAGTGGCGGTCGACCGGTATGGGGTTTTCTGCTTCGTAACGTTTCAAGGCGTTGCAAATCTGAAGGGGCGCATCTGTTTAAATTCGAACGGAGGTGACCATAACAATTAACAGTCGCAACGCTTGGCCAATGGATACATTTCTCGCTGGCTATAAATACCAAAGCCAGAAAACCGTGAAAAAATACAAGAAAATTTTCTTCTTCTTCCCTTGAATCTGTAACGCCGTTAAAGCGTGCCAAATGCTGTTTAATCTGTAACGCCTCTGAGGTGTTGCAAATAATAGAGATTGTTGTAGATTCATCTTATTCTTCTTCTCTTTGTTCTCTACCATACTTGTATCATCAGAAATATAAATTCAGAGTGTTCTTGGCCAGATCAAAATCGCACAAATTTTGAATCCGATTTCGCTGTTTCAAGGCTTCATTGAATCCTAAAGTCAATAGTTCGACCCTTTTGTACCTGGTGGGTTGAACTATTGTCTGAAAGAATTTGCTACACAAATCTTTGAAGTTAGAAGTACGACAATCATTCCCCTCCATTAGCATCTCAAACCACGAAATCCCCAACAAAATTTTAGACAACAGTTCAATCATGGAAGGTTTGAGCGCATTACAAGTGATGAATCAGCATTTGACAAAAATAGAGCGATTTAATGGAGAGAACTTCACTCATTGGCAAGAGACCATGAAATTCTTCCTAATCACGGTCAAATTATTTCATATTCCCGAAGATGGATTGGAGAAAATACTGGAGGAAACCGATAAGTATAGTGCAGAACTAAAAGCAAAAAGGGCAAAGCGCAAAGAGTAAGATTTTCTATGCAGAGGGCCACGTTCGGAATGCACTGTCCACTCCGATATTCAATGCTCATGGAACCTTGGACACCGTGAAGGCACTCTGGACTGCGCTAGAAATAAAATATCACATCTCTGAGGCAAGTAATACAAAAATTCTTATATGTAATTTTATGGATTTCAAAATGGTCACCAACAAGTCCATAATTGGACAAGTAAGTGAAATTCTACTATTCGTAAATCAACTTAAGGATGCTGGTATTGGTCTCCTGAATCATTTGTTGTTGAAGTTATTATTTCGAGACTCCCGAATTCTTGGAATGATTATAAGAAAAAATTAAAACATGCGGAAACGGTTTGTGATTTAGAAGGTTTACAGCATCATCTTCGTATTGAAGAGGATTCTCGTAAACGCGAACAAGATGATAATCCGCAAACTAAGTCTCAATATAAGGCTAATAATGTTGAAATTAACGATAAGTTGAAGCCTAAGAATGAGATACAGTTTAAAAAGAAAGGTAATAATTCCAAGAACAAGAAGAAGGGTGACTATTACTATTGTCACAAACCCGGCCACTATGCCCGAGACTGTTGTCTTCGGAATAAACAACAAAAAGCGAATGTGGTCAAAGAAAAGCTTATGTTTGTCGTACAAGAGGCGAACTCCGTTAGTGGCATTGATAATGATTGGTGGCTCGATAACCGAGCAACTATTCATATTTACAAAGACCGTAATCTGTTCAAGACTTACGATGAGAATATTGGAGAATCCAGCGAAGTAACTAGCTCAAACAAAGTTGCAAGCAAAGTTTTGGGAAAAGGCACTATTGAATTGATATTCACCTCTGGGAAAGTTCTTACTTTAGTCAATGTATTTTACATACCTGATATATGTAAGAATTTGATTTCTGGATACCTTCTTAACAAAGGAGGATTCAAGATGGTGTGTGAGTCTGATAAGTTAGTGTTGTCCAAAAACAGCAAATTTATCGGATAGGGATATACTTGTAACGGTATGATTAAGTTGAATCTGATGAGGAAATCTTCAGCTTATATTGTTGATTCTGTTAATTTATGGCATAGTATATTAGAACATGTTAATTATAAGTCACTTATAAATATGCATTAATTAGGATTAATTTCAAATTGTGATTTCAAATCTATTTCTAAATGTGAAATATGTGTTCAAGCAAAAATGAATCGGAAATCCTTCAAATCTGTAGAAAGGAAAACTAGTTTGCTTGATTTAGTATATAGTGATGTGGGTGACTTAAAGAATCATATCACCTATGTTGGTAACCAATACTATATAACATTTATTGATGACTATTCTCGGTATGCTTATGTATATCTAATGAAATCTAAAGATGAAGCCTTTGATAAATTCAAAATTTACAAAGCAGAAGCCGAAGCACAATTAGGAATCAAAATTAAAGTGTCACATTCAGATCGTGGTGGTGAACATTTTTCAAATGAGTTTACTTTGTTTTGCAAACAAAATGGCATTGTTCACCAATGTACCGCTCCTTATACACCACAACAAAATGGTGTTGCTGAGAAGAAAAATAGAACTTTAGTTGAAATGGTTAACGCCATGCTCATAAGTTCTAATTTACCTTACAACTTATGGGGTGATGCTATGTTATCTGCATGTTACATTTTATATAGAGTGCCACTTAAAAATAATAATATTTTCCCATATGAATTATGGTTTTATAGAAAACCTAAACTTACAAGACTTAAAGTTTGGGGTTGTTTAGCATATGTTAGAAAACCAGACCCTAAACGACCAAATTTACGTAATAGAGCTTTTAAGTGTGTTTTCATAGGATATTCTCTTAATGGCATAACTTATAGATTTATGATTCTTGATACCTTAGAAGTCATAGAATCTGTAGATGTAGAATTTTTTGAAAATCAAACTATCGAGAATCCATTAAGATCATCTAGCCCAGAACCAACTGAGACGAATGATACAAATGACGATGAATATGCTCCTGCTTAAAACAGCAAGGAAGTGCTAATACCAGATGATAGTACTGAATACAGGTGAAGTAAAAGAGCCAGAATAGAAAAGGACTATGGTCCTAACTTCATAACATATCTCGTAGAAGGCAATAACGATGAAGTCCTTAATGTAACGAGATATATAATGAACATCGATGATGATCCCAAAACTTATTCTGAGGCTATGAGTTCTAGAGATTCTAATTTCTGGAAAGAAGCTATCAATGATGAAATGAATTCCATAATATTAAACCAAACTTGGATATTAAGAGATTTACCTCCTGGTGCTAAACCTATAGGATGTAAATGGATATTCAAGAAAAAGTTGAATACAAATGGATCCATTGATAAATTTAGAGCCAGATTTGTTGCTAAGGCATATAAACAAAGACAAGGAGTTGATTATTTTGATATATATGCTCCAGTGGCTCGCATATCTTCTATACGTTGTTTAATAGCACTTGCATCAATTCATAACTTGGTCATATATCAAATGGATGTAAAGACAGCTTTTCTAAATGGAGATATAGAAGAAGAGATATACATGGAACAACCTGAATGTTTCATAACCCCAGGCGAAGAAAAGAAAGTTTGTAAATTAGTTAAATCTCTTTATGGCCTGAAGCAAGCTCCCATGCAATGGCATGAGAAGTTTGATAAAGTTGCACTGTCATTTGGATTCATTGTTAATGATGCAGAAAAATGTATCTATAGCAAATCGGATAACAATGGTTATGTTATAATATGTTTATACGTTGATGACATGTTGATATTTGGCTCCAATATATCCTGAGCGAATGAAACTAAGAAGTTTCTATCTTCTAAATTTGATGTGAAAGATCTGGGAGAGGCTGATGTAATTTTAGGAATTAAAAGTATTAGGAAAACGGGGGAGTTATTACTGACTCAATCTCATTACATTGAGAAGTTCCTAAAGAAGTATGATCATTATAATGACAAACCAGCACCAACTCCTTTAGATCCAAGTATAAAATTGGAAAAAAACACTGGACGTACTATTTCATAATCAGAATATTCGTGTATTATTGGGAGTCTTATGTATGCTATGCATTGCACTAGACCAGATATCACACATGCTATAAGTGTATTGTGTCGATTTATGAGTAATCCAGGTTTTGAACACTGGAAAGCCATTTCCAGAGTATTAGCTTATTTGAAAGGAACCATACACTATGGTTTATCTTATAAAGGATATCCTACTGTAATAGAAGGATATAGTGATGCAACCTGGAACAATGTGAGTCTGCGACAGGTTGGATATTTACATTATGAGGCGTTGCTTTATCTTGGGCTTCCAAGAAGCAGACCTGTATATCTGATTCAACTTTGTTATCAAAATTGGTTGCATTAGCTAACGCATGTAAGGAAGCCGAATGGCTTAGAAATTTGTTAGTAGAAATCCCATTATGGAAGAAGCCATCTCCAGTAGTCTTGATTAATTGTGATAATCAAGCAACGATATATAATGTTTCTAATAAAACATATAATGGAAAGTCTAGACATGTGAGTCTAAGACATCACATGGTGAGACAGTTACTCAAAAGTGGAGTTATAACAGTTGATTACAGAGAAACGAAGAAAAACTTGGCTGACCCACTTACTAAGAATCTTTCAAAGGCTATGGTTATTATAAAGTCTAAAGAAATTGGACAAAGGTCTGTGAATGAAGATTGATCATCCTTAACAGAAACCCAACTTGTATCTTTAAAAGGGTAGACAAAGTTCAATGGGTACCAACAAGTTAAGGAAATGATTATGGAATACTAAATCAATAATCCCATAATGTTTAGTGTTGGAATCTGCATGAACAAAGGATGGATAAATATCCTTAATAAGTCTGGAAATACTAAAAGGTGTCTCGCAGAAACACTTTAAGTGACTTACCTATATGAGTGTGGAAATCAGGTCGTTTCCTAGGAAAGTTAGACCGCTTTCTAAGTAGACTCATGAACCAAGATTTAAGCACATGGCCATTAACGTGCTGAGAAATACAGAACACTCTAACTAAGGAATACAACTTGTGTGATGGTTCCGGTTTTATCATTAAGGGATACTTGGTTCAAGATTCGTTCGCCATAGAATCTCGATAGAACTTTGAATGGTTTACACTAAGTAAAAGTTCAAATCCAAAATATACTTTTATTTATGTGTTGTTTCCACGATGATGCAAAACTTGATATTAGAACTACATAGGCTTGATCCCACTTGGGTATATAGGGTGTCACACTAGTGATTCAGCCGTTCTTTTTTTATTTATATCATTATTTTGAAAATTTGGGGGGTGATTGTTGTAAAAAATTTCAAAACAAATGATTTGGGTTTGGGTTTTATTTGAAGAGAATGAAGAATATAAGAAAGAAGGAATGGATAAATATGTTTTGTCCCACATCATGAAAAATGCAAAGGGTTTTCTCTATATATGTAAAGGCATGATGTATAAAAACAAAACAAAGAAGAGAAGAGAGATGAGGAAACGCATGAACATAGCATGCATATTAATATTTACAAGATCAAAAGACGGGCCTTGGGGCTCTTGGCATCTCGTGATCCATTGGGTCAGGAAAAACAGTGGCGGTCGACCGATATGGGGTTTTTCTGCTTCGCAACGTTTCAAGGCATTGCAAATCTGAAGGGGCATCTATTTAAATTCAAACGGAGGTGACTAAAACAATTGGCAGTCGCAATGCGTGGCCAATGGATACATCTCTCGCTGGCTATAAATACCGACACCAGAAAACCGTGAAAAAATACAAGAAAAATTCTCTTCTTCTTCCCTTGAATCTGTAACGCCATTAAAGCGTGCCAAACGCTGTTTAATCTGTAACGCCTCTGAGGTATTGCAAATAACAGAGATTGTTGCAGATTCATCTTATTCTTCTTCTCTTTATTCTCTACCATACTTGCATCATCAGAAATATAAATTCAGAGTGTTCATGGTCGGATCAAAATCGTACAATTTTTGAATCCGATTTTGCTGTTTCAAGGCTTCATTGAATCCTGAAGTCAATAGTTCGATAACCCTTTTGTACCTGGTGGGTTGAATTATTGTCTAAAAGAATTTGCTACGAAAATCCTTGAAGTTAGAAGTACGGCAATCATTCTCCTCCGTTAACGTCTCAAACTACGAAATCTCCAACATATTTTCGGATAATAGTTCAACGATGGAAGGTTTGAGCGCATTACAAGTGATGAATCGGCATTTGACAAAATTAGTGCGATTTGATGGAGAGAACTTCACTCATTGGCAAAAGACCATGAAATTCTTCCTGATCATGGTCAAATTATTTCATATTCTCGAAGATGGATTGGAGAAAATACCAGAGGAAACCGATAAGGATAGTGCGGAACTAAAAGAAAAAAGGGCAAAGCGCAAAGGGGAAGATTTTCTATGCAGAGGTCACATTCTAAATGCACTGTCTACTCCGATATACAATGCTCACAGAACCTTGGGCACCGCGAAGGCACTCTGGACTATGCTAGAAAGCAAATATCACATCTCTGAGGCAAGTAATAAAAAATTTCTTATATGCAATTTTATGGATTTCAAAATGGTCACCAACAAGTCCATAATTGGACAAGTAAGTGAAATTCTACTATTGGTAAATCAACTTAAGAATGCCAGTATTGATCTCCCTAAATCATTTGTTGTTGGAGTTATTATTTCGAGACTCCCGAATTCTTGGAATGATTATAAGAAAAAATAAAACTTGCGAAAATGGATTATGATTTAGACGGTTTACAGCGTCATCTTCGTATTGAAGAGAATTCTCGTAAACGCGAACTAGATGATAATCCGCAAACTGAGTCTCAATCTAATGCTAATAATGTTGAGATTAACGATAAGTTGAAGCCTAAGAATGAGACACAGTTTAAAAAGAAAGGTAATAATTCCAAGAATAAAAAGAAGGGTGATTGTTACTATTGTCACAAACCCGACCACTATGCCCGAGACTGTCGTCTTCGGAAGAAACAATAAAAAGTGAACGTGGTCGAAGAAAAGCTTGTGGCTATCGTACAAGAGGCAAACTCCATTAGTGGCATTGATAATGATTGGTGGCTCGATACTGGAGCAACTATTCATATTTGCAAAGACCGTAATTTGTTCAAGACTTATGATGAGAATAATGGAGAATCTAGCAAAGTAACTGGCGCAAACAAAGTTGCAAGCAAAGTTCTAGGAAAAGGCACTATTGATTTGACATTCACCTCTGGGAAAGTTCTTACTTTTGTCAATGTATTTTATGTACCTGATATGTGTAAGAATTTGATTTCTGGATACCTTCTTAACGAAGGAGGATTCAAGATGGTGTGTGACTCTAGTAAGTTAGTGTTATCTAAGAACAGCAAATTTATTGGACAGGGATATTCTTGCAATGGCATGATTAAGTTGAATCTAATGAAGAAATCTTCTGCTTATATTGTTGATTCTGTTAATTTATGGCATTGTAGATTAGGACATGTTAATTATAAGTCACTTAGAAGTATGCATAAATTAGGATTAATTTCTAATTGTGATTTTAAATCTATTTCTAAACGTGAAATATGTGTTCATGCAAAAATACATCGGAAATCCTTCAAATCTATAGAAAGGAAAACTTGTTTGCTTGATTTAGTATATAGTGATGTGGGTGATTTAAAGAGTCATATCACCTATGGTGGTAACCCATACTATATAACATTTATTGATGACTATTCTAGATATGCTTGTGTATATCTAATGAAATCTAAAGATGAAGTCTTTGATAAATTCGAAATTTACAAAGCAGAAGTCGAAACACAATTAGGAATCAAAATTAAAGTGTTACATTCAGATTGTGGTGGTGAATATTTTTCAAATGAGTTTACTTTATTTTGCAAACAAAATGGTATTGTTCACCAATGTACCGCTCCTTATACACTACTAAAAAATGGTGTTGCTGAAAGGAAAAATAGAACTTTAGTTGAAATGGTTAACGCCATGCTCATAAGTTCTAATTTACCTTACAACCTATGGGGTGATGTTATGTTATCTTCATATTACATTTTAAACAGAGTAACACTTAAAAAGAATAATATTTCCCCATATGAATTATGGTTTAATAGAAAACCTAACCATACTAGACTAAAAGTTTGGGGTTGTTTAGCTTATGCTAGAAAACCTGACCCTAAATGACCAAAGTTAGGTAATAGAGCTTTTAAGTGTGTTTTCATAGGATATTCTCTTAATGGTATAACTTATAGATTTATGATTCTTGATACCTTAGAAGTCATAGAATATGTAGATGTAGAATTATTTGAAAATCAACCTATTGAGAATGCATTAAGATCATCTAGTCCAGAACCAACTGAGACGAATGATACAAATGACGATGAATATGCTTCTGCTCAAAACAGCAAGGAGGTGTTAAAACCAGAGGATAGTACTGAACATAGGAGAAGTAAAAGAGCTAGAATAGAGAAGGACTATGGTCCTGACTTCATAACATATCTCGCAGAAGGGAATAAGGACGAAGTCCTTAATGTAACGATACATGTAATAAACGTCGATGATGATCCCAAAACTTATTCTGAGGCTATGAGTTCTAGAGATTCTAATTTCTGGAAAGAAGTTATCAATGATGAAATGAATTCCATAATGTTAAACCAAACTTGGATATTAATCGATTTTCCTCCTGGTGCAAAACCTATAGGATGTAAATGGATATTCAAGAAAAAGTTGAATACAAATGGATCCATTGATAAATTTAAAGCTAGATTAGTTGCTAAGGGATATAAACAAAGACAAGGAGTTGATTATTTTGATACATATGCTCCGGTGGCTCACATATCTTCAATATGTTGTTTAATAGCACTTATATCAATTCATAACTTGGTCATACATCAAATGGATGTAAAGACAGCTTTTCTAAATGGATATTTAGAAGAAGAGATATACATGGAATAACCAAAAGGTTTCATAACCCCAGGCGAAGAAATGAAAGTTTGTAAATTAGTTAAATCTCTTTATGGCCTGATGCAAGCTCCATTGCAATGGAACTGTCATTTGGAGTCATTGTTAATGATGCAGATAAATGTATCTATAGTAAATCGGATAACAACGGTTATGTTACAATATGTTTATACCTTGATGACATGCTGATATTTGGTTCTAAAATATCCTGGGTGAATGAAACTAAGAAGTTTCTGTCTTCTAAATTTGATGTGAAAGATCTGGGAGAGGTTGATGTAATTTTAAGAATTAAAATTATTAGGAAAACGGGGGGTTATTACAAACTCAATCTCATTACATTGAGAATTCCCTAAAGAAGTATGATCAATATAATGACAAACCATCACCAACTCCTTTAGATCCAAGTATAAAATTAGAAAAGAACATTGGACGTACCATTTCTCAATTAGAATATTCCAGTATTATTGGGAGCCTTATGTATGCTATGCATTGCACTAGACCGGATATAGCACATGTTATTAGTGTATTGTGTCGATTTACGAGTAATCCAGGTTTTGAACACTGGAAAGCCATTTCCAGAGTATTAGCTTATTTGAAAGGAACCATACACTATGGTTTATCTTAGAAAGGATATCCTGATGTAATAAAAGGATATAGTGATGCAACCTGGAACAATGTAGAATACAAATCCAAGTTTATGACTGGTTGGATATTTACATTAGGAGGCGCTGCTGTGTCTTGGGCTTCCAAGAAGCAGACCTGTATATCTGATTCAACTATGTTATCAGAATTGATTGCATTAGCAGACGCATGGAAGGAAGTGGAATGGCTTAGAAATTTGTTAGTAGAAATCCCATTATGGAAGAAGCCAAATCCCGCAGTCTTGATTAATTATGATAACTAAGCAACGATATATAATGTTTCTAATAAAACATATAATGGAAAGTCTAGACATGTGAGTCTAAGACATCACATGGTAAGACAGTTACTCAAAAGTGGAGTTATAACTGTTGACTACATAGAAATGAAGAAAAACTTGGCTGACCCACTTACTAAGAGTCTTCCATAGGCTATGGTTTCTATAAAGTCTAAAGAAATTGGACTAAGGTCTGTGAATGAAGATTGATCATCCTTAACAGAAACCCAACTTGTGTCTTGAAAAGGATAGACAAAGTTCAATGGGTACCAACAAGTTAAGGAAATTATTATGGAACACTAAATCAATAATCCCATAATGTTTAGTGTTGGATTCTGCATGAACAAAGGATGGATAAATATCCTTAATAAGTCTAGAAATACTAAAAGGTGTCTCGCAGAAACACTTTAAGTGACTTACCTATATGAGTATGGAAATCAGGTCGTTTCCTAGGAAAGTTAGACCGCTTTCTAAGTAGACTCATGAACCAGGATTTAAGCACATGACCATTAACGTACTGAGCAATACAAAACAGTCTAACTAAGGAATACAACATGTGTGATGGTTCTGGTATTATCATTAAGGGATACTTGGTTCAAGATTCGTTCACCATAAAATCTCATAGAACTTTGAATGGTTTACACTAAGTAAAAGTTCAAATCCAAAAGACACTTTTATTTATGTGTTATTTCCACGATGATGCAAAACTTGATCTTAGAACAACATAGGCTTGATCCCACTTCGGTATGTAGGATGTCACACTAGTGATTCAACTGTTCTTTTTTATTTGTATCTTTATTTTGAAAAATTGGGGGAGATTGTTGTAAAAAAATTCAAAACATATGATTTGGGTTTGGGTATTATTTGAAGAGAATGAAGAATATAAGAAAGAAAGAATAGGAAAATATGTTTGGTCCCACATCATGAAAAATGCAAAGGGTTATCTCTATATATGTAAAGGCATGATGTATAATAAAAGGTGGTGCCTGGCGCTGCGGTAATGTTACCCGGCTGGTAATCTGGAGCCCGCAAGTTTGAGTCCCGGCCTCTTCACATATGTGAAGGAAAGGTTGTGCACACTAATCGACCACCCCCAGAGCCCGGAAAGTCGTGAGAATAGTACTAGGACGGGAGACTGCCTAGGAAGTCCTCTCGCGCTTGAGTACGGGAGCCTTTGGCACTGGGTATCCACCATGATGTGTAATAACAAAACAAAGAAGAGAATAGAGATGAGGAAATGCATGAACATAGCATGCATATTAATATTTAAAAGGTCAAAAGATGGGCCTTGGGGCTCTTGGGATCTCATGATCCATTGGGCCAGGAAAAATAGTGGCGGTCGACCGATATGGGTTTTTTTGCTTCGCAATGTTTCAAGACATTGCAAATCTGAAGGGGCGCATCTGTTTAAATTCAAACGGAGGTGACCGTAACAATTAACAGTTGCAACGCTTGGCCAATGGATGCATCTCTCGCTGGCTATAAATACCGATGCCAGAAAAACCATGAAAAAATACAAGAAAAATTCTCTTCTTCTTCCCATGAATCCGTAACGCCATTAAAGCGTGCCAAACGCTGTTTAATCTATAACGCCTCTGAGGTGTTGCAAATAACAGAGATTGTTTTAGATTCATCTTGTTCTTCTTCTATTTGTTCTCTACCATACTTGCATCATCAGAAATATAAATTCAGAGTGTTCTTGGTCGGATCAAAATCGTACAAATTTTGAATCCGATTTCGCTGTTTCAAGGCTCCATTGAATCCTGAAGTCAATAGTTCAATAACCCTTTGGTACCTTGTGGGTAGAACTATTGTCTGGAAAAATTTGCCACGCAAATCCTTGAAGTCATAAGTACGGCAATCATTCTCCTCCATAAGCATCTCAAACCACGAAATCCCCTATACATTTTCATAAAATAGTTCAACCATGGAAGGTTTGAGCGCATTACAAGTGATGAATCAGCATTTGACAAAATTAAAGCGATTTGATGGAGAGAACTTCACTCATTGGCAAGAGACCTGAAATTCTTCCCGATCACGGTCAAATTATTTCATATTTTCGAAGGTGGATTGGAGAAAATACCGGAGGAAACCAATAAGGACAGTACGGAACTAAAAGCAAAAAAGGGCAAAGCGCAAAGAGGAAGATTTTATATGCAGAGGCCACATTCTGAATTCACTTTCTACTCCGATATACAATGCTCACAGAACCTTGGACACCGCGAAGGCACTCTGGACTGCGCTAGAAAGCAAATATCGCATCTCTGAGGCAAGTTATAAAAAATTTCTTATATGCAATTTTATGGATTTCCAAATGGTCACCAACATGTCCATAATTGGACAAGTAAGTGAAATTCTACTGTTCGTAAATCAACTTAAGGATGCCGGAATTGATCTCCCTGAATCATTTGTTGTTGGATTTATTATTTCGAGACTCCCGAATTCTTGGAATGATTATAAGATAAAATTAAAACATGTGGAAACGGATTATGATTTAGACAGTTTACAGTGTCATCTTCAAATTAAAGAGGATTCTCGTAAACGCGAACTAGATGATAATCCGCAAACTGAGTCTCAATCTAAGGCTAATAATAACGAAATTAACGATAAGTTGAAGCCTAAGAATGAGACACAGTTTAAAAAGAAAGGTAATAATTCCAAGAACAAGAAGAAGGGTGACTGTTACTATTGTCACAAACCCGACCATTATGCCCGAAACTGTCATCTTCGGAAGAAACAACAAAAAGTGAATGTGGTCGAAGAAAATCTTGTGGTTGTCGTACAAGAGGCGAACTCCATTAGTGGCATTAATAATGATTGATGGCTCGATACTAGAGCAACTATTCATATTTGCAAAGACCGTAATCTGTTCAAGACTTACTATGAGAATGATGGAGAATCCAGCGAAGTAACTGGCGCAAACAAAGTTGCAAGGAAAGTTATGAGAAAAGGAACTATTTAATTGACATTCACCTCTGGGAAAGTTCTTACTTTAGTCAATGTATTTTATGTACCTGATATGTGTAAGAATTTGATTTCTGGATACCTTCTTAACAAAGGAGGATTCAAGATTGTGTTTGAGTCTGATAAATTAGTGTTGTCCAAGAACAACAAATTTATTGGACAGGGATATTCTTGTAACGGTCTGATTAAGTTGAATCTAATGAAGAAATTTTCTGCTTATATTGTTGATTTTGTTAATTTATGGCATAGTAGATTAGGACATGTTAATTATAAGTCACTTAGAAATATGCATAAATTAGGATTAATTTCTAATTGTGATTTCGAATCTATTTCTAAATGTGAAATATGTGTTCAAGCAAAAATACGTTGGGAATCCTTCAAATATATAGAAAGGAAAACTAGTTTGCTTGATTTAGTATATAGTGATGTGGGTGTGTGACGACCCCATTTCCCGCACAGACGGAGACAAGGGTAATTTTTGGAATATAACACACAAACAGATAATAGCAGAACAGAAATAAATAAATACACCAGATAATGAACAATAGAATATACTGGATAAACGTAATCATCAGAGTTACACAATATACAGGATCATACTTAGTACAAATACAGTTCAACTATACATATATGTCAACAGCGGAAAACAAACATAATGTACAATAGGAGCTGAACAACATAAAAAGAGATAAATGATAGAATCCATCTTCAGCTCCAGCTATCCAGAAAGACCAGCTAAAACATGAATACAAGGCTGCCCGTGTAGAAAAAGGGGCACCCGAGTTTGAAAATGAAACAAACTATGAGTCAGTCATGGGACTGGTATGAGAAATCTACTCAACACATTTATAATATGGCTAATCACAGGACCACGCCATTTTCGTGGAATGGGTTTACTCCATTGGATTGCCAGTGCTTTAAAAACAAATCTTTCTTTTAAACATCGCAATGCTTTTTATAAAAATGAAGCCATTATAAGACTCAGTTCCCATCACACAATGCAACGCAAACCGGAGGATAGAGTTTTTACCTTATAACAGCCAAAATATGCTTGATACGAATAAAACTAAGGCATTTGATATTATTGCTAGTGTTTATATGTTTGAAAACAATTTCAAATCATAACTATCAATCATAGACGGCATTAATGCCCCATACCACTATGTCGCCATATATAGGTATATAATCAAAATCGCACAGTCACGTATTTGGAAATTGGATTTCCGTCATGAACCAAGGCAAAAGATAGTCCTTACCGAATTCGAGACTGCCTAGCCCGAGTCTCAGGATCAGAACGCATCGACCCTTGGATCGTCAGGGCCGGTCCACACGGAGTGCATTAAAATGCCTGAACACTACGTTTCCCCGCCCTTTGGGGCGTAAGCCGGCCAACAAATGACTCCATCGGACCCGGATCGTCCGATCTAACCGAGGCGCCTCACAACAGCAACAACCACATAAGTCAAACTCGTCAGGGCATGTAAAACCACTGACGCCACTTCTAGCTAGGAGGAAACGCAGGCCCTCCCTGAGGTCCTTTTTCCCGTTTCTGGTTCATACAGGGGTGTGAGGCTCGCGATTTCACGTTATACACAAAGCTACGCCACACAGGCGGTGCTTTGATCATCACTACAAGACTTTGCTTTTCAACAGAAGCCCTGATCACTACATCTTAGCATGCCACACAGGCAATTCACATCGTGCAACTGATGGCTATCAATCACACAGAATAAATTCCAATGTCAGACACACTGTCCATTTGCAAGTCCGTTCTGGGTCTGAACGAAACCGGAGGCACTAAATACCTCGCAAACCCATCGATTACCACGTACGTCTGGACGATCACCACTGATTATCCATATTTCCGGATGCCTCCCAATCAGGACCTCGGTTACCATCCAAACGAGGTGAAGATCTCCGGTCTTCGACCACCGTCTTTATCTTCGATTTCTTATCGTCGATTCATTTATTCAGAATGGGGTAAACCCGGTCTTTCTGAGCAACTCGCGTATATAATAAACAAGTGCAACACTAACATACACACGCATCATTTCAATTCATTAGTCACTAACCGTCAATCAGTAAGAGAACGATTTCCCAAATATTAACCCCGAAGGCCGAAACCAACATCAAATCAACACCCAGGAAACCATTCGACTTAGCCAACCTTCAGTTAATTTCTAAATCACATCCATATCGTTTATAATATTTTATAACGATTTATCGCTATTTTTATTTATTTTAAAATAGCTAATTTATTCAAAACGATGCTTCGGGCCATAACGCGACCGTGGCTCTGTTTTTCTTCAGATTTGATTTACACGTATCTGAAAATCTAACCGTTGGATCTTCACAAAATTTACATCCTTAGAAAGATCTTTTCAAAACGAATCCAACGGTTCCAGTTTCGGGAAAATCCGACGGTCGGATCTCCCGGTATAATCGTTTGAAGTTTCAATTTTGAAATACGAACTGCAGCGTCGTTATTCGATTAAATATAATTATATTTATATATATATATATATAATATAATTGTTTCTGGCGCTGTTTTTCTTCAGATTTGAATTAAACATTCCAGACAATCCAGCCGTTGGATTTTTACAAAGTTGGTGCCGTTGAAAAGATATTTCCAACGCGAACCCAACGGTTGCGATTTTAGGAAAATCCGATGGTCGGATCTTCCGGTATAATCGTTTGAAATCACGGTTTCAAAATACGAACTGCAGCGTCGTTATTCGATATATTTTAATTCTATTTATATATATATATCGATTCTTCGATTTCAAAGCTACATTCTTTTCATACATTTGATAAAAATGATATTTTTATCTAACTGTCTTCTATTTCAACACTTCACTATATTTAACAATTCATGTATTTAATAAAAATGTGATTTTTATTGTAAAACAATTCATTTCAAAACTCTATTATTTTATATAGTTCATATAGGTAATAAAAATAGGATTTTTATTATAAAACAATTTCTTTCAAAACGAGATTATTTTATATAGTTCATATAGATGATATAAATGTGATTTTTATTATAAAACAATTTATTTCAAAATATGAATACCATTCAACACATGAATTTAAATCAACGAATGAATTTCGATTCAACACATGAAGGTTTTCTATAGTTTATATAAATAGATAAAAATATGATTTTTATATTTAAAGCACGAATACCATTCAACACATGAATTTCAATTCAACGAATGAATTTCAATTCAACACATAAAGGTTTTCTATAGTTTATATATATAGATAAAAATGTGATTTTTATATTTAAAACACGAATACCATTCAACACATGAATTTCAATTCAACGAATGAATATCGATTCAACACATGAAGGTTTTCTATAGTTTATATATATAGATAAAAATGTGATTTTTATATTTAAAACACGAATACTATTCAACACATGAATTTCTAATCAACGAATGAATTTCAATTCAACACATGAAGGTTTTATATTCAACGAATAAATATAGTTTCAGCAAGTGAAAATAATTCAAACACATGAATATTATTCAAAATTTCGGCAGCATAACGGCAGGGTAGTTAAAACCGGGACCGTCCCTAGTACGGCTCCTCGCTCTACCTTAAAACCTCGCGGTTTTTGACAATGGGGATCATACATCTAGTTCGCACGCAGGAGGCATGTATATTTATTTCATTCCCACAAACTAATCCTATGTGGTTTCAACCAAATATTTCTCAACCACAAATGGGTATTTTTCAACCACAATCAATCAATATCAACCACAAACAATTCCTATCAACCATTCGCTATCAATCAATTTTCACACCAATCACAACCAATAAATATCGTCCATGGTTTGTGGACGAGGGGCATATATATATATATATATATATATATATATATATATATATATATATATTCACATATAGCAATTCACTTCTATTTCAACACATATATAATTTTTACAACGCATATATATCTTATACATCGAAAGTACAACTTATACAACGCTTATACATGAGGTGTACAACGCTTATATAACTCATACATCGATTATATAATTTATACATCATCGTTTTCCATATCGTTTATAAATTAGAAATCTCACATTGGGTTCCACTCCACCAAAAATAGCAGAAGGCTCAGAAAAATATGCGGTCTCTTCTAAAATGTAGAAGACGTCCACACGGTCACGATGTTTCCTGTTTCATCGAATTTCGTCAAGAAACGAAAAAGATATGATTTTTCAAAGTTCAGATGTAATAAAGGACCCACCTTTCACGATGGTTCAAAACTAGGTTTTGATCTTTCGATCAAACTGTTGCGCGATAGGAGAATCAGCTCACACAGCGTCGAAGAGCTCCGAACCACCTTCCCGGCGCCGGCGGTTTCGCTCCTTTCGGTGGCGCCCTGAAGGCTCGGCGGCGCTCCAAAGTCGTTGACTTTGAGGACTCGTATCTCCCTCCTCACTTGATGATAACTAGCAAACCTTAGATGGATTTAAAGAGGAAACGAAGAGCTTTGAAATGAATCAAGAATCACTCGATTTGAAACACCCCACCTCCGTTAGGGTCACTCTCAAAGGGAATGCCCTAATTTTGGTGGAGGTTTATAAGTACAAGTCACAGATATACAAGACAGATATAAGAACACATATTTTGCAAACAGCGGAAGAACAACAAACTTTTATTTCATAAAGTCAAATATGTGTTCTTATATCTGTCTTGTATATCTGTGACTTGTACTTATAAACCTCCACCAAAATTAGGGCATTCCCTTTGAGAGTGACCCTAACGGAGGTGGGGTGTTTCACTTAGTATCAGAGCATAGGTTTACCAGATAAGATAAAAAGTTTTGAAAAATAAATTTCAAAAAGGAAATTTAAAGAAGCATTTTTAAAAGAAAAATATTATTTTAAAAAGGCAAAGTCCACTCCCCAAAGCCATAGGAACTATCTCTTATCCTTCGTTTTGAATCTATCCTTTTTGTTTCAGCATGTCCTAAGATCTTAACTTGCCAGAAGGGGTGCCAATACCTGGTTGGTTTAGACGGTTCTTAGAAGCAAGGGCCACTCAGCCAGGTCCTACCGTTCCTCCTCCCCCAGCGGAAGGGAACCATCCAGCTGCAGCAGCACCTTTTCCTCCACCTCCTCCTCGGGGAAACAATTTTGCTAAGATATGTAAAGATTTTAAAGCTATGGGAGGAAGGGATTTCCATGGAACTGAGTCCTTCGTAGCAGCAAGAAATTGGCTGAAAGAAACTGAGGATCTACTCATCATCTTTGAGGTAGAAGATAGACAAAAAGTACAACTGGCGGTGTGGCTATTGAAGGGTGAGGCTTCCTACTGGTGGGAAGTCACTAATGCTGAAAGACCAGTGGAGACATGGGAGGACTTTAGGGCAAGGTTTGAGACCAAATTTCTCTCAGATGCAGAAAGGAGTTTGCAGTTAGAAAAATTCCTATTTCTCAAACAAGGGGACAAGACAGTCAGAGAGTATGTGAATCAGTTTGATGAGCTGGCTAGGTTTGGGCTTGACCTAGTTAACACCCCGCACAAGAAGGCTCTCCGTTTCGTCAAAGGGTTAAATGAGCCATTACACAGTTTGGCCATGACCCATATACCCATGGGAGCCACGTATGAAAGATTGGTGCAAATGGCATTGCTGAATGAGGAGGATAAGGGCAAGAAGGAGACAAAGGCAGAAAGCTCTCAAGGGAAGAAAGAGGGTTTGCAGCCTAAGAAGGCAGACTTTAAGAAAGGCGGGAAAGGCAACAAAGAGAAGAGGAAGTGTAATTTCTGTGGCAAAGTGGGGCACTTAGTAAAGGACTGCCGGAAAAAGAAGGCCAAGGAAAATGGTGGGTGCTTTTCATGCGGTCAGACAGGCCACAGGGCTAAGGACTGCCCAAGGAAACGAGGACAGGGGCAGGGCACTGGATCCACCCCAGGGGCACAGGTTCATGTGCTAGAAGCGCCACCATTGCAGCAGCGAGGTATAAATACTTCTGTAGAAAGTGTAGTTTATCTTTATGATCACCCCGTTCGCACTTTGTTTGATTCTGGCGCATCACACTCCTTTATCTCGTCTGCTTTAGTAGAATCTCTGCACCTAAAAACTAGTATGGTAGAGGACCCCTTAATTGTTTCAAACCCAATTGGGGGCCCAGCTCATTTGTCTATGATCTGTTTGGATTTGAAAATTTCTATTCTAAGTGTAGAATTTCAATGTAGTGCCTTTGTTTTGGGCTTTTCAGGGTATGGTTTGATTTTGGGTATGGATTGGCTATCCCGTAATGGGGCCATCCTTGATTGTGAGAAAAGGGTTGTTAGGCTCCTAACCCAGCTCGGTAATACTTTGGAAATTTCTTGTAATCCCTCGTATGCGGTTATGCTTAGTTATCTTGAATCGCTAGATGCCTCTGTTGAAAATTTGAAATCAGTTAGAGTGGTCCGGGAATTTCCGGATGTCTTTGAAGAGGTGAAGGGCTTGCCTCCGAAGCGGGAAATAGACTTCCGCATATATCTTGTAGATAATGCAAAGCCCGTTGCGTTGCCCGTTAGACATATGGCTCCACGAGAAAGGAAAGAGCTCAGTAAACAGATTAAAGAGCTTCTAGAAAAGGGGTTCATTAGGAGAAGCATTTTAGAATGGGGCGCTCCAGTGGTGTTCGCTACAAAGGCGGATGGTTCACTCCGTCTATGTGTTGACTATAGGGAGCTCAACAAGCTAACGAAAAAGAATAGGCACCCTCTCCCTAGAATTGACGATTTATTTGACCAGCTTGTAGGAGCGTCTGTTTTCTCCCAACTCGATTTAGCAACCGGTTTTCATCAGCTAAGGGTGGCTGAAGATAGCATCGATAAAACGGCGTTCAGAACCCCAGACGGCTTCTTTGAATGGCTTGTCATGCCTTTCGGCTTGACAAATGCACCTGCGTACTTCGTGGACCTAATGAGTAGGGTATTTAGAGATTTCCTCAACAAATTCGTAGTGGTCTTCGTAGATGATATCCTTATCTTCTCAAAGAGTGAAGAGGAACATGCTCAGCACTTAAGGGCAATCATGGAAACTTTGCGAGTCCATCAACTAAAAGCCAAATTCTCCAAATGCCACTTTTGGAGAGAAGAGGTGAGGTTCCTTGGGCACATAGTATCCAAACAAGGATTAGCGGTGGACCCTGCTAAGGTAGTGGCGGTACAGGATTGGAAGACACCAAGGAATGCAACTGAGGTCCGAAGCTTTCTAGGACTAGCGGGTTTCTATCGAAAATTTATAAGGGATTTTGCGAAAATTTCAGCTCCGCTCACGAAATTGACCAAGAAGAATCTAGTATTCAATTGGGATTTGGATTGCGAGTTTGCTTTCCAACGACTGAAGAGGGCTCTCACAACAGCCCCAGTTTTGACGCTGCCAGATGGGAGCAAGATGTTCACTGTTTATACGGATGCATGTGGGACAGGGTTAGGCGCCGTCTTAATGCAAGAAGGAAGGGTAGTAGCTTATGGCGGGAGGCAATTGAAGGTGCACGAAAGGAACTACCCAACCCACGATCTTGAGTTAGCCGCCATCGTCTTTGCACTCAAGTCTTGGCGACACTATCTCCTAGGTGAGAAGTTCGAACTTTACACTGACCATAAATCGTTGAAATATCTTTTCTCGCGGAAAGATCTTAACTTGAGGCAACAAAGATGGATGGAGTTTCTTGCCTCGTACGATTTCGAAATCTCCTACACTCCGGGCAAAGGCAACGTAGTGGCAGACGCGTTGAGCCGAAAGAAATTAACCCTAAGCCCGTTGTTTGTTGAAAGACAAAGCCTAGAGTTTATAGCCAGCTTCGACTTTAGGCCTTCCTCCGATTTCGTACCAGGCTTGCTTGCATCTCTCGAAGTGCGCCCAACTTTAGTGGATTCAGTAGGGACAGCACAACGCGAAGACCCTCAGCTTGTGGAAATAATTGATAGGCTAATTAGGGGTGAGACTTCAAGTCACCTCAACCGATACTCTATCGACGATAGGGGTTTGCTAAGGCGAGACGGAAGACTATGCGTCCCACAGACAAACGATTTAATAAAGAAGGTTCTCGAGGAAGCGCATCATTCCAAGATGACGATACACCCAGGCGGGGATAAAATGTACAAAGACATAAAAAGGACTTTCTTTTGGAATGCCATGAAAAAGGACGTGGCAGAGTTCGTTTCTAAGTGTATGGTGTGCCAACAGGTTAAGGCGGAACAGAAAAAGCCTGGCGGACTACTACATCCTCTGGAGGTCCCGCAGTGGAAGTGGGATAGCATCTCAATGGACTTCATCGATGGGCTGCCTAGGTCTAGGAGAGGCAACACTAGCATTTGGGTAATAGTGGATAGGCTTACTAAAAGCGCCCACTTTTTACCTGTCAAAAGTAAAAGAACCGCCTCATCCCTAGCATCACTTTACCTTAAGGAAATCGTTCGACTCCATGGAATACCATCTAGCATTGTTAGTGACCGAGACCCCATCTTCACCAGTGAGTTTTGGCGGAGTCTGCAAGAAGCAGTAGGAACGCAGTTATGCTTAAGCACAGCCTATCATCCCCAAACCGACAGCCAAACAGAGAGAGTGAACAGAGTTTTGGAAGACCTCTTAAGGCTATGTGTCCTCGACTTCGGAGGGACATGGGAAGACCACCTCCCTTTGGTGGAATTTGCCTACAACAACAGCTATCAAGCAACCATCGGAATGGCGCCCTTCGAAGCTTTATACGGAAGACCGTGCCGATCGCCCACTTGTTGGTGGGAGTCCACGGATAAGCTCATACTTGGACCAGACATGATCCGAGAGACCTCAGAGAAAGTAGACTTAATACGAAGAAGGATGAAGACGGCCCAAGACAGACAAAAGTCCTATGCCGACAAGAGGAGGACCGACCTTGAATTTGAAGTTGGAGACAGAGTTTTTCTCAAGGTATCACCGCTAAGGAACATTGTTCGTTTTGGAACCACAGGGAAGCTAGCACCAAGGTTCGTAGGGCCATTCCCTATCATCGAGAAGATTGGGAAAATGGCCTATAGATTAGAGCTACCCGAGAAGTTGGCTGGAGTCCACAATGTTTTTCACGTTTCACATCTCCGAAAATGTCTGCATGAGTCAGCTGAAGTGGTAGAGCCAAACATCCTCGAAGAGGCCGAAGTGGAACGCGAAGCAACCATAAGGAGAGTTCCTACCCGCATCTTAGGAACGGAAGTGAAGAGGCTACGCAACCGCGAAGTCAAGCTCGTCAAAGTTCAGTGGAGCGACGCCGAGGGAGACGCGACTTGGGAAACTGAAGATAGAATCCGTACTGCCTACCCTTTTCTGTTCAAGGGTACATCCTTGATCTTTCTTTTCCTTAAGTTGCGCTTTTATCTATCTATCTTTTTAGGTATATTTCCTCGACCGTATCTTTTAGGAAGAAAACCTTTGGATGAAAACATGTAGTTGAAATATGTTATGTATGAATGGTTGCAAGTGGTTGCAAGTGATTGCTAGTGGTTGCTCGTGGTTGCATATACACACACAATCTAGGTTTTAGATCGGCTCAGTCACTTCATATTGCATATGCATATATGTTTGCATTCGTACATGGTTGAATTTTTATGTGTTGTCATATGGATGTTGCGTCTGTATTGAATGATTGTGCACTCATGTAGAATCATGAATAGGAAAATTTGCATACATAATGGATTCATGGCACTTACATAATTCGCATTAAGGAGGTCAACTGAATCAGTAGACCGCCTGATTTTGCATTAGATAAGTACATGTATACACACACACTTCGCATATGATCATGAAGCATTAGAAGTCTTTTAAGCACAATGGATGCTCGTGTTTGATGGATGAGTAGATGGATGATTGGATGTTAGGATATACATTCCTCCTAGCTTGAAGATTTCGGGGACGAAATCCTTTTAAGTGGGGGAGAATGTAACACCCCGCGAATTCTATGACTGTGAAACTCACAAATTAAAGTATAATTAATTTCAAATCAAAGAACTAAGGGAAACGGGATACGCCATTGCGTTCGTCTCGGAAAAATACGCGAAATAGAGTCCGAGTTTTCGAAAAACGGATATCGTATGAAGAAGTTATGGACGAACGAAATTGGGCGAAAAACCGAAAAAGGGCCAGAATGCACTGGCGCACTTGGGAAGTGCGCCAGAACAAAAATGAACTGGCACACCTGTGAAGTGCGCCAGTGCATTTTTGACCTGGCGCACCTGCCAAGTGCGCCCAGGTCAAAAATGACCTGCTGGTCAGGTCTGGTCTAGCCCTGGCTGGCCAGGTCGGTGTGTGGTCGAATTTCTGTGGTCTGCTTGGTCATTAGGGCTAGGTGGCGGGTTTTTATTGGTCCCTCTATCTAATGAATGGCTACGATCTAACCTAGCAACATCAAGGGTCCTAATCAATTCCTAACCTCTATATAAACAACCCTAGACTAAACCCTAATCTATTCATTCAAAATAAGATTATAGCCGCCATGATGCTGAGGAACGACAAAGAGTAGCCGCCGACTAGAGAGAGAGTTAGGAAGAAAGTTCTAAAAGCCTAAAGCAATTCAAGCAACCTAAAGCTAATCAATTCAACAAAGGAATCGTGTCTCTTAATTAGAGAATTCGCCGCAACCATTGTAAGTAGAGTATTACTTTGGTATAATAAACAACTGTGTTGATGTGTATGCTTGAATTGTGGCAATGGAAGTAATTCATATTTATGCGTTCTTATCAATTTATATACGTTTGGATATTTATGGATTATGTTATAAAGAACTACATGCGGTAGTTCTATACAAGTTTACGTTTGGAATATTGCGCAAATTATGTTATCTATGTTGAAGCTACATGTATGTAGTTGATTGAAATTTATGCGAGTTTGGGCTTTGTTATTATGCCATCATGATGTATATTTTGTGCATAAATCATTTTGCAAGTAATTGAAACAAGTTTGGTTGTTATAGTTCATATGAAACTATGTTGGAGTTTTGACACCATAATCCATGTATTTGCAAAACTTATGAATATGGCTAGGCTATGAATGATATTGGGCATAATTGAAACCTATGATTAAGTCTATCTTGTTTAAAAGAATTATATGATGACATATGTGAGATATGGCTAGGTTAGACTCAAAAATCCCTTTTTGCAAGTTTTAAAGCAAACACCATGTTTAGGAATATTTATGCATAAGTATGTTTATACCATCGTTATGTGATTAGACTTAAACCATGATTAAGTTGAATTATGCTTTTGTATTGGTAACAAAGTATCCCCTTTGTAAACATGTAGAAACCTTATGAACATGACATGTTTATGTTTATGCCAAAAGTATTTATGCCATGCTTATGTTTGACATTATGCCATGTTTATGCCAAAAGTATTTATGCCATGCTCATGTTTGACATTATGCTAGGCTTATGCGAGGAATATTTATGACATGCTTATGTTTGACATTATGCCTAAATAAGAATATAGGTTCATGTTGTAGTTAAACCTATGCAAGTTCACATGTTTTGATTCATGTCAACTATGTTACCACTATGCAAGTACACCAATTTCTATTTTGTATTTCCAACGTCGTATTGCAAGTTCATGCGCTCACCTTCCCCTCTTTGTGTATACGCCATAAGCCTCCCCTTTCGCATGGCTAAATTGGGCTTTAAAAGGCTAAGCCCAATATATATGAACGGACTTGTAAAACGGGGGAAAATAACGTTGGGTTAAAAGTTAATTAATGAATGAAAATATGAAATAGAAGGGCCCAAATTCAAGTATGGGTTGGGCCCGTGATGGGTGTAATCTTTACACCATTAACTTAATAATGGGCCGCAAATATTTACATATAAATACAGAAGAATGACAAGATATGTAAATGTAGAACATACGATGTGTTTAACCCGAGGTTGGATTGAGTTGTGATGTAAACCTGCCCGGAACCGCCCGGCTGTCCAGTAGTCACAACAATACCTATCCAATGTGGGAGGTTAAACATGGAGCCCAGCAAGGACCCGAGGTTAGACTGAGTTGTGGCGTAAGACTGCCCGGAACCAACCGGCAACAGGCAGCCACAACAATACCTGTCTAATGTGAGAGGTCAGGGCCTTAATAAGACAATTAAGGCTGAGTCAGGATTGTTAGGATTAAGTGGACTAAAGACTTAATCAAAATGGAACATGCTAAACTAAACGGACTGGTGGGGTTAGGTTAGGAAACACTTAACCAACTTAGCATGTTGGCTAGAGATAGAAAACCTAGTAACGGGGGACCCTTTTCAGCAGTAACCCTAAAAGGTGTATCAGGATACCCTGAAACTAGGCAGGGTGGGGCACAATTACTGGGCTGATTGTAAGAGGTCAAAGCGACGGCGGTGGTGTAGCAGTGTAGGTTCTAACGGAGTGCGGGCGTGCACACACTCCGGAGCAGAAAAATAAGGCACTGGACACCAGTAGCATACCTGTGCACTCTAAGGTTGTGTCGGGTTGCCACTATGGGACTTGATACACCCCATGGTGGGACCAGCATAGGTAACTACAGACATCGGGGGCCGTAAGACACATGTAACTATGCGAGTGGGAGCCGATCATCATTGAATGGATCACATCACCCTGATTATGGGTGCCAGTTGGAAACTAGTTTATATGGGTTCAGAGATTAACATGGGGTACGATAGTGTATTCGACCCTAGACAACTTAACCAAGTTTATAGTGTTTGCCCACTTCTTGTTATTACTTATCATACCCAGTTCTTTATTCATAGACAAAGTAGTACTAGACTTACTCAGGCTTTATGTCTGACTCTATTTTCTTTCGTCTTCTTTCTTCCGTTTCCCCCCCCCCCCCCCCAGGTCCTCAGGGAGGGAACACAGCAGCTTGATCAGCCTCAACATCCAGTTTGAAGAAGAGAAATGTATTGCTTGGACTTTCCTGTTTTGAACTACGGCTTTGGACACACTCTATGGGGCTTTTGTAGTTTACTTATGTTTTATTTATGCTTCTTTAAATAATGTACTCAAGACAGATTATGAAAGTATTATGTTATGTTTTTTTTAGAAAGGTTGTTGTTGTAACACATATTTGACTTTATGAAATAAAAGTTTGTTGTTCTTCCGCTGTTTGCAAAATATGTGTTCTTATATCTGTCTTGTATATCTGTGACTTGTACTTATAAACCTCCACCAAAATTAGGGCATTCCCTTTGAGAGTGACCCTTTGCTTGGACTTTCCTGTTTTGAACTACGGCTTTGGACACACTCTATGGGGCTTTTGCAGTTTACTTATGTTTTATTTATGCTTCTTTAAATAATGTACTCAAGACAGATTATGAAAGTATTATGTTATGTTTTTTTTGGAAAGGTTGTTGTTGTAACACATATTTGACTTTATGAAATAAAAGTTTGTTGTTCTTCCGCTGTTTGCAAAATATGTGTTCTTATATCTGTCTTGTATATCTGTGACTTGTACTTATAAACCTCCACCAAAATTAAGGCATTCCCTTTGAGAGTGACCCTAACGGAGGTGGGGTGTTTCACGATTTCATTGTGAAATGTGGGAGAAATCGAAGAGAGAATGTGGCGACATCATTTCCGTCGTGCGCAGTTCTAATCGGGGAGAGAGAAGAAAAGATACTGGCCAATGAATTTTTTTTATCTTTTTTTTATATATTTTCAAAATTCTAAAATACCCCTTTCACACACGAACCCCAATCCAAACCCAACGACTATCGACCTTAGTGTTTTACACCCATTCTGAACCCAATGGGATATGTTTCGTAGGCCCATTCGACTGTTTCTGCCAGTTTCCATTCAATTTAAAATATATAACATTCAATATTTGATTTGAACGTACATTTCAATTTGCCTGGGCCATAAACTAATTCGAAAAATTCCATAAAAATAAATCTGGCTATGTTTTGACGATACGGTCCCAACAAAACTAGTTTCGTCGAATTCTGAGACCGTTTGCAAAAAGGCCCATTTCTGGTCGATCCAATTTAACTGTAATTGACCAAAACACGTTTTCCTTTTCCACGCTCACATACTAGCTTCAAAAATTATGAAATTTGAAACCTAGCAATAACTTCACATCCCGGATCCAACAAAAGTGGTTTCGTCGAATTCCGAGGTCCTATGCAAAATGGCCAATTTCACGGGCTATAAATTCCATAGCGACCTTTCTGAAAATTCATTTGGCCATAACTTTTGCTTTCCGCTATGAAAATTCGATTTTTCAGATTCGTTAGAAAGGTATTCACTAACATATTTAAATATATTTGGTTTCATTCAAATCCGTTTTGTTTTGCACCCGGTACAGTCCGACAAAGTTTGGATTCAATTTTTGAAACTACAGCGCAATTTCAGGCCTTGTTTATAATTAGAATTAATTATATTCATTTTCAAACGTCGATTCAAACTCCCTTTTCATTGCTATTATTTAAAATATTTATTTTAAATATTTAAAATCCATTATTTTAGCCAATTTAAAATTTTAAAATTGGTTCAGATTTTCTAGGTCGTTACAATCTCCCCCACTTAAAAAATTTCGTCCCCGAAAAGGAACAAAGTCGAAAGTGGTTTGATTAATCAACTCTACATTCAATCTGGCTTCAATTCTCCAACTTTTCAGTTTCTGAGAATTTTCAAATTCTTCAAAAATTTGGCTAACACTCGGAATTTTCGAAAAATTTCGCCATAACCTCCTTTGTACGGGGAGAGGTTTGGAAATTCATTGGGCCGTATTAGGTACCCAAAAAATCCTAATAAGCATACACATATTTATAGTGATATATTTTGGTGTTTACAGGGGAGCGTGTATTGATAATAACTCCAGAGAATAAATTCTCGTCACCCTGTCAAAGCCTGAGGGAGTGTGTATTTTAAATGCTCCAGAGGATAAATCCTCGTCACCTCGTCCCGTGTGGGAAATAAATAGTCCATGTGCCGTATATAATAACTAGAGAGACGTGATTATTGTCAACTCCAGACCCGTGTGGGGTTTTTATTAATCTGGCAATTTAATCATTACAATTTAAATAGTCCATATCAGTCATCAGTTCAACCTGTAAAATATAGTCATCGCCATACAAGCCTCTCGCTCGTATGGTCAATCTTCCACCTCGTCACACAAGCTCCAAATGCTTATGTGGTATATGATGAAGTATGCCTATCTTTTGAAGTATGCCATGTAATGTAGTTCAAAATTAATTGTTACTATCCTATGACGACATTTATTTTTACACATAGAATAACCAGCACTCCGCATCCAATGGCATTCACAGGAGTTGATATAATAATATTTCGCATCCAACTCATTAAGGTTTACCTATTTGTCGGGCACGCAAATAAAATCTTTACTCAATAGCTAATCCATTTACCTGTTCAAACATATATAATACACATGTATATATTTCTATTTATTTTCTAATCAGTTCAATGGGTGATTTAAATGAATAAATCCTACCATTATTCTATTGTTGATTAAATTAACTATCGTTTCAATAATTTAATTAATCTAATTTACTATCACACAACACAAACAGCAATCAAATTGTTTTTAAATTTTCAAAATCATACAAATCAATTTCTATATTCTTTTAAAATCATTCAGACTATAGAATTAAAAGTGCACATCCATGGAAAGAAAATAACAACAGAGTAGAGAACTAATTGGTAATGCAAAGTATGGTAAATGTACCTTGCACCGGAGTCAATCAGAGATATCTACTCGGCATCTAGGATAGGCTTTCTGAATGCTCTCCTCAGTTTCCCATGTACAATCTCGCGGATCTCCACTCCATTGCACTTTGACTAAGTGAACCTTCTTGTTCCTCAGTTCTTTGGTCTCTTTGCCGATGATCTTTAGCGGCTCTCGTCTCACAGCTAATTTTGGAGTAATTTCAATATCATGTTGAGCTGCATCTTCCACGATCAAGTCTGGATCATGAACGTGTTTTCGAAGTTGAGATATGTGAAATACATCATGAACTCCAGGCAACCAATCCGGTAGTTTAACCCTATAAGCGAGAGTTCCAATCCGTTCCAGAATAGGAAACGGACCAATGAATTTGGGCGCCAACTTTCCAATTTTACCGAACCGGATAACTCCTCTCATCGGCGATACTTTCAAATATACATAGTCGCCAACAGCAAAGGATATATCTCTTCTTCTTCTATCGGCATAGCTCTTTTGTCGGCTTTGAGCGGCCAGTAATCGTTTTTTAATAAAGTCGACTTTGTCGGCAGCTTCTCGAATCATATCAGGCCCCAACACAAGTCTATTACCGGGTTCGACCCAACAAGCGGGAGATCGGCACGGTCTACCATACAACGCTTCGAATGGCGACATTGTCAGGCTCACCTGGTAGCTGTTGTTATATGAGAATTCAGCCAAATGCAGATGGTCTTCCCACGATCCACCAAAATCTAGAACATAAGCCCGCAATAGATCTTCTAAAATACGATTCACCGTCTCAGTCTGGCCGTCTGTCTGAGGATGATAAGCGGTGCTCAAGTTCAGCTTCGTTCCCAGATCTACTTGAAATGCCTCCAAGAATTTACTAGTAAATATTGTATCTCTATCACTGACTATACTGAGCGGCACTCCATGGTCTAACAATTTCCTTGAAATATATCTGCGCCAGACTCTGAGCAGTTCTGTTTGTTCTGACAGGTATGAAATGGGCGGTCTTCGTGAAGCGATCTACGATCACCCAAATACTGTCATTTCCTTTTCTGGTTCTGGGCAAACCATCAATGAAGCCCATGGAAATATGTTCCCACTTCCAGCCTGGAACTTCTAGCGGTTGCAATAATCCAGCTAGTTTCTGTTGGTCGCTTTTGACTAGCTGGCAAGTAGGGCATCGGCTAACATATATTGAAACGTCTCTTTTCATAGCCTTCCACCAAAATGTTCGCTTGAGGTCGTTATACATTTTGGCCACACCAGGATGGATACTCAGCTTGGACTTGTGACACTCGTCTAACACTTCCCTTTTTAACTCTGGGATGTCAGGAACACAAATCCTTCCTTTCAATTTCAGGATTCTATCGTTATCTATTTGAAAACACGAGGGTTCGCCTTGTTGAATTATCTCCCTGATCTTCTGAATGAAGTGATCATCCTCCTGAAGAGCAGATATTTTATCCATCAATGAAGTCGTGATAATAAAACTGGCGATCATTTCATTCTTTCGGCTTAACGCATCGGCCACGACATTGGCTTTCCCTGGAGTGTATATAATCTCAAAGTCATATGCTGCAAGAAACTCCAGCCAACGTTGCTGCCTCAGATTCAAGTCTTTCTGGGTGAACAGGTACTTTAACGACTGGTGATCTGTAAACAGTTCAAATCCCTCACCCAGAAGATAGTGTCTCCAGATTTTCAAGGCGAATACTATGGCCAATAACTCAAGATCATGAGTCACGTAGTTCTTCTCGTGTGGCTTCAACTGACGGCTAGCATAAGCGATCACTTGACCTCTTTGCATTAACACTGCACAAAGGCCTTCTCTGGAAGCGTCAGTCCAGACTTTTAAATCCTGATTGCCGTCGATAATGATTAATACTGGAGTTGTCATTAATCTTAACTTTAGCTCTTCAAAAGCCTCTTCACTTTCTGGAGTCCATTTGAATTTAGAGTGCTTCTTTGTAAGCTTCGTTAAGTGACCAGATATCTTCGAAAAGTTTTTAACGAACTTCCGGTAATAACTAGCCAATCCGCGGAAACTACGAACCTCTGTGGGGTTACTGGGCTGTTTCCAATTCTGAATAGCTGTGATTTTACTTGGATCCACAGCAATTCCTTCTTTCGATACGACGTGGCCCAGAAATTTCACTTCATCTTGCCAAAATATACATTTGGAAAACTTTGCTTTTAATACATTCCTTCTGAGGATTTCCAGAACCTGTTCCAAATGCTTTTCATGTTCGGCCTTTGATTTAGAGAAGATTAATATATCATCAATGAAAACCAGAACAAATTTATTCAAAACCCCTCTGAACACTCTATTCATCAGATCGACGAAGTAAGCTGAAGCGCTACATAAGCCAAACGGCATTACTAACCACTCGTAGAATAAATCTGGACCTCTGAATGTTGTCAAAGGAACACACTCCTCGGTGATACGAAGCTGATGGAAAACTGTAGCTAGGTCCATTCATGAAAATACTTGTGCGCCATTTAATCGATCCAACAAATCATCAATCCGCGGTAATGGATATTTGTTCTTTATTGTCTGTTTGTTTAAATCACGATAATCCATAGATAGCCGTAGAGTACCGTCAGATTTTGGGACAAACACCACTTCTGCACCCCAATCAGAGAAACTAGGCCTGATCAGACCCTTCCATACGAGCTGTCGTGTTTGATTGTCAAGTTCTTCTTTCTCTTTCAAGGACATTCTTCGAATAGCGTGAACTACCGGCCTTGCATTCGGAATCAAAGTAATCTTGAAATCTATTTCCCTCTGCGGAGGTAAGCGAACAACTTCTTCAAACACATCCGCATAATTCTGGACGACAGGAATATCTTTTATAAGGTCGGGAATATTCTCTGTAACTTCAGGGATATTTTCTATTTGGGCTGGAGAAACATCGAGAGCTGCCCAGAAGTATTTTCTATTAGCATTCTGACATTCACAGGGAATGGTTATATAATCATCTGATTTTATCTTCGCCCTTACGACCCTGTCGGCGCATTTAACTTCAGCTTCATATTTGGTCAACCAGTCTAACCCCAGATAATATCAAACTCTTTAAAATTCATGACGGCCGCGATGGTAGGAAACCGATAACGAGAAAAAGAAACCGGTACTCCAAAAACCCAACTGAGATCAATGGAACCCCCAACCGGATTCTGGACAGTCATTGGTTCCTTGAGTTTCTTCAAATTCAAATCCAGCTTCTTAGCTGCATTCTTGGCAATGAAGCTTCGTGACGCACCTTTGTCAAACAGTACTTTAACTGGGATGTCTTTGACAGTCAACGTGCCTTCTAAAACATCTGGCCTTTCCTGAATAGCTGAGGGCTCAGACGTTTCTGCTATTTCATTTATACGTACCGCTTTGGATTTCTTAAATTGCCTGCAATCCTTTTCAAGATGGCCAATCCGATGGCATTGACAGCATTTTCAATTCTCTCGAAACTGGTTATCGGGTTTAAACCCCTTCTTTCGTTTCTTTGAGGTTTTACAATTCCTAGTCAAATGCCCTGGTTTCCTGCAGTTAGAGCAGGTGGCCGTCGTTGCTGGTTCCTTTTCAGATCTGGCCCTTTTCCGATTGACTTTGGGCTTGTTACTGACCTCAGACATCGTACTGGCCCCCGGACGATCAGTTTCGGACTTAGCTTTCTTACTAGAGCTGACCTCTTCTTCGTAAGGCAACATACCTTTCTTGTCGAGATCTTCATACTGGTAAGCCATGTATATCATTTCAGAAAAGGGGAGCTTCACATTCCTCATTACACTGTCCTGATATTTTCTTTGCAGGCCATAAATAAATCTCAGATTCTTCCTCTTTGGATCTTGAATCAGATGAGGAGCAAAGTGAGAATGTTCGTTGAATTTCTTATGATATTATGGGATGGTCATATCACCTTGTATCAAATAAGAAAATTCATCACATAATCGCTCGGTTGCTTCAGGAGGAGTAAATCTTTCTAAGAAAATCACTTTGAATCTGTCCCAGGTGATATCACCTTCTGGATTATCTTTAATAACTGAATCCCACCAAAACAAAGTGCCCAAGACGCCAGTAATCTTTTCTGATCGTCTCTCAACTTTAAACCCTCAAAGATTTTCTCTGCAGAACGAATCCAAGCTTGTGTTTCAATAATGGACTCTTTGCCTAAGAATGGCGATCCACGCAGATTTCGAAATCTCTTGAATAGAACTTCTATATCTGATTCTGGCTGTGGGAGCACAACTGGCTCATTAGCTGGTCGAGCCAGACGATTATTTCTTCCGTTCTTGTCACTTATTTTCTAGTGCGTCTGCAATTAGCAGACAAAGTGTCAGGTCAACAGAAAAGGTATTTCAAATTATAGAGACAAATACTTCAACGTAAATGTGTCTACTGGGGTGTATTTTCATTCTGCTTTACTCATACTAGGATATTATTGATCCTATCTGTATAGAGTTACACGTCCTAGAATACTATTGGTTCTATTTCTGACGAGTTCGTTCATATGTTATATTCCAGAACTAAGCTTAACCAAAGCTCTAATACCACGATGTGACGACCCCATTTCCCATACAGACGGAGACAAGGGTAATCTTTGGAATATAACACATAAACAGATAATAGAAGAACAGAAATAAATAAATACACCAGATAATGAACAATAGAATATACTGGATAAAAGTAATCATCAGAGTTACACAGTATACAGGATCATACTTAGTACAAATACAGTTCAACTATACATATATGTCTACAGCGGAAAACAAACATAATGTACAATAGGAGCTGAACAGCATAAAAAGAGATAAATGATAGAATCCATCTTCAGCTCCAGCTATCCAGAAAGAACTAGCTAAAACCTGAATACAAGGCTGCCCGTGTAGAAAAAGGGGCACCTGAGTTTGAAAATGAAACAAACTACGAGTCAGCCATGGGACTGGTATGAGAAATCTACTCAACACAATTATAATATGGCTAATCACAGGACCACGCCACTTTCATGGAACGGGTTTACTCCATTGGATTTCCAGTGCTTTAAAAACAAATCTTTCTTTTAAACATCGCAATGCTTTTTATAAAAATGAAGCCATTATAAGACTCAGTTCCCATCACACAATGTAACGCAAACCGGAGGATAGAGTTTTTACCTTATAACAGCCAAAATATGCTTGATACGAATAAAACAAAGGCATTTGATATTATTGCTAGTGTTTATATGTTTGAAAACAATTTCAAATCATAACTATCAATCATAGATGGCATTAATGCCCCCATATCACTATGTCGCCATATATAGGTATACAATCAAAATCGCACAGTCACATATTTGGAAATTGGATTTCCGTCATGAACCAAGGCAAAAGATAGTCCTTACCGAATTCGAGACTGCCTAGACCGAGTCTTAGGATCAGAACGCATCGACCCTTGGATCGTCAAGGCTGGTCCACATGGAGTGGATTAAAATGCCTGAACACTACGTTTCCCCGCCCTTTGGGGCGTAAGCGGGCCAACAAATGACTCCATCGGACCCGGATCATCCGATCTAACCGAGGTGCCTCGCAACAGCAACAACCACATAAGTCAAACTCGTCAGGGCATGTAGAACCACTAACGCCGGTTCTAGCTAGGAGGAAACGCAGGCCCTCCCTGAGGTCCTTTCTCCCGTTTCTGGTTCATACCGGGGTGTGAGGCTCGCGATTTCACGTTATACACAAAGCTACGCCACACAGGCGGTGCTTTGATCATCACCACAAGACTTTGCTTTTCAACAGAAGCCATGATCACTGCATCTTAGCATGCCACACAGGTAATTCACACCGTGCAACTGATGGCTATCAATCACACAAAATAAATTCCAATGTTAGACACACTGTCCATTTGCAAGTCCGTTTTGGGTCTGAACGAAACCGGAGGCACTAAATACCTCGCAAACCCATCGATCACCACGTACGTCTGGATGATCACCACTCATTATCCATATTTCGGGATGCCTCCCAATCAGGACCTCGGTTACCATCCAAACGAGGTGAAGATCTCTGGTCTTCGACCACCGTCTTTATCTCCGATTTCTTATCGTCGATTCAGTTATTCAGAATGGGGTAAACCCGGTCTTTTTGAGCAACTCGCGTATATACTAAACAAGTGCAAAACTAACATACACACGCATCATTTCAATTCATTAGTAACTAACCGTCAATCAGTAAGAGAACGATTTCCCAAATATTAACCCCGAAGGTCGAAACCAACATCAGATCAACACCCAGGAAACCATTCAACTTAGCCAACCTTCAGTTAATTTCTAAATCACATCCATATCTTTTATAATATTTTATAACGATTTATCGCTATTTTTATTTATTTTAAAATAGCTAATTTATTCAAAACGGCGCTTCGGGCCATAACGCGACCGTGGCGCTGTTTTTCTTCAGATTTGATTTACACATATCTGAAAATCTAACCGTTGGATCTTCACAAAATTTACATCATTAGAAAGATCTTTTCAAAACAAATCCAACGGTTCCGGTTTCGGAAAAATCCGACGGTCGGATCTCCCGGTATAATCGTTTGAAGTTTCAATTTCGAAATACGAACTACAGCGTCGTTATTCGATTAAATATAATTATATATATATATATATATAATCGTTTCTGGCGCTTTTTTTCTTCAGATTTGAATTAAACATTCCAGACAATCCAACCGTTGGATTTTTACAAATTGGTGCCATTGGAAAGATATTTCCAAAGCGAACCCAACGGTTGCGATTTCAGGAAAATCTGATGGTCGGATCTCCCGGTATAATCGTTTGAAATCACGGTTTCAAAATACGAACTGCAGCGTAGTTATTCGATATATTTTAATTCTATTTATGTATATATATATATATATCGATTCTTCGATTTCAAAGCTACATTCTTTTCATACATTTGATAAAAATGATATTTTTATCTAACTGCCTTCTATTTCAACACTTCATTATATTTGATAATTCATGTATTTAATAAAAATGTGATTTTTATTGTAAAACAATTCATTTCAAAACTCTATTATTTTATATAGTTCATATAGGTAATAAAAATAGGATATTTATTATAAAACAATTTCTTTCAAAACGAGATTATCTTATATAGTTCATATAGATGATAAAAATGTCATTTTTATTATAAAACAATTTATTTCAAAATATGAATACCATTCAACACATGAATTTCAAATCAACGAACGAATTTCGATTCAACACATGAAGGTTTTCAATAGTTTATATAAATAGATAAAAATGTGATTTTTATATTTAAAACACGAATACCATTCAACGCATGAATTTCAATTCAACGAATGAATTTTAATTCAACGAATGAATTTTAATTCAACGAATGAATTTCAATTCAACACATGAAGGTTTTCTATAGTTTATATATATAGATAAAAATGTGATTTTTATATTTAAAACACGAATACCATTCAACACATGAATTTCAATTCAACGAATGAATATCGATTCAACACATGAAGGTTTTCTATAGTTTATATATATAGATAAAAATGTGATTTTTATATTTAAAACACGAATACCATTCAACACATGAATTTCTAATCAACGAATGAATTTCAATTCAACACATGAAGGTTTTATATTCAACGAATAAATATAGTTTCAGCAAGTGAAAATAATTCAAACACATGAATATTATTCAAAATTTCGGCAGCATAACGGCAGGGTAGTTAAAACCGGGACCGTCCTTAGTACGGCTCCTCGCTCTACCTTAAAACCCCGCGGTTTTTGACAATGAGGATCATGCATCTAGTTCGCACGCAGGCGGCATGTATATTTATTACAGTCCCACAAACTAATCCTATGTGGTTTCAACCAAATATTTCTCAACCACAAATGGGTATTTTTCAACCACAATCAATCAATATCAACCACAAACAATTCCTATCAACCATTCGCTATCAATCAATTTTCACACCAATCACAACCAATAAATATCGTCCATGGTTTGTGGACGAGGGGCGTGTGTTTATATATATATATATATATATATATATATATATATATATATATATATAGCAGTTCACTTCTATTTCAACACATATATAATTTTTACAACGCATATATATCTTATACACCGAACGTACAACTTATACAATGCTTATACATGAGGTGTACAACGCTTATATAACTCATACATCGACTATATAATTTATACATCGTCGTTTTCCATATCGTTTATAAATTAGAAATCTCACATTGGGTTCCACTCCACCAAAAATAGCAGAAGGCTCAGAAAAATATGCGGTCTCTTCTAAAATGTAGAAGACGTCCACACGGTCACGATGTTTCCTGTTTCATCGAATTTCGTCAAGAAACGAAAAAGATATGATTTTTCAAAGTTCAGATGTAATAAAGGACCCACCTTTCAGGATGGTTCAAAACTAGGTTTTGATCTTTCGATCAAACTGTTGCGCGATAGGAGAATCAGCTCACACAGCGTCGAAGAGCTCTGAACCACCTTCCCGGCGCCGGTGGTTTCGCTCCTTTCGGTGGCGCCCTGAAGGCTCGGCGGCGCTCCAAAGTCGGTGACTTTGAGGACTCGTATCTCCCTCCTCACTTGATGATAACTAGCAAACCTTAGATGGATTTAAAGAGGAGACGAAGAGCTTTGAAATGAATCAAGAATCACTCGATTTCATTGTGAAACGTGGGAGAAATCGAAGAGAGAATGTGGCGACATCATTTCCGTCGTGCGCAGTTCTAATCGGGGAGAGAGAAGAAAAGATACTGGCCAATGAATTTTTTTATATATTTTCAAATTTCTAAAATACCCTTTTCACACACGAACCCCAATCCAAACCCAACGACTATCGTCCCCAGCTTTTTACCCCCATTCCGAACACAATGGGATATGTTTCGTAGGCCCATTCGACTGTTTTAGTCAGTTTCCATTCAATTTAAAATATATAACATTCAATATTTGATTTGAACGTACATTTCAATTTGCCTGGGCCACAAACTGATTTGAAAAATTCCAGAAAAATAAATCTGGCTATGTTTTGACGATACGGTCCCAACAAAACTAGTTTCGTCGAATTCTGAGACCTTTTGCAAAATGGCCCATTTCTGGTCGATCCAATTTAACTGTAATTGACCAAAACACGTTTTCCTTTACCACGCTCACATACTAGCTTCAAAAATTATGAAATTTGAAACCTAGCAATAACTTCACATTTTCTGATCCAACAAAAGTGGTTTCGTCGAATTCCGAGGTCCTATGCAAAATGGCTAATTTCACGGGCTATATAAATTCCATAGCGACCTTTCTGAAAATTCATTTGGCCATAACTTTTGCTTTCCACTATGAAAATTCGATTTTTCAGATTCGTTAGAAAGGTATTCACTAACAGATTTAAATATTTTTGGTTTCACTCAAATCCGTTTTGTTTTGCACCCGGTACAGTCCGACAAAGTTTGAATTCAATTTTTGAAACTACAGCGCCATTTCAGGCCTTGTTTATAATTAGAATTAATTATAGTCCTTTTCAAACGTCGATTCAAACTCCCTTTTCATTGCTATTATTTAAAATATTTATTTTAAATATTTAAAATCCATTATTTTAGCCAATTTAAAAAATTTAAATTGGTTCAGATTTTCTGGGTCGTTACAGGGTGACTTAAAGAGACATATGACCTATGGTGGTAACCAATACTATATAACATTTATTGATGACTATTCTAGATATGCTTATGTATATCTAATGAAATATGAAGATGAAGCCTTTGATAAATTCAAAATTTACAAAGTAGAAGTCAAAACACAATTAGGAATCAAAATTAAAGTGTTACACTCAGATCGTGCTGGTGAATATTTTTCAAATGTGTTTACTTTGTTTTGCAGACAAAATGGTATTGTTCACCAATGTATCGTTCCTTATACACCACAATAAAATGGTGCTGCTGGAAGGAAAAATATAACTTTAGTTGAAATGATTAACGCCATGCTCATAAGTTCTAATTTACCTTACAACCTGTGGGGTGATGCTATGTTATTTGCATGTTACATTTTAAATAGAGTACCACTTAAAAAGAATAATATTTCCTATATGAATTATGGTTTAATAGAAAACCTAACCTTACTAGACTTAAAGTTTGGGGTTGTTTAGCATATGTTAGAAAACCAGACCCTAAACGACCAAAGTTAGGCAATAGAGCTTTTAAGTGTGTTTTCATAGGATATTCTCTTAATAGTATAACTTATAGATTTATGATTCTTGATACCTTAGAAGTTATAGAATATGTAGATGTAGAATTTTTTGAAAATCAAACTTTTAAGAATCCTTTAAGATCACCTAGTCCAGAACCAACTGAGATGAATGATACAAATGACGATGAATATGCTCCTGCTCAAAACAACAAGAAATTGTTAATACTAGATGATAATACTGAACAGAGAAGAAGTAAAAGAGCCAGAATAGAGAAGGACTATGGTCCTGACTTCATAACATATCTCGTAGAAGGCAATAAGGAAGAACTCTTTAATCTAACTAGATATGTAATGAACGTCAATGATGATCCCAAAATTTATTCTGAGGCTATGAGTTCTAGAGATTCTAATTTCTGGAAAGAAGCTATCAATGATGAAATGAATTCCATAATGTTGAACCAATCTTGGATATTAAGAGATTTACCTCATGGTGCTAAACCTATAGGATGTAAATGGATATTCAAGAAAAAGTTGAATACAAATGGATCCATTGATAAATTTAAAGCCAGATTAGTCGCTAAGGGGTATAAACAAAGACAAGGAATTGATTATTTTGATGCATATGCTCCGGTGGCTCGCATATCTTCGATACGCTGTTTAATAGCACTTGCATCAATTCATAACTTGGTCATATATCAAATGGATGTAAAGACAGCTTTTCTAACTGGAGATTTAGAAGAAGAGATATACATGGAACAACCTGAAGGTTTCATAACCCCAGGCGAAGAAAAGAAATTTTGTAAATTAGTTAAATCTCTTTATGGCCTAAAGCAAGCTCACAGGCAATGGCATGAGAAGTTTGATAAAGTTGCATTGTCATTTGGGTTCATCGTTAATGATGCAAATAAATGTATCTATAGCAAATCGAATAACAACGATTATGTTAAAATATGTTTACATGTTGATGACATGCTGATATTTGGTTCCAATATATCCTGTGTTAATGAAACTAAGAAGTTTTTATCTTCTAAATTTGATATGAAAGATCTGGGAGAGGCTGATGTAATTTTAGGAATTAAAATTATTAGGAAAACGGCGGAGTTATTACTAACTCAATCTTATTACATTGAGAATTCCGTAAAGAAGTATGATCATTATAATGACAAACCAGTGCCAACTCCTTTAGATCCAAGCATAAAATTAGAAAAAACACTGGACACAGCATTTCTCAATTAGAATGTTCTAGTATTATTAGGAGTCTTATGTATGTTATGCATTGCACTAGACCAGATATCACACATGTTATAAGTGTATTGTGTTGATTTACGAGTAATCCAGGTTTTGAACACTGGAAAGCCATTTCCAGAGTACTAGCTTATTTGAAAGGAACCATACACTACTATGTCTTGGGCTTCCAAGAAGCAGACCTGTATATCTTATTCAACTATGTTATCAGAATTGATTGCATTAGCAGAAGCATGTAAGGAAGTTGAATGGCTTAGAAATTTGTTAGTAGAAATCCCATTATGTAAGAAGCCATCTGCAGCAGTCTTGATTAATTGTGATAATCAAGAAACGATATATAATGTTTCTAATAAAACATATAATGGAAAGTTTAGACATGTGAGTCTAAGACATCACATGGTGAGACAGTTACTCAAAAGTGGAGTTATAACTGTTGACTACAAAGAAATGAAGAAAAACTTGGCTGACCCACTTACGTAGAGTCTTCCAAAGGCTATGGTTTCTATAAAGTCTAAAGAAATGGGACTAAGGTCTTTGAATGAAGATTGATCATCCTTAACAGAAACCCAACTTGCGCCTTGAAAAGGATAGACAAATTTCAATGGGTACCAACAAGTTAAGGAAATGATTATGGAACACTAAATCAATAATCCCATAATGTTTAGTGTTGGATTCTGCATGAACAAATGATGGATAAATATCCTCAATAAGTCTAGAAATACTAAAAGGTGTCTCGCAGAAACATTTTAAGTGACTTACCTATATGAGTATAGAAATCATGTTGTTTCCTTGGAAAGTTAGACCGCTTTCTAAGTAGACTCATGAACCAGGATTTAAGCACAAGTCCATTAACGTGCTGAGCAATATAGAACACTCTAACTAAGGAATACAACATGTGTGATGGTTCCCATTTTATCATTAAGGGATACTTGGTTCAAGATTCGTTCACCATAGAATCTCGATTGAACATTGAATGATTTACACTAAGTAAAAGTTCAAATCCAAAAGATAACTTTTATTTATGTGTTGTTTCCACAATGATGCAAAATTTGATCTTAGAACTACATAGGCTTGATCCCACTTGGGTATGTAGGATGTCACACTAGTTATTCAGCCGTTCTTTTGTATTTATATCATTATTTTGGAAATTTGGGGGAGATTGTTGTAAAAAAATTCAAAAAAAATGATTTGGGTTTGGGTATTATTTGAAGAGAATGAAGAATATAAGAAAGAAGGTATGGGCAAATATGTTTTGTCCCACATCATGAAAAATGCAAAGGGTTTTCTCTATATATGTAAAGGCATGATGTATAACAACAAAACAAAGAAGAGAAGAGAGATGAGGAAATGCATGAACATAGCATGCATATTAATATTTAAAAGGTTAAAAGATGGGCCTTGGAGCTTTTGGGGTCTCGTAATCCATTAGGTCAGGAAAAACAGTGGCGGTCGACCGATATGGGGTTTTTCTGCTTCACAACGTTTCATGGCGTTGCAACTCTGAAGGGGCGCATCTGTTTAAATTCGAACGGAGGTGACCGTAACAATTAACAGTCACAACGCTTGGCCAATGCATACATCTCTCGTTGGCTATAAATACCGACGCCAAAAAACCGTGAAAAAATACAAGAAAAATTCTCTTCTTATTCCCTTGAATCTGTAACGCCATTAAAGTGTGTCAAACGCTGTTTAATCTGTAACGCCTCTGAGTTGTTGCAAATAACATAGGTTGTTGCAGATTCATCTTATTCTTCTTCTCTTTGTTCTCTACCATACTTGCATCATCAGAAATATAAATTCAGAGTGTTCTTGGTTGGATCAGAAAAGCGACTTGTAGTTTAGATTTTTTTTTCTCTTATGTGGCCAGATTTAGGTCAGGAATAATAATACAACGACCCAATCTCCCCTTCAATGGCTCAATTGTGAGTTTGGCCTTTCTAGACACCTCTATCACCTGGTGGGAATATTGCTGGTCCTTATGTTTTGGTGAATGCCTTGGTGGAGAAGCATGAGTAGTTTCTTTGCCCTGATCATCATGACGAGGTAATCTATCTCGATCCTAGCAAACAAGTGAACGTTTCTTGGAATGTATTAACTATCTGAGTTATATCGGTGCTCCTGACTGCTATTGTATTGATACTTAGAGTTCGAAGGCTGATCCCTGCAGACCCTGGCAGAGTAGTTGGAACCATAGCAATGTTTTCTTGGCACCATGCCTATAAAGAAGAAACGAGAGATGATAAAAAAAACACATGGAAAAACTCATGGAAGGTACACTAAAGTGTTGTGTCATGCATGTCCTAATGTCCTCTTAATGAGTCTGATCTTTCTGATCTTTACTTGACAAGACGTCTTTCTTTGCTTTCACCGAAGAATCAATTCTTCTTGAGCTTCGAGGTTACGATTTGGAAATTCAAACTGCGTAGTTTCTAGAGGCAAGCTGGCAAACTGTTCTGAATCTCCTTACGATCCATTAAGGCATCTTGACTTGATCTGGTTAGAGGCGTCAAAAATTGAAGAAGACAACACTATGTTGGGCCTTGGCAGCAAAGAAATTATGGGAGAGGATATTTCAACATTGCCTGTATCTTCCCATCTTGGTTCCCTATTGGAAACCATATTTGTATTTTCCCCTTTAGGTTGTTCGCGATCCCTTCAGTCTCTGACTTTGGGGTTAGGTGCATAGCAGGGGTAGCCATATCACCTCCCATACCTTCACCTCCTTCGTGAGCAGAAATTTACGACTAGAAGTAACTTCAAGATAAGCGAAGGATAGTGCATGATTCCTTTATTTGAAGTTGAAGAGGATGTTGTCAATAGTTGGAACACGATGAATACATTTAAGAAGCTGAAAATACGCACATAGCAAATAACAGCTGGAACATTCATTCGCTTCACCATGGCAAATCCCATACCTTTGCTTCTCAATTGGACTCCCAAACATCATCTCAATCAGTTTCAACCTCACTCCAGTGTTGATTTCTTGCTCATATCCCCATCAACCAAGCACTACCACAAACTCAGATGAAATTCGCATGATTTTTTTTTTTGTAACTCACCTTGTCACCGTTTCTTAATCAAATTCATTTCAAAGATAGAGAAGAAGTGAGCAAATAAAACTAGGGATGGCGATCGACAACAAAGATCTGTATGAATTGATAAGAAATCGTTGGAAGGGTGAGAAAGAAGCGCAAAAACGACTAAAATTAAAGAAGAGAAGAGGACAAGTGGGAAGGGGCGAGTTTCATATAAGAGAGAAAAGGGAAAGGGACTGTGATTCCCCATTAATGGCCACGTATTCCGGATCGATAATTCATCCGAATTTGCAGCGAGTCGGAAGCTGAATTTATTAATCCCCTTGTTATAACAAAACCAATTGGCAATGTAATGAGTAATATCTTAGTTTATATTTAGGATCATGTTGCATATTTTTCGATATGGGACTATTATTTTCATCACTCCCCCTCACGTGTGGCGTATTTTGAGCCATCTACATGAACATAGTATTTTGGATGGAGTGGGGAACATATGGCGGTTAAGCACATATGTATTTTTTGCATTGGCTCTAATCCTGAGCTCTAATACCATGTTGTAATTTATTAATCCCCTTATTATCACAAAACCAATAGACACCAATTGGCAATGTGATGAGGAATATCTTAGTTTATATCCAGGATCATAATTGCATATTTTCCGATATGGGACTATTATTTTCATCAATTACTATACACATATGCCTCTGGCCACCATGAAATAAAAAATAGGCACGCAACCCTAAATTATTTCCGTTGTTCCTTCATTTGACGACGCTATTTTCTTTTGTATTATCGTTCTTTTATTAAGCATACTCATTGTCTCTTATTACTCACAACAAAAAAATTAAATCCATAACAATAATTTTAATTTTTTAAAATCAAAAGAAAAAAAGACTATAGCATTAGAAACCATACAAAAATAATTTAAGATAAATAACCTCATATTTTTCATTAGAGCATTGGCTATTCGCGAAATCTTCGTTCGTGTATAAGTTCTCGCCCTTCATTACTAAGAAATCCAACACTAACGATTACTAAAATATTTTTTCCTCAAATTAAAATAAAATTGAGAATTAGGGTTTAAGAGGAATCAATTGGGGAAGAAGTAGATGGCGGATCATGTTAGCAAGCAAAATAGGTCGACGTTTATATTTGATCAATCGAATTAAGATGATAAAAAGAAATAGGGTTTACGTTTGAACTAATGGCGGGTGATGGAATACGTTCGATGATTAGCGATTGAGTGGAGGAATAAAACTGGTGTTAGGAAGTACATTAATTTAATTAAAAGTGATTAAATTAATCATTATGTTAGGAAGCACATTTCAGGGTGCTTTTAGCAGCACCCTTAATTTAAAAAAAAAAGGAAAAGAAGAGCAACATATAACTGGAAAAGAATGCTCCCTCACTTAAATGAGGACAAAGTATGATTTACGAGCAAACTTCCTTGGTCTTCGGTGATTAAAAAATTACATGTGAGCACTCCAGAGCTAGACGCTTGAAGAAGGCAATAGAAAAGACACCAATTCAAAATAACCAACTCAACGAAACTGAGTTAACACAAGAAACCGATGTACTCCACTCTGTTGTCCCGAAGGTGGAACGATGAAGTCTCAAATATGTCTTAATTCAAAGTACATCATGATGTTATGCAAAAATTGCTTTGATACCAAACTGCTGGGGTTTTGTGCGCAGCGGAAGTTTGACAAAAACGCCCAGAAAAATAAGTTTTTCATCACCCAATCACTTGAAGATGAATTAATTTAAAATAAACAACAACACAAAATATGGGAAATATGAACACATTATATTCCACCGAACCACCCAGTTTATTGATTCACTAATAAAAAATTGTTTACAATCAATCTCAGCTATCGTTACAAACAATTACAACTTGAACCAATAACCTTATTGAGATAGGCAAAGAATACCTAGATGACTACAGATATTGTGGGAGCAGAAGAACGACGACAAACCCTTGGACAATCTGAAGGCACCAACTGCGTCTTTCAGCAGTCAATAGGAATAGCTACCTTTAGTCCAAATTCCTACATCTTCTTCTCCAGGGAGCAAGCCCATGGAGGCACACAATCTCACCAGATATTCTCACACGGTTTCTTCTTCTGATGTTCGTCATCTAACCAAGAAGGCTGCATATATATATATATATGTATATATATATATATATATATATATATATATATATGAGAATAGAAAGTCTAGGCATATATCCAAGTTGCCCCTTCAAGATATCTCCAAAATATAACCATTCATTTCTTTCCTTCTATAATTAAACTAATCAATTAACCAATCAATCAATCAATCAATTAACCAATCAATCAACCAATTAGTCAATTAATTAATCAATCAATCCAATCATTTAATTGGTTACATCCTCTTCATAAAATATTTGAATCAAAAAATTCAACACATGATGCACAAGATGTACTTTGGGGGGTGGCAGGAGGGACAAAATGTTACCCGGATTTTTAACCGAGACATCTCTGGACATATACATAAGTTTGGTCCAACAATCAACAATAATGATCTAGATTGGTGAATTTCAAGAAGTTCCCGAAATGAATATTTCAGTAACATTAAGATACAAGTAATGTGACTCGAAAAAGAACAACTCGAAGATGATTCAAAAACAAGCGAGCGGAACAAGGAAGGAAAAAGAATTGAGAGTTCGAAGTAGTATATTGTATACCAATCTTGATCAATATATCATACATCGATCTGGATCAGTATATCGTACATCGATCTGGTTCGGTATATCACATAAACATATGGATCGGTGCTACACATAGAGATCCGAATAATTGCTGAGAACATGGCCTATCCACGTTTTCCACTATTCCTATAACTACCACTCCACTTTATGATAACTTTGGACCTCCTCGCCTATAAATATGGATTCCATATGCACTTGGAAGGTTCTTATGGAATTTTCTTGTATCATTTCCATATATAGTATGTCGATCCGACTTTATATCAATTCAAAAGTTTTATTTGTAAGAATTCAAGTGAAACTAGTAAAATCCCTTCAAAAGTGGACGTAGGCAAACTTGCCTGAACCGCTATAATCGCATTATGTGAGTCCTTTACTATTTTCCTCATTTTAATTTACTTTTCTTCATTAATCCTCCATTTATAACATATTTCAAGTGTTAGTGCAACTTTGTATGCTAACACATACATATGTGATTAGTTAATGGTTCAGATTATGATGTACGTTTATTGTGTTGCTAGCATAAGTGAGTTAGCATATTTATGATAAGCTATGGTTTATGTTTCTAATATTCAGTATATAATACACCTTTGATGAGTTTAGTTTTGGTAATAATATCTAGTAATTTGGGCACAGTTAATGTACATGGTTATGCTACTAGCATTTAGTAGTTAGTACACCATTATAATAAGTTTGGTGCTGTGTTACTAACAGCGAGTAATTAACACACATTTAGACTAGTGTTTTGTCTCTAACAGTGAGTAGTTGGTACACTTTAATCATTTAGATAGGTTATTTGCAATATTTTTGGTCATAAACGCCTAGAGCATAGATTATCACAAAACATAGTCATATGTCATAGAAAGAAAATGCAAAAAGTGTAAAAGAACATCAAATTTATAGTGGTTTGAAAATATTCTTACATCCACTCTGTATAATCTTTTACTTATACCACTTGATTACAATTAAAGTTGTTTCGATGTAAGAAATAGGAAAGATATAGATAATCTAGAAAATGCAAGAGTGTCCATGCAATTGCTAAGCAAAGATTCCTTTTATATGTGGCATATGTGGGTTTTTTTTCAGACGCATAACCCATTAGCCCAACCTAAAAAATTGCACGGAAACCCAAAAAGCCAAGTCGCGTCTACTCAAAAATATCAACTGGACCGTAGATAGGATGGTGCGATAGTAATCCGCATGGTGGGACCCTTAAAGATCACTTCGGGTCGTTAGTGTACCATCCCCAAAATTTTAAGTGTTGTCGAGCTACTTATCGTCCATTATTGAAGTTGATGTGCCAACCGGATGTATGCCAATACAATTTACATAGTTAGTCCGAATCCACATTTAATAAGTTCCAAAGTGATATCTGAGTAGTCCAACTTGATTGCAACTATTTATCTCGCCTATGATCAAGTCTTGGGCTATATGATCATATCTTTGGGCGCTACAACATTTGGGATTTTTAGTAATGTTTAGAAAACGCTAAAAGGATATAATACCCTTTTCCATGATGTTTTATATCAACATGTCATTAAAAGTTAGGGACCTACCTTGGTATTGGAAGCATGTAAGGAAATCAAATGGCTTAGAAATTTGTTAGTAGAAATCCCATTATGTAAGAAGCCATCTCCAGCAGTCTTGATAAATTGTGATAATCAAGCAACGATATATAATGGAAAGTTTAGACATGTGAGTCTAAGACATCACATGGTGAGACAATTACTCAAAAGTGGAGTTATAACTGTTGACTACATAGAAACGAAGAAAAACTTGGCTAACCCACTTACGTAGAGTCTTCAAAAGGCTATGGTTTCTATAAAGTCTAAAGAAATGGGACTAAGGTCTTTGAATGAAGATTGATCATCCTTAATAGAAACCCAACTTGTGTCTTGAAAAGGATAGACAAAGTTCAATGGGTACCAACAAGTTAAGGAAATGATTATGGAACACTAAATCAATAATCCCATAATGTTTAGTGTTGGATTCTGCATGAACAAATGATGGATAAATATCCTCAATAAGTCTAGAAATACTAAAAGGTGTCTCGCAGAAACACTTTAAGTGACTTACCTATATGAGTATGGAAATCAGGTCGTTTCCTAGGAAAGTTAGACCGCTTTCTAAGTAGACTCATGAACCAGGATTTAAGCACATGGCCATTAATGTGCTGAGAAATATAGAACACTCTAACTAAGGAATACAACATGTGTGATGGTTCCGGTTTTATCATTAAGGGATACTTGGTTCAAGATTCGTTCACCATAGAATCTCGATTGAACTTTGAATGATTTACACTAAGTAAAAGTTCAAATCCAAAAGATACTTTTATTTATGTGTTGTTTCAACGATGATGCAAAACTTGATCTTAGAACTACATAGGCTTGATCCCACTTGGGTATGTAGGATGTCACACTAGTTATTCAGCCGTTCTTTTTTATTTATATCTTTATTTTGAAAAATTGGGAGAGATTGTTGTAAAAAAATTCAAAAAAAAAAGATTTGGGTTTGGGTATTATTTGAAGAGAATGAAGAATATAAGAAAGAAGGAATGGGCAAATATGTTTTGTCCCACATCATGAAAAATGCAAAGGGTTTTCTCTATATATGTAAAGGTGTGATGTATAACAACAAAACAAAGAAGAGAAGAGAGATGAGGAAATGCATGAACATAGCATGCATATTAATATTTAAAAGGTCAAAAGATGGGCCTTGGGGCTTTTGGGGTCTCATAATCCATTGGGTCAGGAAAAACAGTGGAGGTCGACCAATATGGGGTTTTTCTGCTTCGCAACGTTTCATGGCATTGCAACTCTGAAGGGGCGCATTTGTTTAAATTCGAACGGAGGTGACCGTAACAATTAACAGTCGCAACGCTTGGCCAATGCATACATCTCTCGCTGGCTATAAATACCGACGCCAGAAAACCGTGAAAAAATACAAGAAAAAATCTCTTCTTATTCCCTTGAATCTGTAACGCCATTAAAGTGTGCCAAACGCTGTTTAATCTGTAACGCCTCTGAGTTGTTGCAAATAACATAGATTGTTGCAGATTCATCTTATTCTTCTTCTCTTTGTTCTCTACCATACTTGCATCATCAGAAATATAAATTCAGAGTGTTCTTGGTTGGATCAGAAAAGCGACTTGTAGTTTAGATTTTTTTTCTCTTGTGTGGCCAGATTTAGTTCCGGAATAATAATACAACGACCCGATCTCCCCTTCAACGGCTCAATTGTGAGTTTGGCCTTTCTAGACACCTCTATCACCTGGTGAGAATATTGCTGGTCCTTATGTTTTGGTGAATGCCTTGGTGGAGAAGCATGAGTAGTTTCTTTGCCCTGATCATCATGACGAGGTAATCTATCTCGATCCTAGCAAACAAGTGAACGTTTCTTGGAATGTATTAACTATCTGAGTTATATCGGTGCTCCTGACTGCTATTGTATTGATACTTAGAGTTCGAAGGCTGATCCCTGTGTTAGGATTTCAGTATACTTTAACAATACCCAATTGTGAAACCCTAGATCTGAAATGTAACCATATTGATTTAATCGAGAATAAATCAGAAAATAGATAACTTGATTAGCGGAAGCGTACCTGAATATGTATTTAATTATTGCTATACCTGAATCCTATAATTGGTTGCCACGGAGAAGATTATCTGTTGTATAAGAAGAATAATTTGACACAAACCCTAGATTAGATTCAGCTCTCCGTAGAAGAGGTTAGAGAGTTGCTAAGGCTTGTGTAATTCGGGGACCATAACCCTTTATTTATAGAGTTGGCATTTTGTAATTCGGCCCTTCAACAAATTATAAAATGCCCCGGTATCTACACATTAGGCCCATGATAACTTAAACTTTAAGCTTATTAATTCTAATTCAAAGTTAGATCACTTTAATTAGGCTTTACACCAAAATAACACAACACATTTTATTTTACATATGTGACCCAATTGACGAAATATTCCAACAATCTCCCCTGGGTCACGTATGAAATAATCTTAAAATGTGTTTAACTTTATGAGCTCCAAAATTTTCTATTTATAATATATGTTGTATCTGAAACAATCTCGTCCATTAATTGGGTTGACAAAGGATCAAAGCGGCATTCATTACATTTATCGTAACTAAGCCCATCAATGGTCACATATATCAATACAATCAAACGACATAGATCAATCATGGATGCGTAGCATGGAAATTACATGAAATGTGATCTATACATGTCTATTTCCAACTGGTCCTTCTTTAGTGAGATCAAATGTTTAATATTTAAACAACCTGAGTGCAAAGAAAAATTCATTACTTTATTTCTGATCAGAAAAAGAACTTGATATGCATATATATATATATATATATATATATATAACTGAAGTATAGAGCAATGAGTCATATGACAATACCAAATACAAACTCCCCCTGAACCAAAATATCCTTACATAAAAGTTACACCAATTGAGCTACATGCTCATGAAAGACCTTAGGTGATAACCTTTTGGTAAGCGGATCCGCCATAATGGAGTTTGTCTAAGTGTGCTCTATGAATTACAATAAATTTTGCACTCTTCCCTTATTGGAAAATAATATATTCTTTACTGTCACAATATTACTTGGTCTTTCAATTCTTTATCTATAACTGGAATCTTGTGACAAAATTTCATTATTATTTTCCATATTTGGATGTCTTATAATTAACCAAAGACGATAGTTTCAAAATGGCGAAAACTATAAGTGCCTAAATGACACTTTTCCCTTATATAGTTTCACCCATAAAATATATTATCATTGCTAGAAGTGGATATTTTACAGTAATGACATCCAAAATATCTGGATCGTAATTCTTTATGATCTCCACCCGATCCGATCTTTTATCTATGAGCATATAATCTTTTATTTTGTCTTTTAAAGATATATCATATATATCATAACCATTTTGGCTACTAAATCATTGATCCACTTTTAATATCAGTAAGGTATCTGCCAAATAATACACGCATATCCATATGTGTATATACATTAGTATGCATTAGAATTCACACTGCAAATGCATGAGAAATCTTTTGTATCTCTTTAATTTCAAGGATGGTAGCATTTATCTGTTTGGTAAAAGAAAAACAACTGAATCGCAGTTTACATACCAAATCTTTTAAGCATTTATCTTCATAATTATTTTGTAATAATCCAAATATCACTCCATGAACAATAATGGTGTATTTGAATCCCAAATACAAAAGACTAATCCATAAATGAGTTTCTTAAGTTGTTTCACCAATGTCTCCATTGAGAAACAGAACTTTAATCTCCATTAGATAATACTCAAAAGTACAAAATGTAGTAAGCTCCAAAGTGATCGATTCTAAAGAATCGTTTACTAAGTCTAAAATGAAACATCCTTGAAAACTTCTGAAGTATTTACTTAATGATCATTTAACTCTTGCCTTTGAATTATATCACCTTTCAATATTCTTCATAACATGATAAGAATATTTAACCGTAGTAGGGTTGGTTGTAACCCTCTTAGTTACAAGAGTTAAATTTATAAAGTCAAGAACAAATAACATGCTCTCATTCAAATCCTTATATTTATCCCAAAACAAGATGGGAATATTCTTTAAGTTGACAGATAATTCAGTTAAATTAGCTAAAAATGAACAAAAATAAAATGAAGATCGACCGCATATGCTCATAGTCAAATATCAACCATAGTAAATTCAAATAATTGGTAAGTCTCTTCTCAAGATACCTAGTACACACTAATATCAAGTCTTTGGACAGTAATATTAACTGTAAGTGGTACTCTTGTTGTAATGATCAAACACTAACAATAAATTCAAGTCAAATAACAACCTTCCTTTAGGCCGATTAATTATTCACTCGAAAAACATTATAATTGTCATGTATTTATCATCACACATGTGTAAGCGATTCGGCCAAATATTAGTCTTCCTTTGGGCCGGCTAATACTCGCATGAACAACTACACACAAATATCAAACATTTTCATGAACCACCAAAATATAGAGGTCGCTTTGGTGACATATAATTTTAAAGTTAATACACTACTAATGTAAAATATTTACAGCTGTAAAGAGACGCCAAAATTATATTTGAATTTATCCTTAATATATGTACAATATATTTTGAGTGTTATAAAACACTCTCAATGCTTTAGGTCTATATGACATCTGAATAACTCAAAATTATAATAATAGCATAACGAGTTTTAGTCATAATTGTCATAATATGTTGCTTTAGGTATGTAGTTACATTCATGACATTTCCTTAATAAATATGATACAAGACATCATAAATAAATCACGATATCATAGATGAATGTCATGATCAATTACCACATAAAATTATGTGTAAACGACATAATAAATATCATACTGAATAACTTGAATGACTGAAGTAACCATGATGTATATCTGAAGCATAATATAACATGTGCTTTTTTTTATACTGTCAACCGAACCAAACAAAAAAAAACTTTTTTAAAAAAAAAACCATAGAAGTTACTGTAGTTTGACCATAATAAAGTAACCTACTGATCATCATCCTAAAACGTAGGTGAAATGGTCAAAGATTCAAACATGATAGCTAATAGATTAAGCAACACAAATGCAAAATTTTATATACCAAACCCAAAAGGCATAAAATAAAAGCATCACGACAGGTTACCGAAACATCATACACATGCCACGAAACATTATTTGCATATAACAAATAAGTTAATGTGACATGTCCTACATCCATACAATAAGCAATAATTGTTCCAAACAGTACACATGGTATATAAAAAAAACTTTTTTTTAATTGTTTCATGCCGGCGTTGTTGTCAAGGAAGAGGTGAAAGCTTTAATTATGTGTAGAAACTCCACTCATATAGTCATATTTATGAGGGTATTATACACGTGGTGGGATATCATATTTAATACATGCAACATACATCCAAATGCCGCAATATGTATCAGTAATAACATATTTAATTTTGCTTACAGGGAAGAGGTGAAAGATATTAGCTTTGAAGTGGTAAGCAATACACATCCAAATGCCTACAACAACGGCTAACCAAATATCAGCCAATTTAAATTACTGCAATTCATATATCCTAATGCCTACAACTATGGGCTCCACAAAATATCTAGTAGACTAAATTACTTTATCAAATTTATTAGATCAGACCACCTAATAATGATGATGATGGTTTAGAATGTCATACATGCAATTCCTTTTGGCTTACGTAAAAATTCTATCCAATAAACAAGATGAAGATGTCTAGCCGAATATCACACAGAACATGCCACGCCCAGTATTATCGGAACTATATAGAGCTAACAAATCTATTAATTTAATCTTAAAATAAACGGGAAATCTCAACAAATCAAATATGGATGGCTCTGATACCACTTGTTAGGATTTCAGTATACTTTAACAATACCCAATTGTGAAACCCTAGATCTGAAATGTAACCATATTGATTTAATCGAGAATAAATCAGAAAATATATAACTTGATTAGCGGAAGCGTACCTGAATATGTATTTAATTATTGCTATACCTGAATCCTATAATTGGTTGCCACGGAGAAGATTATCTGTTGTAGAAGAAGAAGAATTTGGTTCGGTCTTCCAAATTGACACAAACCCTAGATTAGATTCAGCTCTCCGTAGAATAGGTTAGAGAGTTGCTAAGGCTTGTGTAATTCGGGGACCATAATCCTTTATTTATAGAGTTGGCATTTTGTAATTCGACCCTTCAACAAATTATAAGATGCCCCGGTATCTACACATTAGGCCCATGATAACTTAAACTTTAAGCTTATTAATTCTAATTTCAAATTAGATCACTTTAATTAGGCTTTACACCAAAATAACACAACACATTTTATTTTACATATGTGACCCAATTGACGAAATATTCCAACACCCTGAAGACCCTGGCAGAGTAGTTGGAACCATAGCAATATTTTCTTGGCACCATGCCTATAAAGAAGAAACGAGAGATGATAAAAAAACACATGGAAAAACTCATGGAAGGTACACTAAAGTGTTGTGTCATGCATGTCCTAATGTGTAATAACCCGGAAATTCTGAGCCAGTTTAAAATTTTTATTTTGGCAATTTTAGCGAATTTTGAATATTTAAAATGGATTATTTTAAATAATATCGACGTGAAATTTATTTTGAATATATTTAGAACGTATATATTATATACGTCGTCGTTAGAATATAAATAATTATATATAATTATAAATGGAATTGAAAATGGCGCGGTAGTTCGATAATTCGATTTCGAACTTCAATTGAATGTACCGGGTGCAAAACAATCCGGATTTTAGTGAAACCAAAATTAATGGAATCTAATTGTGGATATCTTTCCAACGAATCCGACAGATCAAGATTTCATAGCGGGAATCAAAAGATATGTCCAGTTGAAAATTCTGAATAGTCGCTATGGAATTCAGGCCCTTAAAAATGGACATTTTGCAAACGACCTCGGATTTGGACAAAACCACTTTTGTTGGATTCGCAGTGTCAAATTATTGCTAGGTTTCAAATTTCATAATTTTTCGAATCAATATGTGAGCGTGGCAAAGGAAAACGCGTTTGACCATTTTCAGTTGATTTTAATCGACTGGAAAATGGCCATTTTTCTAACAGTCTCAGAATTCGACGAAACTAGTTTTGTTAGGACCGTATCGTCAATACGAAGCTAGAAAATATTTTTCTGGAATTTTTCTAGTTAGTATGTGACCCCAGTGATTTGAAATGTACGTTTAAAATTCAATATAGCGATTTAAATGTAAATTTAACGGAAACTAATTCAAACAGTCGAATCAGCCTACGATACATATCCCATTGTGTTCGGAATGGGGGTAAAACGCTATGAACGACAGGCGGTGGACCTCGTTTAGAGGTCATTTGTGAAAGTCAACTTTTTGCAATTAAAAATAAATAAATTAAATAATATATATATTTTTATATAACCCCCTGCCCCCCCCCCATCTCTCTCCTCACTCCCCCAAAACCCGATTCAGTAAAAAGGAAAAAAAAACCGTCGCTCCCTGGCGATCGCCACCCTGCCGACGATCCTCCCCCAGCGCCACCCATCCCCGCGTCGCTCCCCTCTCCTTCCTCCTCTCTTCTTCCATCAGCGAACCCCCCCCCCCCAATCCCACCGCAGCCAAGCCCACTCACCTCGAGCGCGCCACCGCAGCCAAGCCCCGACCATCTGAACCGGCGCACCGCCTCCCCTGACGTCAGCAGCCACCCCAACCCCTCCTCTCTCCTCCTACTCTCTCTTTCTCCAATTTAAACCCCGCCCGCAGCCCCAAACCTTGCTCCACCCGACCACCCTCGACTCCGACGCAACACCTCAGCACACCCCCGAACCAAAACTGAAAAGAAAACAAAGGTAAAGTTTTAATTATTTTATTTTAGTCTTTTATTTATTTTATTTATTTTCAATTCATTTATATAATGATTTCAAAATAAAATCAGATATTGATTAGATCTTTAAAGTAGAAGAAAAATTAGAATTTTAATGTAGATAAAGATTTTATTTTTAACAATATCAAAGGTATGAAATTTTATATGTAAAAATTCGATTTTGATTACGAAGTTAGAGAAGAAAATATACGGTTTTGTCATATAAAGTTGCGTTGTAAAAATCTAATTTTTATAATGTAGATTTGAAAGGAAAATACGATCTTTAGTATATAAAAATATTATTTTTATATGTATAACTTTGTAGTAAAATTTGATCTTTATTATAAGAACATCGATAAAAAGATGTGATTTTTACATGAGTAGAGAAATAAAAATGTGATTTTTTATTTTAGATAAAGCGATAAAAATATGATTTTTATCGTATGTGAAATATAAAAATATAATCTTTACTATATAGTTGAATATAAAAATATGATTTTCAAATTGAAAGTAAACAAATAAAAATGTGACTTTTATTTTAAAGACATCAAAATATAAAAATGTGTGATTTTTATATATGTAGTGACTACGGGCAACGAAGATGATAAAAAGGCGAGAATGAAGAAGATTTCTATAAAAGAAGAGTCAAGATGATTGGATAGCTTTCGGTGAGAACTTCTCACTCAAATTCTTTTTTCTAGTTATATATATATACTAGGATGCAAACGGTGCTTAGTAGCACCCGAAACCCGTCATCCACAGACCATGGATGACTTGTTTGTTAAATTGTTCGATTGTGTAGTTAGTTAGTCTAATTGGTTTGAATTGAATTGTTTGGTGATACGGAATGGATTTGATTGATGTGTGAATGGCATGGGCCTTCACTAGGTCGGGGATAAGGCTAGGCCTCGTCCCGTTTCTAGTATCGTGCCGTTATGCCGCCGAAATTTCCCAAAATATGTTAAAAAAATAAAAATATCATTTTTATTGTGTAAATGAACTGAATAGAAATTCACGTGTTGAAATAGAATATTTTATCGTTAAAAATATAATTTTTAACGTGGAAGTGAATAAAATAAAATATTCATTTACAAACCGGACGGTTTGTTTATGTACACCTATTTGAAGGACATTGATTGGGACGATAAATTTTACACATCGCCCAACTGCACAAATAAAATCTGTGTTTGATTGTTTGAAACCCCACACGGGTGTTGGGATGAAATTTGGAAGTTCCCTCATCCTGATTGGTTAAATATGTCGATCGATTGATTGACAGGCTGTTATAAGCGTAAGATATTTATATTTGATGCTTATACAGTGTAGTGCACTTTGGTTGATGGTTGATTATTTTTCAATGCTATTATATACATGTGTTGTATGGAATCCATATAATTAATGTTATATGGTGATTGATTGGGCCTCATTCCAATCGGGAAAATAATGAATATTATAAAAGAAAATTCATGTGTTGAATATAAAAATAGTCATGTGTTGACGATGTTCATGTGTTGAGTGAAATATTTTATACAATGAAATTTACATCTTTATCATATTTAAAATTAGAACTACTTCTCAGTAGAAGTCTAATTAAAAATCAAACGATAGATACCATAGTTTTATAAAATATTTTACATAACAAAAATAGTGATGTGGTTACAGTACTCATGGGTTGAGATTAGTCAGGTGTCGGAAGAAATATAGATTCATGTGTTGAATAGAATAAATATTCATTTGTTGAATAGAATAAAGAAGTTTTTGGAAAATATAAAGCCGTGTTGATTAAAGTAGCGCTATTTTGACGTGAATGATATTTTTATCGATTATATTCGTTTTTATAATGAATATAGAAAAGAAGTGATTTCAAAATATAACATTTTGAAAATATTATCATTTATATAGTAATGATGTGAAATATCCAATTTTGATTTGAAATTGAATATAGAGTTGAAGTGGTTTTGAAAACGAAGTTAAAACGATTTATAAAATACGTTTTAAAAGGAAATCGACGAAATATATAATATATATATATATATATATATATTATATATAATGGCTTGAATAGAACGCGCCGCTCCGCGGCAGTTCGTGAATTTCGACCATTGACTTCGAATTGACGTTGCGGGAGATCCGACCGTCGGATTCTCCTAAAACCGGAACCGTTGGGTTCGTATCGAAAAGAGCTTTCCAATGAATATTAGAAATTTGAAATCTAACGGTTGGATTTGGAATTATGTCCAAATCAAATTTGAAAAAGGTCGATGTAAGTGCAGTCCGATGGCAGTTGTTGGAAATCGACTGTACGAGCCTTGATAAAATTATTAAAAATATTGATAATTTGTGTAAAATCATAATATGTGGATCGGAAAGAACTGGGATGAAGAATTCCACATTTGAAATGATAAAAATAGATTTTTATCGAAATGAACCAGTTGTGAACTAGAATTAAAATCAATTTATTTTTGAAATAAATAAATTGAATTTGAAAGTGATTTTAAAAATAATCAATATTCCCAATACGTGGATTGGACTGGAGTTGAATCGAAATTATCTTCGGGATATTTCGATGTTGGATTTCGTGACTATACAGATATTGTTATGGGAATTTGAAAGATATATTTTATATCGTTATTTCCAATACGATATATGTTGGTTTCAGAATTTGATATTGAATATAAGCCGATATATTTTCTATTCAAAGCCTTGTATTTAATATCAAATGTGATTTGGGTTTATCGTGGATCGTGTTTTAGATGACATTGGTGCTGTAACCTAGTTAAAGGCAAGATATTGATTTTTGAGAAGATTAAAACTAAGTGAAGTTTTAATGAATCTTTAATTAGACTAAAATGTGAATTGATAATTTAAATTATCAAATCTGAAAAGTGATCGAGAGTGCAGTATCACCAGTTTTGCTCCAAAGCGATAGTTAAATTTTTAATTAGATTTGAACGTGAAATGGTAATTAATTTTACCGATAACACCGTGGTGTTAGATATGGAGTATCACCAGTTTTCCTCCATGGGATATATAGGTTGGGATTGGGAAATAAACTAAATAATTACTTCGGTGTGGTTCGCTAATCCCGACTAGTTTGAAATGATATCCAAAGGAAGATTATAGGATAAATTTAGAAGAATTTATCTTGGATAAAATTAATGGGAACATTTCCCTAAGAATGTGATTTTGTGAATAAAAGAATATTCTGAATTGGAATGAGGCGTTTGTTGTGTTTGTGTAACATTTGTTTATCATATACGTGGGTTATTCAGAAAGGCCGGGTTTATACCCATTCTGAATAACCGATTCGACGAGATGTCGAAGATGAAGACGGTGGTTGAAGACCGGAAGTCTTCACATCGTTTGGGTGATTACTGATGATCTTGATTGGGCTGTACACCCAAGATGAGGGAAACAGTTGGTGATCGTCCAGACGTACTTGGAGATGGATGGATATGCGAGGAAAGTGCCTCCGGTTTCGTTCAGACCCAGAACGAACTTGTAAATGGATTGTGTGTCTTACATTGGATTTTATTCTGTGTTGATTGATCTCTATTAAATATACATCTGTTTGGCGGCGGAGAATTTATTCTCTTGCTTAACGCCCTTCTCTGAGACATACGAGCTCAGAGGTTGTATATCGATGGACATCAGTCGCACGGAGTGAATTGCCAATGTGGCACGCGTAAGTGGCAATTGATCAGGGCTTCTGTTGAAAAGCAAAGTCTTGTGGTTGATGATCAAAGCACGGCCTGTGTGGCATAGCTTTGTGTATAACGTGAATTCGCGAGCCTCACACCTCGGTATGAGTCAAAAACGGGATAGTGACTGCAGGGAGAGCACGACGTTTCTTTCTAGCTAGGGTGGTGTCAGTGACCTACCAGCCCTGACATTTATATACTTTTCACCTGTGTGGTTGTTGGATACGAGGCGCCTCGGATATAGGTCTGTAAGGACCGGGAAACGTGTGTTCAGGAATAATTAATCCTCAAAAGTAAGAGAGGACCGGCCCTGAAGATCCAAGGATCATAGTGGGGTCCTGGGACATTTGCTAGAGTGTCTCGAACGCGAAGAGGAGCTTGCCCCTTGCCTCGACTCATGACGGAAATCCAATTTCCAATACGTGTATTGCGGTTTTAATTGTAGAACTAGTACAGCGACATGATAGATGGTACCCATGCCGCCTATGATTGATATTTATGATTTGAATTGTTTTGACACTATACACTTATAATAGTATCAAATGATTTGTTTTAAACGTATCAAGCATTATTTGGCTATTATAAGGGAAAACCCTATCCTCCGGCTTGCGTTGCATTGTGTGATGGGACCTGGGTCTTATAATAGCTTCATTTTTCTTTATTTAGCATTGCGCTGTTTGTTCTATGCACTAGTATTCTTGGGAGGAAACCCGTTCCGTGTTATACGGCGTGGTCCCTCGAATTACTATCTTTAAAGTAAAGTTTTAAATAACTGTTTTAGTTCTCACACCAGTTCCATGACTGACCTGGAGTTTATTGTTTTAACCTAAACTCTGGGTGCCCCTATTTTCCACACGGGCAGCTAGTAGTTTTGGTTTTGCAGATTTATACTCACAGGGTCCTGATTTACAGCTAGAACGATGCTCGGAAAGCTCTGTATCCGTGTATCACTTCTAGTTGTGCTTTTGTATTATTTTCCGCTGCTATGTAATTTATTGTAATCTCTGATATTTATCGAATGTAATTTATTCATTTGTACTCTGTATATTCTTGTATCTGATGGAATTCTTGTAATAACAATGAAATGTTCTTCTGTATGCGTTCTATTTTGTCTTGTCCTCAATTCTATCCGTGCTTTCCTTCACGGGGAAGTTCGGGTCGTCTCAGTTTGGTATCAGAGCTTTGGTTTACAGAGCTCGAGAACAAGACACATTAGAACCATACGAAAGAATTCATCAGATATTGGATTAGTAATATCCAATTAGAATGACTCGTTAGAGATAGGATCAGTAGTATCCTAGAACGAGTGTGAAGAGTATATTTTTCAAATGAAAACAATTTTGTTTTAAAATTTAAATCGTTCCATACGTATTTGATTATTTATTTATTTTGAATATGGACAATCGATTATATAAAGATTTCGCGTATACGCGTCATGAACGTATAGTCGAAGTTTTAATATACTGGATAGATATAGAGTCACATTCTAGACACCCGAAGATGATTCTGATGATTGTAGCTACATCATCAGTATTTATGTTCGTGTTTCGAAGTTGTGATTTCTATATATTTCCATTAGACTGGTGTGAGAACCAAACTTATATAGCTAGAACACATTGTTGTGAATTGGCATCAAAACATGATTTTTGTATATATATATCAAATTTATGAATTTGAAACTCTAATTCACTAATTGATTGCTGTTTGTGTTGTTTGTTCATTTGTTTGATAATTTTGAACCATTATGCCTAATTGTATCAAATATTAACTTATATTGAAAATTGGTCGCATTTGCTTGCATATACATATACTTACATTGAACAGGTCATAGCAAGGAGGCTAGAGCCGAAGAATAAAATTTGTTTGCCCGACAAATAGGTACATGTTTACTATAATTTACTGTTTTGTTTGGGTGATGATGATTTTATGAGACTATTGGCTAGCCACTTGGCTTTTTCTTTTTCTTTTTGAGATTAGAAGGACCAGGGAAGCTATTTGAAATTCCCCGATGCTCCCGGTGCAGGGGAGGTTATGGCGAAATTTTTCGAAAATTTAGGGTGTTAGCCAAATTTTTGAAGAATTTGAAAATTCTCAGAAACTAAAAAGTTGGAGAATGGAAGCCTGATCGGACGTAGAGTTGATTGATCAAACCACTTTCGACTTTGTTCCTTTTCGGGGACGAAAAGTTTTAAGAGGGGGAGATTGTAATAACCCGGAAATTCTGAGCCAGTTTAAAATTTTTATTTTGGCAATTTTAGCGAATTTTGAATATTTAAAATGGATTATTTTAAATAATATCGACGTGAAATTTATTTTGAATATATTTAGAACGTATATATTATATACGTCGTCGTTAGAATATAAATAATTATATATAATTATAAATGGAATTGAAAATGGCGCGGTAGTTCGATAATTCGATTTCGAACTTCAATTGAATGTACCGGGTGCAAAACAATCCGGATTTTAGTGAAACCAAAAATAATGGAATCTAATAGTGGATATCTTTCCAACGAATCCGACAGATCAAGATTTCATAGCGGGAATCAAAAGATATGTCCAGTTGAAAATTCTGAATAGTCGTTATGGAATTCAGGCCCTTAAAAATGGACATTTTGCAAACGACCTCGGATTTGGACGAAACCACTTTTGTTGGATTCGCAGTGTCAAATTATTGCTAGGTTTCAAATTTCATAATTTTTCGAATCAATATGTGAGCGTGGAAAAGGAAAACGCGTTTGACCATTTTCAGTTGATTTTAATCGACTGGAAAATGGCCATTTTTCTAACAGTCTCAGAATTCGACGAAACTAGTTTTGTTAGGACCGTATCGTCAATACGAAGCTAGAAAATATTTTTCTGGAATTTTTCTAGTTAGTATGTGACCCCAGTGATTTGAAATGTACGTTTAAAATTCAATATAGCGATTTAAATGTAAATTTAACAGAAACTAATTCAAACAGTCGAATCAGCCTACGATACATATCCCATTGTGTTCGGAATGGGGGTAAAACGCTATGGACGACAGGCGGTGGACCTCATTTAGAGGTCGTTTGTGAAAGTCAACTTTTTGCAATTAAAAATAAATAAATTAAATAATATATATATTTTTATATAACCCCCTGCCCCCCCCCCCCCATCTCTCTCCTCACTCCCCCAAAACCCGATTCAGTAAAAAGGAAAAAAAACCCGTCGCTCCCTGGCGATCGCCACCCTGCCGACGATCCTCCCCCAGCGCCACCCATCCCCGCGTCGCTCCCCTCTCCTTCCTCCTCTCTTCTTCCATCAGCGAACCCCCCCCCCCCAATCCCACCGCAGCCAAGCCCCCTCACCTCGAGCGCGCCACCGCAGCCAAGCCCCGACCATCTAAACCGGCGCACCGCCTCCCCTGACGTCAGCAGCCACCCCAACCCCTCCTCTCTCCTCCTACTCTCTCTTTCTCCAATTTAAACCCCGCCCGCAGCCCCAAACCTTGCTCCACCCGACCACCCTCGACTCCGACGCAGCACCTCAGCACACCCCCGAACCAAAACTGAAAAGAAAACAAAGGTAAAGTTTTAATTATTTTATTTTAGTCTTTTATTTATTTTATTTATTTTCAATTCATTTATATAATGATTTCAAAATAAAATCAGATATTGATTAGATCTTTAAAGTAGAAGAAAAATTAGAATTTTAATGTAGATAAAGATTTTATTTTTAACAATATCAAAGGTATGAAATTTTATATGTAAAAATTCGATTTTGATTACGAAGTTAGAGAAGAAAATATACGGTTTTGTCATATAAAGTTGCGTTGTAAAAATCTAATTTTTATAATGTAGATTTGAAAGGAAAATACGATCTTTAGTATATAAAAATATTATTTTTATATGTATAACTTTGCAGTAAAATTTGATCTTTATTATAAGAACATCGATAAAAAGATGTGATTTTTACATGAGTAGAGAAATAAAAATGTGATTTTTTATTTTAGATAAAGCGATAAAAATATGATTTTTATCGTATGTGAAATATAAAAATATAATCTTTACTATATAGTTGAATATAAAAATATGATTTTCAAATTGAAAGTAAACAAATAAAAATGTGACTTTTATTTTAAAGACATCAAAATATAAAAATGTGTGATTTCTATATATGTAGTGACTACGGGCAACGAAGATGATAAAAAGGCGAGAATGAAGAAGATTTCTATAAAAGAAGAGTCAAGATGATTGGATAGCTTTCGGTGAGAACTTCTCACTCAAATTCTCTTTTTCTAGTTATATATATATACTAGGATGCAGACGGTGCTTAGTAGCACCCGACACCCGTCATCCACAGACCATGGATGACTTGTTTGTTAAATTGTTCGATTGTGTAGTTAGTTAGTCTAATTGGTTTGAATTGAATTGTTTGGTGACACGGAATGGATTTGGTTGATGTGTGAATGGCGTGGGCCTTCACTAGATCGGGGATAAGGCTAGGCCTCGTCCCGTTTCTAGTATCGTGTCGTTATGCCGACGAAATTTCCCAAAATATGTTAAAAAAATAAAAATATCATTTTTATTGTGTAAATGAACTGAATAGAAATTCACGTGTTGAAATAGAATATTTTATCGTTAAAAATATAATTTTTAACGTGGAAGTGAATAAAATAAAATATTCATTTACAAACCGGACGGTTTGTTTATGTACACCTATTTGAAGGACATTGATTGGGACGATAAATTTTACACATCGCCCAACTACACAAATAAAATCTGTGTTTGATTGTTTGAAACCCCACACGGGTGTTGGGATGAAATTTGGAAGTTCACTCATCCTGATTGGTTAAATATGTCGATCGATTGATTGACAGGCTGTTATAAGCGTAAGATATTTATATTTGATGCTTATACAGTGTAGTGCACTTTGGTTGATGGTTGATTATTTTTCAATGCTATATATACATGTGTTGTATGGAATCCATATAATTAACGTTATATGGTGATTGATTGGGCCTCATTCCAATCGGGAAAATAATGAATATTATAAAAGAAAATTCATGTGTTGAATATAAAAATAGTCATGTGTTGACGATGTTTATGTGTTGAGTGAAATATTTTATACAATGAAATTTACATCTTTATCATATTTAAAATTAGAACTACTTCTCAGTAGAAGTCTAATTAAAAATCAAACGATAGATACCATAGTTTTATAAAATATTTTACATAACAAAAATAGTGATGTGTTGACAGTACTCATGGGTTGAGATTAGTCAGGTGTTGGAAGAAATATAGATTCATGTGTTGAATAGAATAAATATTCATTTGTTGAATAGAATAAAGAAGTTTTTGGAAAATATAAAGCCGTGTTGATTAAAGTTGCGCTATTTTGACGTGAACGATATTTTTATTGATTATATTCGTTTTTATAATGAATATAGAAAAGAAGTGATTTCAAAATATAACATTTTGAAAATATTATCATTTATATAGTAATGATGTGAAATATCCAATTTTGATTTGAAATTGAATATAGAGTTGAAGTGGTTTTGAAAACGAAGTTAAAACGATTTATAAAATACGTTTTAAAAGGAAATCGATGAAATATATATAATATATATATAATGGCTTGAATAGAACGCGCCGCTCCGCGGTAGTTCGTGAATTTCGACCATTGACTTCGAATTGACGTTGCGGGAGATCCGACCGTCGGATTCTCCTAAAACCGGAACCGTTGGGTTCGTATCGAAAAGAGCTTTCCAATGAATATTAGAAATTTGAAATCTTACGGTTGGATTTGGAATTATGTCCAAATCAAATTTGAAAAAGGTCGATGTAAGTGCAGTCCGATGGCCGTTGTTGGAAATCGACTGTACGAGCCTTGATAAAATTATTAAAAATATTGATAATTTGTGTAAAATCATAATATGTGGATCGGAAAGAACTGGGATGAAGAATTCCACATTTGAAATGATAAAAATAGATTTTTATCGAAATGAACCAGTTGTGAACTAGAATTAAAATCAATTTATTTTTGAAATAAATAAATTGAATTTGAAAGTGATTTTAAAAATAATCAATATTCCCAATACGTGGATTGGACTGGAGTTGAATCGAAATTATCTTCGGGATATTTCAATGTTGGATTTCGTGACTATACAGATATTGTTATGGGAATTTGAAAGATATATTTTATATCGTTATTTCCAATACGATATATGTTGGTTTCAGAATTTGATATTGAATATAAGCCGATATATTTTCTATTCAAAGCCTTGTATTTAATATCAAATGTGATTTGGGTTTATCGTGGATCGTGTTTTAGATGACATTGGTGCTGTAACCCAGTTAAAGGCAAGATATTGATTTTTGAGAAGATTAAAACTAAGTGAAGTTTTAATGAATCTTTAATTAGACTAAAATGTGAATTGATAATTTAAATTATCAAATCTGAAAAGTGATCGAGAGTGGAGTATCACCAGTTTTGCTCCAAAGCGATAGTTAAATCTTTAATTAGATTTGAACGTGAAATGGTAATTAATTTTACCGATAACACCGTGGTGTTAGATATGGAGTATCACCAGTTTTCCTCCATGGGATATATAGGTTGGGATTGGGAAATAAACTAAATAATTACTTCGGTGTGGTTCGCTAATCCCGACTAGTTTGAAATGATATCCAAAGGAAGATTATAGGATAAATTTAGAAGAATTTATCTTGGATAAAATTAATGGGAACATTTCTCTAAGAATGTGATTTTGTGAATAAAAGAATATTCTGAATTGGAATGAGGCGTTTGTTGTGTTTGTGTAACATTTGTTTATCATATACGTGGGTTATTCAGAAAGGCCGGGTTTATACCCATTCTGAATAACCGATTCGACGAGATGTCGAAGATGAAGACGGTGGTTGAAGACCGGAAGTCTTCACATCGTTTGGGTGATTACTGATGATCTTGATTGGGCTGTACACCCAAGATGAGGGAAACAGTTGGTGATCGTCCAGACGTACTTGGAGATGGATGGATATGCGAGGAAAGTGCCTCTGGTTTCGTTCAGACCCAGAACGAACTTGTAAATGGATTGTGTGTCTGACATTGGATTTTATTCTGTGTTGATTGATCTCTATTAAATATACATCTGTTTGGCGGCGGAGAATTTATTCTCTTGCTTAACGCCCTTCTCTGAGACGTACGAGCTCAGAGGTTGTATATCGATGGACATCAGTCGCACGGAGTGAATTGCCAATGTGGCACGCGTAAGTGGCAATTGATCAGGGCTTCTGTTGAAAAGCAAAGTCTTGTGGTTGATGATCAAAGCACGGCCTGTGTGGCATAGCTTTGTGTATAACGTGAATTCGCGAGCCTCACACCTCGGTATGAGTCAAAAACGGGATAGTGACTGCAGGGAGAGCACGACGTTTCTTTCTAGCTAGGGTGGTGTCAGTGACCTACCAGCCCTGACATTTATATACTTTTCACCTGTGTGGTTGTTGGATACGAGGCGCCTCGGATATAGGTCTGTAAGGACCGGGAAACGTGTGTTCAGGAATAATTAATCCTCAAAAGTAAGAGAGGACCGGCCCTGAAGATCCAAGGATCATAGTGGGGTCCTGGGACATTTGCTAGAGTGTCTCGAACGCGGAGAGGAGCTTGCCCCTTGCCTCGACTCATGACGGAAATCCAATTTCCAATACGTGTATTGCGGTTTTAATTGTAGAACTAGTACGGCGACATGATAGATGGTACCCATGCCGCCTATGATTGATATTTATGATTTGAATTGTTTTGACACTATACACTTATAATAGTATCAAATGATTTGTTTTAAACGTATCAAGCATTATTTGGCTATTATAAGGGAAAACCCTATCCTCCGGCTTGCGTTGCATTGTGTGATGGGACCTGGGTCTTATAATAGCTTCATTTTTCTTTATTTAGCACTGCGCTGTTTGTTCTATGCACTAGTATTCTTGGGAGGAAACCCATTCCGTGTTATACGGCGTGGTCCCTTGAATTACTATCTTTAAAGTAAAGTTTTAAATAACTGTTTTAGTTCTCACACCAGTCCCATGACTGACCTGGAGTTTATTGTTTTAACCTAAACTCTGGGTGCCCCTATTTTCCACACGGGCAGCTAGTAGTTTTGGTTTTGTAGATTTATACTCACAGGGTCCTGATTTACAGCTGGAACGATGCTCGGAAAGCTCTGTATCCGTGTATCACTTCTAGTTGTGCTTTTGTATTATTTTCCGCTGCTATGTAATTTATTGTAATCTATGATATTTATCGAATGTAATTTATTCATTTGTACTCTGTATATTCTTGTATCTGATTGAATTGTTGTAATAACAATGAAATGTTCTTCTGTATGCGTTCTATTTTGTCTTGTCCTCAATTCTATCTGTGCTTTCCTTCACGGGGAAGTTCGGGTCGTCTCATAATGTCCTCTTAATGAGTCGATCTTTCTGATCTTTACTTGACAAGACGTCTTTCCTTGCTTTCACCGAAGAATCAATTCTTCTTGAGCTTCGAGATTACGATTTGGAAATTCAAACTACGTAGTTTCTAGAGACAAGCTGGCAAACTGTTCTGAATCTCCTTACGATCCATTAAGGCATCTTGACTTGATCTGGTTAGAGGCATCAAAAATTGAAGAAGACAACTCTATGCTGGGCCTTGGCAGCAAAGAAATTATGGGAGAGGATATTTCAACATTGTCTGTAACTTCCCCTCTTGGTTCCTTATTGGAAACCATATTTGTATTTTCCCCTTTAGGTTGTTCACGATCTCTTCAGTCTCTGACTTTGGGGTTAGGTGCATAGCAGGGGCAGCCATATCACCTCCCATACCTTCACCTCCATCGTGAGCAGAAATTTACGACTAGAAGTAACTTCAAGTTAAGCGAAGGATTGTGCATGATTCCTTTATTTGAAGTTGAAGAGGATGTTGTCAATAGTTGGAACACGATGAATACATTTAAGAAGCTGAATATACGCATATAGAAAATGACAGCTGGAACATTCATTCGCTTCACCATGGCAATTCCCATACCTTTGCTTCTTAATTGGACTCCCAAACATCATCTCAATCGGTTTCAACCTCGCTCCAGTGTTGATTTCTTGCTCATATCCCCATCAACCAAGCACTACCACAAACTCAGATGAAATTCGCATGATTTTTTTTTGTTTTGTAACTCACCTTGTCACCATTTCTTAATCAAATTCATTTCAAAGATAGAGAAGAAGTGAGCAAATAAAACTAGGGATGGCGATCGACAACAAAGATCTGTATGAATTGATAAGAAATCGTTGGAAGGTGAGAAAGAAGCGCAAAAACGACTAAAATTAAAGAAGAGAAGAGGAAAAGTGGGAAGGGGCGAGTTTTATATAAGAGAGAAAATGGAAAGGGACCGTGATTCCCCATTAATGGCCACGTATTCCGGATCGATAATTCATCTGAATTTGCAGCGAGTCGGAAGCCGATCTTGATTAATAACTAAACAACACCGTGAATTTATTAATCCCCTTATTATAACAAAACCAATTGGCAATGTAATGAGTAATATTTTAGTTTATATTTAGGATCATGTTGCATATTTTTCGATATGGAACTATTATTTTCATCACTCCCCCTCACGTGTGGCGTATTTTGAGCCATCTACATGAACATAGTATTTTGGATGGAGTGGGGAACATATGACGGTTAAGCACATATGTATTTTTTGCATTGGCTCTAATCCGGAGCTCTAATACCATGTTGTAATTTATTAATCCCCTTATTATCACAAAACCAATTGACACCAATTGGCAATGTGATGAGGAATATCTTAGTTTATATCCAGGATCATAATTGCATATTTTCCGATATGGGACTATTATTTTCATCAATTACTATACACATATGCCTCTGGCCACCATGAAATAAAAAATAGGCACGCAACCCTAAATTATTTCCGTTGTTCATTCATTCGACGACGTTATTTTCTTTTGTATTATCGTTCTTTTATTAAGCATACTCAATGTCTCTTATTACTCACAACAAAAAAATTAAATCCATAACAATAATTTTAATTTTTTAAAATCAAAAGAAAAAAGACAATAGCATTAGAAACCATACAAAAATAATTTAAGATAAATAACCTCATATTTTTCATTAGAGCATTGGCTATTCGCGAAATCTTCATTCGTGTATAAGTTCTCGCCCTTCATTACTAAGAAATCCAACACTAACGATTACTAAAATAATTTTTCCTCAAATTACAATAAAATTGAGAATTAGGGTTTAAGAGGAATCAATTGGGGAAGAAGTAGATGGCGGATCATGTTAAGAAGCAAACTAGGTCGACGTTTATATTTGATCGATCGAGATAAGATGATAAAAAGAAATAGGGTTTACGTTTGAACTAATGGCGGGTGATGGAATACGTTCAATGATTAGCGATTGAGTGGAGGAGTAAAACTGGTGTTAGGAAGTACATTAATTTAATTAAGAGTGATTAAATTAATCATGGTGCTAGGAAGCACATTTCAGGGTGTTTTTAGAAGCACACTAAATTAAAAAAAAAGGGAAATGAGAGCAACATATAACTGGAAAAGAATGCTCCCTCACTTGTGAGGACAAAGTATGATTTACGAGCACGGTGATTAAAAAAATTACATGTGAGCACTCCAGAGATAGAGGCTTGAAGAAGGCAATCAAAAAGACACCAATTCAAAATAACCAACTCAACGAAACTGAGTTAACTCAAGAAATCGATGTACTCCACTCTGTTGTCCTGAAGGTGGAACGATGAAGTCTCAAATATGTCTTAATTCAAAGTACATCATGATGTTATGCAAAAATTGCTTTGATATCAAACTGCTGGGGTTTTGTGCGCAGCGGAAGTTTGACAAAAACACCCAGAAAATTAGGTTTTTTTCACCCAATCACTTGAAGATGAATTAATTTAAAATAAACAACACAAAATATGGGAAATATGAACACATTATATTCCACCCAACCACCCTCTTTATTGATTCACTAATAAAAAATTGTTTACAATCAATCTTAGCTATCGTTACAAACAATTACAACTTGAAACAATAACTTTATTGAGAGAGGAAAAGAATACCTAGATGACTACAAATATTGTTGGAGCAGAAGAGCGATGAAGAACGACGACAAACCCTTGGACAATCTGAAGGCACCAACTGCGTCTTTCAGCAGTAAATAGGAATAGCTACCTTTAGTCCAAATTCCTACATCTTCTTCTCCAGGGTGCAAGCCCATGGAGGCACACAACCTCACCAGATATTCTCACATGGTTTCTTCTTCTGATATTCATCATCTAACCACGAAGGCTGCATATATATATATATATATATATATGAGAATAGAAAGTTTAGGCATATATCCAAGTTGCCCCTTCAAGATATCTCCAAAATATAACCATTCATTTCTTTCCTTTTATAATTAAACTAATCAATTAACTAATAAATCAATTAACCAATCAATCAATCAACCAATTAGTCAATTAATTAATCAATCAATCCAATCAGTCAATCATTTAATTGGTTACATCCTCTTCATAAAATATTTGAATCAAAAAATTCAACGCATGATGCACAAGATGTACTTTGGGGGGTGGTAGGAGGGACAAAATGTTACCCGGATTTTTAACCGAGACATCTCTGGACATATACATAAGTTTGGTCCAACAATCAACAATAATGATCTAGATTGGTGAATTTCAAGAAGTTCCTGAAATGAATATTTCAGTAACATTAGGATACAAGTAATGTGACTCGAAAAAGAACAACTCGAAGATGATTCAAAAACAAGCGAGCGGAACAAGGAAGGAAAAAGAATTGAGAGTTCGAAGTAGTATATTGTATACCAATCTTGATCAATATATCATACATCGATCTGGATCAGTATATCGTACATCGATCTGGTTCGGTATATCACATAAACATATGGATCGGTGCTACACATAGAGATCCGAATAATTGCCGAGAACATGGCCTATCCACGTTCTCCACTATTCCTATAACTACCACTCCACTTTACGATAACTTTGGACCTCCTCGCCTATAAATATGGATTCCCTATGCACTTGGAAGGTTCTTATGGAATTTTCTTGAATCATTTCCATATATAGTATGCCGATCCGACTTTATATCAATTCAAAAGTTTTATTTGTAAGAATTCAAGTGAAACTAGTAAAATCCCTTCAAAAGTGGACGTAGGCAAACTTGCCCGAACCACTATAATCGCATTATGTGAGTCCTTTACTATTTTCCTCATTTTAATTTACTTTTCTTCATTAATCCTCCATTTATAACAAATTTCAAGTGTTAGTGCAACTTTGTATGCTAACACATACATATGTGATTAGTTAATGGTTCAGATTATGATGTACGTTTATTGTGTTGCTAGCATAAGTGAGTTAGCATATTTTTGATAAGCTATGGTTTATGTTTCTAATATTGAGTATATAATACACCTTTGATGAGTTTAGTTTTGTACTAATATCTAGTAATTTAGGCACAGTTAATGTACATGGTTATGCTACTAGCATTTAGTAGTTAGTACACCATTATAATAAGTTTGGTGATGTGTTACTAACAGCGAGTAATTAACACACATTTAGACTAGTGTTTTGTTTCTAACAGTGAGTAGTTGTTACACATTTAATCTTTTAGATAGGTTATTTGCGATATTTTTGGTCATAAACACCTAGAGCATAGATTATCACAAACCATAGTCATATGTCATAGAAAGAAAATGCAAAAAAGTGTAAAATAACGTCAAATTTATAGTGGTTTGAAAATATTCTTACATCCACTCTGTATAATCTTTTACTTATACCACTTGATTACAATTAAAGTTGTTTCGATGTAAAAAATAGGAAAGATATAGATAATCCAGAAAATGCAAGAGTGTCCATGCAATTGCTAAGCGAAGATTCCTTTTATATGTGCCATATGTGGTTTTTTTTAGACGCATAACCCATTAGCCCAACCTAAAAAATTGCACGGAAACCCGAAAAGCCAAGTCGCGTCTACTCAAAAAATATCAAATGGATCGTAGATAGGATGGTGCGATAGTAATCCACATGGTGGGACCCTTAAAGATCACTTTGGGTCGTTGGTGTACCATCCCCAAAATTTTAAGTGTTGTCGAGCTACTTATCGTCCATTATTGAAGTTGATGTGCCAACCGGATGTATGCCAATACAATTTACATAGTTAGTCTGAATCCACATTTAATAAGTTCCAAAGTGATATCTGAGTAGTCCAACTTGATTGCAACTATTTATCTCGCCTATGATCAAGTCTTGGGCTATATGATCATCTCTTTGGGCGCTACAACATTTGGGATTTTTAGTAATGTTCAGAAAACGCTAAAAGGATATAATACCCTTTTCCATGATGTTGTATATCAACATGTCATTAAAAGTTAGGGACCTATCTTGGTATTGGATGCAAAACTGTCAAAAGGTTGGTTTAATACAGTTTATCTTATGCTATAATAAACCTTTTATAGCGCTTTTCCAACCAAAATGGATTTTTTTTTCATCACTTTATTCAATGGAAAAGTAATTTTCTATGGCATTTTGGCCAATGATGTGAATATTTTCATTGCATTTCTAACCTTTTCAGTAACATAAAGAAAAATACTACAAAAAGCTTTAAAAAAAGGAACTGTTAAAGGGACTCCACATTTGTTTAAGGGGAGGATCAATTTTTATTTTTTGTACAATTGTTATGGGGAGGAGAAAATTAATTAGGCTCCCCTTAAATAGATAAATTAAAATTCCGATATTAACCCCCTATAATCCTTATTAATATAAACTACAAAAACTAAACCTTAATTAATGTTTACAATTTAATGTTTCACACAAAGATAAACAACGGATATAGTTAATGTAATAGAGACAAAAGAAAATTTCATCGGTAATCATAAGACATCAGATTAGGTAATTAAGCGTAATTTCATACTGGAATTGGTATGATTAATTGTAATGACCCGGATCCTTATGGGTAAATTTTTGAATATTTAATATTCAATTTAAATATTGGGTGGATAATATAAGTGGAATTTTATATTGTGTTATTAGTTTAATAATCAATTTCGATTTAAAATCGAATATATTAAACTGACGAATAGGAAAAACAATAAATATATATATTCAAAGTTAGATCTAAATCAAGATAATTCAGATGATCTGTGGAAATTCTAGTTCGAATATAAACGATAAATAATATTAAATTATTATTAAAGAAATTAATTGGTTTGAAATTTTATTTATACCAATTTAAATAATATCTTCTCCAGATGATCGAATTAAGCTTCGAAACCCGTCCTAGTGTATCCGGAGTAGTGGTTAAACCCTAGGGATGTCAGTCGTTGGGTTTAAAAAGGAGTTTGGGATCGTGGAGTATTTTAATTAACGGACAACTGAATAAAAGCTAATTAAAATAAATTAAAATAAAAAATGGTGCCCCTTGGATTTTTCAACACCACAAATCAAAACAACCGTTGCCTTGTTTACAACCACAAATAAAACCCAAACCGTGCCTTGTTTCAGTACCACAGAACCAAAATAAAAAAAAATCTCAAATAAAAGGGGCCGATCCTTATTTCATTTGCAAACCAATCGAGTGTCTCAAATAAAGGAAACAAAAGGGAAGTATTTCAAATCGCGAGATCACCCTGATGCCTGACTTCGACGCTCGTGATTAGGACGGTTGCTACTCGAAAGGGTTCAAGTACGGGTACTATTGAGGAGAGCGATGGATGTAGGTCATCGCGACCCCTGGCAGAGAGCGATGGAATGGGTTACAATGGAGTTCGATGTACAGGTTTTCATACTGTGTTAGACTGGAGGAGGTCGATGTAGGAGGGGCTCGCGAGTTAAGGTGGAGCTCGAAACTGAGGAGGCGGCTCTGGTAGATCTCGTGTGAAGGAAGGAAGGTGTTCGAGATGTTCCGAGAAGTTCGGTTAGTTTTCCTGCACCCTGTAGCTAAAGTACCAGGTCGCGATGACCTATGGAGCAGCGTGTCTGATTCGATTTAGGGTTCGCGAGTTTGGATGAAGCTATGGGGTTTGTCAGTGAAGGCGTGAGGTCATGGCAGTTCAGGTGAAGATGCGGTGTAGTTTGTGGATGGGGATAAGATGCTGCAGCAGGAATTTGGAGTTTAGGAGCAGTAAGGGTAAGACTGATATTTAAATTATCGCTTAATTTAAATTTGGTTTAATAATAAAAATGGTTTAACTTATATAAACCGTTAATAAATTTATACGAGGTTCAATTGGAGATGGCAATATGATGGTTTGGATTTAAGAAGGGGAAGAAGGATTTTTAATGTGGGATTTAGATGTGAACGCCAGAAAATCACGTCGGGTTTATAGCTGTGGATTTCATAAGTTAGAATTAAAATCGAAAATCAGAATGGATCGAGAATAATTAAGGTGAGTAAACCTCACTCACCTTTTATTTAGAAATTATTTTTATATCGTTAAAAATAATTTTTGTTGCTTGTTTGAATGCTGTTTAGTCTGATTGTTTTAAAATATATATATAGTTATTTAGGATTGGTTGACTATTATATATATATTAGGTTGATGATTGGTTGGATTCCCGCAGTTTCATTAGCGGATGCCCGCAGTTTCATAGCGGATGATTACCCTATGCGCCCCACGCTATGATTAGTGGATGACCTTCTATACCGCGATATCCTGCCTCGAAGCAGGATGGGTATTACTATGTTGACTAACATCTGTGGATGCAGGAAAACAGGTTGGAGGAATCCAACTGGATTCCTCAAAAATATATATTATCTGTTTGTTTGTTTGATTTCATATATATTCATATATGATGTGTAAAAAATCAAATGATTGGAAATTGGTTGATCTGATTGTTGAAAATACCACTAGAGCTTGAATATTGATTTATAAAAATATCGAAAAGGGTATTTGAGGTTTAGAAAGGGAATTCTATTTTTATAAATAGAATTTGAATTTTTAATAAAACTATAGAAAATATTAACTTGTTTTGAAGGTATATAAAACAAGTGATCGAATTTATAAATGTTGTTTATAAATGGAAAGGTAGGATTTGAATCAAATTTATAAACTTTGTTTATAAATGGAAAGGTAGGATTTGAATTGAATTTATAAACTTTGTTTATAAATGAAAAGGTGGGTTTTGAATCAAATTTACAAACGTTGTTTATAAATGGAAAGGTAGGATTTGAATCAAATTTATAAACTTTGTTTATAAATGAAAAGGTGGGTTTTGAATCGAATTTATAAACTTTGTTTATAAATGGAAAGGTAGGATTTGAATCAAATTTATAAACGTTGTTTATAAATGGAAAGGTGGGATTTGAATTGAAGTTATAAACGTTGTTTATAAATAATGCAGAGAATTCAAATGGAGTTTAACTATAGAATTTGAATATAGTGTTTCAAATGGAATTTGAATATAGAAATTCAAATGGGATTTAAAATAAATAGATTTGGATAAATAGAAGTGGATTAGACTAAGAAGTTAATTAACAGATTTAATTAACAAATTGAGTTAAAACGATTGGTATAGTTAAAATAGATTGGACAGGCATAAATATACAGGAGACAGGTATGGAATAAAGTATAGAAGTGAAATAAATAGAATGCCCGACAAAAAGGCATGTATTTAAATTCATATATGAGATTTCATGCGCCGTATCGGCAAGTCGCTTGGCTTTTTCTTTTTCTTTTTGAGATGAGAAGGACCGGGAAAGCTATTTGAAATTTCCCGATGCTCCCGGTACAAAGGAGGTTATGGCGAATTTTTCTAGGAATTTAGGGAGATAGAATATTTTTAAGATAATTTGATAGTTAGAAATCAACATATCAAATTATATAGAAGTCGATAAGGAAACGAACTTAGAAATAGAATAGTATAATTAAAAAGGGAAGTATAAGAATAAAATCTCATAGAAATAGAAAGAGAAAATGTATATGTGTTTAAAGGTGAATAGTCAGTTGTATGGTATTGATTATTCGAGTAAGTAGTCTTGTCTGTTTTGACGTTAAATGTTATTCAGTCAAGGTCTGAGAGGTAATTATACCCCAACTTGGTTGATTTCATGATATACCGATAAGTAGAAAGATTCAGGCTCGAAGATCAATGTGGAATAAGAATTAGTTAAATACTGTATTTGGGTTGTCGTAACGATGTTTTACACAACATCTGTTTTAACCCAAATATGTGCAAAGCTTGGAAATAGAATAATGAATATTTCCTAGTATAGAAAATAAAGGAAGGCGATATATGGAAATGTTTTCCAAAGAACGTATAAGGCCAATATGGTTATTGAAAATATTTGGTTAACAAATATTGATAAAGAAATAGACAAGAGATTTAATTAATGGAATATTAATTAAAGGCTCACTGATTGTTGGATGTTTGGATGAACACTTGTTTTATTCGATAGTTAAATCATCGACTATCGAAACACTTGTTTTTATTCGATAGTTAAATCACAGACTATCGAAGTTTTGACCATCGTTGTCGATATGGAGAGACATGTTGAATTATTTTCCGAAGAACCACTCCGTATTGGCAGTAGCGTGCGAATCAGATTATATAAAGATAATCGAAGACGGAGTAGAGTGCAAGGACTTTTTCTATTAATAGAAATAGTACCTTCGATTCATCCTGTTCCTGGGTGACTTGTATGGATGAATGTCTGACAGAGTATTTCCAGAAAGGTCACGTACATTGATTTCTTCAACCATACCAAGAGTGGAAGCGGAGAAGGAAACTTCTTTTAGCTGACACGTAATGTATTGTTGTAGACGTCAATCGGTGATTTGATGGATTTGACGATGTGACATTCGAAGTGAATCTGGTGTGATGATAAAGCGTGGCTTCTAGCCTCATCAACCGGTAAATGACAAAAATCGGGCAAGCAGCATGGCTATGTAGGTCGCACCTATTAGGCTGTATAATCACCTGATCTAGAGTTTCATTTATTTCTAAAAATCTATTGTCGATGCTGTCCCATTCGGGAAACGGTTGCTGATCCCAATCGTTGGTGATATACATTCGATACACTCAAGCGAAATGAGTGGTCGGTCATGTGTGGCTGATTTGCAAGATGTTCTTGTTGAACTCGGTGTATTCTCCTCTAGAGATATACCAGCGGAAGGTGGTTCCATACCTTGTCATAGTTGGAAACCAAATACCCAATACGTTCTTGCGGTTTATGATTTGTATATATATGTGGAAGGTGAGATGCAAACGTTCCACTAGATTGTTATTTACTTGATTTTGACATTATTATAATATCAAAAGAGTTTTGATATAAAGTTAAATCAAGTGTTTGGATGTTCATAAGGGAAAAACCCGTTCCGTGTTATACGGCGTGGTCTTATGAGATATCATTTAGTTTTCTGAAACTGTTTTAAACTGTTTACTCATACCAGTCCCATGACTGACCCGGAGTTTATTTTGTTTTGTTCTACCTAAACTCTTGGGTGCCTAAATTTGTACGGGCAGTCAAGTAGTTCAGGATTTTTCAGATATATCTAAAGGAGCTTGGAGCAGGAGGCTTCAGCGTTATCTAGTTATAGTGTTGTTCCGTTGTGTTGTAAGTGTTGTACTCTGATAAGTGTATGTTATACAGTGAAGATTTTGTATTTCAAAGATATGATATATTATATTTTGTTCTGCTGCGATGTGAGATTCTGTGTTGTTATTTATGTCCTTCTTCTATCTCTTTCTTCTAAAAAAATGTTCCGTATTTTCGTGATATTTGGGTTGGACGTATGATGTATATAGTCAACTCCGATTTTACGGAAATCTGGGTCATTACAGTTGGTATCAGAGCTTAGGTTGAGCGAATACCTAGGTTTGTTGGAATGTGCTCATTAGAGATAGGATCAGTAGTATCCTAGAATGAGTTGAGTGTATATATATACGAGAGAGCGTACTTGTTATTTGATATAAAAATTGTTTTAAATTGTGTTGACTAGTCTGTTGAGTGGATTAAAATTTTTGGTCGAATCGTGGGACGCCACGATGTCGATAGGACTTTATAAACACTTGAACAGAAGATTGGACACGATATTGTTTTTAAATAGTTAAGTTGATTGTTAGGATTATAATCTAATTAGATTATAAAACTGAAATAGTTATATATATAACCAATGGAATTTGTATATGAAATCAAATATACAAATGTGATAAATTGAAATTGAATTCCAACCAGAATTCAGAATTTAAAATCCTGGGAGTTTGGAAAATATATTTTTTTAAATGGAGTTTGAAAGAAATATAGCACTGAACTCACTTCAGTGGCTGGGAAATAATTCTGATGATGGTCGCAACATCACTAGTGTTCATTTTCAAGTTTCTAAGTGACGAATTGCTGCCTTAGAAAAGTTTTGATGGAAATTTGTTTGAAAAGAAACAAGTTGTTTTAAAATTCAAATGTTTTGAATTTGAGATAGATATAAATATATGTGTATATTTATATGACTTCAAAGGAATTTTAAAATGTGAAATGGGAATATAGATTTCAAATAGAAGTGAAATGGGAATTGAAATATAGATTTCAAATAGAAGTAAATTAAAGGAATTTGAATATATATATAATTCAAATAGAAGTGAAATATAATTTGAATTCAAAAGAATTCAAATGAGTTTGAATAGAAGAAATTCAAATAGAAATGGTATAAGAAAATTTGAAATGGAATTTGAATTCAAAGGAATTCAAATGGATTTGAATAAAGAAAAGTCAGATAGAGATTTGAATATTAGAATTCAAATGGAATTTGGTTAAATAGAATTTCAAAGAGAATATAAAGTGGAGGATGAATATTAGAATTCAAAGTGAAATTAAATAGAATTTGAATTCAAAGGAGTTAAAATAGAATTTAAATTCAAAGGATTTCAAATAGAAATTGAACAAAGGAATTTAAATAGAAATTGAATAAAGGATTTCAAATGGAATTTGAATAAGGAATTGAAATAGAATTTGAATAGAAGAAATTCAAATAGAAATTGAATAGAAGGAAATTCAAATATAGAGTTTGAATAAAGAAATTCAAATGGAATTTGAATATTGTAAATATATAGGATTTGAATATTAAAAGTGAAATATATCGGAAATATTATTTTGAAATGAAAAAATGGATTGGATATATATTAAAAATATATCAGAATGGAGTTAAATTTATTATAAACAAGGTTAAAACGTTTATATTTATAAATATAATTAAAACGAGCTCGCCATAGCGCGGTAGTTCGTAAATTGGCGATTCGAACTTCAATTTAGTATACAGAACTCAATTGAAGTCGGAATTCTTTGAAACAAGAATCATCGGGACCGGTTGAATAATAGTTTTCTAATGAAAGAGAAAATTCAGGATTTCGTCGTATAGATTTTGAGTTATGTCAAAATCAAATTTTTAGAAAAGCAGCGCCAGAACCATTATAAAACCATAACGGTTTAATTGAATAAACAAAAGGATTTTTTTTGAAATAAAATCTGAGTTGGCACTAGAAAAATCCAGACTGGAGATATAAAATAAATATGAACTCCAGTGAAGTAAGTGAAATGATTTTTAAGACAAAAATCATATTTTAAATGGTTAAATAGAATTAACTAAATTGGAAAATAATTAGTCAAAGGAAATTTGAATCGAAATTGGGTTTTTGGATAAGTGAAAGAGATTGAGAATTTATATTCGAAATCGAATATATAACTCGAGTTGAAAATATAATTAGATTAGTTTATAATTAAGTTGACATATATTCGAATAAGTTATATTCAAATAAAAAGGGTGAAATAGGCAAAACGATTAATTAGCAACTAGTTAATGGGAACTTGAATGATTGAAATTAAAATTTAACTTAAGTAAGTTAAATGGATCGAAATGAATAAATTGAGTAAAATCATTGTGAATGAAATATAAATTGGGTGTGAATAAAGGAAATATATTTGTAACACAAATACAAAGGAAGTTATGTGCAAACAAATAGAAGGAGAAATATTTGTAAAAACATTTACAAATAGAATTTAAAAAGGAATATTTGTAAAAACATTTACAAATAGATTCAATGGAAATATTTATTTATTTGTTAAATAAATTAAATGTTATAAATGAGATATTTATTTGTTAAATAAATAGAATTTAATCAAAGGAATATTTAGAAGATGAATAAAAAAAATGGAAATCTGTTTGTTTTTAACAGATAAGTAGAAAAGATTAATTTATAAATAACAGTTTAAAAATTAAATTAAATATTTATCATTCGATGAATGGAATATATAAGTCTGAACTTATATAGAGAAGGGATATTGGTTTTTTTAGCACCGATAGTTTTAAATAAAAGGGGTACACAACACTTGTATAAGTGAAGTAACGTTATTAAAGAGAACATTTATAAAGTGAAGAACCGTTACTAAAAGTAAATCTTTATAAATGAATAAACTCTATCCAATAGGAGTTATTCGAATAGGAGAAATCGATTAGAGTAAGAATTAACCAGTTAGAGTTAATCAGTAGGGTTAATCCGTAGAGTAAATTGAATATTAGTTATTCAATTAGAATTTATTGAATATTTGTTATCCAAATTAAGAGTTAACCAGATAAAGTTAATTGAACCTAGTTAATCGAATTAGGATTTAATTAAATGTTAGTTATTCAATTAAAGTTGATCGAATATAGTTATTGAGATAGAGTTGGTCAAACATAGTTACTCAGGATAAGTTACCATTTCATATGACTGCTAGCGAAATTCGCAGGGCTGCAGATAGCCTAGGGCGGTCGGATGTTTCCTGGGGGAATCAGGCGTAACCATTGTGATCGCTGCGATCTAGAGTCAAGCGAATGGAGTTAATCGAATATAGTTATTCGAAAGAGAGATTATCGAATTTAGTTATTCGAAGGAGTTATCGAATTTAGTTATTCGAAGGAGTTATCGAATTTAGTTATTCGAAGGAGTTATCGATTATTAGTTAATCGAAGGAGTTATCGATTATTAGTAAATCGAAGGAGTTATCGATTATTTGTTAATCGAAATGAGTTACCGATTATAGTTTAATCGAAAAGAGTTATCGATTAGTTTAATCGAAGTGAGTTATAGAATATTGGTTATTCGAAGGAGTTATCGAATTTAGTTATTCGAAGGAGTTATCGAATTTAGTTATTCGAAGGAGTTATCGAATTTAGTTATTCGAAAGAGAGATTATCGAATATAGTTACTCGTAGGGAGGAGTTATCGAATAAGGATTTATTTGAAAGAGAGTTACGTAAGGAAGTTTGAAATGTTGAGTACAACATAAATAAGTTCTGAGAAGAATAAATGGGTTTGTAGCACTTTTCCTACCTTAGCAATTTCGAGGACGAAATTATTTTAAGTGGGGAAGATTGTAATGACCCGGATCCTTATGGGTAAATTTTTGAATATTTAATTTAAATATTGGGTGGATAATATAAGTGGAATTTTATATTGTGTTATTAGTTTAATAATCAATTTCGATTTAAAATCGAATATATTAAACTAACGAATAGGAAAAACAATAAATATATATATATTCGAAGTTAGATCTAAATCAAGATAATTCAGATGATCTGTGGAAATTCTAGTTCGAATATAAACGATAAATAATATTAAATTATTATTGAAGAAATTAATTGGTTTGAAATTTTATTTATACCAATTTAAATAATATCTTCTCCAGATGATCGAATTAAGCTTCGAAACCCGTCCCAGGGTATCCGAAGTAGTGGTTAAACCCTAGGGATGTCAGTCGTTGGGTTTAAAAAGGAGTTTGGGATCGTGGAGTATTTTAATTAACGGACAACCGAATAAAAGCTAATTAAAATAAATTAAAATAAAATATGGTGCCCCTTGGATTTTTCAACACCACAAAACAAAACAACCGTTGCCTTGTTTACAACCACAAATAAAACCCGAACCGTGCCTTGTTTCAGTACCACAGAACCAAAATCAAAAAAATCTCAAATAAAAGGGGCCGATCCTTACTTCATTTGCAAACCAATCGAGTGTCTCAAATAAAGGAAACAAAAGGGAAGTATTTCAAATCGCGAGATCACCCTGATGCCTGAGTTCGACGCTCGTGATTAGGAGGGTTGCTACTCGAAAGGGTTCAAGTACGGGTACTATTGAGGAGAGCGATGGATGTAGGTCATCGCGACCCCTGGCAGAGAGCGATGGAATGGGTTACAATGGAGTTCGATGTACGGGTTTTCATACTGTGTTAGACTGGAGGAGGTCGATGTAGGAGGGGCTCGCGAGTTAAGGTGGAGCTCGAAACTGAGGAGGCGGCTCTGGTAGATCTCGTGTGAAGGAAGGAAGGTGTTCGAGGTGTTCCGAGAAGTTCGGTTAGTTTTCCTGCACCCTGTAGTTAAAGTACCAGGTTGCGATGACCTATGGAGCAGCGTGTCTGATTCGATTTAGGGTTCGCGAGTTTGGATGAAGCTGTGGGGTTTGTCAGTGAAGGCGTGAGGTCATGGCAGTTCAGGTGAAGATGCGGTGTAGTTTGTGGAAGGGGATAAGATGCTGCAGCAGGAATTTGGAGTTTAGGAGTAGTAAGGGCAAGACTGATATTTAAATTATCGCTTAATTTAAATTTGGTTTAATATTAAAAATGGTTTAACTTATATAAACCGTTAATAAATTTATACGAGGTTCAATTGGAGATGGCAATATGATGGTTTGGATTTAAGAAGGGGAAGAAGGATTTTTAATGTGGGATTTAGATGCGAACGCCGGAAAATCACGTCGGGTTTATAGCTGTGGATTTCATAAGTTGGAATTAAAATCGAAAATCAGAATGGATCGAGAATAATTACGGTGAGTAAACCTCACTCACCTTTTATTTAGAAATTATTTTTATATCGTTAAAAATAATTGTTGTTGCTTGTTTGAATGCTGTTTAGTCTGATTGTTTTAAAATATATATATAGTTATTTAGGATTGGTTGACTATTATATATATATTGGGTTGATGATTGGTTGGATTCCCGCAGTTTCATTAGCGGATGCCCGCAGTTTCATAGCGGATGATTACCCTATGCGCCCCACGCTATGATTAGTGGATGACCTTCTATACCGCGATATCCTGCCTCGAAGCAGGATGGGTATTACTATGTTGACTAACATCTGTGGATGCAGGAAAACAGGTTGGAGGAATCCAACTGGATTCCTCAAAAATATATATTATCTGTTTGTTTGTTTGATTTCATATATATTCATATATGATGTGTAAAAAATCAAATGATTGGAAATTGGTTGATCTGATTGTTGAAAATACCACTAGGGCTTGAATATTGATTTATAAAAATATCGAAAAGGGTATTTGAGGTTTAGAAAGGGAATTCTATTTTTATAAATAGAATTTGAATTTTTAATAAAACTATAGAAAATATTAACTTGTTTTGAAGGTATATAAAACAAGTGATCGAATTTATAAACGTTGTTTATAAATGGAAAGGTAGGATTTGAATCAAATTTATAAACTTTGTTTATAAATGGAAAGGTAGGATTTGAATCGAATTTATAAACTTTGTTTATAAATGAAAAGGTGGGTTTTGAATCGAATTTATAAACGTTGTTTATAAATGGAAAGGTAGGATTTGAATCAAATTTATAAACTTTGTTTATAAATGAAAAGGTGGGGTTTGAATCGAATTTATAAACTTTGTTTATAAATGGAAAGGTAGGATTTGAATCAAATTTATAAACGTTGTTTATAAATGGAAAGGTGGGATTTGAATTGAAGTTATAAACGTTGTTTATAAATAATGCAGAGAATTCAAATGGAGTTTAACTATAGAATTTGAATATAGTGTTTCAAATGGAATTTGAATATAGAAATTCAGATGGGATTTAAAATAAATAGATTTGGATAAATAGAAGAGGATTAGACTAAGAAGTTAATTAACAGATTTAATTAACAAATTGAGTTAAAACGATTGGTATAGTTAAAATAGATTGGACAGGCATAAATATACAGGAGACAGGTATGGAATAAAGTATAGAAGTGAAATAAATAGAATGCCCGACAAAAAGGTACGTATTTAAATTCATATATGAGATTTTATGCGCCGTATCGGCAAGTCGCTTGGCTTTTTCTTTTTGAGATGAGAAGGACCAGGAAAGCTATTTGAAATTTCCCGATGCTCCGGATACAAAGGAGGTTATGGCGAATTTTTCCAGGAATTTAGGGAGATAGAATATTTTTAAGATAATTTGATAGTTAGAAATCAACATATCAAATTATATAGAAGTCGATAAGGAAACGAACTTAGAAATAGAATAGTATAATTAAAAAGGGAAGTATAAGAATAAAATCTCGTAGAAATAGAAAGAGAAAATGTATATGTGTTTAAAGGTGAATAGTCAGTTGTATGGTATTGATTATTCGAGTAAGTAGTCTTGTCTGTTTTGACGTTAAATGTTATTCAGTCAAGGTCTGAGAGGTAATTTTACCCCAACTTGGTTGATTTCATGATATACCGATAAGTAGAAAGATTCAGGCTCGAAGATCAATGTGGAATAAGAATTAGTTAAATACTGTATTTGGGTTGTCGTAACGATGTTTTACACAACATCTGTTTTAACCCAAATATGTGCAAAGCTTGGAAATAGAATAATGAATATTTCCTAGTATAGAAAATAAAGGAAGGCGATATATGGAAATGTTTTCCAAGGAACGTATAAGGCCAATATGGTTATTGAAAATATTTGGTTAACAAATATTGATAAAGAAATAGAGAAGAGATTTAATTAATGGAATATTAATTAAAGGCTCACTGATTGTTGGATGTTTGGATGAACACTTGTTTTATTCGATAGTTAAATCATCGACTATCGAAACACTTGTTTTTATTCGATAGTTAAATCATAGACTATCGAAGTTTTGACCATCGTTGTCGATATGGAGAGACCGGTTGGATTATTATCCGACGAACCACTCCGTATTGGCAGTAGCGTGCGAATCAGATTATATAAAGATAATCGAAGACGGAGTAGAGTGCAAGGACTTTTTCTATTAATAGAAATAGTACCTTCGATTCATCATGTTCCTGGGTGACTTGTATGGATGAATGTCTGACAGAGTATTTCCAGAAAGGTCACGTACATTGATTTCTTCAACCATACCAAGAGTGGAAGCGGAGAAGGAAACTTCTTTTAGCTGACACGTAATGTATTGTTGTAGACGTCAATCGGTGATTTGATGGATTTGACGATGTGACATTCGAAGTGAATCTGGTGTGATGATAAAGCGTAGCTTCTAGCCTCATCAACCGGTAAATGACAGAAATCGGGCAAGCAGCATTGCTATGTAGGTCGCACCTATTAGGCTGTATAATCACCTGATCTAGAGTTTCATTTATTTCTAAAAATCTATTGTCGATGCTGTCCCATTCGGGAAACGGTTGCTGATCCCAATCGTTGGTGATATACATTCGATACACTCAAGCGAAATGAGTGGTCGGTCATGTGTGGCTGAGTTGCAAGATGTTCTTGTTGAACTCGGTGTATTCTCCTCTAGAGATATACCAGCGGAAGGTGGTTCCATACATTGTCATAGTTGGAAACCAAATACCCAATACGTGCTTGCGGTTTATGATTTGTATATATATGTGGAAGGTGAGATGCAAACGTTCCACTAGATTGTTATTTACTTGATTTAGACATTATTATAATATCAAAAGAGTTTTGATATAAAGTTAAATCAAGTGTTTGGATGTTCATAAGGGAAAAACCCGTTCCGTGTTATACGGCGTGGTCTTATGAGATATCATTTAGTTTTCTGAAACTGTTTTAAACTGTTTACTCATACCAGTCCCATGACTGACCCGGAGTTTATTTTGTTTTGTTCTACCTAAACTCTTGGGTGCCTAAATTTGTACGGGCAGTCAAGTAGTTCAGGATTTTTCAGATATATCTAAAGGAGCTTGGAGCAGGAGGCTTCAGCGTTATCTAGTTATAGTGTTGTTCCGCTGTGTTGTAAGTGTTGTACTCTGATAAGTGTATGTTATACAGTGAAGATTTTATATTTCAAAGATATGATATATTATATTTTGTTCCGTTACGATGTGAGATTCTGGGTTGTTATTTATGTCCTTCTTCTATCTCTTTCTTCTAAAAAAAATGTTCCGTATTTTCGTGATATTTGGGTTGGACGTATGATGTATATAGTCAACTCCGATGTTACGGAAATCTGGGTCATTACATTAATTTTAAATGCAAAAATGAAAATTCTGATCTAATATGTTGTATCAAATTTTTATAATTGAGATGTTTTGTAATTCTTACGTTTGTTAGTTTCTCTGAATTTAGTAAGTTAGTGTTTAACATAAGTGATGAATCAGGGGTAGCTAGGTCTTTTTTTATTTATTTTTAAAATAAATCAGACCCCCTTGACAAAAAAATATTAGGCTGGAGTCCCCTTAAAATTATCCCCCCACCCGCCCACCTTAACCAAATTTGGAGTCCCTTTAACAATCCCCTAAAAAAAATCATGCTATCAAATAAAGGTTATTGTAGGTTTTTTATAGCATATAATAAACATTATTATAGATTTTCTAAACATATCATGAAGCTAATTTTCTTATCCTCGCTTGAGTTCACAATATCCTTTCTATACACTAGAACATCTAGTAAAAAAATGTCTTAATACATGAATAGTTAATCAACTCAAAATATAATAATATGAAACTTCTGATAATTAAAGCATATTATATTTTTGGTGTAATTCGAATTACACCAAATTCAATACTATACATAATATTTATAATCAATATTTTTTAACTTACACGATAATGGTGCCGTTAAGACTATATTAAAGAATGTACTTGTAGCGACCCGAGAATTTCGACACTCGAATCCAGACACTAACCCGTCCCGTGTCCAAACTCAAGTACCGGAAAACCCAGAAAGCTAATAGAAAGAAGTTAGAGGGTGAGAGAAGAAAGAAAGAAATGTTAGAATAGAAGAATAAGAAGATCAGAGTCTCACAGCGGAATGGACAAAATATAATAATCAGAAATACTTCATACAAAATTTGTATATCACAACATCAGAGTATACATTCAGATCAATACAACACACAGCGGAAATAAACTAGTACCAGTATATATATGGAATACGTCTCGACTTCAACTCCATCTTTGTTGCTTCCAGCGGAAACCTGACCTGTAAATATGCTTGGTCTGACCCGAGCACATTTGATTTAAAACAAAATTCACCCGGATCAGTCTGAAATACTTTCAGTGATAAATTCATACAGCAACCAACTTGTTTAACTTTGAAATCCTTTGAAAACAAAGGATAATAGTAAGACCAGTCCACACATAAACACGGACGGTTTTTACCTTACTATAACCCAAATCGTTTTGAAATCAATATCTTCTTCTGATATTATCATAGTGTCTAAATACAAGTAAATAGAATCTAGCAGAACGCTTGCATCTCACGCTCCACATATATAATATACAATCAAAAACCGCGGGCGCTTATTGGAGATTGGATTTCCAACTATGACAAGGTATGGGACCACCTGTCGATAGCGTATCTCTAGAGACGAATACACTGGGTTCAACAAGAACGTCTTGCAACCCGGCCCACACATGACCGACCACTCATTTCTCTTGAGTGTATCGAGCATATTGTCACCTTACGGCTTTTTGTCGCGCGACCACCGTAATCCCCGGGAGATACAGAAATGAAAAGAAGTAACAAATATGAATATTCTCTAGATGGTGACAATACACCCTAATGGGTGCGACCCACATAGCCATGCTGCCTGCCCGATTTTTGTCATTTCCCGGTTGATGAGGCTTGAGGCTATAATCGACTTTTGAAACATCTGGCCACCATTCACATCATACACGTCATCCAGGAACAGGATGAACTGAAGGTACTCTCCTACTGCATCCAATATAGGAATCACCCCATGGATCAGCAGCGAGAAGTCCTTGCAACCCGTAGATTTCAATCACGACGGAATCACAGTATATCTCTAGGGATCAGCCAGAGATTGTAAGTAACTCTTCCGCTTCATGAAGATCTACGGTCTTCACTCACTCCAACTCGATCAGTGTCTTCGACGTATTCGTATATATTGGTCGGAATAGTTTTCGAATATAAATTCGATCCCGGTCTTCCCGTGCCAATAACGTTGGGTCAGATTTTGATAGTTGGTTATTTGACTATCAAAATAAACAAGCACAAAAATAAAACAAATCCATTGTTTATTTCATAGCATCACTTGGCCCTTCATTTCTCATTATCTTATCGAATCACTTATCATTCGTAAAATAATTATTACGACATCTTCCTTGGCTTCATTATTTGAATACCAAAACCACCACTTATTCTTTTAGAATAAACCCATTTAAATCTCATTTCCTAACTTTGAAAATGCCGTTATACTTTTACCAATTTCCCTTTTTATTTTCTTTATTAGGAAATAACATTTCATATTCTCTAACCCCTTTATTATCCTTTTATTTTGGAATCTTATATTTCCAAATCTTCAATGGCGTTACACTGTTATTTTCCCACAATATTTTATTCTCACCTCTTCAACATTACGACTGATATCATCTTTTGATAGTCCTGAAGTTGTTCAAGTTGGGGTATTTTAATTACCTCTCAGACCTTGATCAACAACGTTCTTATCGTAAGATGAATATCAGTTGTAATACAAAAACCAACACTCATTTCCAATACGACAAATCCCATTATAATTCCATCTTGATGGAATATCATCTCTTCTTTAAAATAGTGGTTCTATATCGCATCTGTATAACTTATCACGTTTAATTACTATGATTCAAACGTTTGTTTTCCCATTTCCTATCTTCGCCACTTTACTTAAATTTTCACTCCTGGCTTTCTTCAAATGCCATTTCTGATATTCGTTCCATTTATAAATTCAATAAAAATTGAGTTTTATAACTTCGTATAACGTGGATTCATATAATCCAATATAATTTAGTAAGAATAAAGTTAAAATCTTCGATTTCAAAATGTAAATATTGAATTGCTTTATTAACTTTAAACACGGCTTTACTTTACAACTTTCCTTAGAATATTTCCCATTCTTAATTATCACCTTGATGACAAATAATCAAATTTTAACATTTATTAAAATAAATCTTGATTACTTAACCATTAACTACTTCCTTTGAACTAATTTGATCAACAACTTCAGTTAACACCGTAACTTGTTCAAAAACATGACTAACCTATTAGTCCATCGCTATTGATCTTGTCGTTTAGATTAATTAATAAATAAATAAATCTAAATAATTTTATTTACTTTGATTTTTATTAAATCAATATTAATATAAACTCATTTTGTTAATTCTATTCGTTTGAAATAATGTCGTTTCAAAATCGGTTAACAAGCACGTGTTTCGCGCACGGTAGATTTGGTACAAAAATGGTGAATCGTGGTTAGACCAATCAATGTATATATGTGGCTGGTTTTATTCCCTTTTTAGAAACTTCATTTAAAATAATATATATTCGGTTATAAAAATAAATTTGATAACTTCATTTTTAGCGATTTACCTAACGGTGAATCGATCTTTTATAAACCGGTGTATATCATGACCATTTGCTATTTATTCCACAATCAATACTATATATTGATTCAAAGTTCAACCACAATCAACAACCAACAACCAACAGGGTTTTAAAGTCAACGGGTTTTCAAACAGTTCATATAAAATATGAAATAACGGCATATTAAAGATTTGAGGAACCGGTTTGATTCCTCCTACCTGTTCTTCCCTGCAACACAGACCATTATAATATTTCATATCAGTACATAGAAATATTTTAAACGACGATAATAAAATTAACGTCAACCATTAAAGCAACCATAGGCATCCAAGGCATCCAATCAACCAATTTAAATTTTATATGAATTTAGCACATCCTAGTATTTCAGAAATGTGTGAGAATTAACTCACCTTTATCGACGGCTCGCGCGTTAGTTCATTGAATTTTAAACTGATGATAAAATTAACAAAATCCAATTGCTTTCATCATTTCCCGAACTTGCACAACACCATAGTGCCCTTCACTGTGATTCGAACGCGACGGCTTTCGTTGAATTCCGCATATGTATGGATGAGATATCCCTATTGAAGTTGTAACATATTTATGTTACTAACGATTATTAACAAAAATTAAATAATAACAAAACCGGACTAATTACCTTAACTTAACCGTGCCTAAGCCCACTAGTCATCCCTCTTAAACATGCGTTTGCTTCCTTTACCAACAGCCAAAACCTGATACTCCTCCTCCCAGGCCACTAAGTCTTTCATTATTTTATTTCTAGCGTGAAGGATCAAAGCCCAATAACCCTCATCCCAACCACAAAATTCCTAATTCCACTGCACTAACTTTCCTCCTGTAGAATACTTCCTCCATGTGCATAGTTCCCATCATTCATTTTTGTCCCCCAGTCCCTCAGAACTTTCGAACCCATTAACAAAACCAACTCCCACTCATCAACGTCACCACGTCCATCACTCGGGAGCCCGCCACTCCATGTCATCCCACTTCGCCATGCAAACTTCCACAGTTCTTCGGTGTAGCTCAACAAGCAAACGCCTCCCTCTTTTATGATATAGTTCTTTTTTGCTTTTTTTTTTTTCATTTTCTGAACACGTCTTCCATGTTGGCCACAAAACACAGCAGGCTTTCCCCATCGACCGCATTACCCCTTCTCCATGCCACAGTGCCCAGGCCGAACTGCTTGCTTCAAATCCACCCTCGTCACCACCATGTCTGACTCGCAGGTCATCTTCATCGCGAGTTTTGAATACAGCAGCGGTTATTTTTTTTTTTATTTTGTATATATAGCAGGAGCTTTCGATTTAGTTTGCAGGTGAGGAGAGAAATATGAAGCGTGGGTATATATATAGGGGAAATAGAGTGGGAAGCACGGTATTGTAAAAAAATAAAAATCCTATTTTATTTGCTACTTGGTTGGCACGGTTCTGCTGATTGGAAGGCTCGTCATTTCACATTTTTGCCTTGGTCGGCACAGTTTAAGAATGAAAAGAAAACACATAGGGCAGGTATAGGCGGTACAAGAAAGGAAGGGAGGTTTTGCAAACATAGGGAGTAGGCTGTGCGTGTGTTCCATGCTTTGATTTGTCCACAGCACTAGTTTTTTTTTTAAAGGTATGCTGAAAGTTTGTTTTCTTGTCTCAACTAGTGATAGTGATAGGGCAGAGGGGTTTTCAGAAGGTAGAAGTAGACGTAGCATGTGTTTGAAACAAAACCAGACAGAGGGGCAAGTCGCAGCTGCTAGGACTGGCATAGGCACGCTGAAAAGAAATTGCAGAATCGGTAGACAGTGATCTTCTTTTCGCTGACCCACTGAGAAGATGTAGAAATTTTGCCAGCTCGAGAAAGAAATATGTACAACTTTAGAGACCTTGCATGTGCATGGCGTGGGTACTTGGGGATTTGAAAGAACATGCTAGCCAATACAACTATACACATATATATAGAGGCTTGTACGTGTTTGCCTTTTTGCGGAGGAAAAAGGATGTATGCCTGTATGTATGAAACGATGTATTTCCCGTTGGCACACGGTAGTCTAGCGCTTGTTTTTCCTTTATATAATTATTATTTGAAACTTGTATGAAGTTGGAAACATTTCAACTAACGGTTTTTAGTTTAAAGGTTAACGTACCCGTTTATATACAACTTCGTCCGCATACGATTTGCTAAGGACAGAAGTAAATATACCGTCGCGTCCAGCGTTGTGTCACGATCTTAAATATATAATAATATCGGTAGTTTAACTTATTCTGTGAAATCCCAAAATGTTGACACAGGGTGCAAAATACTCTAAATAAAAAGTTGCTTATTTTGCGAATTAAAAATTTCAGTAAAATTCTAAAAATTAAATTATACTTACGTCTCAAAAGAACCTCGTCTAAATTCGAATCCAGTATGCAGTTATTTCAAATAAACTGTTACGGTCGATGAACGATTTTATAGTGACTATTTGAAAATTTGATTTGGACGTAAAATAAAATCTACAACATGAAAATTCGATTTTTCTCTCCCAATAGAAAAATATTATCAACTAGATTCAGACGCTTCTTGTTTCACCGAAATCCGACTTAACACGGATTCAGTATAGTCAATTGAAGTTGAAATTAAATTTTACGAACTACCGCGCTGTTTCGTGTTCGTTTTATAATTTAAAATATAAATATAAACACTCACTCGTCGTTTAATTAACGAACTCGATATTAAATTACATAAATAATTCAAATATAATATTTAAAACAATTTAAATATTTGAATATAAATAGCCGAAAAATCCAGGTCGTTACATTCTTCCCCCCTTAAATAAATTTCGTCCTCGAAATTGCTAGGTAAAAAGAATGCTCCGAACTCGATTATTTGCAAAATAATTCCTTTAAAGTATTATCAAAAATGTTTTCTAAGTTTCAAAAATTTACGAAAAATTCGCCAGTACTTCCTCTGTACTGTTCGATCCAAACGACTGTAATTTCTCACTCCGATCCCATATTGATCCAAAGAAAATAAAAGCCAAACGTCTACCCATCTCGGGTACAAATTCAATCATCCAACCAATATATTAAGGTTTACCTTTTTGTCGGGCAGCTTCATCCCAGTTTCGAAGCAAATCAACCAACAGCTCTTCATTTCTCAATCTGTGCTTCAATCTCTGTGATCAAGTCAATTACCATAGCCTTCTGGCAGTCTGCCCTTTACTCAACTTCCAATGCAAAAACTGATACCAGCTATATCATATAATTCCATTTCCAAACGTTCTTACAAAATTCCAGGATTATAATTCCAATTCGAGTTTAAAGTTCAAATTTAAGCCTTTTGATTTTATATCTTATCTGAATTCGGATTGGTTATTTCTAACCATCTCAATTATAATCTTGTTCGATCATAACCACCACCAACATATTATAATCATTCAAAGATATATACTTTTATATCAAAATATATTTTGGGTAAAATTATTTCATTTACCCAGCTTTTAAAACAATATCGTGTCGAATAACTCTGCACAAGAGTTTAGAAATACCTATCGATATAGTTTGCATTACCGTATCGACCAGAATTTATAAACCACTCGACAAACCAATCAACACAATATAAAACCATTTTTTATATAATCCACAAATACGCTCTCTCGTATATATACACTCAACTCGATCTAGGGTATTACTAACCCAATCTCTATCGAGTTACACCACAGAGCCAAGGTTATTCCTAAACCTTTGCTCTGATACCAACTGTAGCGACCCGAGAATTTCGACACTCGAATCCAGACACTAACCCGTCCCGTGTCCAAACTCAAGTACCGGAAAACCCAGAAAGCTAATAGAAAGAAGTTAGAGGGTGAGAGAAGAAAGAAAGAAATGTTAGAATAGAAGAATAAGAAGATCAGAGTCTCACAGCGGAATGGACAAAATATAATAATCAGAAATACTTCATACAAAATTTGTATATCACAACATCAGAGTATACATTCAGATCAATACAACACACAGCGGAAATAAACTAGTACCAGTATATATATGGAATACGTCTCGACTTCAACTCCATCTTTGTTGCTTCCAGCGGAAACCTGACCTGTAAATATGCTTGGTCTGACCCGAGCACATTTGATTTAAAACAAAATTCACCCGGATCAGTCTGAAATACTTTCAGTGATAAATTCATACAGCAACCAACTTGTTTAACTTTGAAATCCTTTGAAAACAAAGGATAATAGTAAGACCAGTCCACACATAAACACGGACGGTTTTTACCTTACTATAACCCAAATCGTTTTGAAATCAATATCTTCTTCTGATATTATCATAGTGTCTAAATACAAGTAAATAGAATCTAGCAGAACGCTTGCATCTCACGCTCCACATATATAATATACAATCAAAAACCGCGGGCGCTTATTGGAGATTGGATTTCCAACTATGACAAGGTATGGGACCACCTGTCGATAGCGTATCTCTAGAGACGAATACACTGGGTTCAACAAGAACGTCTTGCAACCCGGCCCACACATGACCGACCACTCATTTCTCTTGAGTGTATCGAGCATATTGTCACCTTACGGCTTTTTGTCGCGCGACCACCGTAATCCCCGGGAGATACAGAAATGAAAAGAAGTAACAAATATGAATATTCTCTAGATGGTGACAATACACCCTAATGGGTGCGACCCACATAGCCATGCTGCCTGCCCGATTTTTGTCATTTCCCGGTTGATGAGGCTTGAGGCTATAATCGACTTTTGAAACATCTGGCCACCATTCACATCATACACGTCATCCAGGAACAGGATGAACTGAAGGTACTCTCCTACTGCATCCAATATAGGAATCACCCCATGGATCAGCAGCGAGAAGTCCTTGCAACCCGTAGATTTCAATCACGACGGAATCACAGTATATCTCTAGGGATCAGCCAGAGATTGTAAGTAACTCTTCCGCTTCATGAAGATCTACGGTCTTCACTCACTCCAACTCGATCAGTGTCTTCGACGTATTCGTATATATTGGTCGGAATAGTTTTCGAATATAAATTCGATCCCGGTCTTCCCGTGCCAATAACGTTGGGTCAGATTTTGATAGTTGGTTATTTGACTATCAAAATAAACAAGCACAAAAATAAAACAAATCCATTGTTTATTTCATAGCATCACTTGGCCCTTCATTTCTCATTATCTTATCGAATCACTTATCATTCGTAAAATAATTATTACGACATCTTCCTTGGCTTCATTATTTGAATACCAAAACCACCACTTATTCTTTTAGAATAAACCCATTTAAATCTCATTTCCTAACTTTGAAAATGCCGTTATACTTTTACCAATTTCCCTTTTTATTTTCTTTATTAGGAAATAACATTTCATATTCTCTAACCCCTTTATTATCCTTTTATTTTGGAATCTTATATTTCCAAATCTTCAATGGCGTTACACTGTTATTTTCCCACAATATTTTATTCTCACCTCTTCAACATTACGACTGATATCATCTTTTGATAGTCCTGAAGTTGTTCAAGTTGGGGTATTTTAATTACCTCTCAGACCTTGATCAACAACGTTCTTATCGTAAGATGAATATCAGTTGTAATACAAAAACCAACACTCATTTCCAATACGACAAATCCCATTATAATTCCATCTTGATGGAATATCATCTCTTCTTTAAAATAGTGGTTCTATATCGCATCTGTATAACTTATCACGTTTAATTACTATGATTCAAACGTTTGTTTTCCCATTTCCTATCTTCGCCACTTTACTTAAATTTTCACTCCTGGCTTTCTTCAAATGCCATTTCTGATATTCGTTCCATTTATAAATTCAATAAAAATTGAGTTTTATAACTTCGTATAACGTGGATTCATATAATCCAATATAATTTAGTAAGAATAAAGTTAAAATCTTCGATTTCAAAATGTAAATATTGAATTGCTTTATTAACTTTAAACACGGCTTTACTTTACAACTTTCCTTAGAATATTTCCCATTCTTAATTATCACCTTGATGACAAATAATCAAATTTTAACATTTATTAAAATAAATCTTGATTACTTAACCATTAACTACTTCCTTTGAACTAATTTGATCAACAACTTCAGTTAACACCGTAACTTGTTCAAAAACATGACTAACCTATTAGTCCATCGCTATTGATCTTGTCGTTTAGATTAATTAATAAATAAATAAATCTAAATAATTTTATTTACTTTGATTTTTATTAAATCAATATTAATATAAACTCATTTTGTTAATTCTATTCGTTTGAAATAATGTCGTTTCAAAATCGGTTAACAAGCACGTGTTTCGCGCACGGTAGATTTGGTACAAAAATGGTGAATCGTGGTTAGACCAATCAATGTATATATGTGGCTGGTTTTATTCCCTTTTTAGAAACTTCATTTAAAATAATATATATTCGGTTATAAAAATAAATTTGATAACTTCATTTTTAGCGATTTACCTAACGGTGAATCGATCTTTTATAAACCGGTGTATATCATGACCATTTGCTATTTATTCCACAATCAATACTATATATTGATTCAAAGTTCAACCACAATCAACAACCAACAACCAACAGGGTTTTAAAGTCAACGGGTTTTCAAACAGTTCATATAAAATATGAAATAACGGCATATTAAAGATTTGAGGAACCGGTTTGATTCCTCCTACCTGTTCTTCCCTGCAACACAGACCATTATAATATTTCATATCAGTACATAGAAATATTTTAAACGACGATAATAAAATTAACGTCAACCATTAAAGCAACCATAGGCATCCAAGGCATCCAATCAACCAATTTAAATTTTATATGAATTTAGCACATCCTAGTATTTCAGAAATGTGTGAGAATTAACTCACCTTTATCGACGGCTCGCGCGTTAGTTCATTGAATTTTAAACTGATGATAAAATTAACAAAATCCAATTGCTTTCATCATTTCCCGAACTTGCACAACACCATAGTGCCCTTCACTGTGATTCGAACGCGACGGCTTTCGTTGAATTCCGCATATGTATGGATGAGATATCCCTATTGAAGTTGTAACATATTTATGTTACTAACGATTATTAACAAAAATTAAATAATAACAAAACCGGACTAATTACCTTAACTTAACCGTGCCTAAGCCCACTAGTCATCCCTCTTAAACATGCGTTTGCTTCCTTTACCAACAGCCAAAACCTGATACTCCTCCTCCCAGGCCACTAAGTCTTTCATTATTTTATTTCTAGCGTGAAGGATCAAAGCCCAATAACCCTCATCCCAACCACAAAATTCCTAATTCCACTGCACTAACTTTCCTCCTGTAGAATACTTCCTCCATGTGCATAGTTCCCATCATTCATTTTTGTCCCCCAGTCCCTCAGAACTTTCGAACCCATTAACAAAACCAACTCCCACTCATCAACGTCACCACGTCCATCACTCGGGAGCCCGCCACTCCATGTCATCCCACTTCGCCATGCAAACTTCCACAGTTCTTCGGTGTAGCTCAACAAGCAAACGCCTCCCTCTTTTATGATATAGTTCTTTTTTGCTTTTTTTTTTTTTCATTTTCTGAACACGTCTTCCATGTTGGCCACAAAACACAGCAGGCTTTCCCCATCGACCGCATTACCCCTTCTCCATGCCACAGTGCCCAGGCCGAACTGCTTGCTTCAAATCCACCCTCGTCACCACCATGTCTGACTCGCAGGTCATCTTCATCGCGAGTTTTGAATACAGCAGCGGTTATTTTTTTTTTTATTTTGTATATATAGCAGGAGCTTTCGATTTAGTTTGCAGGTGAGGAGAGAAATATGAAGCGTGGGTATATATATAGGGGAAATAGAGTGGGAAGCACGGTATTGTAAAAAAATAAAAATCCTATTTTATTTGCTACTTGGTTGGCACGGTTCTGCTGATTGGAAGGCTCGTCATTTCACATTTTTGCCTTGGTCGGCACAGTTTAAGAATGAAAAGAAAACACATAGGGCAGGTATAGGCGGTACAAGAAAGGAAGGGAGGTTTTGCAAACATAGGGAGTAGGCTGTGCGTGTGTTCCATGCTTTGATTTGTCCACAGCACTAGTTTTTTTTTTAAAGGTATGCTGAAAGTTTGTTTTCTTGTCTCAACTAGTGATAGTGATAGGGCAGAGGGGTTTTCAGAAGGTAGAAGTAGACGTAGCATGTGTTTGAAACAAAACCAGACAGAGGGGCAAGTCGCAGCTGCTAGGACTGGCATAGGCACGCTGAAAAGAAATTGCAGAATCGGTAGACAGTGATCTTCTTTTCGCTGACCCACTGAGAAGATGTAGAAATTTTGCCAGCTCGAGAAAGAAATATGTACAACTTTAGAGACCTTGCATGTGCATGGCGTGGGTACTTGGGGATTTGAAAGAACATGCTAGCCAATACAACTATACACATATATATAGAGGCTTGTACGTGTTTGCCTTTTTGCGGAGGAAAAAGGATGTATGCCTGTATGTATGAAACGATGTATTTCCCGTTGGCACACGGTAGTCTAGCGCTTGTTTTTCCTTTATATAATTATTATTTGAAACTTGTATGAAGTTGGAAACATTTCAACTAACGGTTTTTAGTTTAAAGGTTAACGTACCCGTTTATATACAACTTCGTCCGCATACGATTTGCTAAGGACAGAAGTAAATATACCGTCGCGTCCAGCGTTGTGTCACGATCTTAAATATATAATAATATCGGTAGTTTAACTTATTCTGTGAAATCCCAAAATGTTGACACAGGGTGCAAAATACTCTAAATAAAAAGTTGCTTATTTTGCGAATTAAAAATTTCAGTAAAATTCTAAAAATTAAATTATACTTACGTCTCAAAAGAACCTCGTCTAAATTCGAATCCAGTATGCAGTTATTTCAAATAAACTGTTACGGTCGATGAACGATTTTATAGTGACTATTTGAAAATTTGATTTGGACGTAAAATAAAATCTACAACATGAAAATTCGATTTTTCTCTCCCAATAGAAAAATATTATCAACTAGATTCAGACGCTTCTTGTTTCACCGAAATCCGACTTAACACGGATTCAGTATAGTCAATTGAAGTTGAAATTAAATTTTACGAACTACCGCGCTGTTTCGTGTTCGTTTTATAATTTAAAATATAAATATAAACACTCACTCGTCGTTTAATTAACGAACTCGATATTAAATTACATAAATAATTCAAATATAATATTTAAAACAATTTAAATATTTGAATATAAATAGCCGAAAAATCCAGGTCGTTACAGTACTAAAATACCATGATCATAGAATGTCCATATTGTCATCCTCAAACATCAAATATCCTACAAGAAAAAAATAGAGCATTAAAGTTTATGAGTGAACACATGAAAATATATCTGAATATGGCATGAACAAAAACATACATATTAAACATATTGACATGCTTAATGTATATAAACACTCCACGCAATCTTATGGAAAATACATAGTGTTATCAAATCAATGATTGTTTACATTACTAATTATTCCTAATTTAAACTCAAATTAGAATAAGTATATGTTAAGCTCATATATCTATCTGTTATGTTTTATAGCTTAATTTGACTAATTTTTATGAACTTAATTAGCTTTTATAAGCTAATTAGTTTCAATAAAACTGAATTAACTTAGATATTTTTATAAACTTATTTATTACAAATATTGGCTAACCTAGTCATTTTTACAAATTAGCTTAATTTCTATAAAACTTAGTCAAATTAGTTAAATTTCATAAAATTTATTTCAATTTTATAATATTTAGTTTATTTAATTAAAATTTAGCTAATTCAATTAAATTTGGTTAGGAACCAAAATTTTGGGGAAGTCTTCTTTTTAATGGTTTTTCTAGATAGCAAAAAGGAAAGTAAGTTTTTTAATTTCACATAGCGCACGCAATGTTAAGGTTAATATTTTACCGCCTAATTAATATTTTTAAAGGCAAGCATTTAAAAAAACATTATTCCTTTATGCTAAGAAAATCAAGTTTTCTTGTAGTGCATTAGAACTCCACAAAAGAAATACCAAATTCCCATAATCATAGAACGTCCATGATTGCCATCTTCAAACATCCAATATCCGACAAGAAAATGAGAACATTTAAAGCATGCATACAAAGACATTCATGAAAAGATACATATGGCATTAAACAGAAAACAAATATATTAACAATACTAACATGCTTAATGTTGATACAAGCTTTAAATAGTCTTACGTCAAATATATAATGTGATCACTAGATTGTTTATATCATTTGTTTTTCACAATTCAAACTCAAATTAGAATAAGTATGCATTGACCTTATATTTGACATTCATGTTTTACTGTTTAACATAACTAATTTTTATGAACTTATTTAATTTACAAAAAGTAATTAATTTTGTTGATTTTTATAAGCTTGGTTAACTTATAAAAACTTATTAATTATTATAAAACTAAATTCTTTTAATTAATTTTTATAAACATATTTAATTTTCATAAAAATTTAGTTAAATTTTACAAGATTTAGTTAAAATTTACAGAAAATATTTAATTTTTAAACTAGATTAATTTTCATAAAATTTATTTGAATCAGTTAAATTTTTATAAGAGTTAGTTAAATTACATAAAAACAATTGGTTTTTATAAATTTGGTTAATTTTTATGAACTAGGTTAATTTCTATCAAGTTTAATCAATTTTGTTAATTTTTTCTAAAGTTTAGTTAAGTTTTATAAAATTTAACTGATTTATTTAAAATTATAACACATGGTTAATTTTACCAAAACTAAGTAACTTAGTTAATTTTTAATGCTTCTTTAGTTTTTATAAATCTTATTTAATATTTATAGGAAATTTTTAGTTTTTATAGGACTAATTTAACTTTTATTAACTTTATAAAATCTAATTAATTTCTACAAAAGTTAGTTAGTTCTTATAAGATTAATTAATTTATACAAATTTACCACCTTCATAAAATTTAATATAATTTAAATAATTTTTATGAACGTAACTAATTTTTATAAATCGTGATTAATTTTTATAAACTTTGTTAACTTATATAAACTCAATCAACACAATTATTTATGTAATACTTAGTTAACCTGTCTAATTTTTAATAAAATATTTTTTCAAAAAACTTAGCTATTTTTAAAATTTTAATTAATCCTTATGAAACTTATTAATACTATTAAGTTCTATGCATTTAATTATTTTTTTATAAAACAAAGTTAACTTAGTTGACATTTTATAAAACACAATCGAGCTTTCAATTAAGTTTTTCTATTTGTCTAATGTACACGTATCTTCTTTGTATTACATATAATCAAAGAGTAGGAGACTATTGAAAATACCAACTTTTTCTTAAAATTATCCAAGCTATGTAGTCTCCTAATAGTTTTATAATGACATCTTTCTCTTATGTCATTTTGTTTTATTTTTCCCTAGTTAAATTGATGTCAAGTTAACACATGAGTTTCTTGTTAGACAAGTGACTACACATTGATTATGCATTTAAATACAGGAAAACCAAAAATTTGAGAGATGGCCATGTAAAATGCATTTGATCTTCCTAGCTTTGCCTCCAATAATATATTACAAACAATTGATAATACCATATGGTTCTTGAAATGCACTAGGTTAACCACGCTCATGTTTTATGCTAGTAGTCTCCTAACAAAAAGAATTAAGCTAGTTAAATTTGTTTCAGACTGATGCCTACTAGTCAGTCTTCATTAACAGTTTTTCGTAAGAATATATGCTTTTTAGTTGACCCAAACATTATATATACAATTAATTTGCGATAGCTGAATATTAAATAATGATACAAAAATATGCAGTCTTAAAGATATAAACTTGGACGATTCAAGGATCAATAACTTGAAAAGTAAAAATCAAAGAAAGCACCTGTTACCGAAAAGCAATATCTACAACACAAAACCTATTTGTGTAGAGGAGCTTCCTTCTCATATATTTCAATTATTTTAGTTCCTTGAACTCAAAAAGAATATTATTCATGTAACCTCTATACAGTTTCTTCCTCCCAAACATGCTCATTGCCCTCCCAGCGAAATCCAAGTCTTTCAAATGTAAAGAGGCACAATCGATCTTCTTACCAAGAAGAAGACCAAAAATATAGCAACACATTTAGAGAAATTTTTTGAGTTCAATGTTATATCAATGTTCCACTGAAAAATAATTCATTTACAGTAATTCTTACCGCATTCGTTGGATGAGAGCGCTGGTAACGACTGCAGTTAAAACTGTTTTTTATTGTAGCGTATGTATGTTTTTTTAATACCTCGATATTTAAGAAATAAATATTAATTAAACAATTAACTCGATAACAAAATAAGCTTATGAAGTCATCCGAATTTGGTTCCGAGAGTTAAACAATTGAGCTGTGCAGATTTTTTGGACAGTTTATATATACATATATATAACTTTTTAAAATCTGAATTAAAACGAAATAGTTATAAGAGAATTTAGATATCAGAAAGTAAGCTCAAAACATAAGAAAAGGTTAAATAAATATAATAGGCTTGTCATGTGTCGGCTCGCCATGGGGGCCAATCGACGTCCCAAGGGTGATGGGTTGACCTGCCCTCGGGACCTACCCTGAAATATGGCCAGGTGCATGCCTAACACGTTAGATCTAAAATCTTTTAATCTAGAATGTTGATTTTTGAAATAGAGGAGTTTATGAGGGCTTATGACATGTCTAGCCCAGAGGGAAAGAAAAAAGAAAGAGGTCGAAAAAAGAAGTGGTTTCTATCTCTAGCTCTTTCTAGTTTCCTATTCGTGCTATTTTCGATTTTGGAGCATCTGGCTCCTTTATCTTTAGTATTCTAGTTGACTATTTTCACTTAGACACTTTCCCAAAGATAGACTAATAGTAGTTTCGACATAGTTATTCATGGTAAGCTAGGATTTGAAAGCTGAGATTCTAGATATAGAGTAATGTTTATGACATTTCTGGGTATGGGTTAATTTTGAGTTCCAACAGGTTAGGTTTATGATATGCTATCTCATATTTTGTTAGGAGGGTAGTTACTAGGGCACGTATAGTGGATGCAACCTAGAGTTTACCCATGAAGGTTCAGTTGAAATGATCTAATTTTACTCCTTGGACCCATCTTTGGTTAATTGAGTCACGTACCTATTGATAGAAGCTTTCTAAAAATGTTTGAGTAAGTCGTTGAACTTCAACCACATAAGGAGATTTTAGGGAAAAACTATTAAGGAAATTTTGGGAAAAGGATTAGTAAGAGGAAGTATTTTCGGATGAGAGTCACCACTCGTCTTTGCTACGAAGACAGATAATTCCTTAGGATCTAAAATAAGTAAGTTATCAAAGAATAACCATTATCCTTTGCCTCATATAGATGGTCTCTTTTACTAATTAGTAGGAGCAAATATTATACCATATCTTGATTTTTGATAGTGATTTCCACTAGTCATGAGTAGCGGAAGGAATTATAAACAAGAATGATATTAGAACACCCAATGGATTTTGTGATAGTTAGTCATACCTTTTGAATTTGCTAAAATTTCAACCTAGTTCACTAACTTAATAGGTAATGTGTTTTTTGGGGGTTTTAAATAAGTTGTTAGAAGTCTTTATGTATGACATTTTATAACCAAAAGGTGATGAGGAACAATTTTGCAATTTAAAAGAGGTATTCAGTGTCTTCTAAGAATAGAAACCCTAAACAAAGTTCTCTAATAACTACTTTTGAAAGATAAGGAATTTTCTAGGATTAGTGGGTTATTATAGAAAAGTTATTAGAAAATTTTCTTGGGTAGCATTTCCCTTCACCTGCCTCACCAAGAAAAGTTTAGCTTTTACTGACAAAAAGTGTGAAGAACATTTTAGAATTTAAAAGAAACTTAGCTAATACATTAGTGGTAGTCCTACCCGGTGGCACTAAGTAGTAGAGACTGATGAGAGGAATTATCTTGAGATAACCACCATGGGTTTTCCCATTAAATTATGAAAGATATTACATACTGCGAGAAATGCTTAGATTGTTATCTGGCCATATGTCATCGTTTTGTTTGTCCTTCCTAGAAAATTGGAACTTAAGACAATAAAGATAGACAAAGTTTCACGCATTTGATGATTTTGGATTTTCATATGCTTTTGGTAAGAATAAGAATGTAATTGACGTTAAATTACTTATTCTATGTATAAGAGGTCTTCACATTAGAAATATGTGTAGCTTCTTTTGGAATACCCCCAGTGGAAGAAAGGAAGCATCTTTATGGATCTTTAGCATACCATGATTGAGGATATAAGATTAATTGAGTTTTGAGCTAACCAAATGCACCCAGTCGCATTAATAGCAACTCAATACATGAAAGGGAATATTTGACTATATAACTCTCATTAGCATGGTTAGCAGTTGAGACCCATTTTGCCTTAGTATATTTTGGGAGAATCACAAAGAACTTATAGGAACCAAGTCTGAATCTAAATATATCATTATCACCCACAAATAAACAACCAATGAGCCTTATATACCTTGGAAGTATATCTCAGATCATGATGGGACATAGGGATGAATTTATTAATAGTAAAGTTTGATGTTGATAGTTTGGTACTCATAAAGATTTCATCATTTGGGCATGAGGTGAGATTAGTGGTGTAACGACCCAGATTTTTGACCGTTCAAATCGACAATAAACCACACATGTCGACCCAAACAAATCGCCAACCCAGATAGTTATTGGGAAAAAAGGAAGAAAAAGAAGAACAGAAAGAAAATCAATCACAGAATCTCACAGCGGAAGGATCACATATAATAAACAGATAAATATTCAAAAGCATTTAAATATATACATCTGAGTTACAATATTTAAATCATCAGAGTTATACACTTACATACAGTAATGCAGCGGAAATAAAATGTAGTGAATACACGTATATCAAACTCCGTCTTCGATCTCCAAGGCAAGACAATCTTCATTAACTGCAACATCTGCTGACCCGAGCGTATTGCATAAAAAGAAAACACAACAAACACTCGGATCAGCACTAAATCATCTCATATTAGTCAAATTAAAATACAGAATAATATCGGTGTCAAGGTGCAGTAACTCAAGAGATGTTACGGGATTTTTCCATCTCTCAAGGATCCGTTAAACTAATACATACGTAGTAAAATACGCTATTACAATAGTGTTTACTCAGTAAAGTATACTATCGAAAATAGCGTAAGCAGCTTACCATGTCACTCTTACGCCGTTTATACCATTGCCGTACAGTTTGCATATAACACACCAGTACGTCGGCGGATAGGGATGCGCCGTGATACGACAACGTTAAATCAAAATCATAGGGGCTCGATCAGGATAATATGACAAGGCACTGAGGAATACCCCGGTAGGATTCTACCGAATTCGCGGGCCCCAGGCCGGTGGTAACGCATAGCCGCAACTACCACCCACCTCGAACGACATTCCCATATTCAAAGGTGCACCCAAATCGATCATAATAGAAATAGAGATGGTTTCGAAGGAGTGTGTTCGATCAGAGATGCGATCTCATTAACCCGGGGATGGCTCCTGTTTTAGTCATTTCAATTATGACCCGAAGGTCAAGGCTAATCCATCATCGTTCTCTTTCTTCAAATCCAGTAATCGCCTCCATACCATCCTACTTCGGTTCTGGAACTTCCACCGCGTGCACAGTTGTCAAAGTGGTATCGACACTGACAGAGAGTATGCCTTATGTCGACTCCGGTCTCCTTGACAACCAAACGTTTACATTTTTCACATCGGTCGGTGCTTTTACATTTCACACCAGTTCGTATTCATATCAAAATATTGGGTTTTGATTCGAGGTCATTTTATATTCAAAAGAATAAAATTTTCATATCAAAATAATTTCGATCATTCCCAAAACCGATTATATTCCAATCAGGATTTATTTCCATATCATTATATTATATTCATATATAATATTTCAAATCGATATATCTATATATTCATACAGAATATACTTTATCCCCAAACGATTTCAATTATTTCAAATCAAATTACATTTGAACTCATTCATATCCAATAAGGTATATATTTCAAGATTTATTCATTTCAATTTCTTAGAATCCCATTCATATTCACGTAGAATAAACTCCACCCTTTTTCGTATAAAATTGATTTAAAATCAATTCATATTCAAAAAGAATATAACAGTCTCTCGACTCCATTTGAACCAACGATCTAAACCCAACCACTTTCCATTCGGAAGGAGAATTAAAATTTATATAAAAATTTATAAAGATAAATACTTAAAATAACCATATATAAAACTTACTGATATAAATTATTAGAGTAAACTAAGGAAATTCAATTTGCTACATATATATATATATAAACAAGGTTTACTAAATGACTTCTAAATAATAATGTATAAACTTTACTTGAAATAAGGTAGATATAGTTTAAAATAAAATAAAATAAAATAAAATAAAATAAAAATAGAATTTAAATTTTAAATTATTTCTCCTTCCTAATTTCAGCACTCGAATCCAATCCCAACTCAAATGGAGTTACCCATTTCAAAGTCTCGTTTCAAACCCCTTCAACCATTTTTCTTTTCATTTCGAGAATTCAAACCCTACTCGTATATAGTTTTTAAACAATTCGAATATCCCCGATTTTCTTTTATTCCAAAATTTTAATTCAAAAGAATTATTTTCATTCGAGTTCAACTGTTGGAATAAATCCCAAAGTATATTTAAATCCGAAATTCAAATTCCAAATTAATTTGGAAAATTTTTCTTAATCATTTCAATTGTCATCGAGAATCCATATTTCAAAGAAAATAATAATTTATCGAAAATCGATACATTCCTTTAATGAAATTTCACATCGAGTATGTTTCAAATAATTTTAAAAATTATTTAATCGACCGATGTCCGTATATAATTTGCTATCCTATGGCCAAGTGATTTAACTTTAATTTCTCGGTATTCAAGGATGGATCTATCATTTCAATCCAAATCAGGGTCACAGGTATGTATCATTTCAACCTGTGTTCTTAATTCATTTTATCGATAAATCCCGGGTTCATTAGATGCCCGCAACATCAAGGGTAAATGGGATTCATTGTCAATAACATACATCAACATGAACTGAATAAATGAACAATTCAGATAATATTCATCAAACAGTCAAATCGACCAAGGCATCCATCACATCATTTCATTCGAACAGTAAACTGAATCATATATGGATTTGACAGTGTCGGGGTTCCAAAATTTGAAATTTAAATTAAATTTAAATAACACATTATCGATTATCATTGCATGTAACACACTAGCATGTCAATTTCAAGCAATCATTCACCAAACCAATCACAACCATACATCCAATTCATTTCATACATTAATTCGATAAATATGGGATTAATTCAGTATTTCGTGAGTGGAGAAACACTCACCTTTGTGTTTCAGTTTGAATTGAACGTCCGACCATAGCCCAAAATTTGACAGTCTCAGAACACAGCCTGGTTAGTGTCAAAACGTCCGCAACTCCGCCACGATCCCAACGCAACAAACGGCGTCCAAATCCGAGTCAAAACGAAGAAGATATCAGTGATTTTCTATTTGAAAATTTTAAATATACAAAATTAATACATTTAATCCTCACCAAACCGGGATCGCCACGTCAGCATGTCCCCTGGCCCCTTTTCTCCCGCTCGCGCCCCCTTTCCTCCTTTGCTACAGTGAACGACGTGAATGAACCCATATACACCGAAACTTTGACCAAGTCTTCCTCCCCACTCCGACATCGATACTGGCCAAGACCGCCACCAACGCAACCCCTGACTCACGCCGCACCTACCAGTGCCGAGCATGCTCCCTCCGATGACCTCCTTCGCCGCCGGTGGTGCCATGAACGGAAGTCCTTTTTCGGGTTTAAACGAGAAATTCCGGCGATTCCCTTGCTTAAAAATCAAACGAACACCACCATTAGCTTCCTGACGTCGAGCTCCACCAAACCCAGATCCCCGAATCCTTGATTGAAGCCGAAATCAAAAAGCCCCAATTTTACACTTAGGGTTACGAAAACAGCTACCTTTGACCGCGATTTCCGGCGAAACCGCTCATTGCATGTTGAAACAAATTGTAGATCTGAGCTCTACTCGTCGAGATCTTCGATTTGATATATAACTTGATAGGTTTTGGAGAGATTTTATTTTGAGGTGGATTTTTATTTTGAAAATATGATTTAAATATTTATTTCAGCCATTAAAAGAAAGGATGGAGGTGTAAGATAGAGAAAATGGGCTGATGTGTGTTAAGTGGGTTTATATATATATCAATATCAGGTCCAGACTGGTTAACACACACTGTTATCGCATATCAAATTCGAACGTACATTTTACATTACCGGGCCCACATACTGACCCCGAAAAATCCAGAAAAATTATTTCTGTCTTTGTTTTAACGATACGGTCCCAAAAAAACTGATTTCGTCGAAAACAGAGGTCGTTTGAAAAATGGCCTTTTTCGGGTCGATCCACTTTAACTGTCAACTGGTAAAACACGTTTTCACTTGCCACGCTCACATATTAATTCGAAAAATTCTGAAAATTGAAACCTAGCAATAAAACGACATTCCGGATCCAATTGCACCAGTTTCGTCGAATTCCGAGACCGTTCGAAAATGACTATTTTACAGGCCCTTATATTTTCTGCAGCGACTATTCTGAATATTCATTTGATCATAACTTTTGATTTTCATTACGGAAATTCGATTTTTCAGATTCGTTGGAAAGATATTATCAAACAGATTCAAATATTTCTTGTTTCGCTAAAATCCGATTTATTTTGAATCATGTGCAGTCAGTTGAACTTTGAATTTAAATTTTCGAACTGCAGGGCCATATAAATAATTATATAAATTCCACAGCGACCTTTTGAAATTTTGATTTACTCATAACTCATAATTTATCTGGCGAAATTTCAATTTTTCACATTCGTTGGGAAGATATCGTCAAACAGAGTTATCTTTTCCTGGGTCGTCCCAATTTCGATTTAAAACGAATACTATACATTCAATTGAAATTTAAAAATTGAATTTTCAAACTACCGCGCCATTTCAGGCTCGTTATATAATAAAATAAATTTATTCGTTTTTACTTTGATTATAATAATTTTTCCGTCGTTATTAATTAAAATAAATTACTTTAAATTTTCAAAATTCTTTAAATTAGCCAAAATGACATTTTCAAATTGGTTCGGGTTTTCAGGTCGTTACATTCTCCCCCACTTAAAGTCTTTTCGTCCTCGAAAAGAGAACGAACCGATATTAAGTGCATATTTGTTTCAAATCCATATTTAAAATAATATTTCCAAAACAAGTATAGTCATAAAACTTGTAAATTTTCTAACTCCCGAAATCACGGAAAATTTCGGCAGCATCTCCTTTGTATGGAGAGGTCCGGGGAAAAATCCCAATACATATACGACTCAATATACATCTCATCCAACGATGAGGCATCCCAAAAGTGGGGAAAAACAAAATATAAACCACAAAACCATATACCACAAGTACGTACCTCATTTTGCGTTTATTTTGCATTTACATTTACCTTAGCATTTTAGATTTTCGCATAACAATCGACTTTTTATTAGAGTTTCAAGCTTCTGGCTCAAAAATTTCGTAAATTCTTCTCCTTTCAACATTAATATCCACTCCTTTATTCACAACTGGGTTCATACTCAATTGCTTATTCCATCCCAATATTTTCTATTCGTTACTCGTTTAATTTCAAGTTTTAAAACATCATTAAGACTTGGCTTCATTTTAACTTTTCCAGCTAACTCAACTATATTAAATCTTTAATTTATTAAATAAGGATCAAATTTCAAAACTTCAAGATTTACTTTATTCTCCTAAGTACTTAACTCCCATTCGACCTTTACGTGTTCTTTAAGTTAGCCTTTATCGATTTAAATCCGCCGGACTCAACTAAATTTAATCGTATTTCATGTTTCATTTGCAGATCTAGTGACATTCAGTTACATCCATTTTCACTAAAGGTCGTTCGATTTATCCCTACTCAAATAGTCATGCATTTTGAATTAATTCTGATTTTATTAACTCTAAATATGCAAGTTCATTCTTACTTCATTTCCAATAACTGATATTTGGTTCCACATCGACCAATCCAAATTCCTCGAGTTTCTTTCCATTTGTTTTAATTCATTTGACTAAATTGAATCGACTTAATTCCAAATTTTTTCATATTCTAGTTTAATAACTAAACTTTAGTTGTATATCTCAAACACTTTATTTCCTATTTTAAATTTCAAGTTTATTTCATTTCCTCGTTCTAATTTTTGTTAACCTTAAATCCATATTATTAGTCAAGATGAATTAGAATACTTTGATCCTGGGTTTATAACCAAGTATATAATAACATCAGTACCTACATTATTTCATAGGAACAAGTAATATAAACCTCTAATCCAAATCCTTAATTGCAAAGAATAGGGGAGCTTTTCCAAATTTTGGTTAAATTTTAAATTCAACCCTTTAATAACATATATTAATGCCTTATATAAACTTATACTATATGGGATCGAGCCCAAAATCGTTTGTCAAAACCAATTGTAATAATCACTGAGTGGTCTCTCCCCCACTTAGATTCTTCAGAATAACCATCGATAATGCGTGCACTCATTACCAAGGCTATTCGAAGATCCAATAAAGGAATCACACACTTGTTTTGTTTAAGATTATTAGAAATCATTTCCAGAATTATATCTTATAATATAATATTGTTTCAAACTTTGGCAAACTATTTTCAAAGGCACGCCAGGATCAAGTTTCAAATTCATTTTTATTTTAATCACAAACCTTCCTCACTCAATTATACTTAAAGGTACTATTTCATTTCCAACTATTTCTAAATTCACTAAATTTTTGTATTAGTTTTGCGATTTAAATCAACCACAATGGGTAATAACTTTACATTATCACCCACTAAATCAAGTACACACATATTTGAACCATAATATATATTCGATATATTTAAAAATATAATCGAAAACCATATTATGTCAAATCATTCTGTTCGATTATTTAGAAATTCCTATCGATCGTATGGCGTCCCATATATCGACCAGAATCCATAAATATTCAACAGAACAAGCCAACACAATAAAAACCATTTTTATATCAAAATACAAGTACGCTCTCTCATATATCACTCAGACTCATTCTAGGGCGTTTCTAACCCCATCTCTAATGAGTTAATTCCCAAACAGAGCCAAGGTTATCGCTAACCATTGCTCTGATACCAGCTGTAACGACCCAGATTTTTGACCGTTCAAATCGACAATAAACCACACATGTCGACCCAAACAAATCGCCAACCCAGATAGTTATTGGGAAAAAAGGAAGAAAAAGAAGAACAGAAAGAAAATCAATCACAGAATCTCACAGCGGAAGGATCACATATAACAAACAGATAAATATTCAAAAGCATTTAAATATATACATTTGAGTTACAATATTTAAATCATCAGAGTTATACACTTACATACAGTAATGCAGCGGAAATAAAATGTAGTGAATACACGTATATCAAACTCCGTCTTCGATCTCCAAGGCAAGACAATCTTCATTAACTGCAACATCTGCTGACCCGAGCGTATTGCATAAAAAGAAAACACAACAAAAACTCGGATCAGCACTAAATCATCTCATATTAGTCAAATTAAAATACAGAATAATATCGGTGTCAAGGTGCAGTAACTCAAGAGATGTTACGGGATTTTTCCATCTCTCAAGGATCCATTAAACTAATACATACATAGTAAAATACGCTATTACAATAGTGTTTACTCAGTAAAGTATACTATCGAAAATAGCGTAAGCAGCTTACCATGTCACTCTTACGCCGTTTATACCATTGCCGTACAGTTTGCATATAACACACCAGTACGTCGGCGGATAGGGATGCGCCGTGATACGACAACGTTAAATCAAAATCGTAGGGGCTCGATCAGGATAATATGACAAGGCACTGAGGAATACCCCGGTAGGATTCTACCGAATTCGCGGGCCCCAGGCCGGTGGTAACGCATAGCCGCAACTACCGCCCACCTCGAACGACATTCCCATATTCAAAGGTGCACCCAAATCGATCATAATAGAAATAGAGATGGTTTCGAAGGAGTGCGTTCGATCAGAGATGCGATCTCATTAACCCGGGGATGGCTCCTGTTTTAGTCATTTCAATTATGACCCGAAGGTCAAGGCTAATCCATCATCGTTCTCTTTCTTCAAATCCAGTAATCGCCTCCATACCATCCTACTTCGGTTCTGGAACTTCCACCGCGTGCACAGTTGTCAAAGTGGTATCGACACTGACAGAGAGTATGCCTTATGTCGACTCCGGTCTCTTTGACAACCAAACGTTTACATTTTTCACATCGGTCGGTGCTTTTACATTTCACACCAGTTCGTATTCATATCAAAATATTGGGTTTTGATTCGAGGTCATTTTATATTCAAAAGAATAAAATTTTCATATCAAAATAATTTCGATCATTCCCAAAACCGATTATATTCCAATCAGGATTTATTTCCATATCATTATATTATATTCATATATAATATTTCAAATCGATATATCTATATATTCATACAGAATATACTTTATCCCCAAACGATTTCAATTATTTCAAATCAAATTACATTTGAACTCATTCATATCCAATAAGGTATATATTTCAAGATTTATTCATTTCAATTTCTTAGAATCCCATTCATATTCACGTAGAATAAACTCCACCCTTTTTCGTATAAAATTGATTTAAAATCAATTCATATTCAAAAAGAATATAACAGTCTCTCGACTCCATTTGAACCAACGATCTAAACCCAACCACTTTCCATTCAGAAGGAGAATTAAAATTTATATAAAAATTTATAAAGATAAATACTTAAAATAACCATATATAAAACTTACTAATATAAATTATTAGAGTAAACTAAGGAAATTCAATTTGCTACATATATATATATATAAACAAGGTTTACTAAATGACTTCTAAATAATAATGTATAAACTTTACTTGAAATAAGGTAGATATATAGTTTAAAATAAAATAAAATAAAATAAAAATAGAATTTAAATTTTAAATTATTTCTCCTTCCTAATTTCAGCACTCGAATCCAATCCCAACTCAAATGGAGTTACCCATTTCATAGTCTCGTTTCAAACCCCTTCAACCATTTTTCTTTTCATTTCGAGAATTCAAACCCTACTCGTATATAGTTTTTAAACAATTCGAATATCCCCGATTTTCTTTTATTCCAAAATTTTAATTCAAAAGAATTATTTTCATTCGAGTTCAACTGTTGGAATAAATCCCAAAGTATATTTAAATCCGAAATTCAAATTCCAAATTAATTTGGAAAATTTTTCTTAATCATTTCAATTGTCATCGAGAATCCATATTTCAAAGAAAATAATAATTTATCGAAAATCGATACATTCCTTTAATGAAATTTCACATCGAGTATGTTTCAAATAATTTTAAAAATTATTTAACCGACCGATGTCCGTATATAATTTGCTATCCTATGGCCAAGTGATTTAACTTTAATTTCTCGGTATTCAGGGATGGATCTATCATTTCAATCCAAATCAGGGTCACAGGTATGTATCATTTCAACCTGTGTTCTTAATTCATTTTATCGATAAATCCCGGGTTCATTAGATGCCCGCAACATCAAGGGTAAATGGGATTCATTGTCAATAACATACATCAACATGAACTGAATAAATGAACAATTCAGATAATATTCATCAAACAGTCAAATCGACCAAGGCATCCATCACATTATTTCATTCGAACAGTAAACTGAATCATATATGGATTTGACAGTGTCGGGGTTCCAAAATTTGAAATTTAAATTAAATTTAAATAACACATTATCGATTATCATTGCATGTAACACACTAGCATGTCAATTTCAAGCAATCATTCACCAAACCAATCACAACCATACATCCAATTCATTTCATACATTAATTCGATAAATATGGGATTAATTCAGTATTTCGTGAGTGGAGAAACACTCACCTTTGTGTTTCAGTTTGAATTGAACGTCCGACCATAGCCCAAAATTTGACAGTCTCAGAACACAGCCTGGTTAGTGTCAAAACGTCCGCAACTCCGCCACGATCCCAACGCAACAAACGGCGTCCAAATCCGAGTCAAAACGAAGAAGATATCAGTGATTTTCTATTTGAAAATTTTAAATATACAAAATTAACACATTTAATCCTCACCAAACCGGGATCGCCACGTCAGCATGTCCCCTGGCCCCTTTTCTCCCGCTCGCGCCCCCTTTCCTCCTTTGCTACAGTGAACGACGTGAATGAACCCATATACACCGAAACTTTGACCAAGTCTTCCTCCCCACTCCGACATCGATACTGGCCAAGACCGCCACCAACGCAACCCCTGACTCACGCCGCACCTACCAGTGCCGAGCATGCTCCCTCCGATGACCTCCTTCGCCGCCGGTGGTGCCATGAACGGAAGTCCTTTTTCGGGTTTAAACGAGAAATTCCGGCGATTCCCTTGCTTAAAAATCAAACGAACACCACCATTAGCTTCCTGACGTCGAGCTCCACCAAACCCAGATCCCCGAATCCTTGATTGAAGCCGAAATCAAAAAGCCCCAATTTTACACTTAGGGTTACGAAAACAGCTACCTTTGACCGCGATTTCCGGCGAAACCGCTCATTGCATGTTGAAACAAATTGTAGATCTGAGCTCTACACGTCGAGATCTTCGATTTGATATATAACTTGATAGGTTTTGGAGAGATTTTATTTTGAGGTGGATTTTATTTTGAAAATATGATTTAAATATTTATTTCAGCCATTAAAAGAAAGGATGGAGGTGTAAGATAGAGAAAATGGGCTGATGTGTGTTAAGTGGGTTTATATATATATATCAATATCAGGTCCAGACTGGTTAACACACACTGTTATCGCATATCAAATTCGAACGTACATTTTACATTACCGGGCCCACATACTGACCCCGAAAAATCCAGAAAAATTATTTCTGTCTTTGTTTTAACGATACGGTCCCAAAAGAACTGATTTCGTCGAAAACAGAGGTCGTTTGAAAAATGGCCTTTTTCGGGTCGATCCACTTTAACTATCAACTGGTAAAACACGTTTTCACTTGCCACGCTCACATATTAATTCGAAAAATTCTGAAAATTGAAACCTAGCAATAAAACGACATTCCGGATCCAATGGCGCCAGTTTCGTCGAATTCCGAGACCGTTCGAAAATGACTATTTTACAGGCCCTTATATTTTCTGCAGCGACTATTCTGAATATTCATTTGATCATAACTTTTGATTTTCATTACGGAAATTCGATTTTTCAGATTCGTTGGAAAGATATTATCAAACAGATTCAAATATTTCTTGTTTCGCTAAAATCCGATTTATTTTGAATCCTGTGCAGTCAGTTGAACTTTGAATTTAAATTTTCGAACTGCAGGGCCATATAAATAATTATATAAATTCCACAGCGACCTTTTGAAATTTTGATTTACTCATAACTCATAATTTATCTGGCGAAATTTCAATTTTTCACATTCGTTGGGAAGATATCGTCAAACAGAGTTATCTTTTCCTGGGTCGTCCCAATTTCGATTTAAAACGAATACTATACATTCAATTGAAATTTAAAAATTGAAATTTCAAACTACCGCGCCATTTCAGGCTCGTTATATAATAAAATAAATTTATTCGTTTTTACTTTGATTATAATAATTTTTCCGTCGTTATTAATTAAAATAAATTACTTTAAATATTCAAAATTCTTTAAATTAGCCAAAATGACATTTTCAAATTGGTTCGGGTTTTCAGGTCGTTACAAGTGGATCCTCGAAACCCATTTTATAAAGTAATAATATATGGTAAGTCTTTAATGATGAATTTGTGTGTAATTGTCATGATCGAATTGGTAGAACCCAAAAGTATTAGATCCTTATATGATCACCATTTTGTTACGTGAAATAAGTTTAATTATTGAAGAAGAAAAATGACTGAACATTCGTATGTTAAAGACAAAGGGGAAATATAAATTCAAGAAGAATAATGAGATAAACATTTGTGTTCCAAAGAAAGAAATTTAAAGAAAAGGATTTTAGTGAGGAAAAAGGGAAATTTGATAGTCCACTTTGAGTCTAACCCTATATATATACACACACACATATATATATATGATCTTAGAAATGGGGATTTTTGAAAGTTATCATGTCGTGATATGATATTCATATTTCTAGAAATTCTATAACATAATAGCATGTTTCAAAAAGATATTCTTGTAACTATGTAACTATTAAGTTGTCCACAAAGATATTTTTTCAAATAAGATTCTGAAGGTTAAATTGAATTTTGATTTTTTTTTAAATGACATGTACGCTTATGTGGTTGAACGAAATAAGTAAAACGAAACAAGGAATTATAGGTAAAAATATTAAGGCATGGATTTGGAACGTGAATACAATAATATAATGAGGTCACGAAGATTCTACTTGGTAGGAAATTCAAGAATATTAGGCTAAATTGTAACTAGAACTTGGTATCAGACTAGTTAAGAATAAATTCAACAATGAAAAGAGATGGATGGACAAATGAGTTATAAGTGAAGGAGAAACTTTTGGGAGGTAAAATTAGTGGATTTGCTCCAAGATTTGTAAGACTTTCTTTTATAGTAACCAACATAGGTAAGAGCGTAAATCTTTCTAATGAATTTGACTAGAATGACTCAACAACTACTATAGGAACCATTCAATTAGATGAAATGGAGAAAAACACGAGTCGTTAGTTCATCATTATGGGATATAGCATCAACTAAATCTACAATAAGATTATTCATCTCGATAAGGAGAATTTTCAGATGCGGCAACTTGGGTGTCTTGGGAGAGGAACCTAGTTTCATACTCATGTTTTTTTTACCAACATCCTTTAGATGTTCTATCATTAGCTTCTTCCTTGATTATGATCTTTTTTCTAGCATCCTTTAAGAGGGTAGATTATAAGGTTGAGCTTATGGATGGTAAGATTAGTTGCAAACAATTTATGTATGATGGATGCTAGTGATTGCCAATGGAAGTAAATGAACATATAAATACACTAAGTGGTATCATTTAGGGATCAACCAAACTAAGTCGAAAGCATATGCATATGGATGTGTGTTGCATTTTTTTATTATTCCATTGTTGTCTTAAATATATGATTAACATATGGATACTGCATGTAGACAATGACAGTAGAACGCATATAGAACTATATGTCATTATTAGGACTTTGCGTACATTTGGATGCATTGCACAAGCATATTTGCATAAACAGTAGGTTGATTGAATCAATAGACCATCTAATCTTTTCATTAGATAACGACATACACACAATAACATAAATTGCCTTATAAATCTTAAGGAAAATTGATGCAATGGATGGTGGTTGAGTAGATGGTTCATGTAACAACCCGTATTTTTATAACATGTTAGAACAAGAAATCAAGGCAGAATTACTTTTTAAAGTCAGAATCAGGGGAAACGGGTTACGCCATTGCGTTCGTCTCGAAATTTTACATAAAATAGAGTCCGAGTTTTCGAAAATCGGAGTCCGGGTGAAGAAGTTATGGCCTGTACAAGTTCCAGCAGTTTTCAGGCAGCACTGGACCAGGGGGTCGACCATAGGGTCGACCTACCCCCCCTAGGTCGACCATAGTGTTGACCTACCTCCAAGGTCGACCATAGTGTCGACCTCCCCCTTGCAGGTGGACCCGGTCGGCCTGTTTTGGCCCAGAACCTATTTTTGAAGCCTGAGACATGTTTTGATGGTCCGGATTGATTCTAGGGTTAATCTATGGGCCTAAACTAGTTGCTACCTCTATAAATACATCCTAAGACCTAGCCTAATTCATACAAATCATTCTTACACTGCTATGCTGCTAATTCACCTCTTGAACCATGGCCGCCGCCTCCAAATTAAAGCTTAAGCATTCAAACTCGATTCCAATCAAAGATCAATGCTTCTACAACAATTCAAGAGAATAGATCAGTGACAATGCAACAATTCGAAGACTAATTTCTAGACTTGGCTTCTAAATTTATTAGACCACGATCTATAAGTTCCAGTTACTTTTAGATAAAAACTATAAATCTAATATGGGCATGTTATAAATTGGAATTGATTTATGTACGATTCATATCTATTCTTGTTTTCTTCTTGGATCTTGACTATTGGGAATATTGCCTACGACGTTGAAACCATTGTTAATGGCCTAAGACTATGACTATGCCTATGACTGTGGACATAATATTTTGCCTATGCTTATGACTATGACGGTGAACATAAGACTATGCCTATGACTATGACGGTGAACATAAGACTATGCCTATGACTATGGCGGTGAACATAAGACCGCCTATGACTATGAACAATAAGACTATGCCAATGACAAGGACAATTGTGACTAATTAGCTAAGATTCATGACCATGAGGTTATTTCCTAGTATTATAACTTTGAAATTGTATCTAAGCTTGATTTTCTTTATTTATCCTTGGATCTTGATTTTGGGGATTTTTCTATTCTAGATCTATCCATGTTCTTGAAACTAGATTATTATTCAAACCTTTTCATGATCAATAATGTTATCAGATCTATATGCCTGCGATGCTTTAGTCAATTTAGTTATGTTATGCCCTGAAAATAGATTGATAATAGAATAATGTTTATTATGTTATATGAGGAATTGAATGATATTGATCTATGCCTGTGGTTCTATTTTATTATCATATTGAATTGGGAATTAATGAACAAGTCTATTCATATGTATATGAACTTGAAATATAACCCGTGATGACAAGTTGTGCAGTTTATCATGTTATGCAAGTTTTAGATTGTGAAATCATATCACATATGTGACCAAATGTTAGATCTACATGTTCATGTGTATATGTTAAACCTATGTCATATTTCAAGTTCACACTTATTCATATGTTCGTGATTGATTTGCGCATTCACATACATGTAAGTTGATTTAGTCTATGTTACAAATTCACATATATGTATGTTGGTTCAGTCTAAGCTGCAAGATCACACCTATGATATCCATGTTGATTATTTTGCAAGTTCACACCTATGATGTTCATACTGACTATGCCGATGATGCCAAGTTTACGCCTATGTCATGCTTATGTTAATAGATTGCTTTATGTCAATTTTTTGTACGTTAAATTAGGCTAAGTTTTTAGCCTAATATTATATGCCAAAAATCATGCGAACGAAAAATTAGGCTAAGATTGTTAGCCTAATATTTAGACGGGGTAACGTTGGGAAAAATTGGAAATTATAGGAGACTTGGCATGAAACTTGCCTTGAAAACTTGACACGAACTTGACATGAAAACTTGAACATGGACATGACACTAGAATGAACTTGAAAATGGCCAACTCGAGGTTAGGTTGAGTTTGCAGTGTAAATCTGCCCAGAACCGCCCGGCAAATCCAGTGACTGCAGACAATATGATCCAATGTGAGTAGTTGGTCATATCGCGCTTGAAACCTGAGGTTAGACTGAGTTGTGGTGTAAATCTGCCCGGAACTGCCCGGCATATCCAGTGACCACAATAACAGGTCTAATGTGAGAGGTTGGGGTGCATTAATGAATTAATGCCACATGACAGGGTTAAGTCATGAACATGAAAGACAACACTTAACCAACTTGAGACATGATTGGTAGGGTTAGGTCATGAACTTGAACGACAACACCTAACCAACTTGACACCTGAATTGTAGGGCTAAGTCACGAACTTAAATGACAACAGTTAGCCAATTTGACATGCTAGACTGATAAGGGTTAAGTCTCGAATTTAAATGACAACACTTAACCTATTGGACGGAAACCCTAGTTACGCGGCCCGTTTCAGCAGTAACCCACTAGATGTATCATGGTACCCTGGGACTAGGCAGGGTGGGGCACGATTACTGGGTTGATTGTATGCGACCAGAACGACGGCTGTGTGGATGCGCTAGTGTAGGTTCTAACAGAGTGCGGGCGTGCACGCACTATGGAGCAGAAAAAGCAGGCATTGGGCATCAGTAGGTTTATGTGTGCATTCTTGATTCGTGTCGGTGGTTGGCACCATAGAGCTTGATACACTCTATAGTGGACCTAGCACAGGTGACTACATTTGTGATTGGGCCGTATGACACAGACACACAACGAGCTAGAACTTGTAGGGAGCCGATCGAGTAGTGGATCGTTCCGTTGGACCCAGTAATGGCTCATTCGTGATATGGGGCCAAGGGATCATTTCATGATTAATATAAGACATGGGTTTGGGATTCTAGTACAGTTGATGCAGCGAACCTTGAATATGTGATACTATACTTGATTTATACTTGATTTATCATGTTATCTTAGTCTATCTTGCCATCTTGACAGCATCCTTATGTTTACTTTCAGTTTATACATGTCATGTTACCTTTATCTGTTTTTATGCTGAAAGTCACTTGGACTTACCAGTCTTTATGACTGACCCGTTTTCTTTCGCCTCTTTTTCTTCCGTTTCCCCCCAGGTTCTCAGGGAGGAAACTCTAGCACTTAGCTTGGATTCCATTGGCTTTTGGTTCAGCTCATGTACGGTTTGATCTTGAGCTATGCTATGGCTGCATTTTCTGCTACCTTTGGGGAATTAAGCTACTTTTGATGTTTTAAGTTTATGCTTCTTTGTTTATGCAAGACAGAATTTGTTGTAATGAATGAAAAGGCTTTGACTATTTTGAAAGTAATGAAATTTATCTTTTGATTCTTCCGCTGTTTTATTTATATTCTGTCTTGTAATATTTCTATGTATGTTTACCTAGATAATGCTCCACCAAAGCTAGTGCCTTCCCTTTGTGAGTGACCCTAGCTGAGGTGGAGTGTAACATTTGGTATCAGAGCAGAAGGTTACCAGACTGGGAAAAAGTTTTAAAAACCTACTAAAACTATTTTCAAAAATCTGTTTACAAAGAAGCATTTATCAAGAAAAGTTTTATTTTTAAGGCTATTCCCCAAAAGCCATTAGCACTATCCTTTGTTTCCTTGTTTGAACCTTTTTTCCTTTCTTTTCTCCATCTGTAGTCGCAGTAGTTTTACCTGCGGCTAATCTTCTTTCTAGCTTCGTAAAGGGTTTTCCGTTTGATGGAGATAGTTTTCATGAGGCTTGTTAACAGGTTACATAGGAAAGGTTTGAGTGATAAGAAAGAATTTAAGGCGGACGAGTCTCATAATAAGAAGGTTGACTTCAAGAAGGGAGGCAACAAGAATGGCAAGAACAACAACAACAATACTAACAAACCATGTGAGACAAGGAAGTGCAGCTTTTGTGGCATTACAGGACATCTAGCTAGAGACTGTAGAAGAAAGAAGAAGATGAAGATGGGAGCATGCTTTCAGTGTGGTGATACTGGACATATCAGCAAGAACTGCCCTAAGAAGCAAGGGCAAGCCCCACAGGCAGGACCTTCTGGGGGTACATCTTTAACTTCTTCTCCTAGATGCTTTATTTTATCTTGCTTATCTTCTCAATCCTATCTTGAGAACCTTAGGTAGAACCTTTTTGGATGTAAACATGTGCTTGAAAACATGTTATGGTTGATGTTTGCAAATGGTTGCAAGTGGTTGCTCGTGGTTGCATAACACACATTAGGCACTAGATCGGCTCAGACACATTTTCATATTGCATATGCACGAGTGTTTATACTTGTTTATGGATGAAATTGAATGTGTTATCATATGAATGTTGCATATGGATGAATGTTTGTGCACACATATAGTGTTTATATGGCTAGGACTATTCGCATACATGTTGGACTCATGGCACTAAGACATATTTTGCATTAAGAAGATCAATCAGGCCTGATCATTTGCATTAGATAAGAAACATATACACACGCTTTCTGCATATGTTCATACAGCATTAGAAATCTCTTAAGGATAATGGATGCCTATGATTGATGATTGAGTAGATGGATGATTGGATGGTAGGACACATTCTTCTTAACTTGAAGATTTCGGGGACGAAATCCTTTAAGGAGGGGAGAATGTAACAACCCGTATTTTTATAACATGTTAAAACAAGAAATAAAGGCATAATTAAATTTTAAAGTCAGAATCAGGGGAAAGGGGTTACGCCATTGCGTTCGTCTCGAAATTTTACATGAAATAGAGTCCGAGTTTTCGAAAATCGGAGTCTGGATGAAGAAGTTATGGCCTGTACAAGTTTCAGCAGTTTTCAGGCTGCACTGGACCAGGGGGTCGACCATAGGGTCGACCTACCCCGCTAGATTGACCATAGGGTCGACCTACCCCCCAAGTCGACCATAGTGTCGACCTCCCCCCCTTAAAGGTCGACCTGGTCGGCCTGTTTTGACCCAGAACCTATTTTTGAAGCCTGAGACATGTTTTGATGGTCCGGATTGATTCTAGGGTTAATCTAAGGGCCTAAACTAGTTTCTACCCCTATTAATACATCCTAAGACCTAGCCTAATTCATACAAATCATTCTTACACTGCTATGCTACAAATTCACCTCTTGAACCATGGTCGTCGCCTCCAAATTAAAGCTTAAGCATTCAAACTCGATTTAAATCAAAGATCAACGCTTCTACAACAATTCAAGAGAATAGATCAGTGACACCGCAACAATTCGACGACTAATTTCTAGACTTGACTTCTAAATTTCTTAGACCACGAACTGTAAGTTCCAGTTACTTTTAGATAAAAACTATAAATCTAATATGGGCATGCTATAAATTGGAATTGATTTATGTATGATTCATATCTATTCTTGTTTTCTTCTTGGATCTTGACTATTGGGAATATTGCCTACGACGTTAAAACTATTGTTAATGGCCTAAGACTATGCCTATGACTGTGGACATAATATTTTGCCTATGCCTATGACTATGATGGTGAACATAAGACTATGCCTATGACTATGACGGTGAACATAAGACTATGCCTATGACTATGATGGTGAACATAAGACCGCCTATGACTATGAACAATAAGACTATGCCTATGACTATGACAAGGACAAATTGTGACTAATTACCTAAGATTCATGACCATGAGGTTATTTACTAGTATTATAACTTTGAAATTGTATCTAAGCTTGATTTTCTTTATTTATCCTTGGATCTTGATTTTGGGGATTTTTCTATTCTAGATCTATCCACGTTCTTGAAACTAGATTATTATTCAAACCTTTTCATGATCAATAATGTTATCAGATCTATATGCCTGCGATGCTTTAGTCAATTTTGTTATGTTATGCCTTGAAAATAGATTGATAATAGAACAATGTTTATTATGTTATATGTGGAATTGAATGATATTGATCTATACCTGTGGTTCTATTTTATTATCATATTGAATTGGGAATTAATGAACAAGTTTATTCATATGTATATGAACTTGAAATATAACCCGTGATGACAAGTTGTGCAGTTTATCATGTTATGCAAGTTTTAGATTGTGAAATTATATCACATATGTGACCAAATGTTAGATCTACATGTTCATGTGTATATGTTAAACCTATGTCATATTTCAAGTTCACACTTATTCATATGTTCGTGATTGATTTGCAAGTTCACATACATGTAAGTTGATTTAGTCTATGTTACAAATTCACATATATGTATGTTGGTTCAGTCTAAGCTGCAAGATCACACCTATGATATTCATGTTGATTATTTTGCAAGTTCACACCTATGATGTTCATATTGGCTATGCCGATGATGCCAAGTTTACGCCTATGTCATGCTTATGTTAATAGATTGCTTTATGCCAATTTTGTGTATGTTAAATTAGGCTAAGTTTTTAGCCTAATATTATATGCCAAAAATCATGCAAACGAAAAATTAGGCTAAGATTGTTAGCCTAATATTTAGACGGGGTAACGTTGGGAAAAATTGGAAATTATAGGAGACTTGGCATGAAACTTGCCTTGAAAACTTGACACGAACTTGACATGAAAACTTGAACATGGACATGACACTAGAATGAACTTGAAAATGGCCAACTCGAAGTTGGGTTGAGTTTGCAGTGTAAATCTGCCCGGAACCGCCCGGCAAATCCAGTGACTGCAGACAATAGGATCCAATGTGAGTAGTTGGTCATATCGCGCTTGAAACCCGAGGTTAGACTGAGTTGTGGTGTAAATATGCCCGGAACCGCCCGGCATATCCAGTGACCACAACAACAGGTCTAATGTGAGAAGTTGGGGTGCATTAATGATTAATGCCACATGATAGGGTTAAGTCATGAACATAAAAGACAACACTTAACTAACTTGAGACATGATTGGTAGGGTTAGGTCATGAACTTGAACAACAACACCTAACCAACTTGACACGTGAATTGTAGGGCTAAGTCACAAACTTAAATGACAACATTTAGCCAATTTGACATGCTAGATTGATAAGGGTTAAGTCTCGAATTTAAATGACAACACTTAACCTATTGGACGGAAACCCTAGTTACGCAGTCCGTTTCAGCAGTAACCCACTAGATGTATCATGGTACCCTGGGACTGGGCAGGGTGGGACACGATTACTGGGCTGATTGTAAGCGACCAGAACGACGGCTGTGTGGGTGCGCTAGTGTAGGTTCTAACGGAGTGCGGGCGTGCACACACTCCAGAGCAGAAAAGGCAGGCATTGGGCATTAGTAGGTTTATCTGTGCATTCTTGATTCGTGCCGGTGGTTGACACCATAGGGCTTGATACACTATATGGTGGACCTAGCACAGGTGACTACATTCGTGGTTGGGCCGTATGACACAGACACACAACGAGCTAGAACTTGTAGGGAGCCGATCGAGTAGTGGATCGTTCCGTTGGACCCAGTAATGGGTCATTCGTGATATGGGGCCAAGGGATCATTTCATGATTAATATAAGACATGGGTTTGGGATTCTAGTACAGTCAGCGAACCTTGAATATGTGATGCTATACTTGATTTATCATGTTATCTTAGTCTATCTTGCCCATCTTGACAGCATCCTTATGTTTACTTTCAGTTTATACATGTCATGTTACCTTTATCTCTTTTTATGCTGAAAGTCACTTGGACTTACCAGTCTTTATGACTGACCCGTTTTCTTTCGCCTCTTTTTCTTCCATTCCCCCCCCTCCCCAGGTTCTTAGGGAGGAAACTCTAGCACTTAGCTTGGATTCCACTTGCTTTCGGTTCAGCTCATGTACGGTTTGATCTTGAGCTATGCTATGGCTGCATTTTCTGCTACCTTTGGGGAATTAAGCTACGTTTGATGTTTTAAGTTTATGCTTCTTTGTTTATGCAAGACAGAATTTGTTGTAATGAATGAAAAAGGCTTTGACTATTTTGAAAGTAATGAAATTTATCTTTTGATTCTTCCGCTGTTTTATTTATGTTCTGTCTTGTAATATTTCTGTGTATGTTTACCTAGATAATGCTCCACCAAAGTTAGTGCATTCCCTTTGTGGGTGACCCTAGCGGAGGTGGGGTGTTACAGTTCTAGACTTTGGTTGTGATTGTTTATTACTTTTTTCTACCATTAGAGATTTCACGGGTGAAATCCTTCAAGGAGGGGAGAATGTAACACTATGAGATTTAATAACAAAATAAATTTATGAAATTTTCTAAATTTAGCTGCCAAAGTTGTACCATTGAGTCCGCGGTGATTCTTTGGATAATTTTCATATATAACTTGTTAAAATATGAATTAAAACGTAAGAGTAATGAGAGCATCATGATATAAAACACTAAGCTCATAACATAAGTTAAAATTAATAACAAGCCCATCATGAGTCGACTCGCCATGGGGCGGTCGACCACCCAAGGGTTGTGGGTCGACCCGCCCTCTTGACATGGCCTAAAATTTGTGCGTGTTGAAATCGTTCGCTCTAAAATCTTGTAATCTGGAATGTTGATTTTTGAAATAGAGGGTCAGATGAGGGATTGTGATGTGGTCAACCCAGATCTAACCAAGCTAATCTTATGGTTTGAAATCCTTTAACACGTCTATAAATAGAACCCTGGGCTAGCATTTCATTTAACTAGTTTTTTCTTCCTCTTGGCTCCCTCTTAATTGAGGTGGGATCTAAAACTATATATTTTCTAAGAAGAAGAACATAAATTAATAACATTAGAAGGTCTGGAAATGGGAATCCGAGAGGGCTACATGCATGGACATAGGACGACAGCAGAGTGGAACTTAGTATTTTAGAATTTGAATAGGATAAATTATAGAATTGAAAATAGTTATAGTTTACAATGTTTAAATTTCTAATTTATTTTCATCCTAAGTATAATATCATCCTATTTAGTTATTCTTCATTCTACTATTCATTCATAGTTATCTAGATTTCTTTTACAAATGTTAATGTAGTTAATAATTCTGTAAATGTTAGAGTTAATAGGTATATTTAATCCTTTAATTGTTAGAAAAATAATAGAAAGAGAGTAGTTTTCATGAAATAAAGACTAATTATAGAGACACATAATTTTCATAAAAAACCTAAAAGCATGTAAAACTTGTAGATCTGTAACAAAAAGAAAATGAACTGAAAAGAGCAAGCCTTGGGGACTTACAAGTAAAATTTTGACGTGTTTTATAGTTAAAAGAAAACGTTAAAAAGAATAATACATATTACGATGATAGTTCATGATAAAATAGGGACTATCATGAAGTGGAAAAGGCATAAAAGGAATAAAATATCATTATAATATGTATAGTTAGGGCCCATGCCGGCGGTAGACATGCATACTGATTAAGGTAAATAAGTGTCCAATATTCTCAATAACAGGTACTGACGATGGGAGCATGACAAGGTTATTGTTTGTATGGGCTCATACCCAAGGCACATTAAACACACGTGCCGATTAGGGTAAATAAGTGGTCTGGACCCATACGGGCGACATTTGAGAAATGTAATGCCGATTAAGATAAATAAATGGTCAATAAGGGGATGAAGTGTGCACCCTTAATTATGGTAAATAATCTATTGTTGCATCCAGCTCTCGATAGATGTCCATCAGGTGGGTCTGTGAGTGATGATTTGTATGGTACGATTTCACGTCGAAGCGGGTTTCTGTTCAGTATAAAGGGAAATTACCATCCTAGTCTGATTGTAGAGAGTGGAGACCGACCATTTGGGTAGAAGTAGGAATAAGTCCTAATAGTACTTTTATTGTAGAAATTACAGTGTAAACAATCAATTAGGAAAACAATATAAGTAATCATATTAGGTAATACACAGACACTTTACCTTGTAACACTAGAACTATCCTCAAGTATATTATCTCTTAACTGTTCAATTTCTAATAGTCACTTCCGTTCACCATACGATATATCTGACTTATTATTCATTCCTTTCACTCCTATTAGGCTCACTGGATAGAGGGTAATATAAGCAGCTTGGATGGTTCATCCTAGAGTTCTTATTCTCTTTTTGTTAATGTATTTTTTTTCTTTTTGTCATTCTATCTATTTTTTTATGTTGGAACTTGAGGAGGGATGCTTCTTTTGTTCTTTTATATGGCTTTTAAGACTGAGATTGTATAACAATTGAGTTGTTATGAATTTTTTTTGAGTAAAATTTTAATAATAAGTTGTTTTATTCGGGAATATTTCGACTGAAATCGTTTTTATGTCTTATGGATCTTGGTCTCTGTAATAGTTTTATTATACCTAGGTGCCCCACATTTCTCTACATGACTCGTTTGGGGTCTACAAGGGGCGTGGAGCAGCATTTTTAACTATTTAGGTACCCTTGCTTCAGGGAGAAGGCAATTAATAAGTCAAAATTCAAATAAGTCTAATACCTATAGTCTATCTTTCATATTCAAACTTCTTAATCAATATTTATCGATAGTGCAAAATCGTCGAAAATTCCTTATTTCAACCCAAATACCTACGTTTTAACATGACTTATTTATGTTTAAATTTACCTTGATCATTTTCCAAAACATGCTTTCTTAGATTTACAAAGCTTTTCATACTTGGATTATCTATCCTAATTACAATTCCATATGAACATCCATGGTCAAACTATAAAATTCTAATCACCACATGTTCATATTCAAAATTTTAACAATCTTAATTAATTTGTTTATGGAAGATCACAAATGTTTTAACAGTTTTGGTCTCCTAATTTATTATCCAAACCGTAGCATATTTATATTTATATTTCAAAACAAATCCTTTTATACTCAAAGCATATTACTTTTCAAAATCAAAATCAATTTATGCGAAAGTTCGCTCCCTAGTGTATAGTACTCTCAAAACTCATTCTAGGGTTTACTACCCCTATCTCTAATGAGTTACTCATTATAGGATATTTCTAATCCTATCTCTAATGAGTCATTTCCACATGTTCTAAAGAGTCTAGCCCAAAGATTTGTATAAACCAATGCTCTTATACCAATTCTGTAATGGGTATAGGCTTTTCAACCATCAACTAGTGGGTAACGCCCATTGTGGCATACAATGGTACCTCGGAACTTGATTTTATGGCTACCCTCTCGAGTTCACGACCAACCCTAAACAAGGACATGTAGGGGTAATAGTCTCCTGCTCGGCACCAAACACAAAGCGAGAACCCCCTATCATGTTGCCTCAAGCTAAACTAAATTCGATCCCGGTCTTTCTGAATAATCACCGAAATTTAAAAATTATTATGGATTATATCAGATCTTAATCAAGTCTTCCTTCACTCAAATTGGGTTAATTACAAATCTTTCTTAACTCTTTTACCTTTAACAAAATTCATATTTATTAATCTTATAAATCCAATCTTTATTCCTTAAGAATCAAAATTTCGTTAATTGGAACTTAACCATGGTTGCCTACTTTAAATCTTTCCTTTTAAAACTTATAAATCTTTTCTTTTTAAAACATACCTTTTTAAAACCAAGGGTCATTGAGACTTGTAGGTCTTAATAGTCATTCTATATATCTTTACTTATATTAAACCAATGTTTTCGAAATCTTCCTTGATTAACATGATTTTTAATCCAAACCGATTGACATCAAATATAAGATTCGTATAGAAATTGGATCAACTTATATTTAATACCAATTCTCATAGTCAACAATTACTATATGCAGAATACAGTGATATAAATATCTTTCAATTTACCCATATAATATATGTCTAAACCATGGAATCCCATGTCAAATATACGTAGATTTTTTTTTTATTGAAATCCGTCTTATTTGAATTTCAAAAAACTTTATCTTAATCAAAAGAGTAATCAAAACCATTTGATATAAGAATTGGATAGTAAATTATATCATCTCATATTCAAAATTAATTTCTGTATTCAACCGATACTATAAGCGGAATAGCGGTAAATCTATCTTTTAAATTCTTCGAATAGTATAAGTTGCATCTATGGAATTAATATCAACATTCGATGATCACTTCCAACCATTTCCAATTGTGTTAATAAATGGAAAACCTTTTTATCTTAAAGTAAGCTAGATTTTATTTAAAACTTATATGTTTAAGTACTATAAACTTCCAAAAATATTTCGTTAATTATTTAAAAAAATGTTTGTTTAAGATTCAGAAAAACAATCAGTAAGTTTAAAACTTCAAAACATACTATTTTAGAAAAACCTTACAAAAAGCATTGCAAAAGTGTTATAAAAGTGTTACAATTAAGCTAGTTTGATCGAAATAACCTTCTAATTACCCAAAACTCAATATTTCCAATTCAAATCACTTTAAAATGATTAATTATGATTTATCAATTTTTCCCCATGTTTTTAATATTTTTTATAAAGTCGTTTTATTTGGTTTCCAATTACAGTCACTGAACTGCAAAACCGCGATTTTACTTGAAAATAGAATTGATCATAACTTGAAATCTATACATAAAAATTTGAAATTTTACTTTTCAATTAAAAACCATTGTCATCAAAAAGTAAACTTTTTTCGTTCCACGTAAATACAATTTAAATTCCATTAGTTATAAGCGTTTAAAGTTTATGGTCAAAATTCGCGAACTACCGCAGTGCGACTAGTTCTATTCAGACTATATTACAACTTAAAATAAGATAATTCATTCATTTGATCTCAAATATGATTATAACCTTTATAAACTTATAAACTCGTTTATAACAATATTTTCTAAAATTTCACTTCAAATTTAATTTTAAATCAAATTTGAATATTACAGTACTAACAAAATATTATTATTATTCAAAAATTAATCCGATGAACTTCAAACTTTGCAGAAATCAAACTGAATATTATTTAAGACTATCGGAATAATCAATTTGAGTTTAAACCATCATCTATATAGCTAACTCAACTTCTAATTTTGGAATTCGCTATTCAGAATTGATTTCAAACTTAAACATGCCATTTATAGTTAAAATTGTTTTCAAATATGTTTATACCTTTACAAAAGTTATTCATAAATAATTTAATTTCACTTCAAAACTATTTCGGATATCAAATTCCAAACTTTATTTTTGGACCTCATTCTCAATACTAAATTAATATAATAATCAGTTGAAAAGGAGACCTAACCAATCACCTGTATAATTCCATAATTAAAGTGTGATTGGTGTACAGTAACATACAAGTAGCAATTACTAATATATGAACATTCATAACAGCCATCAACAATATCATCAATACATGTTATTACCTACGTGCAAGCGTTACGGTAATCAAGGCTTATCAATGTATAATTGTTATTAACTACACAACCATTCCACTAACATTACATACATATAATTATCAACCATAATTAACCATATGTACAAACAAGTGTTAATAGTATCTCACCGGCATATTTGCTCCTTAAATTTTCACGGTAATAGAGCTTAGCTAGCTTACCGCTAAAGATCTCAAATAGACAATATTTCCCAACACCAACTTCTTTGATAAAATATAATATAATTTTATATGTATACATATTTCATATTTTTTTATAAATGGAGGGAGGATGGGGTAAGTGGGGTCGACAAGCGGTTAGTGAAGTGGGGGATACGAATAGAGCTTGGTGGGGTCATGGGTGGTGAAGATGGTGGCGTTGGGAGGGGCGGAGGTTCGGAGATGGGTAGTGGGGGTGTTGGAAGTGTTTTGGCCATGAAAGAAGGGGATGGGCTGAGGAAAAGGGGAGGGAAAGAAGAGAGAACAGTGGCGTTTAAAAGGGGAAGAGGAGGTTGGGGATGAGGGAGGTGGTCAGAGACACTTAACTGATCAAACAAATCATCTATCCGCGGTAGAGGATACTTATTCTTCCTTGTCACCTTATTCAATTCGCGGTAGTCCACACACAAACGAAGGGAACCATCTGCCTTGGTAGCAAACACAACTGGTGCTCCCCACTCAGAAACACTTCTTCTGATAAATCCCTTCTTCAATAGATCGCTTACTTGCACCCCGAGCTCTCGCTGCTCCCTTGGTGCCATACGACAAAGTGGCATTACTATAGGTCTGGCATCTTTCACTAAATCAATATGGAACTCAATCTCTCGGTGTGGTGCAAGTCCGGTCACTTCCTCGAAGACGTCTGGATACTTGCCAACCACGGGCACATCTGACAACTCATAATGCGGGATGTCGAGGGAATTTAGAAAACTAGCCATAACTCCGTCACTGGTAGACCACCAAACACTACCCTCCGCCCATCATCTGCTCTAACTGTCACCAAAAAGCCCTCACAGTCTACCACCACCTTGTATCTTTGGAACCAATCGAATCCCAAAATAATGCCAAACCAAGTAAAGCCCAAAACAAAGCAATCACAAACAAACATGCATCCATGACTCGATAAGACCACATTACGACAAATCATACAAAGGCTAGTCGAACAACCAATCGGGTTCGTCACTGCTAAAGGTATATCAACTATCTCGGGTTCCAATCCCAACCTATCTACCAGGTCACTAGATATGAAGTAACGGGAAGCTCCGGTATCAAACAATACTCGAACAGGAACATCATAAATAGAAAGCATATCTTGAATGACGACATTCTTTCCTTTCTCTGCCGCAATTGGGGCATTCGGCGAAGAAGGAACAACATTGATAGCATATGCTTTCACAATCTTCTTTTCTTTAGGGGGTTGCAGACACTTATCCTTGTGATGTCCCACTTGGCCACAATTGAAGCACTTCCTATCCGCTGGCTTGGCCCGACATTCTTTGGCATAGTGGCCTTTCTTACCACAGTTGAAGCACTCAACGTCTTTCTTATTCTTTTTTACTTCTGGCCATCCTTTGTCTGATTCTGCTTTCTCTTATTCTGAGAACCATTCTTGCCTCCACTGCTTACTTGCGGCTTTGACTTGGGGTATAGACTCTCCGATCTCAAAGCTTTCCCCACAATCGATTCAAACGTCTCATCGATGTGGTTAATAAGCCTTTCCCCCAAGTACTGATCCAACCTGTTACGAACTTCTCATTCTTCTTCTCGGGAGTATCAATAAGGGATAATCCATATTTCGACAGAGTATCGAACTCCGCAATGTACTCCGAGACTGCCCTACCATTCTCCTTAAGCTCCAGAAATTTCCTAAACAAATCTGACTTCTGGGCAGCTGGGATGAACTTATCACTGAATCGGGCCTTAAACTGATCCCATGTAACTTGATCCTCTGGAGTAGCTGCCTTAATAGCATTCCACCAATTCATCGCCCATCCGTGCAGCTGACGGGATGCTAACTTCCTCTTCATCGCATCCTCGATACTCAAGTCTTCGAAGATATGCTCACAGCTATCCAACCAATCCTGAATTTCTGTGGCTGATTCCGTTCCGTGGAACGGCTTTCCACCAAGACTAGTGTAATCCTTGCAAAGCTTGGCGAAATCGGCTCTAGGCGCCTGCACTGCTGCACCACCACCATTAGCAACATTAGGAACTGCCGTTTGAACATCCCTAAGCATCTCTCTCATGAAGTCAGTGAACATAGTCCCCATGTTTGGAGCATTCCCATTATTGGCTCCTCTACCATCACCCCTCGTATATTGGCTCATCGTTCAATCTGTAAAGAGAAACGATTAACAATCCCTTTTGTGGTGTCAGTGCAGTGTGACTTCATTCTTAGCTATAATAATAGTGTATATATATAGCTTTTAAAAACCAAAATAATCACAAATACGCGCTCTCATATACGTATTATCTCTCTCTGGTGTCTTTCCCTAGATTAACTACGCAACCTAGAGCTCTGATACCAAATGTGATGGCCCGCTCCGCACCAACCGACATTTCCAATGAAAGTGCACTGTGCTGATGTCCAACCATCACGGGACGGTCGCCAAAGAAAGGAAAGGTAAGGAATTTGAACTAACAAGGAACCTGTAGAATGTCTCACAGCGCATGGAATAAAATATAATAATAACATACTTGACATAAAACAGGTGAGACAGTGCATAAGCTGGAAACTAAACCATAATCATCATAGCAGCGGAAATCCAAAATACAGCTTATGATCCATAACCATTATTACAACTTCAAAATACTGTCTCTAAAGCAAAAGAAAGGAGAGGCACACTACTAATGCCCAAAGCAGTGACCATCAACAACACATGGAGAATATATGTAGATAATACGTAGGAGCCTCCTGCTCGCCTCCGGATCAGCTACTCGTGCATAACCAGCTAACTTGTCTCTAGTCTGCCCGTTTAAGAGCATCCAGAGTAATAAGAAGAGACATAAAACTATGGGTCAGACAAAAGTCTGGTATGAGTGATAAGCAGCAAAACAGAATAATAACAGGTATACTAAACCATACCTGGACCTGCAACCAAAGAGTTAGCACAACATACCGCTCAATACTCTAAGGTGCCACTAAACATATGGTGTAAAGAATACGGGGGTGGGGGTGTGCATGACATAGTGATGGCAAACAATCAATCATAGCAACCATCATCACATCTCTCACTCAGTGCGTAAAGCATACGATATTTACCACTTTGATCACCCAATGCCTTGCTATGATCACTCTGCCCCGTGGAGTCATAACGACATCACTGCACCGATCCATAGCCACTAATCCTTTGCTATGTCCACTCTGCCCCATGGGGTCATGACAACCCCACTGCATTGGCTCATAGCCTTGCTACAATCACTCTGCCCCATGAAGTCATGACAACTTCACTACACTGATTCGTAGCCAATATTCGTCTTTCTGTGGTGAGTCAAAGCTATAGACGTCGATAACCCCTAAGCACACATCCGCAGCATAGTCCAATCATGGAGTCAACTCGTTGGTTCCCAACTGGATCCTAAGTGCAAACTTCCTATTTGGACTTCCTTTGCATCTCGGGTTTTGGTCGAATTGGAGTTGGTCTTCAGAAGAGTCGTCGCGTAATCGCAGCTCCAATCCGGTTCGGTTCGGTTCTCCTTCATTGGTACGGTTCGGCTTGCTCCACTTCCTGGCCATCCGGTTCGGTTCGGAGCTTCCATGTCACTTGGGTTCGGCTATCTCACTATGTTGATTCGGTTCGGTGCTTCTGCCTTAGTTCGGTTCTGCCTTTCTTTCCTCCAGCTAATCCGATCTGATCCCATGTCCAGCTTTAGTCCAATGCCAACTCCAACCCTTATACAAGAGGCCTTCCTTTTTGCCAAGCCCTCATTCTTGTACTAGGTTCCGATCTGGTTCGGTTCTCTGCTTAGTTCCCCGATCCGACCCGAGCCCCCTAACCCGATCTGATCCGAAACCCTGCACTACTTCTTACAACTTTTCCAGCGACTGTTTTACGCCATACGACGCCGTTTTAGACATTCTAACTCTTCTAATCAATCACAAAGCATATCATACAGTCATAGCAACATGTATAATCAACCACAAACACCAAAACAATAATTTGATAGGTTAAAACGAATCAAACATAGCCAAAATCCCATATTTTCCCTTAATCATGTTTAAGCATAACTAATGATATGATTAGCAAAACTTAACCAAATTAACCAATTTTTCCAATAGAGGCCTAAAACAATATTTCGAAATTTATGAATATTTTTTCCAGAATTTAATCATGTTTAAATTCTCTAATTAACACTAATTACCCTTAATAAACCATAATTAGTGAGGAACGATGCAAATCACTCACCTTGGCCACAAATTAACTTTAAATCTGAAATAATCTATGTTATAGCACTGTTTCCAAAGCAATACAGCAGCTCTATTCCCAATCCTATGCTAATACTCTTCAATTTGATGTAATTTAGCCAAATCTTCAATTAGAAAGTGGTTTAGAGGTGTTTTAGATGTTGGAGGTCATTACTTAGTTGAGAGGAATGATAAGTGGCAGTTGAAAAATGAGAAAAGGGTGTTCTCTAAACCCTAACAGCCCTTAAATACTCCAAAACCCGAAATCCACCTTTGGGCCTAGCTGTTAATTACCCAATTAAGCCCGGTTAAGCTGTTTTTCACCTTCTAAACCTTAATTCGGCATATCTCCCAAACGGTAAGTCCGTTTTTCACATATGACCGCTCTACGAAAAGGTAAACCATCATTCGGACCAAATGGAAGTGGTTTTAGGTCAAAACTCCTTTCCAATCAAAAGTTATGGCCGAAACAAGATCAGCTAGGGGCAAAATGGTCATTTGAAAATCGGCAAAAATCATGAACATGGGAAATGACCCCAATAGTCGTCTCCCAAAGTTGCATAACCATTCGACTTCGTATGAGAAAGAAATAAATATTCTACGATCCTTTGATGCGTAGAATGCGGGTCGTTACAGTAAAGGTGAGTGATTTTGAAACATAACTTAAGGATTTTTACGAGTTAACCTCCCCAAACCAAAATTAATTCTACTTAATCATCACTTTAATTATTTCGTAGCTAATCATATAAAATTAAGATTGTTACATAAAGACTCATACAAAGATTTAGTGGAGGCTGAGTTTGGTGACTTGAGGTCTTTGTTGGAGCCGAAAGAGATTGCCATTGCCGAAGTCGGAGGAGAGATCGATGGGTCGATCATGCAAGAAATGGTTGAACAACAACAAGATCAAACCGTTAGCAAGAAGGAGAAGACCGAAGAAGAAGAAAAGATCGAGGAGAAAGCAGAGAAAGCTAAGATTGATATTCAATCTTTGGCTAGTATTCCTCTGTCCGGGGAAGAACAACCTAAAGAAGGTGGAGGAGCTGAGGGTGAAGAGGAAGAATCTGACTTCGGGAACGAATTTAAAGTGATGGTTCGCCGCAAGGCCATCTCACCATAGGAAAGAAAGGGTACAAGCGATGGTGGCAACATGAGTCGGAAGAAGAGAAAGAAGATGGCGCTAAGAGTAAATAGCTAAAGAAGAAGCCTGGGGAAGGCAGATAGTAATTACTGAGTGCGACTTTTGGTAATGAATGCATTTTTCATTTTGCTAGCCGAGTTTATGCGAGTACGTCCTTCACTTTTTGTTTCGGCTTATAATATTTGTAGCTTTTTGGCTGAACGCCATTGTGAATAAAAGTTGGGTTTTAGTTTCATTCTGTGTGAATTTTCCTAAGTGTCTAAGTTTGTGTACTTCCATTAAATGTACTTGGTAACTCGTCGTTACACTTAAACTTTGGTTGGATGCTCAAAAAGTTTGAGCACTAATTTAATGAACCACTCTCAAAGCCTCCTTTTGATCATAGCTTCAAGTCATGTGGTCTATTGTATTTGCAGTTCCACTCTCCAGAACTCCTTGCGGTCGTGGATTTAAGCTGTGGTGGACTTTGACTTCATAGCTTCACTCTCCAGATCTTCTTTCGGACATGATCTTAAGTTATATTAAAGTTTGGAATTCAACTCTTGAAATTTTTTTTCCAGATGTTATGTCAAGTTATCGTGGAACTTGAAGTTTAGGGTTCCACTCTTGAGACTTCCTTTCGGTCGTTAGTCTCAAGTCATGTGTAACCTAGAGTGGTGAGCCTTACTCTTAAGGTTTCTTTTGGATGTGATCTCAAGTCGTATGGTACTCTGAGATAGGGATCTTCACTCTCGAGATCTCTTTTTGATCGTTGACCTCAAGTCATGTATAGTTCAGAGTTAGGCATCATAGTTAGCCTTTTGTACTCACCTGCAGTTGGTTCGGGCTCAAGTTTGGATGTCGTTTTTTCATCGCGATAGAGCTGACTAAACGAACAGTCAATATCACATTTGCTTAGACATGAGTTGGATGCCCCAATACCTTAGGACATAGGGTCAGTGGTTGGACACTCGAGTCATGAGCTTTCAAGCTGTTTACACTCTGGCTCGTCATTTGTTCAAGACTCGAGTTAGTTGGTGGGTGATCGATTCACACCTATATTATTGGAACTCAGTGACGAATTTGGAAGAGTGAACTAATGTCAAGCTCCAAGGCACGTATTTTTTAAGTTTTTGACCACATGGTGCTCAAAGGATTGGGGCCGAGTTGATTGATGGACTCCTAAATAAATGTCGAAGCATATGCCGGTCATGTCACGCCCGCTCGGACTCACACTTGGTTCAACAAATCGAATACTATAACAATAAGGACTTCTAAATATGCCAAAGCGCGAATAGGTTATGTCACGTCCATTTGGATTTGTATTTCACTTAATGGATTAAAGCTAAGTCGATAGACGGACTCGTACGTATGCCAAAGCACAAGTAGGTCATATCTCATCCATTCATATTTATGCTTTTACTTTCAGCGTGAAGGGAAGGCTTAAACATTAGACGATTTGATTTCTCTCGTCATAATGACACTTGGCAGTCAATCGATGAATGACAAAGGTTTCTGTTAGCACTAAACATTGGGTATCAGCATGTTTCACACAAAGTTTTATCCGAGTCATTCACGTCACAACTCAAGTAGTATGTGAAAATAAAATCTATAAATGAAGAGTTTATCGAATTGTAAAAACTCCAAAACAAATGAAATAAAAGGCGCAATGCCGGTTGTATGAGCCACCTAATATCGCTAATGCTTTGTCAAGCTGGAAGTTGATCCTTGGGAATCTAGTTCATGATCAAGGTCCTTTCGGGTCGTCGCTCTTAATGGGCATTGGAGGTCTCTAGAGTTTCATTTGGGGGAGCCTGTTTGTACTGCTCTAGTTTTCTTTAATGGATGAGTCTTTCAATAATATCCTTTAGATGACAATAATCATTTGTATCATGGCTATACATTTCATGCAACTTGCAAAATTTTCCGTATTGTTTTCCCTTCTCCATCAATTCTCTAGGATCGGATTTTTGATACTGGACTGTGTTGCAAGTTTCAAGGTAGATGTTTTCAAAGGAGTTATTGAGTGGAGTGTAGTTATCATAAAATGAAAAACTTTGGTCACTTATTGGAATTCTTTTTTTGTCATGATTACGTTTACTGTTGCTGCCTTGATTGGAATTATTTTTGATGTTGGCGTCGACTTTGTTGGAGCTCTCTCCGATTTGCTTGATTGCCACATTTCTTTATAGAGTGTTATGTTGTAGATTATGCAGATCACACTCATTTGCTCAAATCTTTTGGGTCTCCTCCTGATGCGGGTACTAATTTGCTTTTTTGTAGAAGCATTCCAGTTTTTTGGAGGCTTTCAGTCAAACCATTCCCTAAAATCGGTTTCGGAGTAGCTGCCTTTAATGAGTGCTATAAGAACGATGTCCTTCTGGGGGTTCACGTGTTTTGTCAAGGCATTATTGAAGCTTTCCAAGAAGCTTCTGAATGATTTTTCAGTCCTTTGGAAGTTATTAGAAATATACATGATGTCATTGGGTCTAGTGATGTACACGTAGAACTGTTCCGCCAACTTTCTTGCAACTCGATCGAAAGATGATATGATTCTCGACGAGAATCAAGAAAACCATAAAAAGGCCATGCCTTCGAGGAACATAAGGATACACTTCATTGCATCTGTGGTGTGAGCCGAGACCATATGCCATTTGTATATATTGCAAAATCAAGCGACCCACATGACATTGTGAAAAATAAAAATTACAAAAGCAAGCATGAAATATCAAAAGAAATGTTAACACAGATGAGCAAAATACAAAAAAAAAAAAAAATGTTAAAGTACGTCCAAGAAGATAATCAAATTGGTGAATGATTTTTTTTTTTTTTTTTTTAATTTGAAATCTCAAGTTGAAGATGTAGAATTGAAGGTGAGAAATGAGAAACTTTACAGAAGAGTGGAATGAATAACGTTAGATGCGAAAAGACATAAAGCGTCCGACGCAAACACCCTATTTTCCATCAGTCGGCACAATGATCAATTCGCGTAAAATTGGCCATTGTTGCATCTTACATGTTGAAAATAGAAATGTAGCAAAAGAACCTCACAATGGGAATGGAAACTTGTCAGAGAAAGACAGTGAACCTCACCTCAGTTCAAAAGTAGATGATGGGATGAGCCTTGATCCCCTTTTTATACATCCACCTGTTATGCTTTTCCCAAAATTAACCTGCTAGACTGCTTCATGGGTCCATTGGATATTAAGATTGGTTGAGTTACACCCAAACATATTCGAAAACATACTCACCTAAAACAAATAAAAATCCCATTATCATCATTTATTTTCCTCAGAAACTTTCCTTGTTTTCCGGAGCTTGTTTTTCCTTCAAATTACTTTTCAAATCGATGTTCTTATTTAATTTTTCCTTAATTTCCTAGTGCTCGTAATTACAGAAAGTGGTTCCGCTGGTCCATTTTTCGGGAATGAAGGAATTTGTTCAACCATATTTGGATAAATTCGAGATATATTAGGAACGCGGATGTTTTATTTTACTTAAGAGAAATGATGTAATGTAGATTGAGTTGAGGATTTGGAGGAATCTCATTTTTTTTGGAAAGTTTCGAGGATACCTGGATCTGAAATATAGATATTTAAGCGATTTCATTTTGATTATTGAATTAGAATGGATCACGTAATTGGTGGAAAATTCAAGCTTGGTAGGAAGATTGGTAGTGGATCGTTTGGGGAGATTTACCTAGGTAATGTTTGTCTACTAATTTATGGATATTAGTTGGTTCCCAATTATGAATCTTCTTTATAATAATCGTGTGTTTTCTTTTCAATAATTTTCTCTGTAATTATTTTTGGTATAGGCGTTAACATACAGAGTGGAGAAGAAGTTGGCATCAAGTTGGTAACCACTAAACTTCCATTTCAGGCTGAAATATATGACCAAAATATAAGCTATGATTTCCCATTTTGTTGATCAAGAATTTATCGACCAGCTTAATTTCTTTAGACATCTGGTATCATTAAACAAACATACTTATATGTGCTCAGGTGGAACTTGATCGTGATATATTTTTTGCTTCAATGGAAGAGGATATTGATTTTTAAATTTTATGTGCTTTAGGAGTTAGCTTTTCTTATTTACATTGGAACCTGGATGCTTAGTAAAAAGAAAAGTATATCGAGTACTGCTTTTATTATAGCTTAATAGATTTGTGAACATGATTACGGTTGAATCTTTAGCTGAGAATATTACCTAGAACCTTGAGCATCCAATTATGGTAGATGAATTCCAAGCTTTTTTTTTTTGGGTCATATTAATAGTTAGTTATGTTACGAGACTTTATGGTATCATCGTGGTTGAAATGTTGCTTCGTGCATGTTCAAGTCTAGCATATTACCGTATGCATTATAAAATTTATCATCTCATCATTTGAACGTTCTTATTGACTTGTTGTAACTGCTTTGTTATTGTATCTCTATAATTGTATACTCAGATTAACTTATATTCAATAGGAATCAGTGAAAACAAAGCATCCTCAACTTCACTACGAATCAAAATTATACATGCTACTCCAAGGAGGAAGTAAGCTTGATCACTGGTTCTTAGTGTAACTTTCTGAACATTGTCCATATACTTGTGTGATGATTTTTTTTATATATGTTTTTTATGGATAATAGCTGGAATTCCTCACTTAAAGTGGTTTGGAGTAGAGGGTGAGTACAATGTTATGGTAATTGATCTTCTCGGGCCAAGTTTAGAAGATCTATTCAATTATTGTAATCGAAAGTTCACATTAAAAACAGTTCTCATGCTTGCTGATCAGTTGGTAAGTAATTTATGCTAGAGATATTCTTTTATCACTTTTTATATTAGCTTTTTGACTATTTTAGATTATCAATGATGTTTTTCTCAATAATAGATTAACCGGGTAGAATATATGCATTCAAGAGGTTTTCTTCATCGAGATATTAAACCAGATAACTTTCTGATGGGTTTAGGGCGTAAAGCAAATCAGGTACTTTAATTCTAGTGTATAACGAGGCACTGCGTATGTATTACATGACTGATTTGAATGTGTGCATGCATTGCTTGTCTGAAGTTTTAAAGTGATGGGAACCACATCCTTTTGTGCTATTATGGCGTGATGTTTATCATATAGTTGCACTTTGTTGTTATTAGTTATGTTTGACAAGGGATAAAATGTTTTGGACTTACCAGTTTAGACATCCATCTGAAATTTAGTTTGACATATTTGACCATTATCTTATAACAATGAGGACTCTTTGGGTGAAACAATTCATTATTTTTGTGCTTACATTCACATGCTCTTCAATATTCAAGGTTCTTTGATTGCTTGGTTAACCAAACTATCATGGAAGTTCTATTAGAAACCTAGTTATTTTTATACCTGATACAGAATTATGCTTATGAGACTATGATTCCAGGTTAACATTAACTAGTTTGACATCTGAGTGTTATTCGTACCCTGTTACTGATTCTCTTGAATTCCAGATGCCTATGTAACATAATTTTTGTCGTTTATATTTTTCTTTCATAAATGTTTTAAGAGATCAACGTATGTAGTCAATAATAGGTTGTGTACTTGTGTGTTGTCTTAGCAAGTACTAATATCCAGTATGTGCCTCCTCAAAGCAACTTTTGTATTCTTGGTTGATGAAGTACGGCAATTTTGATTACATATCAAACTTATCCTCTTGTAGTGTAATAATTTTATTTGATTTTTTGGCTATTTTGTTTGACAGGTTTACATAATAGATTATGGACTTGGGAAGAAATATAGAGATCTTCAAACACATAAGCACATACCATACAGGTGGAGTATCAAGAATAGTTCCCGACTTTTTTTTTGGTGAAAATATAATATCACAATTTAAACAAATGTAATTTGGTATACACTGTAAAATAATGCCTCAATATCTTGCCATTACTACATAATTGGATGTTTTGTAACTGTAATCAGTTCAGAATTTGCTAGCAGTGTAATTTGCAAATATAAAATGTGTTAGATTGGGCTATTCTTTTAGTAACTCTGTTATGCAGGATTAGATGATCTGAAACCATTGAAGCAAACAAAGTGTAGATTAAGAACCAAATAATCAGTACCTATACACAGCATTAGTTTTAATAAAACATAGTTAATATGCGATTTGTAGCTATATATAAAATAGATTCTGTTTTTATGCAATAATTGCCAAAATCAATGCGTTGTATACTTGTAAAGGAAAATCCAATATCAAACTCAGAATTCCACATTTGTAGTTTTACCCTAGTTTAGTTGCCCGCTTTTAAATTTATTAGTTTTAAATTTGAAGTACTATCTACAGGGAGAACAAAAATCTTACTGGGACTGCACGCTATGCAAGTGTAAATACGCATCTTGGAGTAGGTCGGTTTGTTTCACTTTAAAAGTATAATTGATAGAAAACAGTGATTTCACACCACATCATCATCTCATATATACATACATAACTATTATTCAGAGCAAAGCAGGAGAGATGATTTAGAATCACTTGGTTATGTGCTCATGTATTTCCTAAGGGGGAGGTTAGATATTTCACATAAGCCTTTATTGTTGTTTAGCATTCTTGTAGACATCTGAGGTTTGTGTGTGTGTGTGTGTGTATACATATTTTCATTAATTAACATTTTGCTACATTAGCTTACCATGGCAAGGATTAAAAGCGGGCACCAAGAAGCAGAAGTATGACAGAATTAGCGAAAAGAAAATGCTTACTCCTGTTGAGGTATTACAATTGGTCAAGTATAGTTTATGCTAATTAAGGATAATAACCTGTTTATGCTAATTGACAATAATAAGTTTTTTTTTTTCTTTTTTTTTTCAACACAATTTCGCTCACAGCCTTCTTCTTATTTTTAGGCTTTATGCAAATCATATCCATCTGAATTTGTGTCTTATTTCCATTACTGTCGATCATTGCGGTTTGAGGATAAGCCAGATTACTCTTATTTGAAAAGGCTTTTCCGCGACCTCTTCATTCGGGAAGGTATATTTGTTGTCTTTGCCTTGTTTTTTTATTCCTTAAATGAAATACTGTAGCTGTACAAGTGATTCTTTTCATACCTTGGTTAGTCTATATTGCATAGACCATCTCTTTTGTGTTTCTTCTCCAATTAAAATTAGTCATCTTCGTGTAAAATAAATTACATTTTATTTTCCTTCAATGGATTCAATTTTCTTTCGAACTCTACAACTAGACTAGTTCTGCAATTTAGTGTTTTCCTCCCTTTTCCCTGTTGCATTTTCTTATATTGGAATAAAAAAGTAGGTATTCAATTATTCGGTATGAAGTGAATGAGCTTTCATGCGATGCAACCTTTTTCTTCAAGATAAATATAACCTTGGGCAATATTGTATAATTCTCGGACTGAGTAAGTTCAGTTTAAAGCTTGCAAGTCTGTGTGCCATCAAGAGCATATATGCAAGGTGATCAAGTTATTTAGGGAAAGGAACTCCTATACAGTGCCAGCTTTGTATTCAGGAACAAGATAAATTCTGTTAAATCCTACACATATTAGCAGGATTGTCCATTGCTTATTTGCTTCTTGCTTCAATAGGTTATCAGTTCGATTACGTGTTTGATTGGACAGTCTTGAAGTATCCTCAAATTGGTTCAAGTGGTAAAGCACGGGTAAGGCTGTCACCCTATATCACATATCTTGCAATCATCTATTGTTATCTTCTTCACATTCTCAATTTTTTTCAGCCATCCAGCGGTAGACCAAGCGGAGAAGTCGGACAATCTCAAGAAAGAACAAAAGGTGTGTGTTATTTGATGAATGTATGAATAAATTTTGGTTGTAGTCAAATATACAGTCAATGTTTTCGACTCGTATATTGGTCTGCTAAATAAAAATTGGAAAGATTGATTGTTATTCACCCAGTAACAATCCATGGAACTGTAACTTGATCGCAAACTGAACTTCTATATATTTGAGCAGTGCGATACTGGTTTGGTTGCTTGAGACAATTTGTCTTTGGTTCCCATTTACAATGATAATTTATTTTAACTTCTAAAAAAGCTCTTGGAGTGCTTAATTACATACATACATATATAAAGAAAAAAAAAGGTTTTTTTTTTTTTTTCAAATTGATACTTCAACATGAACAACTTCTCATGTTCAAAACAAATTCTTGAATTATTTCGTGTCATATTTTAGCATAAATGCCAAAATATTTGGTTTCATTTGGAAGCATTTGTAATCAAGAGTGGTTAGATATATCAGTATGCAGTATATTAGATTTAATGCATGGAAAGAGGTCTTCTATTGTAGGAGTCCCAAAATATTTTGATTCTTTCTTAAGCACCCACACATCGTTTGCAAACACAAACATGTTTGTTTGATTTTAGAATGACCAACTGCACAGCTTTGGATTTTTCCTTTTGGTTTCTGCCTGAATTTTGTGAGTAATTTTTCTTGCAGCAAGCCAAGAAATACGAGATAAATTCTCGGGTGCAGTTGAAGCTTTTGCAAGGAGGAACGCAGACCGTGCAAAGCATAAAATTCATGATGATGCAGGAGGATCTTCTCGGGATGCTGTAAGTCATTTTACTCTGATATATTTTTTGCGTCTTAAAGTAAGCAAAAATGCTGCAAATAGTAAAATTAAGTTATTCTGCTTTAATCTGAATGTTTGACTACATATTGCTACTAGAAACTAACCAGTGTAAATGTACTTGGGAAATCCATTACTATATTTTCATGCAAGAAACATGCTCCTGGAAATACTTTTCTGAGCACTTCCATTTTCTTTCTTTGTGAAGTTACCTAACTTTTGTCTTGTAATTATTTTATTATTTTTGCCAAAGAAATCAATGCTGGTATGCAGCACCTGCATTTATAATACCTTACTTATCTTCTACCTACTGCAAGTAGAAAGATGAAGTAGAAGCCTCCAACCATTAGTTTAGTAAGACCGAGTTTTAAGTTTTTAACATGTATTTCAAAATGTACAGCGGAGGAGATGGTGAAAAACAATCATTTGCAAAATAGTTTTAATATGTAAAATTTGAAATGATTTTTTCCTTCTTGTTTTTCGTATTTTGGAAAATATCAAAAACTATCTTCTCACCTCCCCTTCTCCCTGTAGTTGCGATGCCCAGGATTTTCCAACCTCATCTCTTCTCCAATGACATTTTTAATACATATTGAAAACCCCAAACGCAAAACTCCTTTTCAAGCGGAACAGACTCTAAGAACCAGTTTGGTTAAACTTTGAGTTTTGCGTTTTCAGTATGTATCTGGAAAAACATGGGAGAGGATGAATGTGGTGGGAAAAGTCTTAACTAATTCAACAAAAGCAAAGAAGAGAAAGAAAGAAAGGAAATAGCTACAAAACCCAGTGCTTTTTCGAAAAAGAGAAAATAGGAAAAGTGGTTTTCAATACTGTGTTCAAACCATTTTCCAAATTTACTGTTTTGAAAACTTAATGCATTTCTGTTGCAACGAAAACCTTAAACAAAACGTGCCCTAAATTTTGAAGGACAAAGGTTCCATGAATCTGAAAAAAGGGACACATGTAATGTAGACATCATTACAGTATAGTAGTAAAAAAGTATTCACATTTACACCGTGTTATGCGTAACCAGGTAGACCTAGAAAAATCGCGTGCATCAGCATCATCGAGAAAGGGTAGTGCATCAAAGCGGTCGATAAAGCCAGGCGACAGCAGACTGAGCTCTGGTGAACACAGCGACTCACACCAAGTAAGCAGAGCAAGTCGCTTACTCTCAAGTGGTGGCAGCAATAGTCGAGCCACAACAGCTGCTGCTCAAAGGCTCCATCACTCCGGTGGCATTGAAACTGCCAATAGATCCACATCCCTTACTCGCAACACTAGGGGGGCTCATGATGATCCTCCTCCACATAGAAGCCTTGAACTTCTCTCTCTCGGTGGCAATAAAAGAAAGTAATTCTCGCTCGACCGTTATCCCCATCGGGGAACTACTATATATCTATTATCAAGAATACCCTTCAAAAAAATTTGTTTATATGAGACAGACATCATTCAAAGAAATGAAGACTAATCAAACTTGTGTGATGTTTATAATTATGTATACATGTAATTTGCTGTATCCCTGTAGAAGTAACATCTCCTGTATCATTGAAATACTCTTTGTGTGTGTTTTTGTTTCCCAAAATTTTCATCCTGTAAACAATTATTGATGATATCATTGAGACACTAGAACTGAAGTCGCCGAGTCTGGATATGCATCATTTTTCAAAATGTCCATGAGTATTTTACCTTTAATGGGGAAGCGATTGTGGTTATGTATCAAACTTTGTATCCATCGAAATTTGTTTCTGTTGTTTTTGATGAAATCGGCATTTTAAGTGAACGACGGTGTTGTTGGGTAAAACCAACTTATTACTCAGTACATTTCTACTGTGCAAGTACAGATGGTTGATGTAAAACCAACTTATTGCTCGGTTGCTAGAATGACTATTCCGGCGGCATGGTTGATTGAAGTATTACAATTTATCTTTATTATGACACTTTACCGTTATTGACGCTATGTTTGTTGTATTAAGATTTTCGTAGTAATTGATTTTAGGCTAATTCTAATCGTACACCACAAATTTCTATACATACACCAAAATGTATAATAAAATACTATACATTAAAAATTACTTTGCATACACCGTGTCTTTTACTAAATTATCCTTAATTTCATCTTTTTTGTCTACTCTCTTCCAACCTTGAATACAGTTACCCAAATGTAGAAATTCAATACATTAAATTGACTAAAGTTTAACTAAATGAACTTTAGTTCTTGCGATAGTAATGAAGCATCTTAGTTTTTTTCAAAACTTTCTAAGTATCAAAAGAATTTCTCAAATTTTAGAAAAGAAAAATCAGTGCACTTAAATTCTAGTAATTATTTGTGAATCTTGTCTTAATTGATATTTCAAGTTCCATGGTGAAATAAACCATCAATATTTGAATTAAATATCTAGTTTGCATCAAAATTTATTATTCATGTGGTTAATTTTTATTTATTACGTGCAAAATTCTAAAATAAGTAACTAGGAGGAAAAGGCAATTTAGTAATTGATTTTCACAAAAAAAATAATGGTGTGTGTTAAGTAATTTGTGGTGTATGAATAGAATTTGCCTTGATTTTAACTCCATTTTTTAATTATCATTATATCAACTTATTGATCTATTTTAGTTGATACTGTAATATCCTTAGTTCATCACAACATGTTTAAAATGGTGTGGAAGGATAACGCTCCAGCCTTAGATTTCAATGTTGGGGTGACTTAGAAAAAAAAGAGCATTATCACGAGGAATATCTTCAAAAGCATCTATAATTGCGATAGTAAAAACCAAATTAATATAATTGGTAAAATATCATTATATTGATTTTACCAATTTCCCGCCATTAAATTTACAGTTAGTTAACTGGACTAGCCCGCAACAAGAAAAAAAAAATAGAGTTCCAATATTTTTGTTAATCGCTTTGGATATTTGTTGAGTTTGTAAAGTCCAACCATTCAGAACCAGTCTAAATTTCTTTTGAATACAATAGTTAATTTATTTAATTTTACAAATAAAGTTTTACTTTATCCTATTTTGTACTACGTTTGAATATATGTATCATATACACAAATGTATGTGCATGTGCGACATAATAAAGTGTGCATGGTTTAACACACCCATATATAGGTGTTGAGATTTACAATGCAACAGACATATTAACTCCTCTCGTATTATATATATATATATATATATATATATATATATATATATATATACATACATACGTATATATATAGGTGTGTGTACGCGCGCGCGTGTGTGTTCCACTGAGCCACTAACGCGGACTACATGTGTGTGTTCCACTAGTGGAAAGGCGTTCCCTTGCCTGGTAAGAGGCCAGGGGTTCGAGGCCTGCCCTGAGCATCTATATCCCCATGTAAAATTAACCCGTTGTAGTGGAGGTATAAGAACTGCGTTAATCTGTACAAGGTTGTGGTGCGGACTGAGTTGCCCTACACCCTCCAGGATGGACGGTCCGTCGTTGTCTTCGGTTGGTCGTTCATTTTTTTGCATATATATATATATATACATATAATTATACATTTGTATAGTACACTATATAGTTATATATAAATAGATGAAGGTGATTATTGGAATAATTTATATGAAGAATTTAAGATGTATTTGTTTAAATATTCATTTATATTAAATAAAAATTCATTTGATAATTAACATAAAATAAATTTTATTTTTTTGATTATTGCATCAAAATCGGGAGCATAATTAATTTTTTAGTTTGAACTAATAAATAATTATAAATATACAAACACCTGTGTATATCTTTTATATATATATATATATATATATATATATATATATATATATATGAAAGCACAACATTCATCAACAGACTTTTTAATTTGGTAATGAATTCACATGTACCCACAAAATCTCACCTATTTTAAACAATAAGCAGATCTGAAAACTAACAAAGAATTTGGAAGAAAATGGTCTTTTGTGTGGAAAAATTAAAGTCAAAACAACAAGATTAAATAAAAACATACTTTTTTAATGAAGCCTTTACGTCCACGTAGAATAATAATTTCTCTTCTAATAACGATTCACAATCCGTCAGGTTGCTACTTCGGGATTGGAGACGTTCTACTACAAATTAGTAATTTGTTTTGGATTTGATTTGAAAATTTTAGGGGAAAGTTTCTGCCATTAAAACGAGGAAGAGGAAGAAGAAAGTGGCGGCTCAAAAATGAATTCACATGTGTCTAGGGTTTTGAGATTTGTCATTTATAAAAGTAAGAAATAGAAAAAAAAATGATCTTAGCCACCCATCTCAAAATCCTAATCTTATGTATAGTAGCTTCCACTTTCCTCTTACTAAACCAACGAAATTCCTCTATAAAAATGCATCAGTTGTGAGCCGACGTAGCCTAAATTAAATATGTACAATCATATCTAACATATTTTGTCATCATCATCTCATATCGATCAATATATTCTTAACTTTTATAAATATATGCAACAAATTTATTTCTCATACAAACTCAAATTTCATAATTAATATTTCCTAAATATTTGTTAATTTAATAGATTCATAATAATTTTAAATTAATTAAATCATTAGGTTTTAAGAGAAATCATCTTTTTGGTTGTGTGACTCTTGGGTGTAATTTCGGTCAGCGATTAACGTCAAACCATTTGAACGTTAATGTTCACACTTCACTTAGCAGGTGGTGTGACATTATGGACAAATTAACCGCTTACTCATTTTCTAAAAAATAAAAATAAAAAAAAAATCTCATTTTAATTTAATAAGCATTACCCATTTATGACAATTATATACACCAATTCTCTTCGTCAAAACTATATCACTTTGGAATTATTGAATTTGGTAATGGTCAAAGTTTCAACATCGTCCCCAATCAACTCCACAGTCCAAAAACAAAGTCCTTGGTTTAACAATAACAATTATTATTAAGCGAACTACTCTGGCCAGAGATTTGGACTTTGGGTTGACTTGAGTTGACCATGATACTAACCTCATATAACCGAGGAGACGAATCCTTCCTTGAACGGTGCTTCACTTCCAATACTTTCTCTTGACCCAACTATAGTCACTCAATGGACGATGCACATGATTTGACTATAATCAGAGCGTAGCTTTCATATTGAAGATCCACAGTATTCTCAAGTCGAAAGAACTATGCAAATTATTCACATCGGTATTTCTGTTTGACCTTAGTTATACTAACGAACAAAAACTATCAAACGAGTCATTCTAAAATTATCCAATAACGATTAGTACGTAACCCCTAGGCATCCCCAATAGTTATAAGTAATACACCACCCAACATTTGGAGCGTTACGTACTTTAGTCTCAATGGATACATTGATATTCAATCTCGATGCATCTTGATTAGGAATATTTAAAATGACGTGTTTTGTAACAATGTGACCTAATACTCATGATTACAACTATTTGTAATTATTATCATAAACACGCCATTCATAGTTTTTCTATTAAATATTAATTATTTATAACACATTATAACAAATATAAAGTAGAAAGAAGAAGCACCTGTATTTCAAATGAGAATTGATTTCTGAGTTAAATATTTCACAATAAATTACGCAATTTTCCCTAAGGCATATCCTAACTCTATCAATCTCCCACTTGCACTTAAGAGCAATTAAGGAATCTCAATCCCATCCCTTCAATTAGTTTCCCGAGAACTAACCGAGCCAGGCCTTTGGTGAATGGATTTGTTATGTTGTCCTTGGTATCTACCCTTTGAATCACAACATCTTTCTTATCAACGAATTCTCTAACAAGCTGGAACTTTCGAAGATTGTGTCATGACTTCTTATGTGCTCTTAGTTCCTTTACGATATGTATCGCCACATTGTTGTCATAAAACAATGTCATAGGATTCTCGATATCAGGAATCACTTCGAACTCACTTAAAAACTCGTGCATCCAAATTGCCTCTTTTGTTGCTTCGTGAAGGGTGATGTACTCGACCTCCATCGTGGAATCAGCAACTGTTTCTTGCTTGGAGCTTTTCCAGCTAATAGCTCCACTGTTTAGTGCAAAGACATAGCCTGATACCGATTTACTATCATCTACATCACTTTGAAAGCTCGAATATGTATACCCCTTTATAAGGAGATCTCCATTCCCAAATATAAGGAATACGTCCTTTGTATTTTTCAAATACTTAAGTATACTTTTATGGCAGTTCAATGTTTTTCTCCGAGATTAGATTGGTATCGGCTCACGCATCCTATTACGTATGATGCATCCAGTCTAGTACACAACATATGTTATGGATCCTATGGCTGAAGCATAGGGATCCTTTTCATACGTTCTTTCTCTTCACCGGTATGAGGAGCGTCCTTTCTAGAAAGGACAATTCCAGATTGCATTGGAACACTTCTGCGCTAGGAATTATCCACACTAAATCTTTTTAGTATGGTGTCTATGTACAGGGATTGGGAAAATCTTAATAATCTCTTATATCAATCTCTATAGATCTTCATACAAAGTATATAGGCTGCTTCTCCCCCATATCCTTCGTGGAGAAGTTTTTGGAAAGCCAAGCTTCCACTGATTGCAATAATAAAGGTTTATTGCCAATCAATAATAGATCATCAACATAGAGTAATAAGAATACAATAGCAATGCCCTGTTGCTTTTTGTATATGCACGCTTCCTCTGTGTTCTGATAAAAACCAAACTATTTGATTACTTTATCAAAACACTTGTTCCAAATCCTTGAAGCTTGTTTGAGTCCATTAATGGACTTTAACAACTTGCAAGCTTTGCTTTCGCTCCCATTGAGCATAAAACCCTCTAGTTGTGACATAAAGGAGATTTCTTCTAAATCACCATTTAGGAAAGTCATCTTTACATTCATTTTCCATATTTTGTGGTCATAGAATGTAGCAGTGGCCAGCATAATCCGAATTGATTTGAGCATGGCTACAGGTGAAAAGGTCTCGTCATAATCAGCACCTTGGATTTGATGAAATCCTTTCGCAGCTAGTCTTGCTTTATAAGTCTCTACTTCCCCATTCGCATTTAGCTTTTTCTTAAAAATCTATTTGCATCCAATGTGTTTTATCCCTTCATGTATGTTCGAAAAAGTCCAAACTTTGAATTCATATATGAAGTCGATTTCGGATTTCATAGCTCCAAGCCAGAGTGCAGAGTCTTTACTTTTTTAATGCTTGTTGGAAAGTCAAAGGAGTGTCGTCGTTTAAGACACGGTCCTCCTTTTCGCCATCCATGAGAAAACCATAGCATTACTCTGGTGCGCGAGATTCCCTACTAGATCTAATAGGTTGTGAGTTTTCATAAATATGTGAACCTGTTTCTCCCACTGTTTTGGTCTTAACACTAGTTTCTTGGATCTCATCCAAATCTACAACTTCACTATTAATTTCCTTTAGTAGAAATTCCTTTTCTAAAAGATAGCATGTTGAGAAACAATGACCTTTTGTTCCTCGATATTTTAGAACATATATCCCATCGAGTTTTTGGGATATCTTATAAACTTACACGGTACCGGTCTTGCTTCTAGTTTATTTGGACCAACTTTCTTAACGTACGCCAGACAACCCTATACTTTTAAGTATTTGAGTTGGGAGCTTCTTACTACACTACATCATATGGTGTTTTGGGCGGAGATTTCGTGGGCAACAAATTCAACATATGTGCTGCAGTTTTTACTGCATATCCCTAATAGGACAGAGGTAACTTGTAACGACCCGCATTCTACGCATCGAAGGATCGTAGAATATTTATTTCTTCCACATACAAAATCGTATGGTCATGTAACTTTGGGAGACGACTATTGGGGTCATTTCCCATGTTCATGATTTTTCCCTATTTTTAAATGACCATTTTGCCCCTAGCTGATTTTGTTTCGGCCATAACTTTTGATTAGAAAGGAGTTTTGACCTGAAACCACTTCCATTAGATCCGGAAGATGGTTTACCTTTCCGTAGAGAGGTCACATTAGCCAAACGGACTCACCGTTTGGGAGATCTGGCTGAAACAAGTTTCGGGTAGTGAAAAACAGCTTAATTGGGCTTAACCGGGTGATTAACAACTAGGCCCAAAGGGGAATTTCGGGATTTGAAGTATTTAAGGGCTGTTAGGGTTTAGAGAACACCCTTTTTCTCACTTTCACATCCGCCACTTTCATCATTGGAACCTAGTAATGGCCTCCAACATCTAAAACACCCCAAATCACCTTCTAATCGCTAATTAAGCCAAATGCACATCAAATCAAAGAGGATTAGCACAAGAATCGAGGTAGAACTGTTGTATAGCCTTGGGAACAACGCCATAACATAGATTTATTTCAGAACTAAAGTTAATTTGTGGCGAAGGTGAGTGATTTGCATAGTTCCTCACTAATTATGGTTAATTAAGGGTAATTAGTGATAATTAGCGAATTTATATATGTAAAAAAATCTGGAAAAATATTGATAAATTTCGAAATATTGTTTTAGGCCTCTGTTAGAAAATTTGGTTAGTTTGGTTAAGTTTTACTAATCCTATCATTAGTTTAGCTTAAACATGCTTAAGGGAAAATATGGAATTTTGGCTATGTTTGATCCATTTTAACCTATTAAATTATTGTTTTGATGTTTGTGGTTGATTATACATGTTGCTATGATTGTATGGTATGTTTTGTGATTGATTAGAAAAGTTAGATCGGTCCAAAACGCCGTCGAATAGCGTAAAACAGTCGCTGGAAAGAAGTGCAGGAAACTAGCCGAACCAGATCGGATCGGATATAGGGCTCAGATTGATGGGCAAGAGGATCCGATCTGGATCGGGACTTTGCACTAAAGGAAGCTTGGCAACAAAGGAAGGTCGTTCGTATAAGAGTTGGAGTTGGAATTGGACCAAAGCTGGACATGGGATCGGATTTACTGGAGATGAAGGACCACCGAACCGAACCGGCGTCTGAAGGAGGAGAACCACCAAACCAAACCGCACCCAGAAGCATACTATGAAGCATTGCACCGAACCGAACCGAACCGAGTTGGAGGATGGCACCCGAACCGAGCCGAATGAAGGAGCTGAGCCAAACCACGATGGAGGATCCGAACCGAACGAAAATCTGAAGATGATGTATAGCTGAACCGAACCAGACTTAAGCTACTTCTACTCGACGACTCTTTTGAAGACCAACTCCAATTCGACCATAACCCGAGATGCAAAGGAAGTCCAAATAGGAGGTAGAACTCAGGATCCAGTTGGGAACCAATGAGTTAACTTCGTGGTTGGACTTTGCTGCGGGACGTGTGCTAAGGAGTTATCGATGTCTATATCTTTGATTCACAACCAAGACAGATGTTAGGCTACGTATCAGTGTAGTGGGGTAGTTACTACTCCATGGGGCAGAGTGATCGTAGCAAGGCTATGAGCCAGTGCAGTGAGTTGTTATGACTTCATGGGGCAGAGTGGACATAGCAAAGACTAGCGACTATGAATCAGTGAAGTGGTGTCATCATGACTCCATGGAGCAGAGTGATCATAGCAAGGAATAGGTTGATCAAAGTGGTGGATGTCGTATGCTTTACGCACTACGTGAGAGATGTGAGGATGGTTGCTATGTTTGGTTGTTTGCTTTCACTATGACATACACACCCCCACCCACATATTATTTACACCATAGGTTAGTGGCACCTTAGAGTATTGAGCGTTATGTTGTGCTAACTCTTTGGTTGCAGGTCCAGGTTTAGGTATGGTTTAGTATACCTGTTATTGTTCTGTTTTGATGCTTATCGCTCATACCAGACTTTTGTCTGACCCAGAGTTTTATGTCTCTTCTTATTACTCTGGGTGCTCTCAAACGGGCAGACTAGAGATAGGTTAGGTGGTATGCACGGGTAGTTGTACCGGAGACGAGCAGGAGGCTCCCACGTATGATATATATATATATATATATATATATATATATATATATATACACTCCCTGTGTCGCTGCTGGTCACTACTTTGGGCATTAGTAGTGTACCTTTTTTTCTTTTGCTTTGGAGACAATTTTAAAGTTGTAATAATGATGATGTGGAACATAAGCTGTAATTGGATTTTCCGCTGCTATGATGTTTAATTTTCAGCTTATGCACTGTCTCACCTGTTTTGTGTCAAAGTATGTTATTATTATATTTTATTCCATGCGCTGTGAGATATTCTACAGGTTCTTTGTTAGTTCATTAGTAAGTTCTGTTCTTTTTCCTTTCTTTGGCGACCGTCCCGTGCCGGTTGGACATCGGTACAGCGCACTTTCACTGGAAATGTCGGCTGGTGCGGGGTGGGCTGTCACACTTGGTATCAGAGCTCTAGATTGCGTAGTTAACTTAGGGAAAGACACCAGGGAGAGATAATACGTATACGAGAGCGCGTAATTGTGATTATTTTGGTTTTCAAAAGCTATATATATACTATTAGTATAGCTAAGGATGAAGTCGCACTGCACTAACACCACAAAGAGGATGGTTAATCATTTCTCTTTACAGATTGAACGATGAGCCGATATACGAGGAGTGCTGGTAGAGGAGCCAACAATGGGAATGCCCCTGATATGAGAGCTATGTTTACTGATTTCATGAGAGAGATGCTTAGGGACGTTCAGAGGGCAGTCCCTAATACTGCTAATGGTGGTGGTGTAGCGGTGCAGGCGCCTAGAGACGATTTTGCCAAGCTATGCAAGGATTATACTAGTCTTGGTGGAAAGCCGTTCCACGAAACGGAATCGGCCACGGATGTTCAAGATTGGTTGGATAGCTGTGAGCGTATCTTCGAAGACCTGGGTATCAAGGATGCGATGAAAAGAAAACTAGTGTCCCGTCAGCTGCAAGGACGGGCAATGAATTGGTGGAATGCTATAAAGGCAGCTACTCCCGAGGATCAGATTACTTGGGATCAGTTTAAGGCCCGATTCGGGGAAAAATTTATCCCAGCTGCCCAGAAGTCAGAGTTGTTTAGGAAATTCCTGGAGCTCAAGCAGAGTGGTAGGGCAGTCTCGGAGTACATTGCAGAATTCAATACTTTATCGAAGTATGGATTATCCCTCATTGACACTCCCGAGAAGAAGAATGAGAAGTTTATAATGGGTTTGGATTAGTACTTAGGGGAAAGGCTTATTAACCACATCGATGAGACGTTTGAATCGATTGTGGGGAAAGCATTGAGGTCAGAGAGTCTTTACCCTAAGTCAAAGAGTGAGGTTGCATCTGTAGAGGAGCCAAAGCCGCAAGCAACCGGTGGAAGCAAGAATGGTTCTCAGAATAAGAGAAAGCAGAATCAGACCAAGGATGGCCAGAGGAAAAAGAATAAGAAAGATGTTGAGTGCTTCGGCTGTGGCAAGAAGGGCCATTATGCCAAAGAATGTCGGGCCAAGCCAGCGGATAGGAAGTGCTTCCACTGTGGCCAAGTGGGACATCACAAGGACAAGTGTCCTCAACCCCCTAAAGAAAAGCAAATGGTGAAAACATATGCCCTTAATGCTATCCCTTCTTCGTCGAATGCCCCAACTGCGGCGGAGAAAGGAAAGAATGCAGTTATTCAAGGTATGCTTTCTGTTTATGATGTTCCTATTTGAGTATTGTTTGATACCAGAGCTTCTAGTTCCTTCATATCTAGTGACCTGTTAGATAAGTTGGGATTGGAGCCCGAGATTGTCGATAGACCTTTAGTAGTGACGAACCCGATTGGTGGTTCGACTAGCCTTAGCATGATTTGTCGTAATGTGGTCTTATCGAGTCATGGATGCATGTTTGTTTGTGATTGCTTTGTTTTGGGCTTTACCGAGTTTGGCACTGTTTTGGGAGTCGATTGGCTCCAAAGATATGGGGTGGTGGTAGACTGTGAGGGCTTTTTGGTGACAGTTAGAGCGGATGATGGGCGCAGGGTAGTGTTTGGTGGTGTACCTAATGATGGAGTAATGGCTAGTTTTCTAAATTCCCTCGACATCCTACATGATGAGTTGTCAGATGTGCCCGTGGTTAGCCTGTATCCGGACGTCTTTGAGGAAGTGACCGGACTTCCACCACATCAAGAGATTGAATTCCGTATTGATTTGGTGAAAGATGCCAGAACTATAGTGATGCCACTTCGTCGTATAGAACCAAGGGAGCAGCGAGAGCTCGGGGTGCAAGTAAGCGATCTTTTGAAGAAGGGATTTATCAGAAGAAGTGTTTCTGAGTGGGGAGCACCAGTTGTGTTTGCTACCAAGGCAGATGGTTCCCTTCGATTGTGCGTGGACTACCGCGAGCTGAATAAGGTGACGAGGAAAAATAAGTATCCTCTACCGCGGATAGATGATTTGTTTGATCAGTTGAGTGGCACGGGAGTATTCTCCCAGTTGGATCTCACGACATGTTTTCATTAGCTTAGAGTGGAAGCTGAGATTATAGCTAAAACGGCCTTTTAGACGCCGTCTGGATTTTATGAGTGGTTGGTCATGCCATTTGGGTTGACCAATGCGCCAGCATATTTTGTGGATCTTATGACTAGGGTATTCAAAGATCAGTTGAATAAGTTTGTTCTTGTGTTCGTGGATGATATCCTTGTTTATTCAAGGACAGAGGAAGAACACAAGGAACACTTGAGGATAGTGATGGAGGTGTTAAGAAAACACCAATTGAAAGCAAAGTTTTCCAAGTGTCACTTCTAGAGGAGGGAAGTGAGATTCTTGGGCCATGTTGTTTCAGAAAATGGTATCGCCGTCGACCCTGCGAAGGTGGCTACGGTACAAGATTGGTCTACGCCCAAGAATGCAACGGACGTAAGAAGTTTCTTGGGATTAGCTGGATATTATCATAAGTTTATCCAAGACTTCTCCAAGATAGCAGCACCGTTGACTCAGTTGACTAAGAAAAATCAAGCTTTCGTCTAGGATGAAAAGTGCGAGGATGCGTTCAAGAGTCTAAAGGAAAAGTTGACATGTGCACCAGTGTTAGTCATTCCTAAGGGGAATGAAGAGATGACAGTATATACAGATGCATGTGGTACCGGTCTGGGTACTGTACTGATGCAAGGAGGTAGGGTTGTAGCTTATGCAAGTCAGCAATTGAAACCGCACGAGAAAAGATACCCTACCCATGACTTGGAATTAGCAGCAATCGTATTCGCGTTGAAGATGTGGAGACACTATCTCTTGGGAGAAAGATTCGAGTTGTTTACTGACCATAAATCGTTAAAGTATCTCTTCTCTCAGAAGGATCTAAATCTCCGACAGCAAAGATGGTTAGAATTCTTAGCTTCCTATGATTTCGACATCGCATACACACCAGGAAAGGGCAATGCAGTGGCTGATGCATTGAGTAGAAGACATGCCATTTAGGGGCTTTGTTTTTAGAATGGAAGCAACTGGAGTACATCGCTGGGTATGATTTCAGACCAAAGTGCGATTTGGATCCAGAAATGTTAGCAAGTATGACGATCAGACCCCCTTTGATTAAGCGGATTGGTTCCAGTCAAAGGAACGATCCTAAACTATTGGAAATCATCTCAAAGTTAGAGTTGAGAATCAACGAAGAGATGGGCAAGTATGGGCTTGATCGAGATGGATGGCTTAGGAAGAATGGAAGACTAGTTGTACCCAGTGTCAATGGATTGAGAGATGAAGTGCTTAGAGAATGTCATCACTCAAAACTGACTATACACCCCGGTGGTAACAAGATGTATCGAGACATGAAGCAGACCTACTACTGGGAAGGGATGAAAAGAGACATTAGGAAGTTTATATATCCAAATGCATGAATTGCCAGCTAGTTAAAGCTGAGCCAAAGAAGCCTAGTGGTTTGTTGCAACCATTAGAAATTCCAGAATGGAAATGGGAACAAGTCTCAATGGATTTCATTGATGGGTTACCAAGGACTAGATTGGGCCATGATATCATTTGGGCGATTGTGGACCGATTGACTAAGAGTGCAAGGTTTATACCCGTCAAGTCAAACAGGACGACAACTAAGTTAGCTGAACTATATGTAAAGTGGGTAGCGAGATTTCATGGAATACCCAAAGGCATTGTGAGTGACCGAGATCCGTTGTTCACTAGTGGATTTTGGAAGAGCTTACAAGAGGCATTAGGACCAGAATTACATCTTAGTACTGCGTATCATCCTCAAACCGACGGTCAAACAGAGAGGGTGAATCGAGTGTTAGAAGATCTCTTGAGAGCTTCCATATTGTATTTTGGTGGATCATGGGATGACCATTTGCATCCAGTAGAGTTTGCATATAATAATAATTATCAATCCAGTATTGGTATGGCTCCATTTGAAGCTTTGTACGGAAGACCGTGCAACTCACCATTATGTTGGTTAGAAACTGGTGAGAAGTTTGTGCTTGGACCAGATGTGATAAGAGAAACTTCAGCTAAGATTAAGATTATCCAACAACGAATGAAGGTTGACCAGGATAGGCAGAAGAGTTATGCCGATAAGAGGAGAAGAGAATTAAAGTTCTCCATTGGCGACTTGATGTTTGTCAAGATTTCTCCGTTGAAGAGCGTGATACGATTTGGCAGGAGAGACAAGTTAGCACCAAGATTTGTTAGTCCATTCCTAGTTCTTAAGCAAATTGGGAATTTGGCATATAAATTTGAATTACCAGACAAGATGGCAGGAGTTCACAATGTATTTCTTGTTTCCCAATTAAGGAAATTCATGCACGACCCAGATATGACTATTTCACCTGATCAGTTGGATGATATCGAAGTTGAACCCGGGGCGGTTGGGAACCGCGGACCTATGCGTATTGTTGGGAATGATACAAAGCAACTTCGAAGGAAAGCGGTGAATCTAGTCAAAGTTCAGTGGGGCGAGAATGAGAATGACTATACTTGGGAAACAGAGGAGAGCATTAGGAAGACGTATCCAGAACTCTTCGCCTGGTAAAATTTCAATTTCGATTTAGTCTTTCCACGTGCTAGGATAGGTTTGTTTTATCTGTTTTGCATGTTTGATTGTTGTATATGATTGATAGGCGTGCGAGATCCTTTGTATGTTTTGGGTTAAGGAATTTCGGGGACGAAATTTCTTAAGGGGGGGGGGGGGGGAGAATGTAACGACCCGCATTCTACGCATCGAAGGATCATAGAATATTTATTTCTTCCACTTAAGAAGTCATATGGTCATGTAACTTTAGGAGACGACTACTGGGGTCATTTCCCATGTTCAAGATTTTCCCATTTTTAAATGACCGTTTTGCCCCTAGCTGATCTTGTTTCGGCCATAACTTTTGATTGGAAAGGAGTTTTGACCTGAAACCACTTCCATTAAATCCGGATGATGGTTTACCTTTCCGTAGAGAGGTCACATTAGCCAAACGGACTCACCGTTTAGGAGATATGGCTGAAACAAGTTTCAGGTGGTGAAAAACAGCTTAATTGGGCTTAACCGGGTGATTAACAGCTAGGCCAAAAGGGGAATTTCGGGATTTGGAGTATTTAATGGCTATTAGGTTTTAGAGAACACCCTTTTTCTCACTTTCACAACCGCCACTTTCATTCTTGGAACCCTAGTAATGGCCTCCAACATCTAAAACATCCTGAATCACCTTCTAATCGCTAATTAAGCCAAATCCACATCAAATCAAAGAGGATTAGCACAAGAATCGAGGTAGAACTGCTGTATAGCCTTGGAAACAACGCCATAACAGAGATTTATTACAGATCTAAAGTTAATTTGTGGCCAAGGTGAGTGATTTGCATAGTTCCTCAATAATTATGGTTAATTAAGGGTAATTAGTGATAATTAGCTAATTTATACATGCAAAAAAATCTAGAAAAATATTGATAAATTTCGAAATATTGTTTTAGGCCTCTGTTAGAAAATTTGGTTAAGTTTTACTAATCCTATCATTAGGTTCGCTTAAACATGCTTAAGGGAAAATATGGGATTTTGGCTATATTTGATCCATTTTAAGCTATCAAATTATTGTTTTGGTGTTTGTGATTGATTATACATGTTGCTATGATTGTGTGGTATGTTTTGTGTTTGATTAGAAAAGTTAGATCGGTCGAAAGCGCTGTCAAATGGCGTAAAACAGTCGTTAGAAAAAAGTGCAGGAAACTAGCCGAAACGGATCGGATCAGATATAGGGCTCAGATCGGTGGGCAAGAGGATCTGATCCGGATCGGGACTTTGCACTAAAGGAAGCTTGGCAACAAAGGAAGTTCGTTCGTATAAGAGTTGGAGTTGGAATTGGACCAAAGATGGACATGGGATCGGATCGGATTTACTGGAGATGAAGGACCACCAAACCGAACGGCGTCTGAAGGAGGAGAACCACCGAACCGAACCGCACCCAGGAGCATACTATGAAGCATTGCACCGAACCGAACCGAGTTGGAGGATGGGACCCGAACCGTGCCGAATGAAGGAGCTGAGCCAAACCACGATGGAGGATCCGAACCGAACCGAGCGAAAATCTAAAGATGATGTATAGCTGAACCGAACCAGACTTAAGCTACTTCTACTCGACGACTCTTTTGAAGACCAACTCCAATTCGACCATAACCCGAGATGCAAAGGAAGTCCAAATAGGAGGTAGAACTCAGGATCTAGTTGGGAACCAACGAGTTAACTTTGTGATTGGACTTTGCTGCGGGACGTGTGCTAAGGAGTTATCGACGTCTATAGCTTTGATTCACCACTAAGACGGATGTTAGGCTACGTATCAGTGTAGTGGGGAAGTTACTACTCCATGAGGTAGAGTGATCGTAGCAACGCTATGAGCCAGTGCAGTGGAGTTGTTATGACTTCATGGGGCAGAGTGGACATAGCAAAGACTAGCGGCTATGAATCAGTGAAGTGGTGTCATCATGACTCCTGGGGCAGAGTGATCACAGCAAGGAATCGGTTGATCAAAGTGGTGGATGTCGTATGCTTTACGCACTGAGTGAGAGATGTGAGGATGGTTGCTATGTTTGGTTGTTTACTTTCACTATGACATACACACCCCCACCCCCGTATTATTTACACCATAGGTTAGTGGCACCTTAGAGTATTGAGCGGTATGTTGTGCTAACTCTTTGGTTGCAGGTCCAGGTTCAGGTATGGTTCAGTATACATGCTATTGTTCTGTTTTGATGCTTACCGCTCATACCATACTTTTGTCTGACCCAAAGTTCTATGTCTCTTCTTATTACTCTGGGTGCTCTCAAACGGGCAGACTAGAGATAGGTTAGGTGGTATGCACGGGTAGCTGTACCGGGGACGAGCATGAGGCTCCCACCTATGATATATATATATATATATATATATATATAGTCTCCCTGTGTCGCTGCTGGTCACTACTTTGGGCATTAGTAGTGTACCTTTTTTTCTTTTGCTTTGGAGTCAGTTTTAAAGTTGTAATAATGATGATGTGGAACATAAGCTGTAATTGGATTTTCCGCTGCTATGATGTTTAATTTTTAGCTTATGCACTGTCTCACCTGTTTTCTGTCAAAGTATGTTATTATTATATTTCATTCCATGTGCTGTGAGATATTCTACAGGTTCTTTGTTAGTTCATTAGTAAGTTCTCTTCTTTTTCCTCTCTTTGGTGACCATCCCGTGCTGGTTGGACATCGGTACAGCGCACTTTCACTGGAAATGTCGGCTGGTGTGGGGCGGGCCGACACATAACTCAGCCTTACTCATCATAGAACGAACCATATCCAATATGGTTCGATTCCTTCGCTCCAACACACCCTTGTGTTGCGGAGTATAAGGTGGAGTAACTTGAGAGATAATCCCATTGTCTTTTAAGTATTGTTGGAAATCATGTCCATAGAATTTGTTCTCCGCGATCTGATCGAAATTTTCTAATCTTACATCTTGTTTGATTTTCTACTACATTTTTATACTCAAAAACTTCTCATAGACCTCGAATTTGTTTTCCATAGGATATACATATCCTAGTCTTGAGAAATCATCAGTGAAGGTAACAAAGTAAGAATTATTGTCTTTGGTAACTATAGGCATTGGGCCGCACACATCACTGTGTATCAGCTTCAAGAGTTCATCAACTATTTTACTGCTCTCACTGAAGGGGTGCTTGGTCATTTTACCTTTAAGACATGACTCACATGTGTCAAAAACTTCTTAATCAATTGACGGTTAATAACCTTTGGTTTTCAGTTTTAGTAATCGTTTCTCACTAATATGACATAGCCTACAATGCCAAAGATAATTTTCATTTATTTTGTTAGAAGATTTATTCACAGAACACACATAATTAGTATTGATCACATAAATATCATTTTCAAGAACACCAACACAAACCTTATTTCCATTCAAGCTAATGTTCATAACATTGTTTACACAATAAAAATACATATCTAGTCTAAGACAAACTAGAAACAGATACAGTTCAACAAACAAATCTTTCACAGCATAGAAATTATTTAATATCAATACTACACCATTAGGAAAAATAAATCATAATCTCCTACTTCTGTTGCATCTACAATAGATCCTTCAACAACTTGGAGGCCCATTTCTCCTTTTACCACGCGATACTAGTTCCTAATCCCCTGTAATGAATTACATATATGAGTTTCAGATCCAGTACCTAAAACCCAAGACATTTTATTGATTGCAAAACTATTTTGAATCATAAATGTACCTGATGGATCTACAGGACCATTATGCTTCCTTTCCTTAACAATCTTCAAGTACTCGGAACAGTTCCTTTTCCAATGACCTTTCTGGTGGCAGTGGTGACATTCACCCTTTACATCAATCTTCTTACTTCTTTTTTTACCATCTCTTTTCCGCTTCTTTGAACCTTTCGAAGATGATGCATTACCCTTCACAACAAGTACGACACGTTGATCTTTATGTATAGACTTAGCCGACCTTAACATGTTGAGGAGCTCCACGAGATTCAAATTTAATTGGTTCATGTTGTAACTCAATACAAATGGTTCATACTGAGAAGTGAGAGAACCAAAAATCAAGTCTACTTCCATTTCGTTGCTTATCTCTACATCCAATTGTACAAGTCTATCAATATAGCCTTCTTCATTATAACATAATCGTCCACTTTCTATCCCTTGGTCATTTTGGTGTTGAACAGTTTCTTCGAAAGTTCGCACCTTGCAGTTAGGGACTGTTCACCAAAAAGAGCTTTGAGGCTATCAAAAATATCATAGACATACATGTTCTCGTGTTCCTTTGAACCAGTTTGTCTAAGGTAGACAATACGAAAACATGGGAGATCTCCAAGTCAGATTGCCATTTAAAATAAACAAATCGCACTTTAGGGTTTGCGTCATTAGTAGGTTCAGTTTTGGATTCACATGTAATAGAAGTCTAATGGCGTTTATAAGTTAATGCTATCTTAATTGATCTTATCCATTCGGTATAGTTAGGTCCAGTGTAACGACCCGGAATTTTTGGTCGATTTATTTAAATATTTATTTTTGTTTTAAATATTGAGTTGGTAATATAAATCGATTTTTTATATTGAGTTATCAATTTAATAATCAAAATACGATTTATTTAAATATGTATAATCATCGTAATATGAGAATATGTAATAATTCGATTCCGAATTTAAAAACGAGTCAAAATGATTCAAATGATTAATAGAAATTCTATTTGAATAGAAGCGATAATAATAATAATAATTTATTATTGAGGAACTGGTTGTTTTTTTTTTTGAATTTAAATTGGAACTTAAGAATGGTAAATTTACAAACAACCTCTGTTTCCGACAAAACTAATTTTTATTGCGTTCGCAATGTCAGACTTTACCAGGATTCCAATTTTCATCGCAATTGGATGTTATATGTGAGGTAAAATTTAAAAACGTCAAATAGAAATATACAATAGAATATAATTGAACATAAAATGAAAATATCTCACTTATAAATTGACATACAACCCCGTTTCTTTTCCCAATTCATTTTTTCGTCCTTCCGTTCACAGCTTAAACCGATCAAAGCTTTCTCCCTCTTCTAAACTTCAAAAATTCATATAAAATCAAATCCCTAACTAAATCACCAAATTATAGATTCGGTTACTTCCAATTCTCGTATCCTTCAGACCCTATGCACGATGTATATTTCTGTCGATCTCCTCGTCCTGGAGTTTTGGATAAACAAAGACCTAGGGTTGTTTATTGTTTGGGGTAGTCGACTTCGAAGTCGCGATTTCTATTGGAGGCGGATGAACACAATGAATTTGATGTGGAAGATTCTAATGAAGTGCGGTGGATGGAGGAAACATCGCGATTTCCGGAGGGCGATGGTTTTGGTCGCGACTTAGGTAGAGCAGTGCAAATGTACTAACATCGATCTAGGTGAACTGGAGTTGGTGCGATCGATTACTGGTAATCGACGTTGGACAACAACGGCTAGGGTTGTCGTTAACTAGCCAATAACGGGAATCGCAGGAAGTTTGCGAGCTTGAGGATGTTAGGATAGAGAGGTGAAGTTTTGGGTGCTGGTGTAAATTGTGAAGTCGATTTGTAAATTTATTGATTAGAGAAGGAGCAGTTGATGGAGGGGATAGGTCCATGGCCATGATGACTGGAAGGAAGGCTTGGTAATGGCTTAAAGCTACTGTTCGGGTTCCTGATTTTCATTTGGGAAGGAAGTTGGAACCTGAGTGATTCTTAAATAAGGTAATGACTTAGTTAACTAAATTAATATTTTTATTAGTCATTAGAGAATCATGTTATGTAACAATATACTTTAGATAATAAAACTGAAATGGTCAGTAAGTTTAGAAGATTAACTATAGACAAGGAATTAAGGAGCTAATTAGGTAAATTAAATTTAATGAAGGAAGTTGTTAATTTTATAATTTGTTTTAAAATAAATAAATAAATAAAAGTATAAATTTATGATAATTTTACGTTGTTCATATGCGATCAGGATTACATGAAAACGAAGTCCGTTGGGTTCTCATAGGCGTAGACCTCGCATTGGAATAATTTGGAGCTAATAGGGATTTTTGTCTAATTTTAACACTCGTTTAAAATTAGATGAAATTAATGATAAGTCACAAAAATAAAATCACGGTGAGTAATCTCACTCTCTAGATTTTATTTAAATAGTGTCTATATGTTGTTGGTTGGTTGATTGGTTGCATTGCTATTTATTTATAAATTGTGGTTATTAAATATATTAGTTATTTAGGCTTGGTGTTTGTGGCTATTATATATATATATATATATATATATATATTGGTGGTGAGATATTTCTCGCAGTACCATTAGCGAATGCCCGTAGTATCATTAGCGAATGACCTTATGCTCCCCACAATATGATAGTGGATGGCCTTCTATACCGCGATATTCTGCCTTGAAGCAGGATGGGTATTATTTATGTTGGCTAACATCTGTGGATGCAGAAAAAACAGGTTGGAGGGATCCAACTGGATTCCTCAAAAATATTATTATTCATTTGTTTTCATATATATTATCATATATGATGTGTTTGAAAATTTGTGAGTTATAATTGGGTATTTGGGATGTTTAAATATCACTGGGTCTGAATGTTAGTTTATAAAAATATCATGAAAAAGGGATTTTAAGATTTAAAAGAAAAAATATATATTTTTTAATAGAATTTGAATTTTGAATTGGCTAAGAAATATTAACTTGTTTTGAATAATAAAAACAAGCAAAGAAATTTATAAATGATGTCTATAGATTAAATAATGCGGGAATTGAAGTGAATCCATAAACGATATTAAATAATGCGAGGAATTTAATTGAATTTATAAAACGGTGTTTATAACTGAAAGGGAATTTTTTTCCTTTGGATAATTTGGAAGTTTAAATTCAGATGTGAATTAAAAAGGGAAATTAAAATTAGTATCAAAGAGAAACGATAAATCTACTCTGATATTCAGAAGTAAATTGAATTAAAATGAATCTGTATGGATTTATGATTTAAATTCGATTAGATTGAATTTATTTAAATAAATATTTTCAGAAAAGATATTAGGATTGTATTAAATAGAAGTTTAAATTTAGATATGAAAATAGATTCACTGTTTATATATATATATATATATATATATACACATAAGTTATAATCAATTAAATATGCCAAAATAGGAATTGGGTTTCAAATGGATTTGAAATGGAAACTTGCTTTAAATTATAAAACAAGGAAGTTAAATTTATAAACGACGTTTATAAATTAAGTGAGGTAAATTATCATTAGATAATTTATAAATTTAAATTCAACTATGAATTTAAGAGGAATTAGAAATCGTTTAGATAAGGAAACGATAAGTTTTATTCCGGAATTCGGGATATAAAGTGATTTGAGTTAAATCCACAGGATTTATAATTGAAATTCGATTATAACGAATTTTATAAAATAGTTTATTTCCAAGATAAATTGGAATCTAATATATCAGATTTAATTATAAATATATTTATAACTGAATTATGTAATAGTCGATGATTAGGGAAAATCAGAAATAGCAAGTTAAATTTGGAAAACTGGATAAATAAATAAATATATATATTAAAATATATGGGAATGGAATTGGAATTTATATAATAAACGACGTTTTAATGTTTATACTTAAATATAATTTAAACGTACTCATCGCGATGCAGTAGTTCGAAATTTGACGTTTCAAACATCAGTTGAGTATATAGAACTCAACTTAAGTTAGAATTCTTTGAAATACGAATCGTCAAGACCGATTTGATAATTGCTTTCTAAGAGAAGAGAAAAAACTGGATTTCGTCTTACATATTTTGAGTTATGTCAAAATCAAATTTCAAGAAAAACAGCGCCATAATAGTTTAAAACTAGTAACGGTTTATTTAAATTTAATATAAGGATTTTAGTTAAATAAAATCTGAATTTCAATTAGAAGAATCCAGTTTTAAGTTATAAAATAAATACGAACTCAAGTGAAGTAAATGGATTGATTTTTGAAACAAAAATCAGATTTTTAATTATTGAATAGAGTTAACTAATTTGAAGAATAATTAGTTAGTGGAATTTTGTATCGAAATTGGGTTTTAGATAAGTGAATTGGATTTGTGAATTCATATTCGAAATCGAATATGAAACATAAATTGAAAATGAAATTCCACTTGTTTATAAGTGAATTAAAATATATTTGAATATGATATGTTCAAACTAAAAAGATTGGGAAAATGAGCTAATTAAAGAATAAATTAGCGAATTGAGTTAGGAATGACTAAATTTAGTTGGGATAAATTGGAAACAGGTGAACATGTGTTAAATAGATATGAAATAAAGCGTATGAAGATTATAATTCGAGTGCCCGACAAAAAGGTACATGTTTAAATTCCATATGAGTTTTTATGTGACGAATCGGCGAGCCGCTTGGCTTTTTGATTTTCTTCTTGATGGAAAGGGCCTAGAGAGGCGAGTTAAGGTTTGAGCTATTGACCGGTACAAAGGAGGTGCTTGCGAAATTTTCTGAAAATTTAAGGAGTTGGAATATTTTTAAGAAAATTTGATAATTAGAAATCAATATACCGATATATATATAATTCGATAAGAAAACGAACTTAAAATAGAATATTATAAACAAAAAGGAAATCTATATTTTAAATCTGGTAAGAACAGAAAGAGAAATGTATACACGTTTTAAACATGAATAATTGGTTTTTATGGTGTTGACTATTCGAGATAAGAAGTCTTGTCCGTTTTGAAGTTAAGAATGTTATTAAGTCAAGGTCCGAGAGGTAGTTACCCCAACTTGATTGATATTGTTATTAACCAATAAATAGCAAAATTCAATTTCGAAGATAAATGTTTGAATAAGATTTAGATGAATACAATATTTTAAGTTGTTGTAACGACGTTTTACACGACATTCGTTTTAACCCAAGTAGAGGAATTTTGGTAATATAATAATAAATATTTCCTAAGTATAGAAACAAATGAGTTGGGAAAAGAGATAAGTAACTGGAAGGTTTTCCACTTATAAATAAAAGATTTTTTTCCTAGTATAGAAAATAAAAGTAGGTGATATATGAAAATGTTTTCCAAATAGCGTAAGCGGCCAAGATGGTTGTTGAAAATATTTGGTTAACAAATATTGATAAGGAAATGGAGAAGTGATTTAATTAATAAAATATTAACTAAAGGGGCAGTGATTGTTTGATGCTTTGGACGAATGTTTGTTTTCTTCGATAGTTAAATAACCTACTATTGAAGTATTGGCCAATATCGTTATCAATATGGAGAGACCGGTTGGATTATTGTCCGAAAAACACTTCATATTGGCAGTAGCGTTGAGAATCAGATTATAAAAAGACAAATCGAAGACGGAGTAAAGTCCAATGGCTTTTTCTGTTAATCCTAGGTAGAAATTACCTAAGATGGATTAATGGAAATTATGCCTTCGGTTTCGTTCAGTCCTAGAACGAAAGTGTATGGTTGAATGTCCGACATATTATTTCCAATGACCGCATATGTTGGTATGTACAAATATACATCTAGTGGCGGAGAATTCATTCTCCTAGCATAATATCCAGAATATATTTATGCAAATCAATTAGTGATTAAAGGATCTAACAATGTGGCATTCAAAGTGATTGTGCTATCAATGAAAGGTAAGTAATCGTAACCTTAAGCCTCGCAACTGGGAAATGGTATAAAATCTGGTAAGTCGCATGGCTAAGTGGGTCGCACCCAAGTAGGGTGTACTGTCACCTGATCTAGAGAAATTCCATTTGCTTCTTTAATCTTTCAATGTTGTCCCTTTTGGGAAGTGGTTGCTGATCCCAACCGTTGGTGAAAATACATTCGGTACTCTCAAGCGAAGTGAGGGGCTAGTCATCTTTAGCCTGGGTTGCAAGATGTTCTTGTTGAACCCGATGTATTCCTCTCTATAGATACACTGTCGAAAGGTGGTCCCATACCTTGCCAGTTGGAATCCATTCTCCAATAAGAGCCTGCGGTTTTGATTGTACTATATATGTAGAGCGTGAGATGCAAACATTCTGCTATATTGTTATTTACTTGTTTTAGACACTATTATAATATTAGAGTCGTATTGATTTTATAGAAATGTTTTGGGTTATCGTAAGGTAAAAACCATCCGTGTTTATGTGTGGATCGGTCTTACGATTATCTTTTCTTTCGAAAAGGATTTTTTAAAATTTAAACCAAGTGGTTGGAGTTTACTCACACCAGTCCCATGACTGACCCAGAGTTTATTTTCTTTTGTTTTACCCTAAATTGTTGGGTGCCCAAATTTGCACGGGTAGTCAAGTAGTTCGGGTATTTTCAGATATCCTTGGAGGTGCTTGGAGTAGGAAGCTTCAGCGTTAGATATATATATAGAGTTTATTCCACTGTGTTGTATATGTGATGAACAAATGTTGTACTCTGATAATGTTATGTATATACAGAAAAAATTGTATTTCAAAAGTTATGATATATTATATTTTGTTCCATTGCGATGTGAGATTCTATGTTGTTATTTCTGTTCTTCTTCTATCTTTTTCTTCTTTATTCATAATGATTTATGTTTCTGTGCAATTTGGATTGGACGTAAGGTGTATTTAGTCGACTCAGATAGTACGGATTTGCGGTTTGTTACAGTGGTATCAAAGCTTATGTTGAGCGAACACCTAGGCTTTGGTGGGGTTTACTCATTAGAGATAGGGCCATTAGTACCCTAGAATAAGTTGAGTGTATATATATGAGGGCACGTATTTGTTAATTGATACAAAAATTGTTTTATACTGTTTGCCTTGCATGTTAAGTAGTTTATAAATTTTGGTCGAATCGTGGGACGCCACGAAGTTGATAGGAAATTTTAAACACTTGAACAGAGAAATGCGACATAGTACTGTTATTAAAAAGGGTAAATAAAATAATTTTACCTGAAATTATATTTTGATACAAAGTGAATAAATTACTTGTATGGATGTGTTGGTTGTTATTATTACAATCAAACGAGATTATAAAATAGAAAATGGCTATATATAACCAAATAGAATTTGTATATGAACAAAATAACAAATGAGATGAATTAAAATTGAATTCAAACAAGAATTTGAAATTTAAATCTTGGGAAGTTGGAAAATATTTTTTGGATAGCAAAATAATATAGCTTTGTTCAGGAGGATTTTTGAGTAAAATTCATTTTGAATGGGTTTTGAACTTGTTAAAGCACTGAACTCAATTCAGTCGCTGGAAAATAATTTTGATGATGACTGCAGCATCATTAGTATTCATTTTTGAGTTTCTAAATGATGGATTGCTACCATAGAAAAGTTTTCATGGGAATTTATTTGGAAGAAACCAAGTTGGCTTTGGAAAAAATTCAAATGTTTTGAATTTGAGATGGAAATATGAAACGACCCAAACTTCCCAGTAAAGGAAAGCCTGGATTGCTTTGAGAACAACACACATCAGAGCACAAACTGAAGAACATTTTATTGCCGATAACAACAATTACATCAGAGTACAAGAATATAACAGAGTATGAATACTTATTACACAATAGAAATACAATAATATCAGAGATTTACATTACATTTAAATAGCAGCGGAAAAATAATATAAATATACAACTGAAAGGAATACACGGATACAGAGCTTTCCGAATACCGCTTCAGCTGTAACCCAGGATCATGTAGATATGTCTGCAAAAAGCTACTCGACTGCCCGTGTGGAAAATATGGGCACCCGAGTTTGCCAGTGAAACAAACTACAGGTCAGTCATGGGACTGGTATGAGAAATCTTAACTTAACTCATCTAATAATAAGGCTAATCACAGGACCACGCCGCTAATGCGGAACAGGTTTACTCCATTGGATTGCCAGTGCATAAAATAAAGTAAATCGTTAAACAACGCAATGCTTTTTAGAAAAATGAAACCATTATAAGACTCAAGTCTTATCACACAATGCAACGCAAACCTGAGGATAGAGTTTTCCCTTATAATGGTCAAAAGATGATTGATACGATAAAACGAATTTAATATTAGTGTGTATACATATGGGTATATATATATTTCAAAAACATTTCAATCATAATATATCAATCATAGACGGCATAGTACCCCATCCTACTATGCCGCCATACAAGTTATACGATCAAAACCGCAAGGTCGTATTGGAAATTGGATTTCCATCACGAGTCGAGGCTAGGGGCAAGCTCCACTCCGATTCGAGACACTGTAACAAATGCCTCAGGATCCCCAGCAGTGAACCCTTGGAGCGGTAAGGCCGGTCCCCGCCTATCGGCAGTGGACTGGTTATGCCTGAACACACGTTTCCCGGTTCCTTTGAACCTATAATATGACCACTAACGGCCTATAAAAATCCGAGGTGCCTTAAAATCCATCATCCACATAAGTAAAATGCCAGCCAGTTTAAGCACTGACACTACCACTAGTTAGAAAGAAACGTGTGCACTCCCTACGGTCCATATCCCGTTTTTGACTCATACCGGGGTGTGAGGCTCGCGAAGTCACGATATACACAAAGATATGCCGTAATAGGCAATACTTTGATCATACCACAAGGCCCTGGTTTTCAACAAAAGCCTTGATCATTTGCATCTTGGCGTGCCACATTGACAATTCACGCCATGCGATCAATCACTATTAATATATACCAGGGTGTTAAGCAGAGAATAAATCCTCCACCACCAAACAGACATACATTAACAGAAATCGATTTAATTCACATGGAACGAAATCCAACGTCATACACGCATCCATTTACTAGCTTATGCTCTGGGTCTGAGCGAAAACCAAATCCGAACAATCAACAATAGTCCGGACGATGTGAGAACCCGTTACTTCCCCGTGAAGGAAAGAGCAGATACTTTGAGAACAACACACAAATGAACGCAGACGGAAGAAAATTTCATTGTTATAACAACAATTTCATCAGATACAAGAATATACAGAGTATAAATGAATACTACTACATTCGAAAGATATCAGAGATTACAATAAATTACATAGCAGCGGAAAATAATACAAAGCACAACTGAAGGTGATATACAGATACAGAGCTTTCCGGATATCATTCCAGCTGTAAACCAGGATCCTGTGAATATAAATCTGCAAAACCAAAACTACTAGCTGTCCGTGTCGAAAATAGGGGCACCCAGAGTTTAGGTTAAAACAATAAACTCCAGGTCAGTCATGTGACTGGTGTGAGAACTAAAACAGTTATTTAAAACTTGACTTTAAAAGAGAGTAATTCAAGGGACCACGCCGTATAACACGGAACGGGTTTCCTCCCAAGAATACCAGTGCATATCAATAAACAACGAAATGCTTTTTCGAAAAATGAAGCTATTATAAGACCCAGGTCTCATCGCATAATGCAACGCAAGCCGGAGGATAGGGTTTTCCCTTATAATTGCCAAACATGCTTGATACGTTTAAAACAAATCATTTGATACTATAATAAGTGTATAGTGTCAAAACAATTTCAATCATAAATATCAATCATAGACGGCATAGCATTCCATGCTACTATGTCACCATACTAGGCTCTACAAATAAAGCTGAAATATCTCGTATTGGAAATTGGATTCCGTCATGAGTCGAGGCAAGGGGCAAGCTCCTCTCCGCTTTCGAGACACTCTAGCAAATGTCTCAGGGCTACGCACTCTGGCAACCCTTGGATGCTTCAGGGTCGGTCCTCTCTTACGTTTGAGGATTAATTATTCCTGAACACACGTTTCCCGGTCCTTACAGACCTAAAATCGAGGCGCCTCATCCAACAACCACATAGGTGAAAAGTATATAAATGTCAGGGCTGGTAAGTCACTGACACCACCAAAGCTAGAAAGAAACGTCGTGTTCTCCCTGCAGTCCTTATCCCGTTTTTGACTCATATCGAGGTGTGAGGCTCGCGAATTCACGTTATACACAAAGCTGCCACGTAGGCCGTGCTTTGATCATCAACCACAAGACTTTGCTTTTCAACATATGCCTTGAACCATGCAACTCAGCGTGCCACACGGGCAATTCATGCCATGCGATTGATATCTGTCGTTATATAACCTCTAAGCTCGTACGTCTCAGAGAAGGGCGTTAAGCAAGAGAATAAATTCTCCGCCGCCAAACAGATATATATTTAATAGAAATCAATCAACACAGAATAAAATCCAATGTCAGACACACAATCCATTTACAAGTTCGTTCTGAGTCTGAACGAAACCGGAGGCACTTTCCTCGCATATCCATCGATCTCCAAGTACGTCTGGACGACCACCAACTATTTCCATCCTCTTGGGTGTACAGCCCAATCAGGATCATCAGTAATTATCCAAACGATGTGAAGACTTCCGGTCTTCAACCACCGTCTTCATCTTCGACATATCGTCGAATCGGTTTTTCAAAATGGGTATAAACCCGGCCTTTCCGAACAACCCGCGTATATTAAAAACAAATGTTACACAAATACAACATACGCCTCATTCCAATTTAGCAGCCACTAACCGCAAATTAGCAAGAGAACAATTTCCTAAATATTAACCCCGAAGGCCGAAACCAACATCAGATCAATATCCAGGAAACCATTCTTCTTAACTAACCTACAGCTAGTTTCTAAATTTCATATTCTTAGGGAAAGGTTCCCATTAATTTTATCCAAGATAAATTCTTTAAAATTTATCCTTTAATCTTCCTTTGGATGTCATTTCAAACCAAATTATGGTTTTCCAAACTAGTCGAGATTAGCGAACCACACCGAAGTAATTATTTATTTTATTTCCCAATCCCAACCTATTCATCCCATGAAGCAAAACTGGTAATACTCCATATCTAATACCACGGTGTTATCGGTAAAATTAATTACCATTTCACATTCAAATCTAATTAAAGATTTAACTATCGCTTGGAGCAAAACTGGTGATACTCCATTCTCGCTCATTTTCCAAATTTGATTATTTAAATTATCAATTCACATTTCAATCTAATTGCAGATTCATTAAAACTCCTTTTACTGGGTTAAAGAACTAATGTCATTTAAAACACAGTTCAAGATAAACCCAAATCACATTCTATTTATAATCGGGTTAAAGAACTAGTGTCATTTAAAACACCTTTCACGATAAACCCACAAATCAATTCTATTTACAACCGATTTCAAATCCAATTTATTTATTTAAAATAAATGGGTTTTAATTTTAGTTCAAAACTAGTTTATTTCGATAAAAATCTATTTTTATCTTTTCAAATAAGGAGTTTTTCATCCCAATTTTTCCCAAATCATTTCTTATGATTTTACACAAATTATTGATATTTTTAATAATTTTATCAAGGCACGTACAGTCGATTTCCATCAACGGCCATCGAACTGCACTTACAACGACCTTTTCCAAATTTGATTTGGACGTATCTCCAAATCCAATCGTTAGATTTTGAATTTCTAATATTCGTTAGAAAGCTCTTTTCGATATGAACCCAATGGTTCCGGTTTTAGGAGAATCCGACAGTCGGATCTCCCGTAATGTCCGTTCAAAGTCAATGGTCGAAATTCGCGAACTGCCGCGGCGCGACTCGTTCTATTCAGGCCATTATATTATATATATAATATATATTTCGTCGATTTCTATTTAAAAAGAATTTTATAAATAGTTTAAAATTCGTTTCAAAAACATTTCAACTTCTATTTCCAATTCAAATCAAAATTGAATTTTTCCCTATAGATTCGTTTTAAAATTCATTTAAATTCAATTCAAATTTCAATTCAATTTGAATTCATTTTCTATTCAATCCAATTCAAATTCGTTTTCTATTTAATTCAATTCAAATTCGTTTTCTATTCAATTCAATTCAAATTCGTTTTCTATTCAAATTCGATTTCTATTCGATTATAAAAACGAATATAATCGATATAAATATCGTTCATGTCAAAATAGCGCATCTCTAATCAACATGGCTTTATATATTTCAATAATTCCGTTATTCTATTCAAAAAATGAATATTTATTCTATTCAATACGTGAATCTATATTTTTGTCAACTCATGACTAATCTCAACGAATGAGTATCGTCCACGTGTGACTATTTTTGTTATTTAATATATTTTGTAAAAATTATGGTATCTATCGTTTGATTTAAAATCAGACTCCAACCGTAAATTAGTAAGAGAACGATTCCCTAAATATTAACCCCGAAGGCCAAAACCAACATCAGATCAATATCCAGGAGACCACTCATCTCATCTATTTTCCAGTTAATTTCTAATTTTATATATGATAAAGATGTAAATTTTATTGTTAAAATATTTCGTTCAACACATGACTAATCTCAACGGATGAGTACTGTCAACACATGAACCTTTATTTTATAATGATAAAGATGTAAATTTTATTGTTAAAATATTTCGTTCAACACATGACTAATCTCAACGGATGAGTACTGTCAACACATGAACCTTTATTTTATAATATTCTTTATCTTCTAAATTGGAATGAGGCCCAATCAATTACCATATAAAGTTAATTATATGGATTCCATACAACACATGTATACAATAGCAACGACAAATAATCAACCATCATCCAAAGTGCACTACACTGTATAAACATCAAATATAGATATCTAACGCTTATAACAGCCTATCAATCAATCGATCGACATACAACTAATTATTGGGATTAGTGTATGCCGTATATTATCCCAATACCCGTGTGGGGTTTCAAACAATCAAACACAGATTTATTTGTGCAGTTGGACGATGTGTAAAATTTATCGTCCCAATCAATGTCCTTCAAATAGGTGTACATAAACAAACCGTCCGGTTTGTAAATGAATATTTATTTATTCACGTTCACTATATTCATATTCACGTTAAAAATTATATTTTAACATATGAATTTCTATTCAGTCCATTTACAAGGTAAAATGGTATTTTTATTTTTCTAACTTATTTTAGAAAATTTCGGCGGCATAACGGCACGATACTAGAAACGGGACGAGGCCTAGCCTTATCCCCGGTCTAGTGGTGGCCCACGCCATTCACACATCAATCAAATCAATTTCAATTCACCAAACAACCAACTCCAAATCAAATAATTTAACTAATCTATGCAACCAAACAAACAAGTCCATGGTCTGTGGACAGTGGTGTCGGGTGCTACTAAACACCGTCTGCATCCTAGTATATATATATAACTAGAAAAAGAAATTGAAGAGTGAGAAATTCTCACAGATTTGCTAATCCAATCCCACGACTCTTCTTATGTAGAAATCTTCGCCGTTCTTGCCTCTTGTCACTTTTCACTGCCCGCATTCTCTACATATAAAAATCACATTTTTACTTTGCTACTCAATATATAAAAATCGAATTTTTATTTCGCTATTCAATATATAAAAATCGAATTTTTACTATGCTATTCAATATATAAAAATCGAATTTTTACTTCATTATTCAATATATAAAAATCGAATTTTTACTATGCTATTCAATATATAAAAATCGAATTTTTACTATGCTATTCAATATATAAAAATCATGTTTTTAAACTGCCATCCTTAAAATAAAAATCACATTTTTATTTGTTTACTTTCAATTTAAAAATCATATTTTTACTATCGATTGAAACAAAGAAAAATCATATTTTTAACTTGCTAACTTCCTATTTTAATTTCACTCAAAAATTGTATTTTCATGTCGCCAAAAATTATATTTTTACCTAACTAGAAATATTTTCTTTCATACGATAAAACCATATTTTTATGCGACTAAAAATTATATCTTTATCCACTAAAAATATTCCTCACATAGAATTAAAATTTCAGTTTTCATCTAATCTAAAAATCTAATCTTTTTGTTTTGAAAACTCTAATCTCTTTATTTTGAAAACTAACTAAAAATCAGTTTAAAAATCGAATTAAAACACTTACATTGGCTTGAGCGAGAGGGGGTTTGCGTTCATCAGTCGGCATCGCAATTTCCAGGTGGTGGCGTGGGGCGGTTTTGGCATAGCGTTCGATTTGGGGGCTTGGATGGGCTCGGGTTCGGATTGGCTGAAGGGGGAGAAGGAGAAGCATCGGAGGAGGGGAAAAGGAGGAAGGGGGATCGGAGTTAAAAGGGGAGGCGCAGGGTGGATGCCGGTGGTCGGCCAAGGCGGAGCTCGCGCGGTGGGTGGCTGCGCGTTGGGATTGGTGGAGAGAGGAGGGAAAGGAGGAGCGAAGGGGGAAGGAGGGGAGGCCGACGCGAGGGTGGGGGTCTCGCGCGGCGGCGCCCTGGTCGGAGGAGCGACGGCTCCTCCCTCTTTTCTTTTCCCCCCCTTTTTATTTTATTTTTAACTGATCGGTTTGACTTTGAGGGGAGGAGAATAAAGGTGGGGGCTTATATATATATATATATTTAATTCAATTTAATTCCATAAAGTTAACTTTTTATTTCGAAATCGAAATCGAACCCACCGCCTGTCGTCCATAGCTAATTAACCCCATTCCGAACACAATGGGATATGTCCCGTAAGCCAATTCGACCGTTTCAATTAGTTTCTGTCAAAATCAACATATAACTCTATATATTGAATTTGAACGCGCATTTCAATTTACCGGTGTCACATACGAACTCTAAAAATTCCCGAAAAATATTTTCTAGCTTCGTATTGACGATACGGTCCTAACAAAACTAGTTTCGTCGAATTCTGAGACCGTTGGAAAGATGGCCATTTTCCAGTCGATTAAAATCAACTGAAACTGGTCAAACGCGTTTTCCTTCGCCACGCTCACATATTGATTCGAAAAATTATGAAATTTGGAATCTAGCAATAATTTGACATCACGGATCCAACAAAAGTGGTTTCGTCGAAATCCGAGGTCATTTGCAAAATTTCCATTTTTAAGGGCCAGAATTCTATAGCGACTATTCAGAATTTTCAACTGGACATATCTTTTGATTCCCGCTATGAAATTTCAATTTTTCAGATTCGTTGGAAAGATATTCTCAGTTAGATCCTATTATTTTTGGTTTCACTAAAATCCGGTTTGTTTTGCACCCGGTACATTCATTTGAAGTTTGAAAACGAATTTTCGAACTACCGCGCCATTTTCAATTCCTTTTATAATTATATATAATTATTTATATTCTAACGACGACGTATATAAATATATTCGTTCGAATTATATTCAAAATAAATTTCTCGTTGATATTATTTAAAATAATTCATTTTAAATATTCAAAATTCGCTAAAATTGCCAAAATAAAAATTTTAAACTGGCTCAGAATTTCCGGGTTATTACAATCTCCCCCACTTAAAACTTTTCGTCCCCGAAAAGGAACAAAGTCGAAAGTGGTTTGATTAATGAACTCTACGTTTGATCTGGCTTCCATTCTCCAACTTTTCAGTTTCTGAGAATTTTCAAATTTTCAAAAATTTGGCTAACACCCTAAATTTTCGAAAAATTTCGCCATAACCTCCTTTGTACGGGGAGCACGGGAAAATCCCGAAATTGCCATATAGGCCTTCTGATCTCAAAAAGAAAAAGAAAAAGCCAAGCGGCTCATAAAATCATCATCACCCAAACAAAACAGTAAATTATATAGTAAACATGTACCTATTTGTCGGGCAAACAAATTTTATTCTCTGCTCTAGCCTCCTTGCTATGACCTGTTCAATGTAAGTACATGTATATGCAAGCAAATGCGACCAATTTTCAATACAATTCAATATTTGATACAATTAGGAAAAATGGTTCAAAATTATCAAACAAATAAACAACCAACACAAACATCAATCAATTAGTGGATTAGAGTTTCAAATTCATAATTTTGATACATATACAAAAATCATGTTTTTGATGCCAATTCACAACAATGTATTCTAGCTATATTTGTTTTGGTTCTCACACCAGTCTAATGGAAATATATAGATATCACACCTTCGAAACACGAACATAAATACTGATGATGCACGTGCTATCATCAGTACCATCTCCGGGCGACTAGAATGTGATTCTATATCTATCCAGTATATTAAAACTTCGAATATACGTTCATGACGCGTATATGAAAAATCTTTATATATTGGATTGTCCAAATTCTATACAAATAAATATTCAAATACGTATACTTGAATTTAACTTTCAAAACAAAATTGTCTTCAATTGAAAAATATACTCTTCACACTCGTTCTAGGATACTACTGATCCTATCTCTAACGAGTCATTCTAATTGGATTTTACTAATCCAATATATGATGAATTCTTTCGTATGGTTCTAATGTGTCTTGTTCTCGAGCTCTGTAAACCAAAGCTCTGATACCAAATGTGAGAACCCGTTACTTCCCCGTGAAGGAAAGAGCGGATACTTTGAGAACAACACACAAATGAACGCAGACGGAAGAACATTTCATTGTTATTACAACAATTCCATCAGATACAAGAATATACAGAGTATAAATGAATACTATTACATTCGATAGATATCAGAGATTACAATAAATTACATAGCAGCGGAAAATAATACAAAGCACAACTGAAGGTGATATACAGATACAGAGCTTTCCGGATATCATTCCAGCTGTAAACCAGGATCCTGTGAATATAAATCTGCAAAACCAAAACTACTAGCTGTCTGTGTCGAAAATAGGGGCACCCAGAGTTTAGGTTAAAACAATAAACTCCAGGTCAGTCATGTGACTGGTGTGAGAACTAAAACAGTTATTTAAAACTTGACTTTAAAAGAGAGTAATTCAAGGGACCACGCCGTATAACACGGAACGGGTTTCCTCCCAAGAATACCAGTGCATATCAATAAACAATGAAATGCTTTTTCGAAAAATGAAGCTATTATAAGACCCAGGTCCCATCACACAGTGCAACGCAAGCCGGAGGATAGGGTTTTCCCTTATAATAGCCAAACATGCTTGATACGTTTAAAACAAATCATTTGATACTATAATAAGTGTATAGTGTCAAAACAATTTCAATCATAAATATCAATCATAGACGGCATAACATCCCATGCTATTATGTCGCCATACTAGGCTCTACAAATAAAGCTGAAATATCTCGTATTGGTAATTGGATTCCGTCATGAGTCGAGGCAAGGGGCAAGCTCCTCTCCGCTTTCGAGACACTCTAGCAAATGTCTCAGGGCTACGCACTCTGGGCAACCCTTGGATGCTTCAGGGCCGGTCCTCTCTTACGTTTGAGGATTAATTATTCCTGAACACACGTTTCCCGGTCCTTACAGACCTAAAATCGAGGCGCCTCATCCAACAACCACATAGGTGAAAAGTATATAAATGTCAGGGCTGGTAAGTCACTGACACCACCAAAGCTAGAAAGAAACGTCGTGTTCTCCCTGCAGTCCTTATCCCGTTTTTGACTCATACCGAGGTGTGAGGCTCGCGAATTCACGTTATACACAAAGCTGCCACGTAGGCCGTGCTTTGATCATCAACCACAAGACTTTGCTTTTCAATAGAAGCCTTGATCCATGCAACTCAGCGTGCCACATGGGCAATTCATGCCATGCGATTGATATCTGTCGATATATAACCTCTAAGCTCGTACGTCTCAGAGAAGGGCGTTAAGCAAGAGAATAAATTCTCCACCACCAAACAGATATATATTTAACAGAAATCAATCAACACAGAATAAAATCCAATGTCAGACACACAATCCATTTACAAGTTCGTTCTGGGTCTGAACGAAACCGGAGGCACTTTCCTCGCATATCCATCGATCTCCAAGTACGTCTGGACGACCACCAACTATTTCCATCCTCTTGGGTGTACAGCCCAATCAGGATCATCAGTAATTATCCAAACGATGTGAAGACTTCCGGTCTTCAACCACCGTCTTCATCTTCGACATATCGTCGAATCGGTTATTCAGAATGGGTATAAACCCGGCCTTTCCGAACAACCCGCGTATATTAAAAACAAATGTTACACAAATACAACATACGCCTCACTCCAATTTAGCAGCCACTAACCGCAAATTAGCAAGAGAACAATTTCCTAAATATTAACCCCGAAGGCCGAAACCAACATCAGATCAATATCCAGGAAACCATTCTTCTTAACTAACCTACAGCTAGTTTCTAAATTTCATATTCTTAGGGAAAGGTTCCCATTAATTTTATCCAAGATAAATTCTTTAAAATTTATCCTTTAATCTTCCTTTGGATGTCATTTCAAACCAAATTATGGTTTTCCAAACTAGTCGAGATTAGCGAACCACACCGAAGTAATTATTTATTTTATTTCCCAATCCCAACCTATTCATCCCATGAAGCAAAACTGGTAATACTCCATATCTAATACCACGGTGTTATCGGTAAAATTAATTACCATTTCACGTTCAAATCTAATTAAAGATTTAACTATCGCTTGGAGCAAAACTGGTGATACTCCATTCTCGCTCATTTTCCAAATTTGATAATTTAAATTATCAATTCACATTTCAATCAAATTGCAGATTCATTAAAACTCCTTTTACCGGGTTAAAGAACTAATGTCATTTAAAACACAGTTCACGATAAACCCAAATCACATTCTATTTATTATCGGGTTAAAGAACTAGTGTTATTTAAAACACCCTTCACGATAAACCCACAAATCAATTCTATTTACAACCGATTTCAAATCCAATTTATTTTTTTAAAAATAAATGGGTTTTAATTTTAGTTCAAAACTAGTTTATTTCGATAAAAATCTATTTTTATCTTTTCAAATAAGGAGTTTTTCATCCCAATTTTTCCCAAATCATTTCTTATGATTTTACACAAATTATTGATATTTTTAATAATTTTATCAAGGCACGTACAGTCGATTTCCATCAACGGCCATCGAACTGCACTTACAGCGACCTTTTCCAAATTTGATTTGGACGTATCTCCAAATCCAACCGTTAGATTTTGAATTTCTAATATTCGTTAGAAAGCTCTTTTCGATACGAACCCAACGGTTCCGGTTTTAGGAGAATCTGACGGTCGGATCTCCCGTAATGTCCGTTCGAAGTCAATGGTCGAAATTCGCGAACTGCCGCGGCGCGGCGCGTTCTATTCAGGCCATTATATTATATATATAATATATATTTCGTCGATTTCTATTTAAAAAGAATTTTATAAATAGTTTTAAATTCGTTTCAAAAACATTTCAACTTCTATTTCCAATTCAAATCAAAATTGAATTTTTCCCTATAGATTCGTTTTAAAATTCATTTAAATTCAATTCAAATTTCAATTCAATTTGAATTCATTTTCTATTCAATCCAATTCAAATTCGTTTTCTATTTAATTCAATTCAAATTCGTTTTCAATTCAATTCATTTCAAATTCGTTTTCTATTCAATTCAATTCAAATTCGTTTTCTATTCAAATTCGATTTCTATTCGATTATAAAAACGAATATAATCGATATAAATATCGTTCACGTCAAAATAGCGCATCTCTAATCAACACGGCTCTATATATTTCAATAATTCCGCTATTCTATTCAATAAATGAATATTTATTCTATTCAATACGTGAATCTATATTTTTGTCAACACATGACTAATCTCAACGAATGAGTACCGTCCACGTGTGACTATTTTTGTTATTTAATATATTTTGTAAAAATTATCGTATCTATCGTTTGATTTAAAATCAGACTCCAACCGTAAATTAGTAAGAGAACGATTCCCTAAATATTAACCCCGAAGGCCGAAACCAACATCAGATACATATCCAGGAGACCACTCATCTCATCTATTTTCCAGTTAATTTCTAATTTTATATATGATAAAGATGTAAATTTTATTGTTAAAATATTTCGTTCAACACATGACTAATCTCAACGGATGAGTACTGTCAACACATGAACCTTTATTTTATAATGATAAAGATGTAAATTTTATTGTTAAAATATTTCGTTTAACACATGACTAATCTCAACGGATGAGTACTGTCAACACATGAACCTTTATTTATAATATTCTTTATCTTCTAAATTGGAATGAGGCCCAATCAATTACCATATAAAGTTAATTATATGGATTCCATACAACACATGTATACAATAGCAACGACAAATAATCAACCATCATCCAAAGTGCACTACACTGTATAAGCATCAAATATAGATATCTAACGCTTATAACAGTCTGTCAATCAATCGATCGACATACAACTAATTATTGGGATTAGTGTATGCCGTATATTATCCCAATACCCGTGTGGGGTTTCAAACAATCACACACAAATTTATTTGTGTAGTTGGGCGATGTGTAAAATTTATCGTCCCAATCAATGTCCTTCAAATAGGTGTACATAAACAAACCGTCCGGTTTGTAAATGAATATTTATTTATTCACGTTCACTATATTCATATTCACGTTAAAAATTATATTTTAACACATGAATTTCTATTCAGTCCATTTACAAAGTAAAAATGGTATTTTTATTTTTTTAACTTATTTTAGAAAATTTCGGCGGCATAACGACACGATACTAGAAACGGGACGAGGCCTAGCCTTATCCCCGGTCTAGTGATGGCCCACGCCATTCACACATCAATCAAATCAATTTCAATTCACCAAACAACCAACTCCAAATCAAATAATTTAACTAATCTATGCAACCAAACAAACAAGTCCATGGTCTGTGGACAATGGTGTCGGGTGCTACTAAACACCGTCTTCATCCTAGTATATATATATATATATAACTAGAAAAAGAAATTGAAGAGTGAGAAATTCTCACAGATTTGCTAATCCAATCCCACGACTCTTCTTATGTAGAAATCTTCGCCGTTCTTGCCTCTTGTCACTTTTCACTGCCCGCATTCTCTACATATAAAAATCACATTTTTACTTTGCTACTCAATATAGAAAAATCGAATTTTTACTTCGCTATTCAATATATAAAAATCGAATTTTTACTATGCTATTCAATATATAAAAATCGAATTTTTACTTCGTTATTCAATATATAAAAATCGAATTTTTACTATGCTATTCAATATATGAAAATCGAATTTTTACTATGCTATTCAATATATAAAAATCATGTTTTTAAACTGCCATCCTTAAAATAAAAATCACATTTTTATTTGTTTACTTTCAATTTAAAAATCATATTTTTACTATCGATTCAAACAAATAAAAATCATATTTTAACTTGCTAACTTCCTATTTTAATTTCACTCAAAAATTGTATTTTCATATCACCAAAAAATATATTTTTACCTAACTAGAAATATTTTCTTTCATACGATAAAACCATATTTTTATGCGACTAAAAATTATATCTTTATCCACTAAAAATATTCCTCACATAGAATTAAAATCTCATTTTTCATCTAATCTAAAAATCTAATCTTTTTGTTTTGAAAACTCTAATCTCTTTATTTTGAAAACTAAAAAAAATCAGTTTAAAAATCGAATTAAAACACTTACATTGGCTTGAGCGAGAGGGGGTTTGCGTTCATCAGTCGGCGTCGCAATTTCCAGGTGGTGGTGTGGTGCGGTTTTGGCACAGCGTTCGATTTGGGGGCTTGGATGGGCTCGGGTTCGGATTGGCTGAAGGGGGAGAAGGAGAAGCATCGGAGGAGGGGAAAAGGAGGAAAGGGGATCGGAGTTAAAAGGGGGAGGCGCAAGGTGGATGCCGGTGGTCGGCCAAGGCGGAGCTCGCGCGGTGGGTGGTTGCGCGTTGGGATTGGTGGAGAGAGGAGGTAAAGGAGGAGCGAAGGGGGAAGGAGGGGAGGCCGACGTGAGGGTGGGGGTCTCGCGCGCCAGGCGCGGCGACGCCCTGGTCGGAGGAGCAACGACTCCTCCCTCTTTTCTTTTCCCCCCCTTTTTTTTTATTTTTAACTGATCGGTTTGACTTTGAGGGGAGGGAGAATAAAGGTGGGGGCTTATATAAATATATATATATATATATATTTTATTCCATAAAGTTAACTTTTTATTTCGAACTCGAAATCGAACCCACCGCCTGTCGTCCATAGCTAATTACCCCCATTCCGAACACAATGGGATATGTCCCGTAAGCCAATTCGACCGTTTCGATCAGTTTCCGTCAAAATCAACATATAACTCTATATATTGAATTTGAACGCGCATTTCAATTTACCGGGGTCACATACGAACTCTAAAAATTCCCGAAAAATATTTTCTCGCTTCGTATTGACGATACGGTCCTAAAAAAACTAGTTTCGTCGAATTCTGAGACCGTTGGAAAGATGGCCATTTTCCAGTCGATTAAAATCAACTAAAACTGGTCAAACGCGTTTTCCTTCGCCCCGCTCACATATTGATTCGAAAAATTATGAAATTTGGAATCTAGCAATAATTTGACATCACGGATCCAACAAATGTGGTTTCGTCGAAATCCGAGGTCATTTGCAAAATTTCCATTTTTAAGGGCCAGAATTCTATAGTGACTATTCAGAATTTTCAACTGGACATATCTTTTGATTCCCGCTATGAAATTTCGATTTTTCAGATTCGTTGGAAAGATATTCTCACTTAGATCCTATTATTTTTGGTTTCACTAAAATCCGGCTTGTTTTGCACCCGGTACATTCATTTGAAGTTTGAAATCGAATTATCGAACTACCGCGCCATTTTCAATTCCTTTTATAATTATATATAATTATTTATATTCTAACGACGACGTATATAAATATATTCGTTCGAATTATATTCAAAATAAATTTCTCGTCGATATTATTTAAAATAATTCATTTTAAATATTCAAAATTCGCTAATCCTGCCAAAATAAAATTTTTAAACTGGCTCAGAATTTCCGGGTTATTACAGACGACCACCATTGAAGCCCCTTCAAGGTAGCTACTCCCATCAAGGGTCTCTGTAGCAACACATCCATTCCATGTGAAGATCATCGGTCTTCAACCACCGTCTTCATATTCGACTCTTTATCGTCGTAGAAATTATCCGGAAAGGGTTAAACCCGGTCTTCCCGAATAACTCACGTATTTTTATAATTAAAAATCAAGTACTATAGAAGCACATCCAACGCCACATTCCAATTTAGAATTATTCTTCTAAATAAAATATCCACATTTTCTTATCAAAGATAAATCCTTTACATTTATTCTTAAATCTTTCTTTTAAAGATTTATTAAGAACCTAATTTGGTTTTAAATATCACAAATCATTATCCAATGATTAATTAAATTTAAGAAATTAATCTTATCTTTAACTGGGTTAAAGATCTAATGTCATTTAAAACATATTTCATGATAAACCCAAAATCGACTTCCATTAAAATATGAAATCTTCACAGAAATTAAATCAATATATAATCATTATAAATTTTTGTATCCGACTAATAATATAAATGGAATAACAGCAAAGCCTCTTAAATTCCCTATGTAGTATCGGTCTTCTTTTACAGAAGCTTATCTCGGTTATTATTAATTCAAATTCCATTCAACTTCAATTTAATATATTAAATTGGAAAACTTTACTTTTTTGGAAAATTCCCATTTAAATCTTAAATAAGGATTTATAGATTTCAAATCATATTCTCACTATCAATTGAGTTAAAGAACATATGTCGTTTAAAAACATTGTTCACGAAAAACTCAATTCACATATCATTTTTATTCCAATTACAAAATATAGTTTGAAACTCTAGTAATCTTAATTAAAAGATTTATTCTTTTCAACAGGGTTTAAGAAAGGTGTTATTGAAGACACCATTCACGACAAACCCAAAATCCAATTTATTAAATTTAATTTCAATTAAATATTCACTAATTGGAAAACTTCATTAAATCTTAATTTAATGATTTATTCTAGATAATAACTAGTTCATTCAATAAATATATTTTCCTAAAATATGATCTTTTCTAAAATATTCTCTTTTTTTTCTTCTAAGACGTTTTCTAAAATATTCTTTTTCTAGAATATCCTTTATTGGAATATGACTCAATCAACAACCATATATTGTATGAAATCAACAAGCATAATAAATAATTATCAAACATCCAATAAATCAACCAAAGTGGATTCTACACTAAATATTGGGACTAGTGTAGACCAGATATCATCCCAACCCCCGTATGGGGTTTCATCCAGCAACCAGATAATAAATTATTTGTGCACTTGGGCGATGTGTAAAAATTATCAACCCAATCACATAAACCAGTCGGATGACTTGTAAATGGAAGTGTACTATTCAGTTTGAAAATACTAACAATATATTTAACACACCAAACACTTCAACATCACAGACATATGTTTCAAGCCACAACTAATATCATAATTTTAACATATGATCTTTTTATTGTAACTGATTGACAAAAAAAAACTTTTATTTCTAATCTTCTTATTGTTAACCCATGACAACAAAATATTAACTTTTGTTTTTATTCTTTTCATCGTTAACAAATGACAATAAAAATCTTGTCTTTTTCTCTATTCTTTTTATTGAGAACAAACGACAATAAAAATCTAGTCCTTTGTTCCCATTCTTTTATTGTTGACAAATGACAATAACAACTTAACCCTTATTGACCCAAAAAGTATATTTTGGTCTCATTCATTTTTAAACGACAAAATGAATATTTTACTTCATTTTTTTTAATGACAAAAATGTCTCTTTTATCCTAATTCTTTGAAAATGACAAAAGTTGTGATTTTGTCTAATTCTTTTAAATGTACAAAATATGATCATTTCGTCAAATTCTTTCTAATGATCATAATGTAACCTTTCTTCCTAATGACCAAAATGTATAATTTGGTTAAATCTTTATTAATGATCAAAATGTAATCTTCCTCCTTAATGACCAAAATGTATAATTTGGTTAAATCCTTTCTAATATAAACAAAATATGAATTTTGTCATATCCTCTTTAATGTAAACAAAATATGAAATTTGTTTAATTCTTTGAATGTATACAAAATATGATGACTTTGTCAACTCCTTTTTAATGTAAACAAAATATGAATTTTCAATCTCATGTAACATTTTAACAAAAATGTTATTTTTAAATCTTAATGTTCATTTTATACAAAAATGTGATTTTTCATTATAATGTGCATTTTACACAAAAATGTGATTTCTACTCTAATGTGCACTTTATAACAAAGAATGTGATTAAATTTCTAATGTTCATTTTACACATAAAATGTAATTAAATTTCTAATGTTCATTTTTATGACCAAAATGTCATTTAACTTTTAATGCTTATTTTTATGACCAAAATGCCATTTAACTTCTAATGTAACATTCTACATAAAAATGTAATTCTCATTTCTAATGTAACATTCTACATAAAAATGTAATTCTACTCTAATATAACATAAAATAATATTTTACATGAATTCTACATAAAAATGAATATTTATTTGTAACCCAATTTCTATGTTATTCTCATTTCATATAAAAGTGATATATGTTAACAATTTCTATGAATTCTAATGTCATATAAAATGATATTTTATATGTTAAGAAAACAATGTTTTTATTTTAATATCACATGTAACGTTTCCCATAAAAATGTGATTTCTTTTTCTATATAACATTTCTCATAGAAATATGAATTTTTTTTTTTGCTAATGCAACATTTCTAATAAAAATGGCCCCTTTATTCTATATAAACATTTTTAATAAAAATGTACTTTTTATCATCATGTTTTTATTTACATATGAAATGTAGATAAAAAGGTGCTTAATAATTCTAAGATCTATTCATATCTATAATGTAAATAAAATAAATCCTTTTTAATAATCATATTTTTGTTTACACCTAACATGTAAATGAAATGTCTCTTTTACAATCATGTTCTTTTATTTACAACTAAATAGTAAATAAAAATGTCATTTTCTATAATCATGTTTTATTTACACTATATATGTAAAAAATGTCCTTTTTTAAATCATGTTTTATTTACCCAAAATATGTGAATAAAAATGTCCTTTTCTATTTTAAAAATGAATATTTGTTTTTCACTTTTTCTAATTAACAAAATAAATATTTTGTTTTCACTTTTCAATTTAACACAAATGGTAATCATATTTTGTTACTTTCAATTTAACACAAATGATAATCATATTTTGAATTTACATGTTTTTACACAAATGATAACCTTTATTTTAAATTTACATGTTTTGACAAAAATTGTTATTTTATTTCAATTAACAAAATTTGACAAAAAGTGTTATTTTTACTTTAACTAACAAGTTATACAAAATAACTTGTTTTTATTTCACTAATCATGTTTTGTCAAATCTCTACTTTTATCATGCTTTTCTTTATATACATAAAATAAAAATATAGTTTTTATTTTATACACAATCCTTGGTACACACGAATATAACATATTCAGTATACACGATAATATATGATTTTATCGTATACACCAAATTCTAACAAACATAGATACACAGCCACAATCACAGCACAATCAACATTTAAACAAATATATACATACAACATGAATTTAATACTGAATGAATACAATAAAATAATTAATTAATTTTAATTTAAAAAAGAATAGAAATCTCACCAAATAATTTAGATCTGAAATGTCCTGAATTTCCAACGCGCTCAGTTTTGGTCCTGGTCAGTTCCATAGTCTAGATCTCGTTTTTCTAACTCCAACGCTTCTGAAATTGTTCGATTTCGTTAATGTTTGGAAGAGTTATGAGATTTTAAAGATTTGGTTATATAAATATTTAAATTAATTAATTATTTCACCTTATTACCAATGTACCATCGTTCCTCCTTCAAGACATACATCGAGCCCCGTAACCCATAGCCGCCATCCCCTAGGGTTCCATTTCTTTTCACCATCGACGCGCCGGGCTTGGATCAGGAGGCATCACTTGAAGCGGCTACAGGAAAGCTTCCCCCGCGCGGAAATCGAGGAAATTCGGTGGTCCTCTGCGGCCGAGGGACGGGTGCGAACGGTCAAGGTTTGTGGGAGGATTCCGGTTGATCCGATGATCAATAGGCGATCATGACCGTTGATAATGAAGAGCTCGTTGAGCTCTTTAATTTCCATTTTGTGATTTCCAGAATAGGTTTGTGGATTGAGAGGAATCATAGATTGAATTCAGGAGGTTCTCAGCCATTGAAAGCAAAGCAGGCGGCGGCTACTGATAGGGATTAGGGTTTGGGTGTATGGCCCGTATTTATACTGTATTTTATAGCGTATTTAAATAATTTAATTCAAGAAAATAACTTTTAAACCATCTAAACTTCAAACGAATCCCGGCGAGTGTCACCTCCAGCTAAATACCCCCATTCCGGTCACAATGGAATATGCCTCGTAACCCAATTCTGTTGTTATGTATGTTTTTCTTTAAATTAAAAAATTAAATCCTTTATTTATTTAATTTGAACGTACATTTACATTTACCGGGGCCACATACGACCTCTAAAAATTACAGAAAAAATATTTCTAGTTATGTTTTGACGATACGGTTCTAACAAGACTAATTTTGTCGAATTCCGAGACCGTTTGAAAAATGGCTGTTTTCAAGCCGATTAAATTTGACTGAAACTAACAAAACATGTTTTCCTCTGCCACGCTCACATATTAATTCGAAAAATTATGAAAATTGAAACCTAACAATAATTTGACATTCCGGTTCCAACAAAAGTGGTTTCGTCGAAAACCGAGGTCGTTTGCAAAATGGCTATTTTTAAGGCCCATATATTTAATTAAAATATATATAAATTCTACAGCGACTTTTCTAAATTTTAAACTGGACATAATTTTTTATTCCTGCAATGAAATTTTAGTTTTTCAGATTCGTTAGAAAGATATGATTAAACAGATTTAAATGTTTCTGGTTTCGCTCAATTCTGATTTAAAATGAATCCTGTACATTCAGTCAAAGTTCAAATTCAAATTTTCAAACTGTAGCGTTGTTTCAAACTCCCTTTTTAATTAAATTAAATTTATCCATTTTAAAATAAATTTTTAGTCGTTATTATTTAAAATGAACTATTTTAAATATTAAAATCCATTAAAATTTCTAAAATAAAAATTTTAAATTGACCCCCAAATTCCGGATTGTTACAATCGCCCCCACTTAAAATCTTTTCGTCGTCGAAAAGGAACGAAGCCAAAAGTTGTTTAATTAACTAACTTAACTATAAATTTTATTTATTGGTTTCAATAATTTTGTTAATTAAATTAATTATCATTTCTATACTTTTATTAGTTAAACCAATAATCAAACATCACAACCAGCAATCGATTAGGTGATTAACTTTTCAAATATAATAACTTTTATATATAATCAAAAATCATATTTTTAGTGCAAATCACAGTAATGTGTACTAACTAAGTTTTGGTTCTCATACCGGTCAATGGAAACATATAGATATACCACCTTCGAAACTCGAACATAAATTCTGATGATGGTGCACCGATCATCAGAATCATCTCCGGGCGACTAGAGTGTGATTCTATATCTATCCAGTATATTAAAACTTTGAATATCCGTTAATTACTCGTATACTCGAAATCTTTATATACTCGATTGTCCATATTAAAATAAAATAATATACTCAAATATGTATTTTAAAATAAAATTGTCAAAACTAAATTTGTTTTCATTTTTATTTTAAAGAAAATAATACTCTTCACACTCGTTCTAGGATACTACTGATCCCTTCTCTAACGAGTATTCTTATTGGATATTACTAATCCAATCTCTGATGAATTCTTTCGTTCGGTTCTAATGTGTCTTGTTCTCAAGCTCTGTAAACCAAAGCTCTGATACCAAATGAAACGACCCAATCTTCCCAGTAAAGGAAAGCCTGGATTGCTTTGAGAACAACACACATCAGAGCACAAATTGAAGAACATTTTATTGCCGATAACAACAATTACATCAGAGTACAAGAATATAACAGAGTATGAATACTTATTACACAATAGAAATACAATAATATCAGAGATTTACATTACATTTAAATAGCAGTGGAAAAATAATATAAATATACAACTGAAAGGAATACACGAATACAGAGCTTTCCGAATACCGCTTCAGCTGTAACCCAGGATCGTGTAGATATATCTGCAAAAAGCAACTCGATTGCCCATATGGAAAATATGGGCACCCGAGTTTGCCAGTGAAACAAACTACAGGTCAGTCATGGGACTAGTATGAGAAATCTTAACTTAACTCATCTAATAATAAGGCTAATCACAGGACCACGCCGCTAATGCAGAACGGGTTTACTCCATTGGATTGCCAGTGCATAAAATAAAGTAATTCGTTAAACAACGCAATGCTTTTTAGAAAAATGAAACCATTATAAGACTCAAGTCCCATCACACAATGCAACACAAACCGGAGGATAGAGTTTTCCCTTATAATGGTCAAAAGATGATTGATACAATAAAACGAATTTAATATTAGTGTGTATATATATGGGTATATATATTTCAAAAACATTTCAATCATAATGTATCAATCATAGACGGCATAGTACCCCATCCTACTATGTCGCCATACTAGTTCTACAATCAAAACCGCAAGGTCGTATTGGAAATTGGATTTCCATCATGAGTCGAGGCTAGGGGCAAGCTCCTCTCCGATTCGAGACACTCTAGCAAATGCCTCAGGATCCCCAGCAGTGAACCCTTGGAGCGGTTGGGTCGGTCCCCGCCTATCGGCTGTGGATTGGTTATGCCTGAACACACGTTTCCCGGTTGCTTTGAACCTATAATATGACCACTAACGGCCTATAAAAATCCGAGGCGCCTCAAAATACATCATCCACATAAAATGCCAGCCAGTTTAAGAACTGACACTACTACTAGCTAGAAAGAAACGTGTGCACTCCCTACGGTCCATATCCCGTTTTTGACTCATACCGGGGTGTGAGGCTCGCGAAGTCACGATATACACAAATATATGACGTAATGGGCAATACTTTGATCATCCCACAAGGCCCTGCTTTTCAACAAAAGCCTTGATCATTTGCATCTTGGCGTGCCACATTGACAATTCACGCCATGCGATCAATCACTATTAATATATACCAGGGTGTTAAGCAGAGAATAAATCCTCTACCACCAAAAAATCGATTTAATTCACATGGAACGAAATCCAACGTCAAACGCGCATCCATTTACTAGCTTATGCTCTGGGTCTGAGCGAAAACCAAATCCGAACGATCAACAATAGTCCGGACGGCCACCACTGAAGCCCCTTCAAGGTAGCTACTCCCATCAAGGGTCTCTGTAGCAACACATCCATTCCATGTGAAGATCATTGGTCTTCAACCACCATCTTCATGTTCGACTCTTCATCGTCGTAGAAATTATCCGGAATGGGTTAAACCCGGTCTTCCCGAATAACTCACGTATTTTTATAATTAAAAATCAAGTACTATAGAAGCACATCCAACGCCACATTCCAATTTAGAATTATTCTTCTAAATAAAATATCCACATTTTCTTATCAAAGATAAATCCTTTACATTTATTCTTAAATCTTTCTTTTAAAGATTTATTAAGAACCTAATTTGGTTTTAAATATCACAAATCATTATCCAATGATTAATTAAATTTAAGAAATTAATCTTATCTTTAACTGGGTTAAAGAACTAATGTCATTTAAAACATAGTTCACGATAAACCCAAAATCGACTTCCATTAAAATATGAAATCTTCACAGAAATTAAATCAATATATAATCGTTATAAATTTCTGTATCCGACCAATAATATAAATGGAATAATAACAAAGCCTCTTAAATTCCCTATGTAGTATCGGTCTTCTTTTACAGAAGCTTATCTCGGTTATTATTAATTCAAATTCCATTCAACTTCTATTTAATATATTAAATTGGAAAACTTTACTTTTTGGAAAATTCCCATTTAAATCATAAATAAGGATTTATAGATTTCAAATCATATTCTCACTGTCAATTGAGTTAAAGAACAGATGTCGTTTAAAGACATTGTTCACGATAAACTCAATTCATAGATCATTTTTATTCCAATTACAAAATATAGTTTGAAACTCTAGTAATCTTAATTAAAAGATTTATTCTTTTCAACTGGGTTTAAGAAAGGTGTTATTGAAGACACCATTCACGACAAACCCAAAATCCAATTTATTAAATTTAATTTCAATTAAATATTCACTAATTAGAAAACTTCATTAAATCTTAATTTAATGATTTATTCTAGTTAATAACTAGTTCATTCAATAAATATATTTTCTAAAATATGTTCTTTTCTAAAATATTCTCTTTTTTTCTAAGACATTTTCTAAAATATTCTTTTTCTAGAATATCCTTTATTGGAATATGACTCAATCAACAACCATATATTGTATGAAATCAACAAGCATAATAAATAATTATCAAACATCCAATAAATCAACCAAAGTGGATTCTACACTAAATATGGGGACTAGTGTAGATCAGATATCATCCCAACACGCGTGTGGGGTTTCATCCAGCAACCAGATAATAAATTATTTGTGCATTTGGGCGATGTGTAAAAATTATCAACCCAATCACATAAACGAGTCGGATGACTTGTAAATGGAAGTGTACTGTTCAGTTTGAATATACTAACAATATATTTAACACACCAAACACTTCAACATCACAAACATATGTTTCAAGCCACAACTAATATCATATTTTTAACATATGATCTTTTTATTGTAACTGATTGACAAAAAAAAACTTTTATTTCTAATCTTCTTATTGTTAACCCATGACAACAATTTTGTTTTTATTCTTTTCATCGTTAACAAATGACAATAAAAATCTTGTCTTTTTCTCTATTCTTTTTATTGAGAACAAACGACGATAAAAATCTAGTCCTTTATTCCCATTCTTTTATTGTTGACAAATGACAATAACAACTTAACCCTTATTTATTGACCCAAAAAGTATATTTTGGTCTCATTCATTTTTAAATGACAAAATGAATATTTTACTTCATTTTTTTAATGACAAAAAAGTCTCTTTTATCCTAATTCATTTAAAATGACAAAAATTGTGATTTTGTCTAATTCTTTTAAATGTACAAAATATGATCATTTCGTCAAATTCTTTCTAATGATCAAAATGTAACCTTTCTTCCTAATGACCAAAATGTATAATTTGGTTAAATCTTTATTAATGATCAAAATGTAATCTTCCTCCTTAATGACCAAAATGTATAATTTGGTTAAATCCTTTCTAATGTAAACAAAATATGAATTTTGCCATATCCTCTTTAATGTAAACAAAATATGAAATTTGTTTAATTCTTTGAATGTATACAAAATATGATGACTTTGTCAACTCCTTTTTAATGTAAACAAAATATGAATTTTCAATCTCATGTAACATTTTAACAAAAATGTTATTTTTAAATCTTAATGTTCATTTTATACAAAAATGTGATTTTTCATTATAATGTGCATTTTACACAAAAATGTGATTTCTACTCTAATGTGCACTTTATAACAAAGAATGTGATTAAATTTCTAATGTTCATTTTACACGTAAAATGTGATTAAATTTCCAATGTTCATTTTTATGACCAAAATGTCATTTAACTTTTAATGCTTATTTTTACGACCAAAATGTCATTTAACTTCTAATGTAACATTCTACATAAAAATGTAATTCTCATTTCTAATGTAACATTCTACATAAAAATGTTATTCTACTCTAATGTAACATAAAATAATATTTTACATGAAAATATTTTCCTATGAATTCTCATGACAAATAAATGAATATTTATTTGTAACCCAATTTCTATGTTATTCTCATTTCATATAAAAGTGATATATGTTAACATTTTCTATGAATTCTAATGTCATATAAAATGATATTTTATATGTTAACAAAACGGTATTTTTATTTTAATATCACATGTAACGTTTCACATAAAAATGTGATTTCTTTTTTTATATAACATTTCTCATAGAAATATGATTTTTTTTTTGTTAATACAACATTTCTAATAAAAATGGCCCCTTTATTCTATATAAACATTTTTAATAAAAATGTACTTTTTATCATCATGTTTTTATTTACATATGAAATGTAGATAAAAAGGTGCTTAATAATTCTAAGATCTATTCATATCTATAATGTAAATAAAATAAATCCTTTTTAATAATCATATTTTTGTTTACACCTAACATGTAAATGAAATGTCTCTTTTACAATCATGTTCTTTTATTTACAACTAAATTGTAAATAAAAATGTCATTTTCTATAATCATGTTTTATTTACACTATATATGTAAAAAATGTCCTTTTTTAAATCATGTTTTATTTACCCAAAATATGTGAATAAAAATGTCCTTTTCTATTTAACAAAATGAATATTTGTTTTTCACTTTTTCTAATTAACAAAATAAATATTTTGTTTTCACTTTTCAATTTAACACAAATGGTAATCATATTTTGTTACTTTCAATTTAACACAAATGATAATCATATTTTGAATTTACATGTTTTGACACAAATGATAACCTTTATTTTAAATTTACATGTTTTGACAAAAATTGTTATTTTATTTCAATTAACAAATTTTGACAAAAAGTGTTATTTTTACTTTAACTAACAAGTTATACAAAATAACTTGTTTTTATTTCACTAATCATGTTTTGTCAAATCTCTACTTTTATCATGTTTTTCTTTATATACATAAAATAAAAATATAGTTTTTATTTTATACACAATCCTTGGTATACACGAATATAACATATTCAGTATACACGATAATATATGATTTTATCGTATACACCAAATTCTAACAAACATAGATACACAGCCACAATCACAGCACAATCAACATTTAAACAAATATATACATACAACATGAATTTCATACTGAATGAATACAATAAAATAAATAAATAATTTTAATTTTAAAAAAATAGAAATCTCACCAAACAATTTAGATCTGAAATGTCCTGAATTTCCAACGCGCTCGGTTTTGGTCCTGGTCAGTTCCATAGTCTAGATCTCGTTTTTCTGACTCCAACGCTTCTGAAATCGTTCGATTTAGTTAATGTTTGAAAGAGTTATGAGATTTTAAATATTTGGTTATATTAATATTTAAATTAATTAATTATTTCACCTTATTACCAATGTACCATCGTTCCTCCTTCCAGACATACATCGAGCCCTGTAACCCATAGCCGCCGTCCCCTAGGGTTCCATCTCTTCACCATCGACGCGCCGGGCTTGGATCAGGAGGCATCACTTGAAGCGGCTACAGGACAGCTTCCCCCACGCGGAAATCGAGGAAACTCGGTGGTCCTCTGTGGCCGAGGGACAGGTGCGAACGGTCAAGGTTTGTGGGATGATTCCGGTTGATCTGATGATCAATAGGCGATCATGACCGTTGATAATGAAGAGCTCGTTGAGCTCTTTAATTTCCATTTTGTGATTTCCAGAATAGGTTTGTGGATTGAGAGGAATAATAGATTGAATTCAGGAGGTTCTCAGTCATTGAAAGCAAAGCAGGCGGCGGCTACTGATAGGGATTAGGGTTTGGGTGTATGGCCCGCATTTATACCGTATTTTATAGCGTATTTAAATTATTTAATTCAAGAAAATAACTTTTAAACCATGTAAGCTCCAAACGAATCCCGACGAGTGTCACCTCCAGCTAAATACCCCCATTCCGGTCACAATGGAACATGCCTCGTAACCCAATTTGGCTGTTACGATATGTTTTCTTTAAATTGAAAATTAAACCCTTCATTTTTGTAATTTGAACGTACATTTACCGGGGCTACATACGACCTCTAAAAATTACAGAAAAATTATTTCTAGTTATGTTTTGATGATACGGTTCTAACAAGACTAATTTCGTCGAATTCTGATACCGTTTGAAAAATGATTGTTTTCAAGCCGATTAAATTTGACTGAAACTGACAAAACACGTTTTCCTCTGCCATGCTCACATATTAATTCGAAAAATTATGAAAATTGAAACCTAACAATAATTTGACATTCTGGTTCCAACAAAAGTGGTTTCGTCGAAAACCGAGGTCGTTTGCAAAATGGCTATTTTTAAGGCCCATATATTCGATTAAAATATATATAAATTCTACAGCGACTTTTCTAAATTTTAAACTGGACATAACTTTTTATTCATGCAATGAAATTTTAGTTTTTCAGATTCGTTAGAAAGATATGATTAAACAGATTTAAATATTTCTGGTTTCGCTCAATTCTGATTTAAAATGAATCCAGTACATTCAGTCAAAGTTCAAATTTTCAAACTACAGCGCTGTTTTAAACTCCCTTTTTAATTAAATTAAATTTATCCGTTTTAAAATAAATTTTTAGTCGTTATTATTTAAAATGAACTATTTTAAATATTAAAATCCATTAAAATTTCTAAAATAAAAAATTTAAATTGACCCCAAAATTTCGGGTTGTTACAAAATATATATATAGAGAGAGAGAGAGGATTTCTAAAGGATTTGAAATGAAAACACGGGAATTTGAATTCTGAAATTTAAATTTAACTTAAGCAAGTTAAATGAATCGAAGTGAATAAATTGATTAAAATCAATTTGAATGCATATCAATGAAATATGAATTCAATGTGAATATATATTAGTTGTAATGAATGTAAGCATATATGCTATGCAACAGTGAATGGAAACTAAAGTTTTGGTAAAAATAATAATTGTGGAAGTACGAAATGTTGAGATTTAAAATAAATGGGTTTTGAAAAGCTCACAAGTTTGTAGTTTTTTTCCTACATTAGTAATTTCGGGGACGAAATTCTTTTAAGGGGGGAAGAATGTAACGCCCCAGATATTTGATTGATTTATTTCAAATATTTAATATTGTTTTAAATATTGAGTAGATAATAAAATCGAAAGTTATCGATTTACTAATCAAAATACGATTTATTTCGAATATATATAATCATCGTAATTCGAGAATCTGAAATAATTCAATTTGAAATTAAAAACCAAGCCAAAAGGATTCAAATGATTAATAGAAATTCTATTTGAATAGAAGCGATAATAATAATTTATTACTGAGGAATTGGTTGTTGTTTTTTTGAATTTAAATTATATTATATCAATTTGAATTGGAACTTAAGAATGGTAAATTTACAAACAACCTCTGTTTCCGAAGAAACTAATTTTTATTGGGTCCGGAACGTCAGACTATACCAAGATGTCAATTTTCATCGCTATTGGGTGTTATATGTGATGGTGCAAATTAAAAACGTCAAACAGAAATATACGATAGAATATAATTAAAAATATCTCACTTATAAATTAACATATAACCCCGTTTCTTTTCCCCAATTCAACTTTTCTTCCTCCCGTTCACAGCTAAAACCGATCGAAGCTTTCTCCCTCTTCTAAACTTCAAAAATTCATATAAAACCAAATCCCTAACTAAATCACCCAATTATTGATTTACTGGCTTCTAATTCTCGTATCCTTCAAACTCGGCGCACGATGTGTATTTCCATCGATCTCCCCATCGCTGGAGAATTGGATAAGCAAAGACCTAGGGCTGTGTATTGTTTGGAGTAGTCAACTTCGAAGTCGTGATTTCTATTGGAGGCGGATGAACACCATGGATATGATGAGGGGGATTCTAATGAAGTGCGGTGGATGGAGGAAACATCGCGATTTCCGGAGGGCGATGGTTTTGGTCGTGACTTAGGTAGAGTAGTGCGAGTGTACTAACATCGATCTGGGTGAACTAGAGTTGATGCAATCAATTACTAGTAATCGACGTTGGACAACAACGGCTAGGGCTGCCTTTAACTAGCCGATAACGGGAATCGCATGAAGGTTGCTAGCTTGAGGATGTTAGGATGGAGAGGTGAAGTTTTGGATGCAGGTGTAAATTGTGAAGTCGATTCGTAAATTTATTGATTAGAGAAGGAGCAATCGATGGAGGGGATTGGTCCATGGTCGTGATGACTGGAAGGAAGACTTGGTAATGGCTTAAAGCTACTGCATGGCTTCCTGATGTTCATTTGGGAAGGAGGAAGTCAGATGTCGACCTCCTATTTTGTTGGAACCTGAGTGATTCTTAAATAAGGTAATGACTTAGTTAACTAAATTAATATTTTTATTAGCCATTAGAGAATTATGTTATGTAACAATATACTTTAGATAATAAATCTGAAATGGTCAGTAAGTTTAGAAGATTAACTATAGATAAGGAATTAAGGAGCTAATTAGGTAAATTAAATTTAATGAAGGAAGTTGTTAATTTTATAATTTGCTTTAAAATAAATAAATAAATAAAAGTATAAATTTGTGATAATTTTATATTGTTCATATGCGATCAGGATTACATGAAAACGAAGTCCGTTGGCTTCCCATAGGCGTAGACCTCGCGTTGGAATAATTTGGAGCTAATGGGGATTTTTATCTAACTTTAAACACTCATTTAAAATTAGATGAAATAAATGATAAGTTACAAAAATAAAAACATGGTAATTAATCTCACTCTCTGGATTTTATTTAAATAATTTTTATATGCTATTGGTTGGTTGAATGGTTGCATTGCTATTTATTTATATATTGTGGTTATTAAATATATTGGTTATTTAGGCTTGGTGTTTGTGTGTGTGTATATATATATATATATATATATATATATATATATATATATATATTGGTTGGATATTTCCCGCAGTACCATTAGCGGATGCCCGTAGTATCATTAGCGGATGACCCTATGCACCCCACAATATGATAGTGGATGACCTTATATACTGCGATATCCTGCCTTGAGGCAGGATGGGCATTATTTATGTGGGCTAACATCTGTGGATGCAGGAAAAACAGGTTAGAGGGATCCAATTGGATTCCTCAAAAATATTATTAATCGTTTGTTTACATATATATTATCATATATGATGTGTTAGAAAATCTATGAGTTATAATTGGATGTTTTGGATGTTTAAATATCACTGGATCTGAATGTTGGTTTATAAAAATATCGTGAAAATGGGATTTTAATATTTAAAAGCAAAAACCTAATTTTTTAATATAATTTAAATTTTGAATGGGCTAACAAATATTAACTTGTTTTGAATAAGAAAAATAAGTAAATAAATTTATAAATGATGTTTATAAATTAAATAACTCTACAATTGAAGTGAATTTTAAACGATATTTATAAATTAAATAATGCGGGGAATTTAAGTGAATTTATAAAACGTTGTTTATAACTAAAATGGAAAAATTATCATTTGGATAATTTGGGAAGTCTAAATTCAGATGTGAATTTAAAAAGGGAAATTGAAATTAGTTTCAAAGAGAAACGATAAATCTATTCTGATATTCAAAATGTAAATTGAATTAAAATGAATCCGTATGGATTTATGATTGAATTCAATCAGATCGAATTTATTTAAATAAATATTTTCAGAAAAGATATTAGGATTGTATTAAATAGATGTTTAAATTTGGATATGAAAATAGATTCACTGTTTATATATATATCCATATAAGTTATAATCAATAAAACATGCCAGATTTGGAATTGGGTTTCAAATGGATTTGAAATGGAAACTTGTTTTAAATTATAAAACAAGGAAGTTAAATTTATAAACGATGTTTATAAATTAAGTGAGGTAAATTATCATTAGATAATTTAGAAATTTTAATTCAATTATGAATTTAAGAGGAATTAAAAATCGTTTAGAAAAGGAAACGATAAGTTTTATTCCGGAATTCGGGATATAAAGTGAATTGAATTAAATCCACCGGATTTATAATTGAAATTCGACTATAACGAATTTAATAAAATAGTTTATTTCCAAGAGAAAATGGAATTTAATATATCAGATTGAATTATAAATAAATTTATAACTGAATTATGTAATAGTCGACGATTAGGGAAAATCAGAAGTAGTAAGTTAAATTTGGTAAACTGGATAAATATATACATTAAAATATATAGGAATGGAATTGGAATTTATATAATAAACATTATTTTAATTTTTACATTTAAATATAATTTAACACGAACTCGCTGCGGTGCGGTAGTTCATAATTTGGCGTTTCGAACTTCAATTGAATATATAGAACTCACCTTAAGTCATAATTCTTTAAAACAAGAATCATCAGGACCGATTTGATAATAGTTTTCTAAGGGACGAGAAAAATCTGAATTTCGTCTTATAGATTTTGAGTTATGACAAAATCAAATTCCAGAAAAACAGCGTGAGACGACCCCAAACCCCGTTCTAACGGTGGCAAGGGTAATCCTTGGAATATAACACAGAAACAGATAACATCAGAACAGAATTAAATAAATACATCAGATAATGAACAATAGAATATACTGGATAAAAGTAATCATCAGAGTTACACAGTATACAGGATCTTACTTAGTACAAATACAGTTCAGCTATACATATATGTCTACAGCGGAAATAAACAAAATATGTACAATAGGAGCTGAACAACATAAAAAGAGATAAATGATAGAATCCATCTTCAGCTCCAGCTATCCAGAGGAAGCCAGCTAAACCTGAATACAAGGCTGCCCGTGTAGAAAAAGTGGCACCCGAGTTTGAAAGTGAAAGAAACTACGAGTCAGTCATGGGACTGGTATGAGAAATCTACTCAACACATTTATAATATGGCTAATCACAGGACCACGCCACTTTCGTGGAACGGGTTTACTCCATTGGATTGCCAGTGCTTTAAAACAAATCATTCTTTTAATCATCGCAATGCTTTTTATAAAAATGAAACCATTATAAGACTCAGTTCCCATCACATAATGCAACGCAAACCGGAGGATAGAGTTTTTACCTTATAACGGCCAAAATATGCTTGATACGAATAAAACAAAGGCATTTGATATTATTGCTAGTGTTTATATGTTTTTGAAAACAATTTCAAATCATAACTATCAATCATAGACGGCATTAATGCCCCATACCACTATGTCGTCATATATAGGTATACAATCAAAACCGCACAGTCACGTATTTGGAAATTGGATTTCCGTCATGAACCAAGGCAAAAGATAGTCCTTACCGACTTCGTGACTCTCTAGCCCGAGCCACAGGGTCAGAGCGCATCGACCCTTGGATCGTCAGGGCCGGTCCACCGATGTGGATTAAAAATTCCTGAACAATGTGTTTCCCCGCCCTATGAGGCGTAAATGAGCCAATGAATGACTCCATCGGACCCGGATCGTCTGATCAAACCGAGGCGCCTCGCAACAACAACAACCACATAAGTCAAACTCGTCAGGGCGTGTAAAACCACTGACGCCACTTCTAACTAGAAAGAAACGCATGTCCTCCCTGAGGTCCTCTCCCGTTTCTGGTTCATACCGGGGTGTGAGGCTCGCGATTTCACGTTATACACAAAGCTACGCCACGTAGGCGGTGCTTTGATCATCACCACAAGACTTTGCTTTTCAACAGAAGCCCTGATCACTGCATCTTAGCATGCCACACAGGCAATTCACACCGTGCAACTGATGGCTATCAATCACACAGAATAAATTCCAATGTCAGACACACTTTCCATTTGAAAGTCCGTTCTGGGTCTGAACGAAACCGGAGGCACTAAATACCTCGCAAACCCATCGATCACCACGTACGTCTGGACGATCACCACTCATTATCCATATTTCGGGATGCCTCCCAATCAGGACCTCGGTTACCATCCAAACGAGGTGAAGATCTCCGGTCTTCGACCACGGTCTTCATCTTCGATTTCTTATCGTCGATTCAGTTATTCAGAATGGGCTAAACCCGGTCTTTCTGAGCAACTCGCGTATATAATAAACAAGTGCAACACTAACATATACACGCATCATTTCAATTCATTAGTCACTAACCGTCAATCAGTAAGAGAACGATTTCCCAAATATTAACCCCGAAGGCCGAAACCAACATCAGATCAACACCCAGGAAACCATTCGACTTAGCCAACCTTCAGTTAATTTCTAAATCGCATCCATATCGTTTATAATATTTTATAACGATTTATCGCTATTTTTATTTATTTTAAAATAGCCAATTTATTCAAAACGACGCTTCGGGCCATAACGCGGTCGTGGCGCTGTTTTTCTTCAGATTTGATTTACACATATCTGAAAATCTAACCGTTGGATCTTCACGAAATTTATATCATTAGAAAGATCTTTTCAAAACGAATCCAACGGTTCCAGTTTCGGGAAAATCCGACGGTCGGATCTCCCGGTACAATCGTTTGAAGTTTCGATTTCGAAATACGAACTGCAGCGTCGTTATTCGATTAAATATAATTATATATATATATATATATATAAATATAATCGATTCTGGCGCTGTTTTTCTTCAGATTTGAATTAAACATTCCAGACAATCCAACCGTTGGATTTTTACAAAGTTAGTGCCGTTGGAAAGATATTTCCAAGGCGAACCCAACGGTTGCGATTTCAGGAAAATCCGATGGTCGGATCTCCCGGTATAATCGTTTGACATCACGGTTTCAAAATACGAACTGCAGCGTTGTTATTCGATATATTTCAATTCTATTTAAATATACATATCGATTCTTCGATTTCAAAACTATATTCTTTTCATACATTTGATGAAAATGATATTTTTATCTAATTGTCTTCTATTTCAACACTTCACTATATTTAGCAATTCATGTATATAATAAAAATGTGATTTTTATTGTAAAACAATTTATTTCAAAACACTATTATTTTATATAGTTTATATAGGTAATAAAAATAGGATTTTTTTATTATAAAACAGTTTCTTTCAAAATATGAATACCATTCAACACATGAATTTCCAATCAACGAATGAATATCGATTCAACACATGAAGGTTTTCTATTCAACGAATAAATATAGTTTCAACAAATGAAAAAAATTCAAACACATGAATATTATTCAAAATTTCGGCAGCATAACGGCAGGGTAGTTAAAACATGGACCGTCCCTAGTACGGCTCCTCGCTCTACCTTAAAACCTCGCGGTTTTTGACAATGGGGATCATGCATCTAGTTCGCACGCAGGCGACATGTATATATTTATTTCATTTCCACAAACTAATCCTATGTGGTTTCAACCAAATATTTCTCAACCACAATTGGGTATTTTTCAACCACAATCAATCAATATCAACCACAAACAATCCCAAACAACCATTCGCTATCAATCAATTTTCACACCAATCACAACCAATAAATATCGTCCATGGTTTGTGGACGAGGGGCGTGTGTATATATATATATATAGCAATTCACTTCTATTTCAACACATGTATAATTTTTACAACGCATATACAACTTATACATCGAACGTACAACTTATACAACACTTATACATGAGGTGTACAACGCTTATATAACTCATACATCGACTATATAATTTATACATCGTCGTTTTCCATATCGTTTATAAATTAGAAATCTCACATTGGGTTCCACTCCACCAAAAATAGCAGAAGGCTCAGAAAAATACGCGGTCTCTTCTAAAATGTAGAAGACGTCCAAACGGTCACGATGTTTCATGTTTCATCAAATTTCATTAACGAACGAAAAAGATATGATTTTTAAAAGGTTTGCAACACTAAAAAGTGTTTACTTTCATTTCAAAGAATAAAGCCGATACCTTTCCTTTGATGTTCGAACTAGGGTTTGGAGATTTCGTGAAATCCGCGCACCTTGGTGAAGATCGGAGGGTTGGACGTGGAAGAGGGGAGTGTGGCGCGTCTATCGAGGGTGGTGCGGTGTTGATCGGAGTCGGGATCTGGCCGCGGCGGCGCTGGGAAGTGGGCGACTTTCCAGGCGTCGTTCTCGAGGCTGACGAGGAGAGAGAGGGAGCGGATGGGTCGGATTTGAAGAGGGGGGATCGGCGGCGTCGTGTCAGGTAGTGGCGGCGGTCAACGTTGACGGAGGCGGCGGGAATAAGGGAGGAAAGGGTGGAACGACGGGGATCGTCGATGCGAGAGGCGACTAGGGTTTTCTGGAGTTTTTATTTTATTTATTTTTTTATGAAAGAAAATTTCTATTGGCCGAGGATTTATAGAAAATTTTAAATAGTGTTTTTACAAACGAACACCAATCCAAACCCAACGACTATCGTCCCTAGCGTTTTACCCCCATTCTGAACACAATGGGATATGTTTCGTAGGCCCATTCGAATGTTCCAGTCAGTTTTCCTTCAAATTAAAATATAAAACATTCAATATTTAATTTGAACGTACATTTCAATTTGCCAAGGCCACAAATTAATTCGAAAAATTCCAGAAAAATAAATCTAGCTATGTTTTGACGATACAGTCCCAACAAAACTAGTTTCGTCGAATTCTGAGACCGTTTGCAAAAAGGCCCATTTCTGGTCGATCCAATTTAATTGTAATTGACCAAAACACGTTTTCCTTTGCCACGCTCACATACTAGCTTCAAAAATTATGAAATTTGAAACCTAGCAATAACTTCACATCCCGGATCCAACAAAAGTGGTTTCGTCGAATTCCGAGGTCGTATGCAAAATGGCCAATTTCCCGGGCTATATAAATTCCATAGCGACCTTTCTGAAAATTCATTTGGCCATAACTTTTGCTTTCCGTTATGAAAATTCGATTTTTTAGATTCGTTAGAAAGGTATTCACTAACAGATTTAAATATTTTTAGTTTCACTCAAATCCGTTTTGTTTTGCACCCAGTACAGTCCGACAAAGTTTGAATTCAAATTTTGAAACTGCAACGCCATTTCAGGCCTTGCTTATAATTAGAATTAATTATATTTGTTTTCAATTGTCGATTCAAACTTAGTTTTCATCGCTATTATTTAAAATATTTATTTTAAATATTTAAAATCCAATATTTTAGCCAATTTAAAAATTTTAAATTGGTTCAGATTTTCTGGGTCGTTACAATTTCCCCCACTTAAAACTTTTCGTCCCCGAAAAGGAACAAAGTCGAAAGTGGTTTGATTAATCAACTCTACGTTAAATCTGGCTTCCATTCTCCAACCTTTCAGTTTCTGAGAATTTTCAAATTCTTCAAAAATTTGGCTAACACCCGGAATTTTCGAAAAATTTCGCCATAACCTCCTTTGTACGGGGAGAGGTTTGGAAATTTATTGGGCCGTATTAGGTACCCAATAAATCCTAATAAGCATACACATATTTATAGTGATATATTCTGGTGTTTACAGGGGAGCGTGTACTGATAATAACTCCAGAGAATAAATTCTCATCACCCTGTCCCGTGTGGGGAATAAATAATCCATGTGCCGTATCTAATAACTTGAGAGACGTGATTATTGTCAACTCCAGACCCGTGTGGGTTTTTATTAATCTGGCAATTTTATCATTACAATTTAAATAGTCCATATCAGTCATCAGTTCAACCTGTAAAATATAGTCATCGCCATACAAGCCTCTCGCTCGTATGGTAAATCTTTCACCTCGTCACACAAGCTCCAGATGCTTATGTGGTATATGATGAAGTATGCCTTTCTTCAGAAGTATGCCATGTAATGTAGTTCAAAATTAATTGTTACTATCCTATGGCGACGTTTATTATTTCACACAGAAAAACCAGCACTCCGCATCCAATGGCATTCACAGGAGTTGATATAATAATATTTCGCATCCAACTCATTAAGGTTTACCTATTTGTCGGGCACGCAAATAAAATCTTTACTCAACAGCTACTCCATTTACCTGTTCAAATATATAAAATGCACATGTATATACATTTCTATCTATTTTCTAATCAGTTCAATGTGTGATTTAAATGAATAAATTCTACCATTATTGATCAAATTAACTATCGTTTTAATAACTTTAATTAATCAAATCTACAATCACACAACACAACCAACAATCAAATTGTTTTTAACTTTTCAAAACCATACAAATTAATTCCTATTCTCTTTTAAAATCATTCAGACTATAGAATTAAAAGTGCACATCCATGGAAAGAAAATAACAATAGAATAGAGAACTGATTGGTAATGCGAAGTAGGGTAAATGTACCTTGCACCGGAGTCAATCAGAGATATCCACTCGGCATCTAGGATAAGCTTTCTGAATGCTCTCCTCAGTTTCCCAAGTACAATCTCGCGGATCTCCACTCCATTGCACTTTGTCTAAGTGAACCTTCTTGTTCCTCAGCTCTTTGGTTTCTTTGCCGATGATCTTTAGCGGCTCTCTTCTCACAGCTAATTCTGGAGTAATTTCAATATCCTGCTAAGCTGCTTCTTCCACGATCAAGTCTGGATCATGAACGTGCTTTCGGAGTTGAGATATGTGAAATACATCATGAACTCCAGGCAACCAATCTGGCAATTTAACCCTATAAGAGAGAGTTCCGACCCGTTCAAGAATAGGAAACGGACCAATGAATTTGGGCGCCAACTTTCCAGTCTTACCGAACCGGATAACTCCCCTCATCGGCGATACTTTCAAATATACATAGTCGCCAACTGCAAAGGATATATCTCTTCTTCTTCTATCGGCATTGCTCTTTTGTCGGCTTTGAGCGGCGATTAATCGCTTCTTAATAAATCGACTTTGTCGGTGGCTTCTCGGATCATATCAGGACCCAACACAAGTCTATTACCGGGTTCGACCCAACAAGCAGGAGATCGACACGGTCTACCATACAATGCTTCGAATGGCGACATTGTCAGGCTCGCCTGGTAGTTATTGTTATATGAGAATTCAGCTAAATGCAGATGGTCTTCCCATGATCCACCGAAATCTATAACACAAGCCCGCAATAGATCTTCTAAAATACGATTCACCCTCTCAGTCTGACCGTCTGTCTGAGGATGATAAGCGGTGCTTAAGTTCAACTTCGTTCCCAGCTCGACTTGAAACGCCTCCCAGAATTTGCTAGTGAATATTGTATCTCTATCACTGACTATACTGAGCGGCACTCCATGTAGTCTAACTATTTCCTTGAAATATATCTGCGCCAGACTCTGAGCGGTTCTGTTTGATCTGACAAGTATGAAATGGGCGGTCTTCGTGAAGCGATCTACGATCACCCAAATACTGTCATTCCCTTTTCTGGTTCTGGGCAGACCATCAATGAAATCCATAGAAATATGTTCCCACTTCCAACCAGGAACTTCTAGCGGTTGTAACAATCCAGCCAATTTCTGTTGGTCGCTTTTGACTAGCTGGCAAGTAGGGCATCGGCTAACATATATTGAAACGTCTCTTTTCATAGCCTTCCACCAAAACGTTCGTTTGAGATCGTTATACATTTTGGCCACACCAGGATGGATACTCAGCTTGGACTTGTGACACTCGTCTAACACTTCCCTTTTTAACTCTGGGATATCAGGAACACAAATCCTTCCTTTCAACTTCAAGGTCTCGTCGTTATCTATATGAAAACACAAGGGTTCGCCTTTCTGAATCCTTTTAATCATATCCTTAATAAAGTTATCCTCCTTCTGAAGAATAGATATTTTGTCAATCAAGGAAGTCATGATAATAAAGCTGGCAATCATTACATTCTTTCGGCTCAGCGCATCGGCCACGACATTGGCTTTCCCTGGAGTATATATAATTTCAAAATCGTATGCTGCAAGGAACTCTAGCCAACGTTGCAGCCTCAGATTCAAGTCCTTCTGTGTGAATAGATACTTTAACGACTGGTGATCTGTGAACAGTTCAAATCTCTCACACAGAAGATAGTGTCTCCAGATTTTCAAGGCGAATACTATAGCCAATAACTCAAGATCATGAGTTACGTAGTTTTTCTCGTCCGGCTTCAGCTGACGGCTAGCATAAGCAATCACTTGACCCCTTTGCATTAACACTGCGCCAAGGCCTTCTCTAGAAGCATCAATCCAGACTTTTAAATCTTGATTTCCATCGATGATGGTTAACACAGGAACAGTCGTTAATCTTAACTTTAGCTCTTCAAAACCCTCCTCACTTTCTGGAGTCCATTTGAATTTAGAGTGCTTCTTTGTAAGCTTCGTTAAGTGACCAGATATCTTCGAAAAGTTTTTAACGAACTTCCGGTAATAGCTAGCCAATCCGAGAAAACTACGGACTTCAGTGGGGGTACTAGGCTGCTTCCAATTCTGAATAGCTGTGATTTTACTTGGATCCACAGCAATTCCTTCTTTCGACACGACATGGCCTAGAAATTTCACTTCATCCTGCCAGAATATACATTTGGAAAACTTTGCTTTCAATACGTTCCTTCTGAGAATTTCCAGAACCTGTTCCAAATGCTTTTCATGTTCGGCCTTTGATTTAGAGAAGATTAGAATATCATCAATAAAAACCAGAAAAAATTTATTCAATACTCCTCTGAATACTCCGTTCATTAGATCGACGAAATAAGCTGGAGCATTACATAAGCCGAACGACATTACTAACCACTCGTAGAATAAGTCGGAACCTCTGAATGCTGTCATTGGAACACACTCTTCGGCAATTCGAAGCTGATGGAAACCTGTATCTAGGTCCATTCATGAAAATACTTGTGCTCCATTCAGACGATCCAATAAATCATCGATCCGCGGCAATGGGTATTTGTTCTTTATCGTCTGCTTGTTCAAATCACGATAATCCACACATAGACGTAGAGTACCGTTCGATTTCGGGACAAACACCACTGCTGCACCCCAATCAGAGAAACTAGGCCTAATCATACCCTTTCATACGAGCTGTCGTGTTTGATTGTCTAATTCCTCCTTCTCTTTCAAGGACATTCTTCGAATAGCATGAACTACCGGCCTTGCATTGGGAATCAAAGCAATCTTGAAATCTATTTCTCTCTACGGAGGTAAGCGAACAACTTCTTCGAACACATCCGCATAGTTCTTGACGACATGAATATCTTTCACTAGGTCGGGAATATTCTCTGTGATTTCAGGGATATTTTCTATTTGGGCTGGAGAAACATTCAAAGCTGCCCTGAAGTCTTTTCTATTAGCATTCTGACCTTCACAGGGAATGGTTATATAATCACCTGATTTAATCCTCGCCTTTACGACTCTGTCGGTGCATTTAACTTCAGCTTCATATTTGGTCAACCAGTCTAACCCCAAGACAAGATCAAACACTTTAAAATTCATGACGACTGCGATGGTAGGAAACCGATAACAAGAGAAAGAAACCGGTACTCCACAAACCCAACTGAGATCAATGGAACCCCCAACCGGATTCCGGACAGTCATTGGTTCCTTGAGCTTTTTTAAATTCAAATCCAGTTTCTTAGCTACATCCTTTGCAATGAAGCTTCGTGACGCGCCTGTGTCAAACAGTACTTTAACTGGAATATCTTTGACAGTTAGCGTGCCTTCTAAAACATCGGCCCTTTCTTGACTAGCTGAGGGCTCAGAAGTTTCTGCTACTTCATTTACTTGAACTATTTCAGGCTTGTTTAAGAGCGGGCAATCCTTTGCAAGATGACCAGCCTCGTGGCACTATTTGCACTCCCTATTCTCTTGAAACTCCCCATAAGTTCTGAACCTTTTCTTCTTTTGCTTTCGATTTGCTCTATATCCCTCTTTTCTTTGTTTCTTTAAAGATCTGCAACTTATCGACAAATGTCCTTTCTTATTGCAGTTAGAGCAAATAGCAGTTGTTACTGGTTCTTTCCCAGACTTAGCCCTTTTCCTCTTAGCACTGGGCTTCCTATCGACCTCAGATCTCGTACTGGCTTCAGGAATATCAGTTTCCGACTCTGCTTTGTCACTACAACAGACTTCTTCTTCGTCGCGCAACATTCCTTTCTTATGGAGATCTTCATACTGATAAGCCATATAAATCATTTCAGAGAAAGGAAGTTTTACATTCCTCAGTACACTATTCTGATATTTTCTTTGCAGGCTATGAATAAATCTCAGATTTTTCCTCTTTGGATCTTGAATCAGATGAGGAGCAAAGTGAGCAAGTTCGTTGAATTTCTTATGATATTCTGGGATGGTCATATCACCTTGTATTAGATAAGAAAATTCATCACATAATCGCTTCGTCGCTTTAGGAGGAGTAAATCTTTCTAGGAAAATCACTTTGAATCTGTCCCAGGTGATATCACCTTCTGGATTATCTTTGATGATTGTTTCCCACCAGATTAAAGCCTCTTCTTTGAGCGCCCAAGAAGCTACTAATCTTTTCTGGTCATCTCTCAGCTGGATACGCTCAAAAATTCTTTCTGCAGAGCTCACCCAAGCTTGAGTCTGAATTATAGATTCATTGCCCGAGAACTGTGCTCCGTTCAGATTTCGATATCTCTTTAATAGAGCCTCTAGACCGGGTTCTGCATTTCTCCTGTTTCTGACACTCACTTTTCTAGTACTTCTGCAAATGGCAGATCAAGTGTCAGGTCACAGAAAAGGTATTTTAAAACATAGAAACATATATTACAAATGTAAATGTGTCTATCGAGGTGTAATTTCATTCTGCTTTACTCATACTAGGATATTACTGATCCTATCTGTATAGAGTTACCCGTCCTAGAACACTACTGGTTCTATTTCTGACGAGTTCGTTAATATGTTATATTCCAGAACTAAGCTTAACCAAGGCTCTGATACCAAATTGAGACGACCCCAAACCCCGTACTAACGGTGGCAAGGGTAATCCTTGGAATATAACACAGAAACAGATAACAGCAGAACAGAATTAAATAAATACATCAGATAATGAACAATAGAATATACTGGATAAAAGTAATCATCAGAGTTACACAGTATACAGGATCTTACTAAGTACAAATACAGTTCAGCTATACATATATGTCTACAGCGGAAATAAACAAAATATGTACAATAGGAGCTGAACAGCATAAAAAGAGATAAATGATAGAATCCATCTTCAGCTCCAGCTATCCAGAGGAAGCCAGCTAAACTTGAATACAAGGCTGCCCGTGTAGAAAAACGGGCACCCGAGTTTGAAAGTGAAACAAACTACGAGTCAGTCATGGGACTGGTATGAGAAATCTACTCGACACATTTATAATATGGCTAATCACAGGACCACGCCACTTTCGTGGAACGGGTTTACTCCATTGGATTGCCAGTGCTTTAAAATAAATCATTCTTTTAATCATCGCAATGCTTTTTATAAAAATGAAACCATTATAAGACTCAAGTCCCATCACACAATGCAACGCAAACCGGAGGATAGAGTTTTTACCTTATAACGGCCAAAATATGCTTGATACGAATAAAACAAAGGCATTTGATATTATTGCTAGTGTTTATATGTTTTTGAAAACAATTTCAAATCATAACTATCAATCATAGACGGCATTAATGCCCCATACCACTATGTCGTCATATATAGGTATACAATCAAAACCGCACAGTCACGTATTTGGAAATTGGATTTCCGTCATGAACCAAGGCAAAAGATAGTCCTTACCGACTTCGTGACTCTCTAGCCCGAGCCACAGGGTCAGAGCGCATCGACCCTTGGATCGTCAGGGTCGGTCCACCGATGTGGATTAAAAATTCCTGAACAATGTGTTTCCCCGCCCTTTGCGGCGTAAATGAGCCAATGAATGACTCCATCGGACCCGGATCGTCCGATCAAACCGAGGCGCCTCGCAATAGCAACAACCACATAAGTCAAACTCGTCAGGGTGTGTAAAACCACTGACGCCACTTCTAACTAGAAAGAAACGCATGTCCTCCCTGAGGTCCTCTCCCGTTTCTAGTTCATACCGGGGTGTGAGGCTCGCGATTTCATGTTATACACAAAGCTACGCCACGTAGGCGGTGCTTTGATCATCACCACAAGACTTTGCTTTTCAACAGAAGCCCTGATCACTGCATCTTAGCATGCCACATAGGCAATTCACACCGTGCAACTGATGGCTATCAATCACACAGAATAAATTCCAATGTCAGACACACTTTCCATTTGAAAGTCCATTCTGGGTCTGAACGAAACCGGAGGCACTAAATACCTGGCAAACCCATCGATCACCACGTACGTCTGGACGATCACCACTCATTATCCATATTTCGGGATGCCTCCCAATCAGGACCTCGGTTACCATCCAAACGAGGTGAAGATCTCCGGTCTTCGACCACCGTCTTCATCTTCGATTTCTTATCGTCGATTCAGTTATTCAGAATGGGCTAAACCCGGTCTTTCTGAGTAACTCGCGTATATAATAAACAAGTGCAACACTAACATTTACACGCATCATTTCAATTCATTAGTCACTAACCGTCAATCAGTAAGAGAACGATTTCCCAAATATTAACCCCGAAGGCCGAAACCAACATCAGATCAACACCCAGGAAACCATTCGACTTAGCCAACCTTCAGTTAATTTCTAAATCGCATCCATATTGTTTATAATATTTTATAACGATTTATCGCTATTTTTATTTATTTTAAAATAGCCAATTTATTCAAAACGACGCTTCGGGCCATAACGCGGTCGTGGCGCTGTTTTTCTTCAGATTTGATTTACACATATCTGAAAATCTAACCGTTGGATCTTCACGAAATTTATATCATTAGAAAGATCTTTTCAAAACGAATCCAACGGTTCCAGTTTCGGGAAAATCCGACGGTCGGATCTCCCGGTACAATCGTTTGAAGTTTCGATTTCGAAATACGAACTGCAGCGTCGGAATTTGATTAAATATAATTATATATATATATAAATATAATCGATTCTGACGCTGTTTTTCTTCAGATTTGAATTAAACATTCCAGACAATCCAACCGTTGGGTTTTTACAAAGTTAGTGCCGTTGGAAAGATATTTCCAAGGCGAACCCAACGGTTGCGATTTCAGGAAAATCCGATGGTCGGATCTCCCGGTATAATCGTTTGAAATCACGGTTTCAAAATACGAACTGCAGCTTTGTTATTCGATATATTTCAATTCTATTTAAATATACATATCGATTCTTCGATTTCAAAACTATATTCTTTTCATACATTTGATAAAAATGATATTTTTATCTAACTGTCTTCTATTTCAACACTTCACTATATTTAGCAATTCATGTATATAATAAAAATGTGATTTTTATTGTAAAACAATTTATTTCAAAACAATATTATTTTATATAGTTTATATAGGTAATAAAAATAGGATTTTTTATTATAAAACAATTTCTTTCAAAATATGAATACCATTCAACACATGAATTTCCAATCAACGAATGAATATCGATTCAACACATGAAGGTTTTCTATTCAACGAATAAATATAGTTTCAACAAATGAAAAAAATTCAAACACATGAATATTATTCAAAATTTCGGCAGCATAACGGCAGGGTAGTTAAAACCGAGACCGTCCCTAGTACGGCTCCTCGCTCTACCTTAAAACCTCGCGGTTTTTGACAATGGGATCATGCATCTAGTTCGCACGCAGGCGGCATGTATATATTTATTTCATTTCCACAAACAAATCCTATGTGGTTTCAACCAAATATTTCTCAACCACAATTGGGTATTTTTCAACCACAATCAATCAATATCAACCACAAACAATCCCAAACAACCATTCACTATCAATCAATTTTCACACCAATCACAACTAATAAATATCGTCCATGGTTTGTGGACGAGGGGTGTGTGTATATATATATATATATAGCAATTCACTTCTATTTCAACACATGTATAATTTTTACAACGCATATACAACTTATACATCGAACGTACAACTTATACAACGCTTATACATGAGGTGTACAACGCTTATATAACTCATACATCGACTATATAATTTATACATCGTCGTTTTCCATATCGTTTATAAATTAGAAATCTCACATTGGGTTCCACTCCACCAAAAATAGCAGAAGGCTCAGAAAAATACGCGGTCTCTTCTAAAATGTAGAAGACGTCCACACGGTCACGATGTTTCATGTTTCATCAAATTTCGTTAACGAACGAAAAAGATATGATTTTTAAAAGGTTTGCAACACTAAAAAGTGTTTACTTTCATTTCAAAGAACAAAGCCGGTACCTTTCCTTTGATGTTCGAACTAGGGTTTGGAGATTTCGTGAAATCCGCGCACCTTGGTGAAGATCGGAGGGTTGGACGTGGAAGAGGGGAGTGTGGCGCGTCTATCGAGGGTGGTGCGGTGTTGATCGGAGTCGGGATCTGGCCGCGGCGGCGCTGGAAAGTGGGCGACTTTCCAGGCGTCGTTCTCGAGGCTGACGAGGAGAGAGAGGGAGCGGATGGGTCGGATTTGAAGAGGGGGGGTCGGCGGCGTCGTGTCAGGTAGTGGCGGCGGTCAACGTTGACGGAGGCGGCGGGAATAAGGGAGGAAAGGGTGGAACGACGGGGATCGTTGATGCGAGAGGCGGCTAGGGTTTTCTGGAGTTTTTATTTTATTTATTTTTTTATGAAAGAAAAAATTCTATTGGCCGAGGATTTATAGAAAATTTTAAATAGTGTTTTTACAAACGAACACCAATTCGAACCCAACGACTGTCGTCCCCAGCGTTTTACCCCCATTCCGAACACAATGGGATATGTTTCGTAGGCCCATTCGAATGTTCCAGTCAGTTTTCCTTCAAATTAAAATTTAAAACATTCAATATTTAATTTGAACGTACATTTCAATTTGCCAGGGCCACAAATTAATTCGAAAAAGTCCAGAAAAATAAATATAGCTATGTTTTGACGATACGGTCCCAAAAAAAACTAGTTTCGTCGAATTCTGAGAACGTTTGCAAAAAGGCCCATTTCTGGTCGATCCAATTTAACTGTAATTGACCAAAACACGTTTTCCTTTGCCACGCTCACATACTAGCTTCAAAAATTATGAAATTTGAAACCTAGTAATAACTTCACATCCCGGATCCAACAAAAGTGGTTTCGTCGAATTCCGAGGTCTTATGCAAAATGGCCAATTTCCCGGGCTATATAAATTCCATAGCGACCATTCTGAAAATTCATTTGGCCATAACTTTTGCTTTTCGTTATGAAAATTCGATTTTTCAGATTCGTTAGAAAGGTATTCACTAACAGATTTAAATATTTTTGGTTTCGCTCAAATCCGTTTTGTTTTGCACCCAGTACGGTCCGACAAAGTTTGAATTCAAATTTTGAAACTGTAACGCCATTTCAGGCCTTGTTTATAATTAGAATTAATTATATTTGTTTTCAATTGTCGATTCAAACTCAGTTTTCATTGCTATTATTTAAAATATTTATTTTAAATATTTAAAATCCATTATTTTAGCCAATTTAAAAATTTTAAATTGGTTCAGATTTTCTGGGTCGTTACACAGCGCCATAATCGTTTAAAAACCATAAGGTTTATTTAAAATATATATAAGGATTTTAATTAAATAAAATCTGAATTTCAATTATAAAAATCCAGATTTGAGTTATAAAATAAATACGAACTCAATTGAAGTAAATGGATTGATTTTTGAAACAAAAATCAGATTTTTAATTATTGAATAGATTTAACTAATATGAAAAATAGTTAGTTAGTGGAATTTTGAATCGAAGTTGGGCTTTAGATAAGTGAATTGGATTTGTGATTTCATATTCGAAATCGAATATGAAACTTGAATTGAAAATGAAATTCCACTTGTTTATAAGCGAATTAAAATACATTTGAACATGATATGTACAAACTAAAGAGATTTGGCAAAAGAGCTAATTAAAGAATAAATTAGCGAATTGAGTTAGGAATGACTGGATTTAGTTGGAACAAATTGGAAACATGTGAACATGTGTTAAATAGATATGAAATGAAGTGTATTAAGATTATAATTCGAGTGTCCGATAAAAAGGTACATGTTTAAATTCCATATGAGTTTTTATGTGTCAAATCGGTAATCCACTTGGTATTTTGATTTTCTTTTTTATGGAAAGAGCCTAGAGAGGCGAGTTAAGGTTAAGCTATTGACCGGTACAAAGGAGGTATTGGCGAAATTTTCTGAAAATTTAAGGAGTTAGAATATTTTTAAGAAAATTTGATAATTAGAAATCAGTATATCAATATACATAAATTCAATAAGGAAACGAACTTAAAATAGAATATAAATAGAAAGATTCAGTTTTGAAGATAAATATTTGATTAAGATTTAGTTGAACATAGTATTTTAGGTTGTAGTAATGATCTTTTACACAACATTCGTTTTACCCCAAGTAAGTGGAATTTTGGAAATATAATAGTAAATATTTCCTAAGTATAGAAACAAACGAGTTGGGAAAAGAGATAAATAATTGGAATGTTTTCCAATTATAATTGAAAGATATTTTCCTAGTATAGAAAATAAAAGAAGGTGATATATGAAAATGTTTTCCAAATAGTGTAAGAGGCCAAGATGATTGTTGAAAATATTTGGTTAACAAATATTGATAAGGAAATGGAGAAGCGATTTAATTAATAAAATATCAATTAAGGGGCCAGTGATTGATTGATGCTTTGGATGAATGTTTTTCTTCGATAGTTAAATAATAGACTATCGAAGTATTGGCCAATATCATTGAGAGACCGGTTGGATTATTATCCGAAAACCACTTCGTATTGGCAGTAGCGTTGTGAATCGGAATATATAAAGGCGAATCGAAGATGAAGTAAAGTGCATGGTCTTTTTCTGTTAATCCTAGGTAGAAATTGCCTAAGTTGGATTAATGGAAATTGTGCCTTCGATTTCATTCAGTCCCAAAACGAACGTGTATGGACAAATGTCTGATAGAGTATTTCCCATGACTGCATATGTTGGTATATACAAATATACATATGGTGGTGGAGAATTTATTCTCTTAGCTTAATATCCAGAATATCTTTGTGCAAATCAGTGATTAACGGATCTGACAATGTGGCATTCAAAGTGATTGTGCTATCAATGAAAGGTAAGTAATCGTAACCTTAAGCCTCGCAACTAGGAAATGGTATAAAATAGGGTAGGTCGCATGGCTAAGTGGGTCGCACCCAAGTAGGGTGTATTGTCACCTGATCTAGAGAAATTCCATTTGCTTCTTTAATCTTTCAATGTTGTCCCTTTCGGGAAACGGTTGCTGATCCCAACCATTGGTGATAATACATTCGGTATTCTCAAGCGAAGTGAGGGGTCGATCATGTTTAGCCTGGGTTGCAAGATGTTCTTGTTGAACCCGGTGTATTCATCTCTAGAGATATACTGTCGGAAGGTGGTCCCATACCTTGCCAGTTGGAATCTGTTCTCCAATAAGAGCCCGTGGTTTTTGATTGTATACTATATATGTAGAGCATGAGTTGCAAGTGTTCTGCTAGATTGTTATTTACTTGTTTTAGACACTATTATAATATCAGATCAATATTGATTATATAGAAATGTTTTGGGTTATCATAGGGTAAAAACCATCCGTGCTTATGTGTGTGTCGGTCTTACGATTATCTTTTCTTTCGAAAAGGATTTTTTGAAAGTTAATCCAAGTGGTTGGAGTTTACTCACATCAGTCCCATGACTGACTCAGAGTTTATTTTGTTTTATTTTAACTCTTGGGTGCCCAAATTTGTACGGGCAGTCAAGTAGTTCAGGTATTTTTAGATATCCTTGGAGGAGCCTGGAGCAGGAGGTTTAGCATTAGATATATATAGAGTTTATTCCACTGTCTTGTATACGTGATGAACAAAAGTTGTACTCTGATAATGTTATGTATATATAGAAAAATTTGTATTTCAAAAGTTATGATATATTATATTTTGTTCCGTTGCGATGTGAGATTATGTTTTTAATTCTATTCTTCTTCTTCTATATTTTTCTTCTTTATTCATAATGAATCGTATTTATGTGCGATTTGGGTTGGACGTGAGGTGTATTTAGTCGACTCAGATAGTACGGATTTGCGGTTCGTTACATCCAGTGAGCTTGTCGCTTTCAGAAAACAGTTTTGGAGTCGATTTTCTGCAAGTTTAAGTGGTAGATTATTAAGACAAATCATAATAGATGTTCTTATAATATTAATAAGGTCAAACTTTATGTTTAATTTTACTAATAAGCTCCCACAAGTCCTTCATGTTTCATCAAACCCTAAATCGAAACGTAGAAGTCCTATGACTTCACGAGTAGGTGTTAGAACTCGTCCGTCTTGAAATTTTGATCCTGAGTTTGCTCGACAAGTCATAGCTCCACGGACGATATATAAATCCTTATCGGTTGTATCATATACAACTCCTAACCCCTAGTGGCTAGTCCTAATTTCACTTCAACCTTGAGTTTTCTCAACAAATCGAAATGAAATTACTCACTCGTACCTACCATATCGTGACGGCCTTAGTATATGTACCTTGAGTTTTCTTAACAAATACATATAGTTATCATACCTCGTTTATTCAATATATATTAATAATACTACATATAACATCCTTAGCTTGAGTTTGTTCAAAAACCAGATGCATGCAAGTAATTTATTAATATATATGGTAGAGGACGACAATAAGTCAAGTGATATCGACTTATGAAATAATGTACTTCTTATGAACTACCCTCGTGATTCAAGCGTCTAACACATCGGAGATCATGATATATGTACAATTATGTATGTATTCATTTCTTAAGTCTATTATGGGTTTCTTTCAAGTTCCGCCTTTAGTTTATATTAACTAAATCATATTCAATTAATTTTATTGATGATCACTTTTAGTTAATTTATCTAAATAAAATATTTTAATTTAATTATATTAATTTCAAATTTCAATTCATAACATACATGTACACTTATGTTATTTTAAACAATTTAAAACACCATAACGTATATCTCAATATACAATACATGCTCATGTTCATTAATTAATTAACATATTTAATTTATTTATTTTTATTAATCTTATTAATAAATTTGAAATTTGAATTTAATGCGAATTGTTTTATTAAACATCTTGAAAAATATGTTACATTATAACTGTTATAATAAACATATTTCACTTTAAATTTAACAATTTAATTTTAAATCTTTAACTTTAATTTTCAAAACAATTTTGAAAAGCCCAAGGCCCAAATTAATTTTTAGCCTTTTCTATTTGGGGTAAGCTTTGTGCTCACTTCACCTTTCAGGCTAGGCCGGTAGCCAGGTAGGACAAGGTACTTGATTACCAAATTCCAATCCTAGACATTACCTTTCTAGACACCATACTTAGTGGGTAAGCTTAATTAGTTAGCCCTAACATGCCTAATTTATACTGCATAGGTTATTTGGTTCTAATTCCATTGTAGGAACTAGTCCAGCTCGCAGCGAAAGATATAGGTGAATTTCAAAAAAAAAGTTACCCTTTTGGATCTTAGTTGGGCCTATGAAGCCTAGTTTATTTAGAACATTTCTAAATTTGTTTTTAAATAAAATCATTTATTTCATTTAAGTTAGTTAAAGAGAAGATTTAACTTCAAATGTATAGTGTATCAGATACACTTAACATTTAGTTAATGTGTAGGGAATGAAACCTTTCATTTCTTTCCTTAAATCAAAAATTAGTTAAGATTATTAATTGCATTAAACGGAAAGAGAATCCTTTCATTTTCTCTCTTTAATTTGAATCGACAGATACATTAGATGTCTTTAATTAATAATATATTCATGGCAAGGTTTATTACTGTCCACATATATTCTAACTGTACAAAGTGTAGTTTGAAGTCTATTTAATTTTATATATATATATAAGTATACATATATGTGAACCACACACACATACGCACACACACACACACACACATATATATATATATATATGTATATATGTAACGACACGGATTTCGCTCGAACCTAATCGATCGCTAAATCGACCAAGACCGTTCGAATTCCGCATACGCAAACTCTGGGCATACAACACATCAGAACAAATAACAGAAGACTTTTATAAACATCATAATAATGTTACATCAGAGTACATAATATCATAGTATATCGAAATATAATACAGCGGAAGATGATTTTACAATAAATGTAATACAATGCATAGCGGAAATATAAAATAACACAGCGGAAGACGAAAAACGCCTGGACACAGCTTAAAGCTTCAATCCAGAATCCTGCTCAATACGTCTGCAAAATAAAACTACTCGACTGCCCATGAGGAAAATAGGGGCACCCGAGTTTGCAAGGGAAATGCAAACTACAGGTTAGTCATGGGACTGGTGTGAGAAACTCTACAGTTAAAATTAACTTATTCAATCATAAGACAAATCACAGGACCACACCGCTAACGCGGAACGGGTTTACCCCCATGAATGCCAGTGTATAAACAAAAATCAACAGAGATATATGGATCTACTATGCATCAATCAACATGCAATATCACAATCTACCCATTTAGATTGATCACCACACTTAGATTTTCCAAATCAATTCAATTTATAGAAATTATTCCTTTGGATTTTATTCCCGATTTCTTATTTCAAATCCTTTGAAATACATATCTAACTTTCTATATCAAAGTAGATTTCACTTCGGTACCTCAAATCAAATCATTTGGAAATATGAATTCCAAAACATAACAATGCATACAAACAAGTAAGCAACCAAATGTCGTGCTCCCCATCGACAAGGCAAAGGGTACGCACCCAGCAACTCGATATATAAATGTGCACCTACCCCACATAGGAGTAGGCTACACCGACGATGCACCTCCCACACATGGAGAGCATACACCACCCTCTCACCCATACTTTTAGTCTCAGGGTTACCCGAATCTTTAGCCACACACTAAATCATTTCATATCCCGAAGTAGGGAAAATCATTTCACAACATAATAATCACAAGTACTTTCAAAATATAGTACTTTACATTAGTAATTCACACATATGTTCAGTCACTATTAATCACATAACCTTTGAGCTCGTACGTCTCAAAGATGGGTGTTAAGCAAGAGAATAAATTCTCCGCCACCAAATAGATACATCATTAATAACAACTAATCAAATATGTAATGAACCACAATGTAACACATAATACATTTCAAAATCTCTTTGATAATTTTGGGTTTAGGCCTCGAAATCCTTTCTATTTTATAAAACATTCCCTGTCCAAAATCGGGATTACATTTCTTTTCACTTAAGAAAAATATATCATTTCACAATCATTCATTAAATTTGAAATGAACACATCGCTAAACACCTTATCGTCAAATCGTGAAGTGTTTCACAAGGGGTTAGCACACAGATATCTTTACCCAACCCAATGCCAAATTTAAAGGCATATTCTGCTCATAAACTGGTCGAGCACCATCCAAACAATCAATCAACCACAATCAATATCAATAACTAAGTAAATTTGGTTTAATCACATCACGTGTTTTGGTAAATTTAATCACCATTCATTCATCCAAATCTAATTAAAGATTTATTCAAACCCCAATTAGTTTCATCTCTAAAATCATTTCATATTGATTGTTCTACTTTTTGGAAATTAATCATGCTTTTACACGGGTTAAAGAACTAATGTCATTTAAACACAGTTCACGACAAACCCCAAATCCAATTTGATATTAAATACAAGGTTCTGAATAGAAAATATATCGGCTTATATTTAATATCAAATTCTGAAACCAACAAATATCGTATTGGAAATAACGATATTAATATATCTTTCAAATTTCCACAACCATATCTGTATAATCACGAAATCCAACATCGAAATATTCCTAAGATAATTTCGATTCAAATCCATTCCAATTCATATATTAGAAATTCTGGTTATTTTTAAAATCGCTTCAAAACCAATTTTATTTATTTAAAAATATTGGATTATAATTCTAGTTCATAACTAGTTTATTTCGATAAAAAAATATTTTTATCCTTACAAATGTGGAGATTTTCATCCCAGTTCTTTCCAATTCATATATTATGATTTTACACAAATTATAGATATTTTTAATAATTTTATCAAGGCTCGTACAGTCGATTTCCATCAACGGCCATCGAACTGCACTTACAACGACCTTTTCCAAATTTGGTTTGGACATAATTTGAAATCCAACCGTTAGATTTCAAATTTCTCATATTCGTTAGAAAGCTCTTTTCAATACGAACCCAACGGTCCCGATTTCAGGATAATCCGACGGTCGGATCTCCCGTAATGTCCGTTCGAAGTTAATGGTCGAAATTCGCGAACTACCGTAGTGCGGCACGTTCTATTCAGGCCATTATATTATATATATATAATATATATTTCGTCGATTTCCTTTTTAAAACGTATTTTATAAATCGTTTTAAATTCGTTTTCAAAATGATTTCAACTTCATATTCAATTTCTAATCAATATTGAATATTCTATATATACGACAATTTTATACAGTGTATATATATGTTAAAAATTATATTTTTAACAATCAAATCATTTTCACATTTCATATATATATATATATATATCGTTTTCATTTCACATATATATCGTTTTCACATTTCATATATATATCGTTTTCATTTCATATATATCGTTTTCATTTCATATATATATATATATATATATATATATTATTTCCACTACAAGACTCTGCTTTTCAACAGAAGCCTTGATCATTTGCATCTTAGCACGCCACATAGGCAAACCACTCTATGCAACCGATATCCGTCAATCACACAGAATGATATCCAATGTCAGACACACAGTCCATTTAAAAGTCCGTTCTGGGTCTGAACGAAACCGGAGGCACCTTGTACCCCGCATATCCATCGATCTCCAAGTACGTTTGGACGATCACCAACTGATTCCCTCCTCTTGGGTGTACGGCCCAATCAAGATCATCAATAATTATCCAAACGACATGAAGACCTCCGGTCTTCAACCACCGTCTTCATCTTCGACTAATCGTCGAATCAGTTATTCAGAATGGGATAAACCCGGTCTTTCTGAATAACTCGCGTATATAATAAACAAGTGTTACGCAAACACAACATACGCCTCAAATTCTAATATATTTTCTAACGACGATTCAAATAAATATATACGTTCTATTTCTATTCAAAATAAATTTCTCGTCGTTATTATTTAAAATAATTCATTTTAAATAATCAAAATTCGCTAAAATTTCCAAAATAAAAAATTTAAATTGGCTCGGATTTCCGGGTTGTTACAATCTCCCCCACTTAAAACTTTTCGTCCCCGAAAAGGAACGAAGCCGAAAGTTGTTTTACAAATCAACTCAACTTTCATTGTTTTCATTACGGCTTAAGTTCTTCAACTTTTCAGTTTCTAAGAACTTTCCAAATATTTCAAAAATTTGGCTAACACCCTAAATTTTCGAAAATTTTCGCCATAACCTCCCCTGCACCGGGGACTTCGGGATATATCATATAGCCTCCCATGACCTTCTTCAATCCAAAAGAAAAAGAAAAAGCCAAGCGACTAGCCAATCGGCTCATAAAATCATCCAAACCCAAAGAAATAATCATTACCCACAGGTCCTAGGATCCTGATTTACAGCTGGAACGATACTCGGAAAGCTCTGTATCCGTGAATTACTTCTAGTTGTGTATTGTATAATTTTCCGCTGCTATGTAATGTATTGTAATCTCTGATATTTTAGAATGTATTTTATTTTTTTATACTCTATATATTCTTGTATTCTGATGAATTATTGTAATAAGCAATGAAAGGTTCTTCTGTCTGCGTTCTTTTTTGTGTTGTTCTCAAAGTATCCGCTCTTTCCTTACCGGGGAAGTTACGGGTCCTTACAATATATATATATATATATATATATATATATATTTAGACACAAAAGTCTCTCTGTTTGTGTATAATTTTGTGTCCAAATAGTTGCCCCCTATATATATATATATATATATATATATATTTGTGTGTGTGTGTGTGCACGCATGTGTGTGTGCGTGTGTGCACATGTGTAACATCATATTCCGTGAAGGGTATAATGTGCCCATATATAGATGTTGGGATTTACATTGAAACATACATATTAGCTAATTTTATGTTTACTGTAATTTGTTTAAATATATGCTTGTATAATATGCCAAAAATAGGATATTAACATATGTATATGGATATATATATATGTAGATATATATATATATATATGTAGATATATATATATATTATTGAATAAAATAGTTTCTACCATAATAAATTAATATAAAATAATCACATGATAAAATTACAAGTTTAGTGATTTTAGAAAATCTAGATTTAAATTTTAGGCTCAAGATTAATTTACAGAAAATTTACAATTAAAATAATATTTATTATCAAATAATTGATAATAGTAAATAATTAAACTAATTCTTAAAATCAGAAAAAAATTAAAAATTCTAAAAAGAAAATTTGTTGCTATTTGAGACATATTTTGAGTTGTGAAATTATTTTAAAAAAATTCTCAGTCAAAATTATTTTTTTAATTAAATAATTAATTGTAGTTCAGAAATGAATTAAATTTAAAAAATTAGTAAACAAGTTTTAAAACTTTTTCCAAAGGTTTCAGATACATATGTACGGACGAAGAAAAATTTATAGCGTTGTCACAATAGAAATTATAATTTTTTATTAAATAATTATTTTCTAGGTAAAAATTTATTAATTTTTAAAATTAATAAAGTAAGTTTGAAAAATATGAAAATTTTACTATAAATTTATTATATGGTGCAGCAAATATAATGATTATAAAATTAATAATTTGAGATATTAACTAATATGTACATAATAAACAATACACAAAATCATTAAATAATAAATATATATATACCCATATTTAATAAAATGTTTTTATATTTTATGATTTATAATAAGTACAAATCATCAAAAGAAAATTTTGGATTAAATACAAATTATATATAAACATATATATACAATTACATATATAGAAAGTTTGCAGATTTAGGCTAATTTAGAGTGTGTGTGTGTGTATCAAAATTAAAATCCCTTTTTTCCACAGAAGATTAATTGAACAAAACCAAATAAACATAATATTACAAGCACGTAACCAATTTAATTGTAACAAACACATTTACCTATAAAATCTCGCATAATCTAAACAATAAGTAGATCCGAAAACTACTAACAGAGGATTTGGATGAAAATAGTCTTTTATATGATTAATAAAAAACCAATACAATAAGATTAAATAAAAGCACACCTTTTTAATGAAGCCCTTGAGTCCACGTTGAACAATGAATTTCTCTTCTAGTAATGATTCACAATCCTTCAGGTTGCTAATCCGGGATTGCAGACCTTCTACCACAAATTAACAATTTTGTTTTAGATTTGATTTGAGGATTTTGGAAAAAGTTGCTGCAATTTAAATGAGGAGGAAGAAGAAGAAAGTGCCGACTCAAAAATGAATTCACATGTGTCTAGGGTTTTGAGATTTGCCATTTATATAGGTAAAAAAGAGAAAGTAAAACTAATCTTAACCACTAATCTCATGTACAATAGCTTCCGCTTTCCTCTTACTAAACCAATGAAATTACTCCCTAAAATGCATAGTTTGTAAGCCCATTAACCCAAATTAAATATGTATAATAATATTTAACATATTTTGTCATCGATATCTCATCTCAGTCAATATATTCATTACTTTTATAAATATATGCAACAACTTTATTCTCATATCAATTTCAAATTTCATGATTAATATTTCCTAAATATTTTAATTAATTTCATCAATTTATAATAACTTTAAGTTAATTAAATCATTAGGTCTTAAGAGAAATCATTGTTTTGATTGTCTAACTCTTGGGTTTAAATTCGGTCAGCGATTAACGTTAAACTATTTGAAAGTTAATGTTCACGTTTCACTTAGTAGGTGGTGTGACATTATGGCCAAATTTATTGCTTACTCATTCAAAAAAAATCCCATTTTAATTTAATTAGCATTACCTAGTTGTGACAATTATTTACACGATTTCTCTTCGTCAAAATTATATCATTGTGGACTTATTGAATTTGGTAGTGGTCAAAATTTCAACATCTTACCGATTCAACTCTGTAGTCTAAACACAAATTCCTTGGTTTAACAATAACAATTATTATTAATCGAACCACTCTGGCCAGAGATTTTGACTTTGGGTTGACCGTTATATTAACCTCATGTAATTGAGGAGACGAATCCTCTCTTGAACAGTGTTTTACTTCCAATACTTCCACTTGACCCAACTATAGTCACTCAATGGACGATGTATCATGATTTTACTATAATCAAAGTGGAGCTTTCATATTGAATATTCATGGTATTCTCAAGTTGAAAGAACTATGTAAATTATTTACATCGATATTTCTGTTTGACCTTAGTTATAATAACCAACAAAAACTATCAAATGAGTCATTCTATAGTTATCTAATAACTATTAGTACGTAACCCCTAGGTACCTCCAACATCCATGGATAATACACTGTCCAACATTTGGAGAGCGTTACGTACTTTATCTCAACGTCAATACCCAGTCTCGATGCATCTTGATTAGGAGCATTTAAAATGATGTGTTTTGTAATAATGTGGTTTAATACTCATGATTACAACATTTGTAATTACTATCACAAACACACCATTCCTGGATTTTCTGCTAAGTATATTTTTATTAAATATTAGTTGTTTAAAACCCATTATTACAAATGTAAAACAAAAAGAAGAATAACTTTATTTCGAATGAGAACTGATTTCAGAGTAAATTAGTTCACAATAAATTACGGAATTACCCCTAGGGCATATCCATAACTCTATCATTTTCGTACCCTCCACGCCATATATATTATTACGACATCTACAATACTTTGAGATTTTTTATCGCTTGTACTAGACTGTTGTCTGATCTAAGATTTTATTTCCCTCTCATTACCTTTGGTTCTCATCGATTATGCTGATGAGCAGATTAGGTAACAAGTATGAGAATTACTCAAAGCTGCACATGGAGATTAGAAGAAGGTGACATGTTTTATTTTTATACTTGTATTATCAATGTTTATTCCACTGTGCAACATTCTGGAGCCTTGGCAGTGTTATCGATTATTTTAGAGACTGTTTATCAGTTTGAGGTGATTTATCACTTTTACAAACTCTATTGCTATTTTGTATAACAGTATGAGCCTGTGTACTCTGATTGTATGTTTTATGCGTTTATTACTATTTATATATGTGACTGCTACAATTATATGTTATCCGATGCATTGTGAGATATACGATTGTGATTGCGTTTTACGTTGTCTTCTTCCTCTTCTCTTCTTTTCTTTTCCACTTCTCTTCTTCCTCTTGTTTCTTTCTCTTGACAACCGTTTTACATTGATTAGATATTTGTACAATTCATTATTGGATTATGTAAATGCTGGTGGTGTAGAGTGGCGTAATATTTGGTTTTAGTCTTAGGTTACGTTGTTTAACTTAAGTTGTATCGAAATCGAGAGTTAATATATACAAGAGTGCCTATTTTTATATATTTCGATTTCCAAATCTATGTATTAGTAATATGTATAGTATAGATTATTTAGCACATGAGTGCCACTACAATAGTTTTCTCTATTAGTGATCAATTATGTTAACCACTTGTTTGAGATGATCTAGCGAACGGGAAACACCACTAACTACTCTGTCATTGGAGCTGAGAATCGGGAATTACCACCCTTGATCTATAGTTTAAGTTTTCAGCAGTGTTACAAACCATTATCTGGAATGCCCTAATTTATCCAATTAGTTATGACGCTCAAGTACAGGGAGTCAACTATGCTATATTGGGTGGACAATTACATGTCCATATGGCATACTACTCCTTGAAACGAAATCGGCTATTATGGTGTGAGAGATGTTTAGGTTCTCGTAAGGATTTCTTCAAAGGCTTGGATTTAGGTGCTGTAATGAAGTGGAAGTTTACTCCTAAGAAACTCCAAGGTTAGGCCTAAATTATTCAGCAATCTTTATTGCTTTAGGTTCCCAAAATCAGTTCGCTCGAGACCATTTCATGGTTCATTTCGAAGAGATTTGTATTGATTTCTTAGAAGTCAGTAAGGAGTTCGCCGATGTAGGCGATATGCCTATGCTGAGTAATAACCAAGTTCATTGTGCTATTAAAATATAGTTTATTCTCCCTTTTGTCACCCCAAAGTCTGGACTTTGTCGCTAGGTTGAGTGATCGACTGAGAAGGTGATTGATTTCATTCAGTGAGCAAATGATGGCTTGAAGGAGTTGATTGAGGAAGCCCACGATGTTCGAGCTTGCACACAGTATATGAGGTTGTTTGCCTTTTCAGGACATATCGTGAAGACATGTACATTGAACATCGTCCTCGTTTCATTGAGTGGTCCCTTGGTGAGAGAGATGAAATGACATCATCCTCGATATATGTTTTCTACTAATGGTGTTTCTATAAGTGTTTTATTTTAATGTCGAAATTTCAACGTTCCATTTGATCATGCAGTTCGATGGATGGAATAGGATTGGGGCTTATGATAATTAACAAGTGCGAACCCGTGCTTTGCACACGGGTCGGTGCAAATAGTTGTATAAGGATACATAAGTGCAGCTAAAAAGCACTCTCATTCACTAAATATCTAGTAGAAGGCTACTTGAAGTCTTGATGAATAGCACTGAATTTATTTATTGAATAAAACTTGCAGAAAAATATAACACAACATATGAAACGCATTTATCATAGTGATAAATAACATGCTGAAAAAGGACATCGTTCGGGTCAAAGCATATGACAGTCCAAGTAGCACAACCTCCTTTATTCGAGTTTAGCAACTAAATCAAATAGATTGAGCCAAGAAACCTATTAGAAAGCTTCAGCCCTGTCACCAACATTAGTGCATGCATCCAAAAACATCTTGTAGCCATCATGAGATTTCCATTCTTTTTTCTCAAGCATCTACCGTGGCAAGTGCTTTAAGTTACTGTCAACTCATACCCCTTTAATTCTTCACCCACTTCCATTGCAGCTCTATGATTTGAAGAAACAATGCATATTCATATTGTATCTTTAATACTGTGGCTAACAAATGTATCTGTGATGATTGTGACCACTATACAACCCAAACATTAAAACCTATTAGAACCTCATACATATTCCCAAAGAAAAAAAGCAAACAAAATTGAGCAAATAAATCATACTTACAATGATAGCTTTCAAAAAGTTGCCTGAGACAATAGAAGCGTAACCTTTGATATGTAGCAAAGTTGCATTTACAGTTAACCACATTACCCAAAAAAAGGGAAAAAGCTGTCATCAAGCCGTGGACAAAGCAAGAAAATTTCATGGTCATGAATGTATGAGGCTCAAAGCCTACAAAGATTACGCAGAGCTTGTACATTTGAACGGCAATTACTACTTCCAAACACACTACAAAAAATAAATAACATAATGACGTTAAGGAACGTTACCTTAATTATTAATCAACTGTGCACTCATATTTGCAATTGACTGAACCTTAAAAAAAAGCGACATCGAGCGCTCTGCACTCATATTTGCAATTGACTGAACCTTAAAAAAAGCGACATCTAGCACTCTGCATGGCAAAACTAAAAAACTAATCTACCACATCAGTTAACATAAGTAAAAGAAAATTCTCAATACCATGACTTGTTTATTTTCCATTGAACCCCTGTAAGGACAATTACCAAACTTATAATATAAGATCTGTGTAACTACAAAGGATTTTGTGTCATCAAGGTTTGAGGCTTCGAACGAAACACTGAGATTTTAGTCATTCCATTCTCTTCATCAGGGTACCAAAATAGAACCTAACAGAAAATTTGATTCAACTGTAAAACAATTGAAACTCAAATTTTTCTAAAAGAAAGTTTTAAAAATTAATATGAGTTTCAAATAAATACATGAATTTTCAAAATATGAAATTTAACTTCAAAAGCTTTCAAAATAATAGATTATGTTAACAACGTAAATAAAAAGGTTATTTAACAAATAATTGCACGTGTTACAAATATTATAATTAATCGATAATGTTCATTTATATCTTATTACATGGTTTATTCCAAGGTACTAAATTAATATATGTGTAATTATATGAATAATTAATTGTCAAATCAAAAATCAAAATTGAAATTCTCGAAATTTATGAATTAGATTAAACTTCCAGAAATTACAAAAAATCGAAACTAAGACCAAAACCAAGATATGCAGCATTGGTTCAGACCCATTGTTGTTTGATTCTTCATGTTGATTTCTTACCACTGGCCAGTTTGTTAACAACTTTTTAATTTTGTCATACAATTTGTACTGTGAACTTCAGAGACAGTATTGGAATTTAAGTAAATGTTATGAGTAACAACGTAAACTGTGAAATGATTCAAAGTGTATGTATCCCCATAACTCAAAGTAATGATCCTTTATGAATTATATGTAGATTTAACCCAAAAATCATTAAAAGGTTCAAAGTTTAAAAAGAATCATAAATTTTCAAATGGGAAGAATATTAGCTTAGATGAAATATATACATAACCTCATTGGTGCGTGAACTTGGTCCACTTTTCAATCCCAAGCAGCTGCAAAATTTCCCACATATCCTTTTGATTTTCACCTCTAGAACAAAAAAACTGCCCAGATCTAAATTTGTTAATAAATCGAATTATGGACATGCAAATATTTCTATTTGAAGAAATCAAAACGTAGTTGAACAAAACTGAAATACAACCTTCTTACATTCATTAATTTCCTGAGGAAGATTAGTTACAAACCAATGACAATTCATATTAATATACATTAACCAAATACTTGTTTTAGTAGGTTTTAAAACAAATCAAGAATAGCTAAGGAGAAAAATGATATCTAAATGAGTATGGGATAAGCGTAAGGTTGTATTATGTGTAATGTAAAAAAATTTAGAATTAGGTATTGAAGCACAATTATGGTGTGCACAACTTTTAGTTAACCGAATTATTCTTAAATTTGACAAAATATGTTGCCCCAAAATTATCTAACTTATTTGCTGCATAAAAACTAAATCAAAATTATACTTAAAATACCATTAATAGAACATGAATTAGGAATTTTTGTTGTGAATTATATATATAAGATTAATGTTAATGTATATACAAAATCATATATCACTATAGATGGTTAAAAATTAAGCCAAACAAAAAATTAATGTATAATTTGATATCGAAGTATCCCTATTAACCTTATATAAGATTTACTTAATAACACTTCAATAGATGCTGGAGTGTGAAATGAAGACATGTTAATTTTACCATTAGGCAATACGTAGTGCATTTAAGCATCCGAGACAAAGTAGAAATGTAGGACGGTCTCCATCAGAGAGGTAAACACACATCCGTTAAAAAATTCTCATATCAGATTCTGGCGTTATAACACATATTTGACCTACAACCCCCCATATTTAAAAAATGACTTTAATTGACATTAGCAAAAGTATCAATGTCTTTAAAATGCTAAGTTTTCCATCCAGTAAAGTCCACTGTTAGTGTAAAAGATACATCCACTCTAATAGTTTGATTATTCAGCAGAAATTAGAAAATAGATCAAAGGTTGGGTTATGAATTTGTTCCTCAATGGAGTTCCATTAAGAATCGTTTCAAAATATTAATGTGGCATTAAAGGTTTTGGGCTTGCAATTGGACAAAGTTCAAGAGTAAGAAATATATTATTTATTATATTATGCTTATATAATTAGGAAACTTAGTCAGCAAAAATGTTAGTACATATAGTAGTTTAGATCATATGGAAAATTCAGGTTTTGGACCAAATAAAAATGGAATTATGTCATATAAAAGGTATAAAAAGCGAGTCAAGAAAAAAACATTACTGCAGTTAATATTATTTGGAAAAATATTAGTCTAGCACATCATATCTCGTTAGCTAGAATTCAGACATTTTGATTGTAAAGCTTTTAAACCTTGTAACAGTTATAATGTTCCAACATGGCTTTGATTGCATTGAATGGTCAATAACATGAAGGACAAACAACTTCAATGACCTGAAATCAGGTAAAAATCACATAATTGATCTTGTCAATTGCATCTTCACACTGTGATTTTTGATAAACTAATACATTTGTCTAAGCTATGGCAAGTTATTGTAAAATTTTGTTTTAACTTCCACATATTTTTATACTCTATTCGACAGATTTAGCAAATGTCAAAACTAATGGATATGGAAATTCATTAAACGAAAAATAAAGGAGGCAAATTCATCTTGCATTAACGGTGCTATGTTTAATTATTTTAGAAAACATATAGTTACAATCCACATGCATTTGTTGTTGACTTGAAAAAAAGAATTGTTTAGAAAGATATTTTAATCATATCAAATTTGAATACTGCTAAATAAGTATTTTGACTTGATTATTCTGTCATCTTGCTTGGAACAAATCTGAATATCATATTCTATCGGCAGTGTTTTAACAAAAAATGAGAGCAACATAAAAAAGTATGAGTATGCACTAAATACATTGTTTTAATATTGTGAATTCCCCATTATGTTCAACTATAGCTATAAATTTGTTGGCATATCAAAATAAAATATCAATAAAGGTAAATAAAAAAATAAAAAAAATGAAAAATTAATGAATGGTTTGATCCCAAAATATCTCTATCAACTTTGTATAAGATTCATTTATTAACACTTCAAAAGACAGTGATTTGTGAAATGAGAACATGTTCTTTTTAAATAAGGCTGCACATTTTATGTTTAAACACTCAACACATATTAGAAATGTGAAGACTGAAGATATACCATTTACCATATCATACTTTTACAATTAAGAAACTTCGCCAGCAAAAAATGACACTGTAGTTTAGATTATATGGAAAAATTCAAGTTTTGGACCGAGCAAAAATGAATTATATGATAAAATAGGTGTAAAAAGCGAGTCAAGAAAAACTGTTACCATAGTTAATATTATTCATATTAAATGTTCTGTCTACCTCATCATAACTTTTTTTGCTAGAATTCAGACATTTAGATTGTAAAGTTGTTAAGTCTTTTGATAGCTATAATTTTCAGACATGGCGTTGATTACATTGAAAGGTTTATAACAATGAAGGTGAACAGATTTGAAGACCCAAAATCAGCAAAAAATCGCATAATTGATCTCATCATTTACATCTTTACACTTTGAATTTTGATAAATTAATATATTTAACTAAACTATGGCAAGCTACATATCGGACAAATTTTATTATACTCATACATATTTCTCTATTATATCCAACAGATTTAGTAAATATTAAAACTTAAGAATATGATCAAACTCATTAAACGAAAAATAAAAGAGACGAATCCTGTAACGACCCAGATTTTTTTAGCGACTTTGGTTATCGACATAGCTCGATGTCGATAACCAAAACATCGAAAAATCCCGGTAATTAATGAAAGAAATTAGAGGGTGAGGAAAGATAAGATAGAAACTTAGAATAGAAGAAGAAGAAGAACAAAACATCAGAGTAACACGAACCTCACAACGGAACGAATAACATATAATAGATAACATAACTTTGAAATATAACAGTTATATATACAATAGCACTTATCAGAGTACAGCACTTACAACACAGCGGAACAAAACTCTATATAACTAACGCTGAAGCCTTCTGCTCCAAGCTCCTTTAGATAGATCTGAAAAATCCTGAACTACTTGACTGCCCGTACAAATTTAGGCACCCAAGAGTTTAGGTAGAACAAAACAAAATAAACTCCGGGTCAGTCATGGGACTGGTATGAGTAAAACAGTTTAAAACGGTTTGAAAAAGTAAACGATATCTCATAAGACCACGCCGTATAACGGAACGGGTTTTTCCCTTATGAGAATCCAAAATATCTTTATATCAAAAAACTTTTGATATTATAATAATGTCTATCAACCACAATATAATAACCATCTAGCAGAAACGCTTTCATCTCACGTTCTACATATATAGTATATAATCAAAACCGCAAGCACGTATTGGGTAATGGATTTCCAATTATGACAAGGTATGGAACCACCTTCCGATCAGTGTAATCTAGGAACGATACACTGGAGTTCAACAAGAACATCTTGCAACTCAGCCACACATGACCGACCACTCATTTTGCTTGAGTGTATCGAATGTATATCACCAACGGTTGGGATCAGCAACTGTTTTCCGTATATATATGAGACAACATTGATAGATTAAAGAAGCAAATGAATATTCTCTAGATAGGTGATTATACACCCTACTTCAGTGTGACCGACTTAGCCATGCTGCCTGCCCGATTTCTGTCATTTACCGGATGATGAGGCTAGAAATTACGCGTTATCATCACATCAGATTCACTTCAAATGTCACATCGTCAGATCCATCAGAATCACTAATTGACTTTCACAACAATACATTATGTGTTAGCTAAAAGAAGTTTCCTTCTTCGCTTCCACTCTTGGTACGGTTGAAGAAATCAGTGTACGTGACCCTTCTGGAAATACTCTGTCAGACATTCATCCATACAAGTCACCCAGGAACAGGATGAACCGGAGGCACTATTCAGTACATCCATCTTAGGCACTGTTATCTAAGACTTATACAATAGCCCTTGCACTTTACTCCGTCTTCAATTATCTTTGGCATATATGATTCGCAACGCTTATGCCAATACAGAGTGGTTCTTTGGATAATAATCTGAGACGTCCCGATTTCCCGTTCTCACGGAAACAAGGTTATCTTTGGAATATAACACAGAAACATATAATAGCAGAACAGAATTAAATAAATACACCAGAATGAACAACAAAATATACTGGATAAAAGTAATCATCAGAGTTACACAGTATACAGGATCTTACTTAGTACAAATACAGTTCAGCTATACATAAATGTCTACAGCGGAAATAAACAAAATATGTACAATAGGAGCTGAACAGCATAAAAAGAATAAATGATAGAATCCATCTTCAGCTCCAGCTATCCAGAAAAAGAACCAGCTAAACCTGAATACAAGGCTGCCCGTGTGGAAAAAGGGGCACCCGAGTTTGAAAGTGAAACAAACTACGAGTCAGTCATGGGACTGGTATGAGAAATCTACTCAACACATATATAATATGGCTAATCACAGGACCACGCCACTTTCGTGGAACGGGTTTACTCCATTGGATTGCCAGTGCTTTAAAACAAATCTTTCTTTTAAACATCGCTATGCTTTTTATAAAAATGAAGCCGTTATAAGACTCAGTTCCCATCACACAATGCAACGCAAACCGGAGGATAGAGTTTTTACCTTATAACGGCCAAGATATGCTTGATACGAATAAAACAAAGGCATTTGATATTATTGCTAGTGTTTATATGTTTTGAAAACAATTTCAAATCATAACTATCAATCATAGACGACATGAGCGTCCCATGCCACTATGTCGCCAAATGTATATATACAATCAAAACCGCACGATGTCGTATTTGGAAATTGGATTTCCGTCATGAACCGAGGCAAAAGATAGTCCTCGCCGAATTCGTGACTCTCTAGCCTGAGCCACAGAATCAGAGCTCGAGTGACCCTAGGAGCGACAGGGCCGGTCCACCGATGTGGATTAAAATGCCTGAACACTGCGTTTCCCCGCCCTTTGGGGCGTAAACGAGCCAACGAATGACTCCATCGGACCCGGATCGTCCGATCAAACCGAGGCGCCTCGCAACAGCAACAACCACATAGGTGAAAAGTATATAAATGTCAGGGCTGGTAGGTCACTGACACCACCCTAGCTAGAAAGAAACGCATGTCCTCCCTGAGGTCCTTCCTCCCGTTTCTGGTTCATACCGGGGTGTGAGGCTCGCGAATTCACGTTATACACAAAGCTACGTCACACAGACTATGCTTTGATCATCAACCACAAGACTTTGCTTTGCAACAGAAGCCTTGATCATATGCCACTTAGGCGTGCCACACAGGCAATCCACTCCATGCGACTGATTTCTGTCAATACATAACCTCTAAGCTCGTACGTCTCAGAGAAGGGCGTTAAGCAAGAGAATAAATTCTCCACCGCCAAACAGATATATATTTAACAGAGATCAATTAACACAGAACAAAATCCAATGTCAGACACACAGTCCATTTACAAGTCCGTTCTGGGTCTGAACGAAACCGGAGGCACCAATTCCTCGCATATCCGTACAATCAACACTATGTTTGGACGGCTACTACTTCAATTCCTTCATGGTAGCTACTCCAATCACGAGCATCAGTAGCGCCCATCCATCCAACGTGGAGATCGTCGGTCTTCAGTCGTCTTCGACTCTTCGACTTCTCAACGTCGATCGATTATTTGAAATGAGATAAACTCGGCCTTTTCAAATAACCCACGTATATTTAGATTTTCAAACCAATTAATCACAGGGTTGAACTATGCAACATTCACATTTCATTTGTTTAGTTATAATTTTCACGTCAAATACATTCAACCATCACATATCAAGCAAACACAACAAAATTGGTTTATTTTCACTCTATATCGTCTATAGCACTTAATAACGATATATCGCCGTTTTTATTTAATTTAAAACGGCCATATTTAATTAAACGACGTTTCAGGTCGTGTCGATGCACTGGCGCTGCTTTCCACTAATTTTGTTTTACACATATAGGAAAATCTAACCGTTGGATCTTCACAAATTTTACATCATTAGGAAGGTCTTTTCAAAACGAACCCAACGGTTCCAGTTTTAGGAAAATCCGACGGTCGGATCTTCCACACTAACCATTTGAAGTTACGATTTCAATTTACGAACTGCAGCGTCGTTATTCGATTTAATTTAATTATATTTATATATATATATAAATATAATCGTTTCTGGCGCTGTTTTTCACTAATTTTGAATTAAACATTCCAGACAATCCAACCGTCAGATCTTCACAAAGTTGGTGCCGTTGGAAAGATATTTCCAAGGCGAACCCAACGGTTGAGGTTTCGGGAAAATCCAATGGTCGGATCTTCCGCACTAGTCGTTTGAAATCACGGTTTCAAAATATGAACTGCACGGCCACGTTTCGTTTTAATTATATTTATATTTATATATATATAAATATAGTTCATTCAATAATTTCTATATCGATTTCACTTCCAATATTTTTCTAACACCCTAAAATTTTGGAAAATTTCGCCATAACCTCCCCTGTACCGGGGGCATCGGGAAATCGCAAATAGCGTTCCCGGTCCTTCCAATCTCAAAAAGAAAAAGAAAAAGCCAAGCGGCTAGCCAATAGGCTCATAAAATCATCACCCAAACAAAACAGTAAATGTGTACCTATTTGTTGGGCACAAAATTTTATTCCTCTTCTCTAGCCCCTTTTGCTTTAACCTGTTCAATAGATATGCATGCACATATATACAATTTCTAACATTTATCATTTTCTATTCAACTTCATATTTGATTTGCTTTGGTTTAAAAACACCACTCATTCTAATATCGCATGCATAGGCTAAAATCATATCATTAGCTAGTTAATGTATATTTCAACTCATGCACGTTTATCCGAACCAGTGGCTATTTTTAACACTTCACATTTCAAAGATGATAATTTTGGCGAACTAAAATAGATTTCAACACATGACTATTTTATTTAGTTCCTATGCATGTTAGAAATAATATTTCTATCACAAATATTTGTTTCAACGTCTGCATATCTTTAGCATATCACACATATGATAAAAATCATATTTTTATCATTTAAAATATTTATTCAACCAATGTATGGTTTCAACACTTCATAGTTTCAATAAAAATGTAATTTTTATCGTTCAATCTTTTTATTCAACACATGCACCTTTCCACTACACACATTTCTCAACAAATGAGTATTTCCACACATGGACAATTTATTTATGTTGTTCATATTAGAAAGATGGGATTTTTATGATTGAAACTATTTATATAAGGCGAATATTTTTCATACTTCATATATATATAAAAATGTGATTTTTATTGTTTATACACTTCATTCATTCACAAATGAATTTTATTTTCACACAACACTTTTCAACACATGAATATTTCCACACATGGACATAGTTTCAATATATGACTTTAATTTCAATGCATGTAAAATAATTTCAACATATGAAAATAATTCTAACACACAAAGATTATTCAAAATTTCGGCAGCATAACGGCAGGGTAGTTAAACCGGCACCGTCCCTAGTACGGCTCCTCGCTCTACCTTAAAACCTCGCGGTTTTTGACAATGGGGATCATGCATCTAATTCGCACGCAGGCGGCATGTTTATATTTATTTCATTTCCACAAACTAATCCTATGTGGTTTCAACCAAATATTTTCCAATCACAAACGGGTATTTTTCAACCTCAATCAATTCAATTTCAACCACAAACAATCCCAAACAACTATTTGCCGTCAACCAATTTTCACAACAATTTCAACCAATATATATATCGTCCATGGTTTGTGGACGAGGGGGCGTATATATATATATATATACAAATATGTATATATAGCAATTCACTTTTATTTTCCACACATATATAGATATATAAAAAGAAATTGAAGAGTGAGAAATTCTCACCAGTAGCTATCCAATAACACGACTCTTCCTTTATGGAAATCTTCGTCTATTTCGTCTTCTTGTCGCTTTCGTTGCCCGTATTCTCTACATAAGTAAAAATCGAATTTTTACTATGTTATTCAATATATAAAGATCATATTTTAAAAACAAAGATTATATTTTTAATATTCCTATGATGTAAAAATTATATTTTTATTGCTTTAAAAATATAAGAATCATATCTTACTTCTTCTACTTAACAAAAATTCTGTCTTTTCCCTTTTTTAAAAATATGATCTTTATTTTTACAAGTTAAATCTTTTTCTACTAAAAGATTCAACCTTTTTCTATTTCAAAATTTAAACCCCTTTTTTTCTATTTCAAAGTTTAAAATAAACTCAGTTTTTATTTCTTTTAAAAATTCAGTTTTTATTTTCTTTTCAAAAATTCTGTTTTTATTTTCTTTTCAAAAATTCTGTTTTTATTTCTAAAAAAAAACAGTTTTAAATCTTTATAAAAAAAACAGTTTTCATTCTTTATAAAAATTCAGTTTTTATAACTTTAAAAAAATCCAGTTTTTATAACTTTTAAAAAAAATTCAGTTTTCTAATCTTTAAAAATTCTGTTTATAAAACTAGAAAAAAAACAGTTTTCAAATCTTAAAAAAAAAATACAGTAATTAGTTTTAACAAAACAAAATTAAAAATAAAAATAAACTAACCTAGTTCTTACCGCAGATCTCGAAGTGGAGGAGGGAAGAAGAGGCGGCTTGTTGGTGGCGACGCTCGGTGGTTCAGGGAGGTGTCGCGAGGGTGGTGGGGTGTTGCTTCGGGGTGTCGAGGTTGCGTTCGTCGGTGAAGGCGTTGCTTCGATGGAAGGAGGGGGTCGGGCGGTGGGGCTTCGGCGAAGTCCTCGTCGGCGGCTCGTATTTAATTTGGGTTTTTTTTTCTCTTTCTGATAAATGATCCAGGGGGGGGGGGGGGCAATGAAGAAGAAAAAGGGGAAAGGTATGTTTTTATTTTATTATTTAATTATTTAATTTTGCACAAGGGTTGACTTTTACATACGACCTCGAAACGAGGCCCACCGCCTGTCGTCCATAGCGTTTTACCCCCATTCCGAACACAATGGGATATGTATCGTAAGCTGGTTTGATCGTTACAATCAGTTTCCGTTGAATTTACATTTTAAATCCTTATATTGAATTTTAAACGTACATTTCAAATTACCGGGGTCACATACTAACTAGAAAAATTCCAGAAAAATATTTTCTAGTTTCGTATTGACGATACGGTCCTAACAAAACTAGTTTCGTCGAATTCTAAGACCGTTTGAAAAATGGCCAATTTCCTGTCGATTAAATTCAACAGAAACTGGTCAAACGCGTTTTCTTTTGCCGCGCTCACATATTGATTCGAAAAATTATGAAATTTGAAACCTAGCAATAGTTTGACATCCCGGACCCGACAAAAGTGGTTTCGTCGAATTTCGAGGCCGTTTGCAAAATATCAATTTTCCACCCTGCATAGTCGGTCAAAGTTCGAATTCAAATTTTCAAAAACGATATATATATATATATATATCTTTCAAATTTGCATAACAACATCTGTATAATCACGAATTCCAACACCGAAATATTCCGAAGACAATTTCGATTCAAATCCACTCCAATGCAATCATTGGAAATTCTGGTTATTTTTAAAACCCTTTTCAAATTCAATTTATTTATTTAAAAATAAATAGAATTATAATTCTAGTTCAAAACTAGTTCATTTCGATAAAAATCTATGTTTATATTTTCAAATATGGAGTTTTTCATCCCAATCCTTTCTAAATCATTTCTTATGATTTTACACATATTATTATTATTTTTAATAATTTTATCAAGGCCCGTACAATCGATTTCCATCAACGGCCATCGAACTGCACTTACAGCAACCTTTTTCAAATTTGATTTGGACATAATTCCAAATCCAACCGTTAGATTTCTAATTTCTAATATTCGTTAGAAAGCTCTTTTCGATACGAACCCAACGGTTCCGGTTTTAGGAGAATCCGACGGTCGGATCTCCCGTAATGTCCGTTTGAAAGAAATGGTCGAAATTCACGAACGCCGCGGCGCGTTCTATTCAGGCCATTATATTATATATAATATATATAATATATATTTCGTCGATTTCTATTTAAAACGAATTATATAAATAGTTTTAAATTCGTTTCAAAAGCAATTTCAACTTCCATTTCAATTCAAATCAAAATAGAATTCTTCTTTATAAATTCGTTTTAAAATTCATTTCTATTCAATTCAATTTGAATTCATTTCAATTCGCTTTCAATTCAATTTGAATTTGTTTTCAATTTAATTCAATTCCAAAGTCGTTTTCTATTCGATTCAATTCAAATTGGTTTTCTATTCGATTCAATTCAAATTGGTTTTCTATTCGATTCAACTCAAATTGGTTTTCTATTCGATTCAACTCAAATTGGTTTTCTATTCGATTCAACTCAAATTGGTTTTCTATTCGAATCAAATTCGTTATATATTCAAATCAAATCAAATTCGTTTTCCATTCAAATCAAATTCGTTATATATTCAATTGAAATCAAATTCGTTATATATTCAATTGAAATCAAATTCGTTTTCTATTCAATTAATTTTGAAATCGTTTTCAATTCAATTCATTTCGAAATCGGTTTCAATTCAATTCATTTTGAAATCGTTTTCAATTCAATTCATTTTGAAATTGTTTTCAATTCAATTCATTTTAAAATGAATAAAATCGATATAAATATCGTTCACGTCAAAATGGCGTCAATCTAATCAACACGGCTTCATATATTCCTATTTTCAAATATTCTATTTCAAATATTTCTATTTCAAATATAATTCGTTCAACACATGACTAATCTCAACGAATGAGTACTGTCAACACATGAGCCTTTATTTTATATTGATAAAGATGCAAATTTTATTATTAAAATATTTCGTTCAACACATGACTAACCTCAACGAATGAGTACTGTCAACACATGAACCTTTATTTTATATTGATAAAGATGCAAATTTTATTATTAAAATATTTCGTTCAACACATGACTAACCTCAACGGGTGAGTACTGTCAACACATGAATCTTTATTTTATATTGATAAAGATGCAGATTTTATTAATAAAATATTTCGTTCAACACATGACTAACCTCAACGGGTGAGTACTGTCAACACATGAACCTTTATTTTATATTGATAAAGATGCAAATTTTATTATTAAAATATTTTGTTCAACACATGACTAACCTCAACGGGTGAGTACTGTCAACACATGAACCTTTATTTTATATTGATAAAGAAGCAAATTTTATTATTAAAATATTTCGTTCAACACATGACTAACCTCAATGGGTGAGTACTGTCAACACATGAACCTTTATTTTATATTATTCTTTATTTTTCAAATTGGAATGAGGCCCAATCAATTACCATATAAAGTTAATTATATGGATTCCATACAACACATGTATATAATAGCATTGAAAAATAATCAACCATCAACCAAAGTGCACTACACTGTATAAGCATCAAATATAGATATCTAACGCTTATAACAGCCTGTCAATCAATCGATCGACATATTTAATCAATCAGGATGAGTGAACTTCAAATTTCATCCCAACACCCGTGTGGGGTTTCAAATCAACAAACACAGATTTTATTTGTGCAGTTGGGCGATGTGTAAAATTTATCGACCCAATCAATGTCATTCAAATTAGTGTATATAAACAAATCGGCTGATTTGTTTATAAATATTCATTTATTCATATTCACGTTAAAAATTATATTTTTAACGATAAAACATTTTATTCCAACACATGAATTTCTATTATTCATTTACACAATAAAATGATATTTTTATTTTTCTAACTCATTTTAGAAAAATTCGGCGGCATAACGGCACGATACTAGAAACGGGACAAGGCCTAGCCTTATCCCCGGTCTAGTGAAGGCCCATGCCATTCACACATCAATCAAATTCACCAAACAACCAAATTCAAATCAAATCATCTAACTAACCTATGCAACCAAACAAACAAGTCCATGGTCTGTGGACGATTGTGTCGGGTGCTACTAAACACCGTCTGCATCCTAGTATATATATATAACTAGAAAAAGAAATTGAAAGGTGAGAAATTCTCACAGAATAGCTAATCCAACTCCACGATTCTTCTTAGGTAGAAATCTTCGCCAATCTCGCCCTTTGTCGCTTTCGTTGCCCGTAGCCACTACATATGTAAAAATCGAATTTTTACTATGCTATTCAATATATAAAAATCAAAACTTCTTATGAAAATCAAATCTTTATTTTTCTAAAAATGTAAATAAAAATCTCATTTTTATATAAATGAAAACCATAACTTTTTATAAACAAAACCAAAGCTTTATATAAAACAAAAACATAGGTTTATAAATAAAAATTATATCTTTTTATAAACAAAATTCATTCATACAAAAATTATCTTCCTACATTTTTGAGGACTGAAAATAAAGTTAGATGCTAAAAAAATTCACGTTACCAACAGAAGGAGGGGGTTTCGCTGTTTCAGAAAGGGAAGCGAGGACGGAGGTCAATGGAGTGCATCCAGAGGCGATCGTCAGAGGCGTGGTGGCATCGGCAAGTGGCGGCGCAGCTAGGGCTGGAGGAGCGACGGATTTAGGGTTCTAGGATTTCGGGCTTGAAGCTGGAAAGGGGCGCTGCTGCTCGGGGTGGTCGGCTGAAGGCGTTCCCTGGAGGAAGGAGACGAGAGGGGGGGAGTGGGGGATCGCGTCGGCGTGGGGGAGGCGGATCGAGGTGGCGGCTGGGTCGGCTTCGTCGATCTCAAATTTTTTTCTTTTTTCCTTTTTTTTTGATTTGGAAAATGACGGGGGGGGGGGTCTGAAGAAAATAGGGCGAGAGGTTTTTTTTTATATAATAATTTATTTAATTTCTTTTAAATTTCAAAACTTCATGCTTATCGAAACGAACTCCAATTTAAACTCAACGACTGCCGCCCCTAGCGTTTTACCCCCATTCCGAACGCAATGGGATATGCCACTAAAGCCAATTCAGCTGTTTCGATCAGTTTTCGTCAAAATCAAAATATAAATCCTTTATATTTTGAATTTGAACGCACATTTCAATTTACCGGGGTCACATACTAACTAGAAGAATTCCAGAAAAATATTTTCTAGCTTCGTATTGACGATACGGTCCTAACAAAACTAGTTTCGTCGAATTCTGAGACCGTATGAAAAATGGCCAATTTCCAGTCGATTAAAATCAACTGAAAATGGTCAAACGCGTTTTCCTTTGTCACGCTCACATATTGATTCGAAAAATTATGAAATTTGAAACCTAGCAATAAATTGACATCACGGATCCAACAAAAGTGGTTTCGTCGAAATCCGAGGTCGTTTGCAAAATTTCTATTTTTAAGGGCCTGAATTCCATAGCGATTATTCAGAATTTTCAACTGGACATATCCTTTGATTCCCGCTATGAAATTTTGATTTTTCAGATTCGTTAAAAAGATATCGTCAATTAGATCCTAATGTTTTTGGTTTCACTAAAATCCGGATTGTTTTGCACCCGGTATGTTCAATTGAAGTTTGAAATCGAATTATCGAACTACCGCGCCATTTTCAATTCCTTTTATAATTATATATATAATTATTTATATTCTAACGACGACGTATATAATATATACGTTCTAATTATATTCAAAATAAATTTCTCGTCGATATTATTTAAAATAATTCATTTTAAATATTCAAAACTCGCTAAAATTGCCAAAATAAAAATTTTAAACTGGCCCAAATTTCCGGGTTATTACACGTGGGCCTTCACTAGATCGGGGATAAGGCTAGGCCTTGTCCCGTTTCTAGTATCGTGTCGTTATGCCGCCGAAATTTTCTAAAATAAGTTAGAAAAATAAAAATATCATTTTTATTGTGTAAAGGAACTGAATAGAAATTCATATGTTGAAATAAAATGTTTTATCGTTTAAAATATAATTTTTAACGTAAAGTGAATAAAATAAATATTCATTTACAAACCAGACGGTTTGTTTATGTACACCTATTTGAAGGACATTGATTGGGTCGATAAATTTTACACATCGCCCAACTGCACAAATAAAATCTGTGTTTGATTGTTTGAAAACCCCACACGGGTGTTGGGATGAAATTTGAAGTTCACTCATCCTGATTGATTAAATATGTCGATCGATTGATTGACAGGCTGTTATAAGCGTTAGATATCTATATTTGATGCTTATACAGTGTAGTGCACTTCGGTTGATGGTTGATTATTTTTCAATGCTATTATATACATGTGTTGTATGAAAATCCATATAATTAACATTATATGGTGATTGATTGGGCCTCATTCCAATTTAGAAAATAAAGAATATTATAATATAAATGTTCATGTGTTGACTGTACTCATCCGTTGAGATTAGTCATGTGTTGAACGAAATATTTTTATAATAAAATTTACATCTTTATCAGTATAATATAAATGTTCATGTGTTGACCGTACTCATCCGTTGAGATTAGTCATGTGTTGAACGAAATATTTTTATAATAAAATTTACATCTTTATCAGTATAATATAAATGTTCATGTGTTGACTGTACTCATCCGTTGAGATTAGTCATGTGTTGAACGAAATATTTTTATAATAAAATTTACATCTTTATCTGTATAGTATAAATGTTCATGTGTTGACTGTACTCATCCGTTGAGATTAGTCATGTGTTGAACGAAATATTTTTATAATAAAATTTACATCTTTATCAGTATAATATAAATGTTCATGTGTTGACCGTACTCATCCGTTGAGATTAGTCATGTGTTGAACGAAATATTTGAAATAGAAATATTTGAAATAGAAATATTTGAAATAGGAATATTTGAAATAGAAATATTCGAAAAAGAAATATTTGAAACAGAACATTTGAAAATAGAAATATATGAATCCGTGTTGATTAGATTGACGCCATTTAGACGTGAACGATATTTATATCGGTTTTACTCATTTTAAAATGAATCTTGAAAAGTGATTTCGAAATCGCATATTTTGAAATGAAATTTGAATTAAATTGAATAGGAAACGAATTCGAATTGAATATAAAACGAATTTGATTTCAATTGAATATATAATGAATTTGATTCAAATAGAAAACCAATTTGAATTGAATCGAATAGAAAACCAATTTGAATTTGAATAGAATAGAATATAAAACGATTTCGAAATGAATTGAATGCAAAACGATTTCGAAATGAATTGAATGCAAAACGATTTCGAAATGAATTGAATATAAAACCAATTCGAATTGAATTGAAAACGAATTCGAATTGAATTGGAAACAAATTGAAATGAATTCAAATTGAATTGAATAGAAATAAATTTTAAAACGAATTTATAAGGAAAAATTCAATTTTGATTTGAATTGAAATGGAAGTTGAAATGTTTTTGAAACGAATTCAAAACCATTTATAAAATTCGTTTTAAATAGTAATCGACGAAATATATATTATATATATAATATAATGGCCTGAATAGAACGTGTCGCGCCGCGGTAGTTCGTAAATTTTCGACCAATTATTTCAAACGAACAATACCGTCGGATTCTCCTAAAACTGGAACCGTTGGGTTCGTATCGAAAAGAACTTTCTAATGAACATTAGAAATTCAAAATCTAACGGTTGGATTTGGAGATACGTCCAAATCAAATTCGAAAAAGGTCGCTGTAAGTGCAGTTCGATGGCCGTCGATGGAAATCGACTGTATGGGCCTTAATAAAATTATTAAAAATAGTAATAATTTGTGTAAAATCATAAGAAATGATTTGGGAAAATTTGGGATGAAAAACCCCATATTTGAAAAGATAAAAATAGATTTTTATCGAAATGAACTAGTTTTGAACTAAATTTAAAACCCGATTTTTTTTTAATAAATAAATTAGATTTAAAAAGGGTTTTTAAATAATCGGAATTCCTAATATATTTTATTTGAATTGAACTAGAATTGATGTGTGGGTTTATCGTGAGCTGTGTTCTAAATAACACTAGTTCTTTAACCCGATAATAAATGGAATGTGATTTGGGTTTGTCGTGAACTGTGTTTTAAATAACACCTAGTTCTTTAACCCAGTAAAAGGAGTTTTTAACGAATCTGCAATTAGATTGAAATGTAAATCTATAATCTAAATTATCAAATTTAGAAATGAGCGAGAATGGAGTATCGCCAGTTTTGCTCCAAAGCGATAGTTAAATCTTTAATTAGATTTGAACGTGAAATGGTAATTAAATTTACCGATAACACCACGGTGTCAGATATGGAGTATTACTAGTTTTGCTTCATGGGATGAATAGGTTGGGATTGGGAAATAAAATAAATAATTACTTCGCTGTGGTTCGCTAATCTCGACTAGTTTAGAAAACCATAATCTGGTTTGAAACGACATCCAAAGGAAGATTAAAGGATAAATTTTAAAGAATTTATCTTGGATAAAATTAATGGGAACTTTTCCCAAAAGATGTGGATATTTAAATAACAGAATATTCTGAATTGGAATGAGGCTTATATTGTGTTTATGTAACATTTGTTTTAATATACGCGGGTTGTTCGGAAAGGCCGGGTTTATACCCATTCTGAATAACCGATTCGACGATAAGTCGAAGATGAAGACGGTGGTTGAAGACCGGAAGTCTTCACATCGTTTGGATAATTACTGACGATCCTGATTGGGCTGTACACCCAAGAGGATGGAAACAGTTGGTGATCGTCCAGACGTACTTGGAGATCGATGGATATGCGAGGAAAGTGCCTCCGGTTTCGTTCAGACCCAGAACGGACTTGTAAATGGATTGTGTGTCTGACATTGGATTTTATTCTGTGTTGATTGATTTCTGTTAAATATATATCTGCTTGGCAGCGGAGAATTTATTCTCTTGCTTAACGCCCTTCTCTGAGATGTACGAGCTTAGAGGTTATATATCGATAGATATCAATCGCATGGCATGAACTGCCTGTGTGGCACGCTGAGTTGCATGGATCAAGGCTTTTGTTGAAAAGCAGAGTCTTGTGGTTGATGATCAAAGCACGGCCTACGTGGCATAGCTTTGTGTATAACGTGAATTCGCGAGCCTTACACCTCGGTATGAGTTAAAAACGGGATACGGGCCATTGGGAGAACACGACGTTTCTTTCTAGCTTTGGTGGTGTCAGTGACTTACCAGCCCTGACATTTATATACTTTTCACCTTTGTGGTTGTTGGAATGAGGCGCCTCGATATTAGGTCTGTAAGGACCGGGAAACGTGTGTTCAGGAATTGCCAATCCTCTAACGTAAGTGAGGACCGGCCCAACCGATCCAAGTGGCTGCCCAGAGTGTGTAGTCCTGAGCATTTGCTAGAGTGTCTCGAACGAGGAGAGGAGCTTGCCCCTTGCCTCGAATCATGACGGAAATCCAATTTCCAATACGTGTATTGCAGTTTTAATTGTAGAACTAGTATGGCGACATGATATATGGTACCCATGCCGTCTATGATTTATATTTATGATTGAAATTGTTTTGACACTATACACTTATTATAGTATCAAATGATTTGTTTTAAACGTACCAAGCATGTTTGGCTATTATAAGGGAAAACCCTATCCTCCGGCTTGCGTTGCATTGTGTGATGGGACCTGGGTCTTATAATAGCTTCATTTTTCAAAAAAGCATTGCGTTGTTTATCTATATGCACTGGCATTCTTGGGAGGAAACCCGTTCCGTGTTATACGGCGTGGTCCCTTGAATCACTCTCTTTTAAAGTAAACTTTTAAATAACTGTTTTAGTTCTCACACCAGTCACATGACTGCCCTGGAGTTTATTGTTTCAACCTAAACTCTGGGTACCCTTATTTTCCGCACGGGCAGCTAGTAGTTTTGGTTTTGCAGATTTATATTCACAGTATCCTGGTTTACAGCTAGAATGATATCCGAAAAGCTCTGTATCCGTATATCACCTTCAGTTGTGCTTTGTATTATTTTTCCGCTGCTATGTAATTTATTGTAATCTCTGATATTTATCGAATGTAATTATTCATTTATACTCTGTATATTCTTGTATTCTGATGGAATTGTTGTAATAACAATGAAATGTTCTTCCGTCTGTGTTCTGATTTGTCCTGTTCTCAAACGATCAGGGGTTTCGAATGGTCTAGATCGGTTTAACGACTGATTCGGATCGAGCGAAATTCCTTGCCGTCACATTTGGTATCAGAGCTTTAGTTTACAGAGCTCGAGAACAAGACACATTAGAACCATACGAAAGAATTCATCAGATATTGGATTAGTAAAATCCAATTAGAATGACTCGTTAGAGATAGGTTCAGTAGTATCCTAGAACGAGTGTGAAGAGTATATTTTTTTCAAATGAAAACAATTTTGTTTTGAAATTTAAACCATTTTAGAACGTATTTGATTATTTATTTATTTTGAATATGGACAATCTGATATATAAAGGTTTTGCATATACGCGTCATGAACGTATATTCGAAGTTTTAACATACCGGGTAGATATAGAACCGCACTCTAGTAGCCCGACAATGTTCTGATGGTGGTTCGAAACATCATCAGCATTTATTTTCGAGTGACGAAGGTGTGATATCTATATATTTCCATTAGACTGGTGTGAGAACCAAAACTTATATAGCTAGAACACATTGTTGTGCATTGGCATCAAAAACATGATTTTCTGTATATATATCAAATTTATGAATTTGAAACTCTAATTCACTAATTGATTGATGTTTGTGTTGACTGTTTATTTGTTTGATAATTTTGAACCATTATGCCTAATTGAATCAAATATTGAATTGTATGGAAAATTGGTCGCATTTGCTTGCATATACATATACTTACATTGAATAGGTCATAGCAAGGAGGCTAGAGCTGAAGAATAAAATTTGTTTGCCCGACAAATAGGTACATGTTTACTACAAAATTTACTGTTTTGTTTGGGTGATGATGATTTTATAAGCCTATTGGCTAGGCGCTTGGCTTTTTCTTTTTCTTTTCGAGATCAGAAGGCCTATATGGCAATTTCGGGATTTTCCCGTGGCTCCCGGTGCAGGGGAGGTTATGGCGAAATTTTTCGAAAATTTAGGGTGTTAGCCAAATTTTTGAAATTTTGAAAATTCTCAGAAACTGAAAAGTTGGAGAATGGAAGCCAGAATGAGCGTAGAGTTGATTAATCAAACCACTTTCGACTTTGTTCCTTTTCGGGGACGAAAAGTTTTAAGTGGGGGAGATTGTAATAACCCGAAAATCTGGGCCAGTTTAAAATTTTTATTTTGTCAATTTTAGCGAATTTTGAATATTTAAAATAGATTATTTTAAATAATATCGACGAAAAATTTATTTTGGAATATATTAGAACGTATATATTATAACGCGTCGTCGTTAGAATATAAATATTTATATATAATTATAAATAGAATTGAAAATGGCGCGATAGTTCGATAATTCGATTTCAAAGTTCAATTGAATGTACCGGGTGCAAAATAATCCGGATTTTAGTGAAACTAAAAACATTAGGATCTAATTGATAATATCTTTCCAACGAACCCGAAAAATCAAGATTTCATAGCGGGAATCAAAAGATATGTCCAGTTGAAAATTATGAATAGTCGCTATGGAATTCAGGCCCTTAAAAATGGGAATTATTCAAACGACCTCGGATTTCAACGAAACCACTTTTGTTGGGTCCGTGATGTTAAATTATTGCTAAATTCCAAATTTCATAATTTTTCGAATCAATATGTGAGCGTGGCAAAGGAAAACGCGTTTGACCAGTTTCAGTTGATTTTAATCGACTGGAAATTGACCATTTTTCATACGGTCTTAGAATTTGACGAAACTAGTTTTGTTAGGACCGTATCGTCAATACGAAGTTAGAAAATATTTTTCTGGAATTTTTAGAGTTAGTATGTGACCTCTGTAAATGTACGTTTAAAATTCAATATAGTGATTTAAATGTAAATTTAACGGAAACTGATTCAAACGATCGAATCAACCTACGATACATATCCCATTGTGTTCGGAATGGGGGTAAAACGCTATGGATGACAGGCGGTGGGCCTCGTTTCAAGGTCGTATGTAAAAGTCAACTATTTGCAAAATAAAATAATTAAATAATTAAAAAAATTCTCCCCTTCTCCTTAACCAGCGCCCCCCCCCCCCACCCCCGATATTTTCAATTTAGTTTTCAAAATAAAAAAAAGGGAGACGACGGAAAAGGGGGAAACCCCTGTCGCTGCCGCCAGAGGCTGGCGCGCCCCCCCCCCAGTCGATCGCGATGAAGAACCCCCCCACCCCCTCGTTTCAGCAATCGCGACGAAGACCCCCCCCCCCCCCCCCGATTTGAGGCCCGCCATCACCTAGAAGACCCGCCGCCCACTCCACTTCGCCCTCCTCCTCCTGCCGACGCTCCAATGCCTCCACCGCCACCCTGATGAACGCCGCAGCCCTCCTACCCGCAGTTAACCCTGATTTGTTTGAGCTACGATAATGAGGTAATTTATTTACTTATTTAATCAGTTATTAACTAATTTAATTTAGTTAAATTTCAGTTCTTTTTGTAAGAAAGATTTTTAAAATGCAAAAGTTTAGATTTTTATAATATAGAAAGATTTGATTTTTAAACTAAAAAAGATTTGATTTTTAAAACAGAAAAGGTTTGATTTTTAAAGTAATAAAAATATGATTTTTATATTTTTAAAGTATTAAAAATATAGTCTTTACTATCTAGATGATATAAAAATATGATTTTTGTTTAGGTAGAGAATTAAAAATATAATTTTTACATGATAGGAATATCATCGTTATACGTATAGCAAAATAAAGAGGTGATTTTTATAAAGGTGAAATTGAAAAGACGAGATTTTTAAAATAGAAAAGACGAAATCTTTATTTTTATAAAGGCGAAATCTTTATTTTTTATAAAGGCGAAATCTATATTTTTGAAATGGAATTTTTATCTATATGACATCGTAGTAAATATTTGATTTTTATATATTGAATAGTACAATAAAAATTCGATTTTTATATATTGAATAGCATGGTAAAAATTCGATTTTTACATATGTAGTGGCTACCGCAACGAAGATGACAAAAATACGATAACGGTGAAGATTTCTATCAAAAGAAGAGTCAAGATGGTTGGATAGCTATTGGTGAGAATTTCTCACTCTTCAATTTCTTTTTCTAGTTATATATATATACTAGGATGCAGACGGTGTTTAGTAGCACCCGACATAATCGTCCACAGACCATGGACTTGTTTGTTTGGTTGCACAAATTAGTTAGATGATTTGATTAGAATTTGGTTGTTTGGTGGATTTGATTGATGTTTGAATGGCGTGGGCCTTCACTAGACCGGGGATAAGGCTAGGCCTTGTCCCGTTTCTAGTATCGTGTCGTTATGCCGCCGAAATTTTCTAAAATAAGTTAGAAAAATAAAAATATCATTTTTATTGTGTAAAGGAACTGAATAGAAATTCATATGTTGAAATAAAATGTTTTATCGTTAAAAATATAATTTTTAACGTAAAGTGAATAAAATAAATATTCATTTACAAACCAGACGGTTTGTTTATGTACACCTATTTGAAGGACATTGATTGGGTCGATAAATTTTACACATCGCCCAACTGCACAAATAAAATCTGTGTTTGATTGTTTGAAAACCCCACACGGGTGTTGGGATGAAATTTGAAGTTCACTTATCCTGATTGATTAAATATGTCAATCGATTGATTGACAGGCTGTTATAAGCGTTAGATATCTATATTTGATGCTTATACAGTGTAGTGCACTTTGGTTGATGGTTGATTATTTTTCAATGCTATTATATACATGTGTTGTATGAAAATCCATATAATTAACATTATATGGTGATTGATTGGGCCTCATTCCAATTTAGAAAACAAAGAATATTATAATATTAATGTTCATGTGTTGACTGTACTCATCCGTTGAGATTAGTCATGTGTTGAACGAAATATTTTTATAATAAAATTTACATCTTTATCAGTATAATATAAATGTTCATGTGTTGACCGTACTCATCCGTTGAGATTAGTCATGTGTTGAACAAAATATTTTTATAATAAAATTTACATCTTTATCAGTATAATATAAATGTTCATGTGTTGACTGTACTCATCCGTTGAGATTAGTCATGTGTTGAACGAAATATTTTTATAATAAAATTTACATCTTTATCAGTATAATATAAATGTTCATGTGTTGACTGTACTCATCCGTTGAGATTAGTCATGTGTTGAACGAAATATTTTTATAATAAAATTTACATCTTTATCAGTATAATATAAATGTTCATGTGTTGACCGTACTCATCCGTTGAGATTAGTCATGTGTTGAACGAAATATTTGAAATAGAAATATTTGAAATAGAAATATTTGAAATAGGAATATTTGAAATAGAAATATTCTAAAAAGAAATATTTGAAACAGAACATTTGAAAATAGAAATATATGAATCTGTGTTGATTAGATTGACGCCATTTAGACGTGAACGATATTTATATCGGTTTTACTCATTTTAAAATGAATATTGAAAAGTGATTTTGAAATCGCATATTTTGAAATGAAATTTGAATTAAATTGAATAGGAAACGAATTCGAATTGAATATAAAACGAATTTGATTTCAATTGAATATATAATGAATTTGATTCAAATAGAAAACCAATTTGAATTGAATCGAATAGAAAACCAATTTGAATTTGAATAGAATAGAATATAAAACGATTTCGAAATGAATTGAATGCAAAACGATTTCGAAATGAATTGAATGCAAAACAATTTCGAAATGAATTGAATATAAAACCAATTCGAATTGAATTGAAAACGAATTCGAATTGAATTGGAAACAAATTGAAATGAATTCAAATTGAATTGAATAGAAATAAATTTTAAAACGAATTTATAAGGAAAAATTCAATTTTGATTTGAATTGAAATGGAAGTTGAAATGTTTTTGAAACGAATTCAAAACCATTTATAAAATTCCTTTTAAATAGTAATCGACGAAATATATATTATATATATTATATATATAATATAATGGCCTGAATAGAACGCGTCGCGCCGCGGCAGTTCGTAAATTTTCGACCATTTATTTCAAACGAACATTATGGGAGATCCGACCGTCGGATTCTCCTAAAACCGGAACCGTTGGATTCGTATCTAAACGAACTTTCTAATGAATATTAGAAATTCTAAATCTAATGGTTGGATTTGGAGATACGTCCAAATCAAATTCGAAAAAGGTCGCTGTAAGTGCAGTTCGATGGCCGTCGATGGAAATCGATTGTACGGGCCTTAATAAAATTATTAAAAGTAGTAATAATTTGTGTAAAATCATAAGAAATGATTTGGGAAAATTTGGGATGAAAAACCCCATATTTGAAAAGATAAAAATAGATTTTTATCGAAATGAACTAGTTTTGAACTAAATTTAAAACCCGATTTTTTTTTAATAAATAAATTATATTTAAAAAGGGGTTTTAAATAATCGGAATTCCTAATATATTTGATTTGAATTGAACTAGAATTGATGTGTGGGTTTATCGTGAGCTGTGTTTTAAATAACACTAGTTCTTTAACCCGATAATAAATGGAATGTGATTTGGGTTTGTCGTGAACTGTGTTTTAAATAACACTTAGTTCTTTAACCCAGTAAAAGGAGTTTTTAACAAATCTGCAATTAGATTGAAATGTAAATCTATAATCTAAATTATCAAATTTAGAAATGAGCGAGAATGGAGTATCGCCAGTTTTGCTCCAAAGCGATAGTTAAATCTTTAATTAGATTTGAACGTGAAATGGTAATTAAATTTACCGATAACACCACGGTGTCAGATATGGAGTATTACTAGTTTTGCTTCATGGGATGAATAGGTTGGGATTGGGAAATAAAATAAATAATTACTTCGCTGTGGTTCGCTAATCTCGACTAGTTTAGAAAACCATAATCTGGATTGAAACGACATCCAAAGGAAGATTAAAGGATAAATTTTAAAGAATTTATCTTGGATAAAATTAATGGGAACTTTTCCCAAAAGATGTGGATATTTAAATAACAGAATATTCTGAATTGGAATGAGGCGTATGTTGTGTTTATGTAACATTTGTTTTAATATACGCGGGTTGTTCGGAAAGGCCGGGTTTATACCCATTCTGAATAACCGATTCGACGATAAGTCGAAGATGAAGACGGTGGTTGAAGACCGGAAGTCTTCACATCGTTTGGATAATTACTGACGATCCTGATTGGGCTGTACACCCAAGAGGATGGAAACAATTGGTGGTCGTCCAAACGTACTTGGAGATCGATGGATATGCGAGGAAAGTGCCTCCGGTTTCGTTCAGACCCAGAACGGACTTGTAAATGGATTGTGTGTCTGACGTTGGATTTTATTCTGTGTTGATTGATTTCTGTTAAATATATATCTGCTTGGCGGCGGAGAATTTATTCTCTTGCTTAACGCCCTTCTCTGAGACATACGAGCTTAGAGGTTATATATCGATAGATATCAAACGCATGGCATGAACTACCTGTGTGGCACGCTGAGTTGCATGGATCAAGGCTTTTGTTGAAAAGCAGAGTCTTGTGGTTGATGATCAAAGCACGGCCTACGTGGCATAGCTTTGTGTATAACGTGAATTCGCGAGCCTCACACCTCGGTATGAGTTAAAAACGGGATACGGGCCGTTGGGAGAACACGACGTTTCTTTCTAGCTTTGGTGGTGTCAGTGACTTACCAGCCCTGACATTTATATACTTTTCACCTTTGTGGTTGTTTGAATGAGGCGCCTCGATATTAGGTCTGTAAGGACCGGGAAACGTGTGTTCAGGAATTGTCAATCCTCTAACGTAAGTGAGGACCGGCCCAACCGATCCAAGTGGCTGCCCAGAGTGTGTAGTCCTGAACATTTGCTAGAGTGTCTCGAAAGCGGAGAGGAGCTTGCCCCTTGCCTCGACTCATGACGGAAATCCAATTTCCAATACGTGTATTGCGGTTTTAATTGTAGAACTAGTATGGCGACATGATATATGGTACCCATGCCGTCTATGATTTATATTTATGGTTGAAATTGTTTTGACACTATACACTTATTATAGTATCAAATGATTTGTTTTAAACGTACCAAGCATGTTTGGCTATTATAAGGGAAAACCCTATCCTCCGGCTTGCGTTGCATTGTGTGATGGGACCTGGGTCTTATAATAGCTTCATTTTTCGAAAAAGCATTGCGTTGTTTATCTATATGCACTGGCATTCTTGGGAGGAAACCCGTTCCGTGTTATACGGCATAGTCCCTTGAATCACTCTCTTTTAAAGTAAAGTTTTAAATAACTGTTTTAGTTCTCACACCAGCCACATGACTGACCTGGAGTTTATTGTTTTAACCTAAACTCTGGGAGCCCTTATTTTCCGCACGGGCAGCTAGTAGTTTTGGTTTTGCAGATTTATATTCATAGGATCCTGGTTTACAGCTGGAATGATATCCAGAAAGCTCTGTATCCGTATATCACCTTCAGTTGTGCTTTGTATTATTTTTCCGTTGCTATGTAATTTATTGTAATCTCTGATATTTATCGAATGTAATTATTCATTTATACTTTGTATATTCTTGTATTCTGATGGACATGTTGTAATAACAATGAAATGTTCTTCCGTCTGTGTTCTGATTTGTCCTGTTCTCAAACGATCAGGGGTTTCGAACGGTCTAGATCGGTTTAACGACTGATTCGGATCGAGCGAAATTCCTTGCCGTCACATTGTTATTTTAGACTAGAATATAAAAGAACAATAATAAGAAAAATATTTAGTTAACACCGCACTTAATATATATATATATATATATATATATTCTCTATCTGTCCAAATTTACATAAATAACGTTATTATATTAAATAAATGATTGTTGTAGTATGTTTGAAATTGAATGGTTTCCATTTATTGGGAAAATATAGCCCATATTAAATGGAAATAAATATTTATGACCGTTATAACAATAAATATGGAATTGATTGATATAATTAAAAGGTCATGAATTAGGTAATGAATATTGTAACCATGTATGTTATACGGAAATGAACTAAATAGGAAATAAATGCCAAAATGGTTATAATTTAAATTGTGATTAGGAATAGAAGTAGTAACCCCGATTCAGGAAAAAAAATAATGAACTTACACATGTATATTTAAATAAGAATTAAATGGAATTAAATTAATATAGGAATGTCTATGAGTTACTACTATTAAATTAGAATTTTAAATGGGACTAATGAAAATGGTATTTAAGAATTTGTTCGTTGCCTTAGGAAACATGACCATTAGGGTCATTAATGGACAAGACAATTAGGGGATTAAATTGATTGAGTGGCCATTGCCTTAGGAAATATGACCATTAGGGTCATAAATGGCATGCGACTATTATAATAATAAATGGAATTAAAGGGCTTTAATGGAGTTAATTGTCGTAGTAAATACTAAGTCCAACAAGGAAATAAACAATTAAATTTCCTAGGATAGAAAGTTATAGAGAATTAACCTTAGCCTATTCTAGCTTAAATATATAAAAAATTACTTAGAAATAAGGACTAGACTTAGTGGGTTAATGTTTCAAGGTCAGTTGCCTTATTCGACAATGCACTTTCCAATAATCAGATATATGTACAACTAATGCGGGATATCATTAACCATAAAAACCTTGACGATAGTAAATTGTGTGGACAGAATTATTCCTAAAAGATTTACTTCAAATGTTGAGGTATTAAATGGATATAGTGTTAAGTCATAGTTTTGATTCATGACATAAAGAACGACAAGTAAGGTGACAAAAGGAGAATATACAATAACAAGATCTCAAGCTAGAACACAAGATGAATATCGAGTCTTGAGTCATAGCTTAAACTTGTTAAAATCTCTCTGTAAGAAATATGCATATATATATATATATTTGACTTTATATATATACACATTGGAATTTGTGCACAGTGCACAAAATTTACCAAGTCAGTCGACTGACTTGCACAATTTTGTGCAATATGCACAAATGCACAATATATATATATATGACTTTTTAGTTGATTGACTTAGAACTTCAATCATTTGAATTTTTATAATGGCTATATTTTCCTAAAATTCACCATTTTTCGTGAAGAGATACGACTTTATATCAAAGTACTTAGACACCACTTTTCATTGAATCTCTGCGCTATAAGTTACAACTATTAAACCATTATATATAGATGATCTAACAGCAAACAAATTTACATTTCTCACTTCTGATATAATCTGTCTACATATTTCTAATACTCTATTTTCTATATTGTGAAAATTTCTTGAATGCACTTTCAATCTCAATATTCAAGCAATATCTTTCTTCCTTATCTTCTTACACTTAAACTATATATACACATACTCGAGGAGAAGATTATAAGAATGGTGTGCTATAATAATACAATCTTTGTTGTCAAAGAACACATCTAGTATACAAATTTTTCTTTTTTATTGTAAAAAGTCATGTTTTTCTACTCGGGCGTGTCAAGCTCTCTTCGGTTGCTAAGGAGAAATCTTGTTCCACTGCTCAGGTGTTGTAAAGATATATTCCTTCGGATTAAGAGAGGTTTATTGTTTAGTTGAAATTCCACAAGGAGTCTGGGACTGGACATAGGACAGTGCTCAGTGTCTTTTACTTTTATTTACAGCATTTTCTCTTCTTATCTGTGATATTAGTTTATATAGTTTTAGATATTTACCTTCATAGCTATGTCAAGTAAATTATATCACATTATCAAAACTTTCTCATATACACTCAGCTCCATATTACTCGATCCTGCTCTCGTAGTCTTTTCATTTGGTATTAGAGCAACACATCTTGTAACCGTAAAACAGTTATTTGATATCTCGATAATATGGAAAATAACACTAACACCGACACAAACACAAGCTTCACATGTCAATCCACTACACGACCTATACTTTTTAATGGAATGAACTATAATTACTAGGCTGCACGAATGAGAATTATATGCAAGTCAATGGATTTGAATCTTGGAATATCACTCAAAACAAATATACTATTCTCACTACCAATTATTCTGAGTGGTCAAATTCACAAAAAACTGATGCTACTTCAAATGCAAAAGCAATGAACATGTTCAATTGTGCCTTGGATAGAAATGAGTTTAACCATATCTGCATGTGCAATACAGCATATGAAATATGGAGAACACTCAATGAAACTCACGAAGGAGCTAACAAGGTTAAATAAAGCAAGATATCCATACTTAAGAGTTAATTTCAGAACTTTAGGATGAATGAAAATGAATCTATTAATGATATGTACTCTAGATTTCAGAATACTTATATTCGTTACTAGGATTAAAAGAGAAATATTCTGATTTTGACTTATATAAAAAAAATCCCAAACTCTTTAATAGAAGAACAGGAAAGAAAGGTCTTGGCAATTGAAGAAACTAATGATCTTTTAACCATGAAACCAGAAGAGCTGATAGGAAATTTAATGTCTTATGAAGTTAACTTATAGTTAAAACGAGTACATGCACAAGATAAAAAGAATGTAACACTCAATGTAGAATAATAAGAACCAAAATTAGACAATGATGATATAGCATTCATTGCCAAAAATTTCAAAAAGGTTTTGAAATATAGAAAGAGCAACAGAAATAATGGCAAGAGAAGTACCAACTCAAATAAACCATCGTCATCAGTTTTGGAATGCTATAACTGCCATAAGAAGGGGAACATATCAAAAGGTTGTCCAGAACAAAAGAAGGAACATCAAAATAAACATAAGAATGATAGATTCAATAAGAAGGCACTTTTAGTTACTTGGGATGATTCAGATTCTTCCTCTTTATAAAGTGATATCGGCAGTGAGAGTGAACACGTGAATGTCGGCTTCATGGCCAAAGAAAATAAGGTTAGTGATTTTACTTTTGAAGATATGGTAGAAATAAACACAAAATTATCAGAATTTAAAAATAATTTCAAAATAAAATACAAAAAAGCTAATGAAGATTAGAAAAAGACAGAATTTGAAAGAGATATACTGAAAGATGAAAAAGAGATATTAAAAGATGAAATTAGATAACTTCAAGAATCTCTTTCTGATGCAAATTCTCACTTTCTTTATTGAGTCAAGAGACTAAAACTTAAAAAGAAAAGAATAACATGCTTATTTATGAAAATCATGAGTTAAAAACTAGAATTAAAATTGTAGAATTAGATAATTCTAGTCTTAAAATCAAGTTAGATGATATTACTAAAGGAATGGAGAATTTATCTAAAATTATAGAAAATTCTCAACCTGCATCTAGCAAAAAAGGACTAGGATATAAACCAAAGACTGGTATTTCAAAGAAAACTAATCGAAAGAATAATATGCTTACTTTTTGATGGACGACTTTACATCCCTAAGGATGAAGGGTTGAGGAAAGATATTCTAGAGGAGTGCCATAGGTCAAAAATGACCATACATCTCAGTGTGGATAAAATGCACAAAGATATGAAGAGGAATCTCCATTGGGAAGAAATGGAGAGAGACATAGCCGAGTTTGTGGCCAAGTGCTTAATGTGCCAAAAAGTAAAAGTGGAGCAAGGGAATCTCGGAGGATGGTTGTTACCTTTAAAGATCCCTACGTGGAAGTGGGAACATATTTCCATGGACTTAGTAGATGGACTTCCTAGAATCCAAAAGGGTAATAAGGAAATTTGGGTTGTGGTAAATCGTTTAACCAAAAGCACCCATTTTATACCAATCAAGAAGACAAGGACTACAGCCTCGTTAACCCAATTGTATGTCAAAGAAATAGTCAGAATACATGGTATCCCATCGAGTATCGTGAGTGATAGAGACCCCATGTTTACAAGTGAATTTTGGAGAAGCCTACAAATAACATTGGGACCGACCCTTAATCTAAGCACAACCTATCATCCACAAACCGTTAGACAGACATGATAAGTAAATAAATGCCTTCATGATTCTGCTATCAGACTCAAGCTTTATGAAATTGGGGACATAGAAAAACACGAATTGGAGTCCAGGGTGCCCCATGCCACTGCAAGAATTGTAGAGGACAGAAGCAAGAGACTCCACAACAAAACTGTTTGCCTTGTCCTAGTACAATGAGGAAATGATCCTGCAGAAAGCACATGGGAGACCGAGCATAAGATGAAACAGACTCACCCAGAGCTTTTCTCGGGTAAATTTTTTCCAATTTTATGTTTATGGATGCCTCGTGATTTCTAGATTGGATGCTAGGAAAGGGATGTAACACCATTGCACAAGCGCACTTTATAGAAACTTATGCATAATTAGGTTATTTTCATACATATAGCTTCACTTATTACACCTACACGATAGGATAGAGCTCACTTTAGTGGGTTGTAGTTCATAATCACTGCGAGTCGTGGATGCTTGTGGATGAATTAAAAATAAAATGGATGTACAACATGGATGTTTCGAGCGAGTTGTATTTTCCGCCCATTAAAAGGATTACGAGTTGAAATCTATTTTAAGGGGGAAGAATGTAACACCCCATAAAAAACATAAGTATTAATAATAAACAAATAAATAAAAATAAGAAATTAAATAGTAAGGTTGGAAAATGAGATTTTTTAGCTTTAGGAATTTGGCTGTGAGATTCTTTTATTTGGATTCATGGTGAAACTCCGAATCGTTTTCACGTATAATATGCTGAAAACGGTCAATGTACGAAGAAGTTATGAAAAAATGAATTCGGATAGCAAAACGCAGACAAAATATATAATAATATACAATTAGTAATATACATATACATTCAAAATAAATTCAAAGTAAAGAGGGAGAATTTGAAATTTGAAATAAGGATAAGATCATGGGAACAAAGGATATTGTATATAAGGAATAAGATTAAGAAATTTAAGCAACGTATTAATTAAATTAACACCTCATCGACACAACGTTTATTGGGTGTTTCATCCCCCAGGAGGTCGACCTCCCCTCCCCCCCCCCCCAAAGGGGTGTTGACCGCCAGTCAATGGGCCAGGTCGGCCGCTTGGTGGTTGAATAACCCAATGAATCTATGTTGTTACGGTTTTCTAAAAGGGATATATATATATATATAAGGCCTAGATTAAATCAAAGTAATTCAAGCTCTATGCTCACATGGGCAACTATATATTGCCCCTCATATCACAAATTAGAAACCTAGCCATTCTCTTATCCCTGCCTCCATGCTGCCTCTTTGCCATCACTAAATTCTAGAAAACAAAAGTTAAGGATTTCTTTTATTTCTCCAACCTTTATTCTTATCTCCTTTCTATTCTAATTTATATAGGTTTAGAATGAACTCTGGAATTTGGTGTATATATATAAGATTCTAAAACATGTTTCTTATATATATATATATATATATATATATATATATATATATGTATGTATGTATGTATGTATGTATTAGGAGGATTATTGGAGCGTGCACACACACACATATATATAAATATACACACATACACACACACATTTATGTATGTATATTTATGTTATGTCGATCGTCAAGTTGTTGGCCTCTTCTTTATTTCTTTTTTTGTTGTCATGTGCTTGCACATTTTATTTTTGCATGCTTCTGGCTTGCTGATTCATGTTGCATTCACCATTATGTCCATTGCTATATATACATGTATATATATACATTGAAGTGTGTGCATATATATATATGCATTTATACTATGGTTCTTGTTGAGTTGCTTCACTATTGTGATTTGTATGCTTGTCCCTGACCTGATACATGTGTGTGCTTGTCCAATTATGATGCATGCTGAAATTTTCCTTTTTCAATGGCCTGAGTTGCCAGTATTGACTTTGACATTTTGATGCTTGATACTGCTTCACTGTTGGCCTATGTTGTTGAGCATTGGTTTTTCTCGCTATTTGACCATGCTTGAGTTTTATACTTGTTCACCTGAAAATAAATAACTACATATAAGTGCAAAAATATTTTTCTATTCAAATCAGCAAACCACTATACGTTGTGTTCAGGCTGAGATCTGCAGTCACTAGTATTCATTCCACCTTGTGGTATTTACAGTGGATCACTATGAATATCACAAGTAGTCTAGTCTCAAATAAATGTATATATATTAGATCATGTATAGAAATATGTTGTGAAACACACCTAAATTCTGAGGCAAATAAAAATTAAAATAAATTTATATTTGTATGAAGTCAATTCTATTGTGTTCCGGTTTACTATGTGTGTTTCTGTAATGGGTATACAGGTGATTGGACCTGATCTGAATCACTCAGAAGTCAAAGTGTATCAGTGTGTGTGAATGAATTTGTACATGTGAGTGAATGAATATGGGACTGAGTGAATATGGGCGGAGTGTATGTTGCTGAGTGAAATGAGTGTTGTAGTGAGGAATGAATGTAAATGTGAAATGAATGTATTATATTACAATGAAATGTATAATAGTGGAGTTTAAAATTTGTGCAATTTCAAATGTTGAAATAAAATATTTATTTGAATAAAAACACTATGTGAATATTAAATTCTGTGCAATAGCAATTTATTCAACATAAATATTTATTTATGTATGTTGGCTAGCTTTTTAACCAAGCCATCCAGGTTCAAACATAAGAAGAAAATATGAAGTTATACTCCCCTAGTTCACAAAAGTCTGATCGTGGTCAGACCATCCTCCGCGGATCACGACACCCTCCTTGGTTCGCTGCGCCCTAGAGCGATCCGACCCTCTTCCCTGCGATGCGATCCAATCCTAGAAGGCACAGCGAAGCCCCTGACTAAGTCATTCACGATCCGAGAATACAGGATCTCGCGACACCTGTCCACAACTGTCATATTGACCAATTCTCCATCAAGATACGAACCAGTACGAGGTCCTCGGGATGTGTGCCACGTATGATCGCGATCCTCCTGAAGAAATCAGTTATAAATAGCCCAGAACTTGGCATTTTTGGGGATCCTTCTAGCAATTGAGAGATCTGACTCCACCATTATCATATCTTCATTGTTTTTACTTAGAGTTACCCTGAAATTATTGAGAGAATAATAATTTTTAGAGTGAGATTGAGTGAAACCATTGATTGTACTTGCATTCAGCATATAATCAACTACATATAAAGTGGACGTAGGCTCGTTAACATCGAACCACTATAAATTTCGTGTGTTTTCCTGCTTTTTCTTCATATTGTAGTTATAATTCTTCATAGATCAGAACAGCTTGGGTGTTAGACCCAATTTTGGATCTAACATTTTGGTGCTTTCACTGAGAACGAATTTATAGCACACTGGATTGTTGTTCCGTTGTTTGGATACTCAAGTCCGAAGAAAACAGTCCAAAACCCCACTATTTCAGTTTTTGAAGATTCCAGCGCAATTCAGATATCATGGCTGGAAAGAAGTCGAAAGAAGTACGAGCTTCGCAGGTGAACGAAGCTGAAAAGGAAGCAATTGAAGAAAGTGTGCACGAGCAGCCCGAGGAGAAGGTCACGGATAGCCTAGAGGAGGGGGCGACCCGATCCGTTGAGGGGATCGCGACCCAACCAGCTGAAGGAGTTGCCACACGCTCCCATGACCATGTCTCGAACTGTCCCCATAACGCCTCCGCGATCCGATCCTGGGGGGCACTCCGAGCCACCGAGGTAAGGATCCCGCGATCCAAAAAGACAAGCATACTACGACCTGACCTGGAAAGGAGGTTATGGCTCGATCCTCCCGTGCTGGTACATCTGCTCAACTTGGCACAAGCTCTTTACGTATAAGAGAGAATGTTGGCAACCAATTTGACCCTTCTGCCCCGGCTACTGAAGGGGATCTCTCTCGCATTATTGACATGTGGGAAAGATTATTTGACGAGTTAGCTGCTCAGCGGCAAGAGAGTTCAGTATTGCGATAGAATCTGACTGCTATGGACAGGCAAATTGACGACCTCATAAGGCAGAGGGTTTCCTCACCAACCCGTCTTCCTTCCCCGGAACACACATCCTCGTCTGAGGAGCCCCGAAGAAACCGACGTTGGCCTCCGCTAGAAAGAGCTGAGAACGTAGAGCAACTTCGATCTCGGGAAGAAGAAGTGCTTAACCAAGAAACTAATAATCGTAACTTGAATGAACCTGCTTTACCGCTGAGGAATGGAAATGTGGTTGACCCTGCTCAGAATCGACCTAATCCCCCCGCTCGTCGCCTAGTTGACCTCGGCAACAGGGGGCAAGGAAGCTCCGCCCGAATCCCAAACTTTGTAGCTGCACGTCAAAGAAATGTTGAAGAAGCCCATCGGGCAAGAAGTGCTGATCCTGAGTCCACCTTGACCCGGGCAGATGTTGAAGCAATGATCAGGGAAAACATAATAGCTAGCCGAGGGTATAGGGATGAAGATTGGGGCATAGATCGTAGTCATATGCCTTTTACCGATGATATATTGGAGGTCACATTCCCGAGACATTTTAATATGCCGATAATGAATCGCTATGCGGGCAAATCTGACCCAATCCAGCATCTGATGCGATACTCCTGGTCCATGAATGCTGCCGCAGCTACAGATGAGATAAAGTGTAAGGCATTCCCTATATTTCTGGAAGATATGGCATTAGTGTGGTTTACCTGCTTGCCAGCCCGGTCGATATCCAGTTTCAGGGAATTGAGTGAGAAGTTCGTGAACCAATTCCGCCTTCACGCTCAGAGATCTAAGAATGTGATTGAGTTCTCTCTTATTAAGCAACGACCAGACGAAAGCTTGAGGTCGTACTTGGATCGTTTTAATTTAGCAGTCACAGAAGTTAAAGATCCGCCAGAGCAAACTGTGTTAATGGCCTTAATTGACGGTGTCGATAAGGATACCGAGTTTGGAAGATATTTAGCCGGCAAACCACCTCCGACCAGAGAAATATTTTATGAAAAAGCTAATGTCCGTTTACGACAGGAAGAGATATATGCTAATTGAAAAAGGAAGGCTACTGATAAGGAAGATATCCAGAGCAATGTGGCCATCAAGCAGACAGGAGATAGCTCAGGAAAGGTTTAAGTCAATGTTGGGAATAAAAATCAAGGAAATGGTCGCCAACCGGGAAACAAAAATAGCGGTAATCGGAAGAGAACCGAGGAAATGATTCCCAGAGAAGATCTCGACCCAGGCCATTTGAGAGTTTCACACCATTAAATGATACATTGGAAAATATCTTCCTAGATACCAATAATGTCCTTCCATATAAAAGGCCTCCCCCGAGAGAGTCGACAGACAAAGAACGTGAAACCGGGAAGTTCTATCTATTTCACCAAATCCATGGTCATTCCACAAATGAATGCTGTCATCTGAGAGACCTGGTCGAGAGGCTTCTCCGAGAAGGAAAACTCATGAGTACAGGGTCACACCCAGAGACGGGGCAAGCTGCATCTGCCCCAAACCAAAACCAAAATCAAAATCAGAGCCAGCCTACTCCCCGGCTGACTGCTCAGCAAAAGGGGAAGAACATTGTCATTAACACCATAGTAGGAGGGCTTCATCTGGCCGGGCATAGCTTTAGGGCAATGGACCAGTATGTCAATGCAGCTAAACAACCCCTCATGGCAGGAGAAGTCAGTAACCCTGAGGACATTGCTCCAGCCAAACAACAGAAGACAATGACCGATGACATCATATTTCATGACAGGGATAGCGTTGGCGTTCACTCCCCAACCGAAGATCCATTAGTAATCACAGCCGCAATTGGTCCGGCCATAGTCCATAAAGTTCTGGTAGATAACGGAAGCTCAGTTAACATTTTGTTCAAGAAAACGTTCGACCAGATGAAACTTGAGCCGAAGGATTTAAAACCATGTGAGGGTTGGATACGTGGATTCAATGGAGCCTCAACTGCTCCAATGGGGTATGTATAGTTGTCGGTAACCTTTGGGGAAGGGGAGCGCCAGAGTAGGGATGGCAATGGGGCGGGGCGGGCGCGGGTAGTACCACCCCATCACCCGCCCCGTTGGGAGATTTTTTTTCCCCGTGCCCGCCCCATACCCACACGGGTATCCATTAAACGGGTTTTAAACAGGTTGCGGGTAATGGCGGGTATTTGTGGGTATCCATTATATTTATTCAATTTATTTTTTAGCCATTTATTGAAATTATTCAAAAGTACATTTGGTTAAAAAAACAAATTAGACCAATTCTTAAATGCTAACCTCAAAATACCAATACATATTTAAACCAACATCCAAAAAAGAAGAGACAACAACAAAAGTATCCACCAAAATATCAACATTCAGTTATAAATTGTTGAGTAAAAGCATGCACACAAATACCGAACAGCAAACAACAATATTTTTTGTATTGACTATTGATAATAAATCACATTCAATACGAGCACGGGTACCCGCGGGCATGGATATTTTACTATCCGTACCCGCCCCATTAATTAACGGATATTAAAAATACCTATTTATTTTACCCATGGATACCCATTTAACTATCCGTTTCATATCCATAACGGATTTTACCCGCAGATAACCGTGGGTGCGGATTTTTTTGCCATCCCTACGCCAGAGAGTAAGAATCCTTCCTTTTGTGGTTCTGCATGTCGAGTCCCCATACAACGCATTTCTAGGCCGACCGGCCCTAGCAAAGTTCAGAGCTTGTATAGCCCCTTGGTGTTTATTAATGACCCGACTGAAGCTAGTATAGGTATAATAAGAGGAGATCAAGTCGTGGCCCGAGCATGCTACATTGCAGAGTTGAAGATGCTCCACAAAGGAAAAGATGTAGAGACCAAAGGCGCTTCCTCCCCGGCAAGGGAGGAAATGTTATGGCAACTAAAGAAAATAACCCTGGGAGAGTCACCCAGAGAACTGCCCGAGGACATAGATCCTAGAGAGGACGAAGAGCCTGGGGGCAGAATGGTGACTCCCAATGAAACAAATGTGGATATTCCAATCGATGATGGAGACCCAGAGAAGGTCCTGAAGATTGGATCCCAGTTAGACCTTATTCGAGCCGAAGAGCTAACGGATTTCTTGAAAGCCAATTTAGATGTATTCGCTTGGACCCACTCGGATATGTGTGGGATATCTCCTTCGATCATGAGTCATTCGCTAAGCATCAACCCAAAGCATCCTCCTGTCAAACAGAAAAGGCGAATGCTTGGCCCGGAGAGGTCGGCTGCTTTGAAAGAGGAAGTTGAGAAATTGAGAAGTAATGGGTTCATCAGAGACTCAACATATCCAGATTGGATTTCCAACCCAGTCTTGGTAAAAAAGGCCAATGGAAAGTGGCGCACCTGTATTGATTTCTCGGACCTGAATAAAGCTTGCCCAAAGGACAGTTTTCTGTTGTCAAGAATTGACCAGCTGGTGGATTCGATAGCTGGCCATGAACTCCTCTCTTTCATGGATGCTTACTCGGGGTACAATCAGATCCTTATGCACGTCCCCGATCAAGAACACACAAGCTTCATTACAGATCTAGGATTGTATTGCTGTGTAGTGATGCCTTTTGGCTTGAAGAACGCTGGTGCTACATATCAGCGATTGGTCAATAGGAGGTTTTATAACCAGATTGGGAAGACGATGGAGGTGTATGTCGATGACATGTTAGTGAAGTCCAAACAATCATCCGACCATACTGCCGATTTAGCAGAAATGTTTGAAATTCTCCGCAAGTATGTAATGAAATTGAACCCTTTGAAATGTTCATTTGGGGTAGCATCGGGAAAAATTTTAGGATTTATCATCAATTCGCGTGGGATCGAGATTAACCCAGATCAGATCGCAGCAATCCGGAATATTCAGAAACCTAGACAGATTAGAGATGTGCAAAGCCTCGCAGGGAAAGTAGCAGTATTGAGTAGATTTATCTCCAAAGCTACAGATAAATGTATCCCGTTTTTTGAATTAATAAAGCGAGGAAAGCGCAACTTCGAATGGACCCCTGATTGTGTTGAAGCATTCCAGAATCTCTTGAATCATTTAGAAAAAAACCCCGATTTTGTCTAAACCCGCAGATCATGAAGAATTATTCGTATATTTAGCAGTGTCATCCAATGCGATCAGTTCGGCTTTGGTTAGAGAAGAGAATAAGGTGCAAAGACCAGTATATTATGTGAGTAAGAAGTTGGCGGCAGCTGAACGAAATTATCCAAGGATAGAAAAGCTTGCGTACAGTTTGTTGATTGCATCAAGGAAGCTTCGCCACTATTTTCAAGCTCACCCGATTACTATATACTCTGATCACCCGTTAAAACAAATTCTTCAAAGGCCAGTGGCTTCGGGAAGATTACTTAAGTGGAACATTGAACTAAGTCAGTTCGATTTGAATTTTCAACCCCGGCGATCAATAAGGGGGCAAGTGCTGGCAGACTTCATAGCAGAGTTTACCATCCCAGAAGATGACACAATAAGCGAAGAAGTCGATCCGCCAAGGCTACTCCTCGATCCCAGTGCCTGGAAGTTGTTCACTGATGGAGCAAAGAACGATAGAAGATCTGGAGCCGGAGTGGTGCTCGAAACTCCAGAAAAACGACCAATATACTATGCTCTCAGATTGGAGTTCCGCGCTACTAACAACGACTCAGAATATGAAGCCCTAATTGCTGGTTTGAAACTCGCAAAGGAGTTGAAGATTCCGAAGTTAGACATCTTTTGCGACTCCAAAATAGTTGTGAACCAGGTCATAAGAAAATTCCAGGCCAAAATTCCTAGGCTGATATCATATTTAGAAAAAGTGAAAAAGTTGCTGGGTGGTTTTGACCATCACATCATATCCCACATTCCTCGAACAGAGAACCAAAAAGCAGATAAATTGGCTAAAATGGCTAGTTCTAATAGTCCTGAAAATACAGAACTGGTCCCGATGGAAGTCTTACAGTTACCTAGTGTAGATCAGATGGAAGTTGATCTGGTACTAGATGTTGAACCTGAAAGGGAGTCGTGGATGACCTCTTTGAAGAATTTCTTAATGTATGGAACGCTCCCTGCGAAGAAAAGTGAGAGGCATGCAATAATTCGGAAGGCCTCTCGGTATGTGTTGCAAGAGGGAGTCCTGTATAGACAAGGATTTTCGATGCCCCTCCTCCGGTGTATTGCCCACAGCGATATTCAACGCGTATCGCAAGAAGTACATGAGGGAGATTGTGGAGATCACACGGGAGGCCAAACATTGGCAAAGAAAATAATGCGATATGGTTATTTCTGGCCAAACATAAATAAGGATGCGGCCAAATACGCGCGACGTTGTAACGCTTGCCAGAGATTTTCTCAGATCCATAGGGCCCCATCAAGCCAGCTGAAGATGGTGACGAGTCCTTGTCCTTTCGCTATGTTAGGAATTGATATCATTGGAAGCCTCCCCATAGCAAAGGGCGGAGCAAAATTCACTATTGTAGCCATGGATTATTTTACCAAATGGGTAGAATCAGAACCATTAACCACAATAACAACCAAGCAAGTAATCAGCTTCGTTGTTAGAAACATTATATGCCGATTTGGAATCCCAAGAATCGTCATAACGGATAATGGAACTCAGTTTGACAGTACCGAGTTTAGAGATTTTTGCCGGAAATACCATATCGAGAAAAGGTACACCTCCGTGGCATATCCGTAAGCGAACGGCCAAGTAGAGGCGGCAAATGAAACAATTAAATCTATCCTGAAGAAGAGATTGAAGCGGGCCAAGGCCATGTGGGTCGATGAATTGCCCTTGGCATTATGGGTTTATAGAACGACCTATAAATCGGCAACGGGCCATACACCATTTTCCCTCGCCTTTGGAACTGAAGCGGTCATCCCGGTCGAGTTAGAAGTACCTTCTCACCGAGTCACCTATCATGACCCAATGACCAGCAATGAGTTGCTCATTGAATCCTTGGACATGATCGAAGAGAAGAGGGACGAAGCTGATTTACGTGCATTAAGACATAAGCAGCAGATAGCTCAATATTACAACAAGAAAGTCCGAGCACGAACCTTTGAACCCGGAGACTTGGTTCTAAAACGTGTCATCCCATACTCAGAGCATATGGGTCTGAAATGGGAAGGACCATATTCCATCCTGCGAAGACTTGATAATGGAACCTTCAAGCTAGCAACCATAGATGGAGACGAAATCCACAAAGTGTGGAACGCCCAGCATTTGCAGCCTTACCTGATGTGAAATCGTCAGTTTCATTCTTTTGTTTTTAGGACTATGTAAAAAGGCACGACTTGCCTAGAATAGTCTGCTTACTTGAGCAAAAGATTATAAAGTGGACGTAGGTCATGATTCGACCGAACCACTATAAAATATCATATGTCATTTACCTTTACTGCACCATTACCTATTTGCTTTATCTCGATTAATATAAATTATTGTTGTTTTTTGAGTCTGTCATAGATCATGCAGCAACATTGGAACATCCAATGCATTTTGCCACGAGGTGAAAGAGGAACCATAATCGAGGACCACAAGGTGCGGCAAAGTTAATCACTCCACGATCAAACTCTAACTCCCCAGAATCGGGAGAGAGTATAAAGGACGCGAAGATGACGTCCGCAAGGCATAAAGGTGCACTATGATAAAACCGCCTTGCCACCACTCTAACTCACTGAAGGATCGGGAGAGTATAAAGGCGCCAGAGATTTAGCGCCCCCAGAATTTCTACCCCGCTGAAGGATCGGAGAGCAGACCTAGAACGAGCTCGAACTCTAACCCGCTGAAGGATCAGGAGAGTATAAAATTGTTAGAAATTTAGCGCTAAAAGAATATTTACCCCCCGCCTTTCATAGGGGGCAACACACATGACTCTAATCAATCATTAATAAGCCCTGGCTAGGCATCATATTAAATGATTGATTGGGGGCATATACACGCACATCACATCTCTACACATAAATTTTAAAATTTTGCTAATGCGATTCATGAATTAATTTTTGATTACTTATGATTTAAATATTTGTGGCTAATGCGATAAATTAAAATTGCAGGTTTGTAGGTTTAGTTCTCCTTTTTATGTGGCTAATTTTCTTGAAGGGAAACTCTTGTTCATATCACGACAAGGATGAAAGTCAAGGTCGACCAAGACGAATCATCCCCCATGCCGTTATGTTGGCTACTCGGGAAGTTGCACAGAGATGCAAGGAACTTGGAATCACTGCATTGCATATTAATTTAAAGGCAACAAAAATCAATTTTTATTTACTAAGATGCAGGGATACAAGATATGATAGCTAAACAAAAGTAAGGGCCATTCCCACAATTACATTTTCTGGCCAGTGGAAAGCCTAAAAATCCTAAGAACAAAATATGAACTAATATCTGCATCCTACTCATGCTTGAGGGGGCTGTTTTGGCTTCTTGCTCTTCTTCTGCTTCCCCGACTCCTCCTTGTCAACACCCGAATGATCACCTTTTTTCCTCTTCCTCTTATCAACAAGAGGCTCTGGTGAAGAACTAGAAGATTGAGAGGCTAGTTGTGAAGTTATTGATCGGGAGGAAAATCTTATGACCAACCCAGTTTTGGGATCAATTTCAGAAATAGGGGGCACATATACTGGGTCCTGTTCCCCTTTCATAAGGAGCAACCGCCTCTCCTCCTCAGCCTGTTGATCAGCCAAGGTTTCACCACTACCCTTGATTTCGTCTGTAATAACAACGTCATCCTCTTCATCCCTGTGACCACCGTCCGTGTCCTTCAAAGCAGCAATGACCTCGGCATCTGCAGGAACATCAGTGCTGGATACCAGAGATGCCATGGTTACTTTTTCACCACCCCCAGTTTTCTTTGAAATCTCAGAAATTTCAACATCAGTGCCTGAGGGGATATCAACTTTCTCTGCCTCTGCTTTCTTTTCTCCCCTTTTCTCGGTCAATGTGTCACCTGCATTACGAGAGCCACATGTTAGTAACTCAATGGGCTGCTCCGCAAAACGGCGAAAAGTCATAACTGCTTTGGCAAATTGCGGGGAAAATATGGATATACCTTCAGTTGATATTTCATCCAAGTTTACAGCAGAAGCTTCGACAGCCGGAGGAGTTGGGCGTAAGGGAATTAACGGATCGTCAGGATTATATTCCTCGACTTCGGGAGCCTTGAGTTCCGCCGCTGAGCTTGAGCCCTCGTCAAGTTTGCTCTTGCCTTTGGCCTCACTCTTCTCCCTTTCCACCTCTTCTTGGATTAGGCATCTCCCCTCCTCCAAATCCTCGGGTTCTTTTCCTTTGAGGAGCCTCTACATTAGCTGGCCTTCATCAATCTCATTGACCTTCAATCGCTGCTTCTCATCCTCGATAATTGCATCCCATATGTTGGCAAGAGTAACGTGATAGTCTGGGATCCAAGAAATGTCTCGAGTTTTGTTGACTTGGCCTAAGAAGTCGAAAATCAGCTACCCAAAACCTTCTATTTCTTTTTCGGCTTCGGCAAGCTTGTCAACAGTGGTGGAAGCTGATTCAAAAATGTTGTTAGCATTAGTCTCGGCAAGAACCGCTCGCCCCTCAGCCTGAACAAGTTGGTCACTCAAGACCTCTTTTTCTTTCTTGGCAGCCGCAAGACTGTTTTTCAAGTCCGCTCTCTCCTTCTCCCAAACAGCCTTCTCTGCATCAAAATGACTCTGCGCTGTCCTCAAATCATCATTGGCCATTCTAAGATCCTCTATTTCCTTTTTCAAAGATAATCGTTCTTGGCTGTTAGAATCCAGCTCACTACGAAAACGCTTCCTGGCTTCCTCCAATTATTTCTTGTTATTCTCTGAGTCTCGCTGAGCTAAAGCAAGCTGGGCCTGTGCATCCTCCAGTTCCTTCTCCATTTTGCTCCTGGCCCTTTCATTATTCTCAATTCTCACTTTGGATCTAGCCGCGTTCGTTTCTAGTTGACGGATGGCATTCAAAAGGTTAACGACGTGCTTTTTTATTACCTCATACTGTTTGGCTACATGGCACACATATCCTATCACCTCAGTATCCCAGTCCCTGGGAACCGGCTCAAGATTCGGTACAAACGTCATCCTCTCAAAGAAAATATCAGGGAATTGCTTGCGCAAGCGCGCCAATCTAGCCTAATTTTCGGGACTATGGGTAGCATCTCGTGCAACGAGACTGTCGGAGTCATGATCATCAGGGGAGGCCAAAGCTTCTTTTCCTTTCTTCACTATCTTGCCCTCGTCTTTATTTTTGTCCTCTAACTCGCGCTGTTTCTTGGAAGATTGGATGTGAGAAGGCATACTTTTTGGAGGGGTTAAGTCCCTAGGAAGCTGCTTACCCCCAGCCGGTGGCAGTGGACGACTGTGAGGTTTCCCAGGACCATACCTGGAAGGAGATCGAGATCGTGTAGGATAAGTTTGAGGAGGGTCGCGAGGCTGATAACTGTCCCTCCCCCGACTATCGCTGCGAGCAGGATTTGGATGAAGACTAGGTGTGCCTTCACGAAGGGAGCGATAAGAATAAGATCATTTGCGAGTCATCTTTCCTACAAGAGAAATAAGTACAAGTTAAAACCTTGAATATTGTTGGTATAAAAGTGTGGGGTCAGACAGTGCATGTGATTTGTGCATCCCATATAATTCCCTCTAACAGACCAGGGCCTGAAGTTAGGCTCATCTGGGTAGTTTCTCGTTCTTCAACTGGAGCATTTGTTTCCTCAGAGATAGGAAAAAATGGCTCCCCTTCGAAATATTCCTGTGTATATACATCGTCGGGTATAGGAATCTTGTTCAATTCTTTAAATAGCTGCTCCTCTGTTAAATCATCGGGAGCGGCAGGCTCAACCGGTAGAGAGGCCCTTGAGGGGGAACCCCTCAAAGAGGCTGGGATATCCTTAAGCTCGTCAGCACGGGCCTCATTTCCACTATATGCGTTTAAATCTTCATCGTCCTGTTTAGTTATCGGCGAAGGACTCTTACGAAGTTTAGTTGTCTCTGCTGCCTGTGACGTTCCTTCTCCTTCGGCCAGGGGCACGTACTTGTAAGGTTTGCCACCCGCGCCAAGTCCAAATCTTATATCCAAAAGGCGGTGCTTGTGAAGATTCTCGTCAGTAATACATTTCTTGATCCTTAGAAAGTCAGATTTGCTTTTCAGAAGGAGGGATAGTCGATTACTATACACCGAGCCCTCCGTCTTTGGAAAGGTATGATCTGCATAGAGGAAAGAAGTATGTTAGCGCTTCGATTTCTTAAACAGGTTATTCATTCAAAGGTTTAAAATTTACTTGATTAAAGCCATCTTCTCGCACACCCAGCCTGTCTCTTTATATAGAACCAATCGGCCTTGGGATCCCCTATGTTGCTGTAACCATTAGACAATACCTTCATATTTACTACCGACTCGAAGAAAAAAAAATTTGGGGTTGTTGTAGAACGATGCTTGAAAAGGTAATAGAATTTCTAGTCTTTAAACGTGAGCTTAGTTTGCAGGATTTCCGCATACGCGATGTATAAAGTGTATAGGGCTGCATAGGCATTGGGATGAAGCTACATAGGAGCAATACCCAATCGTTTTAAGGTTTCAATGACGATTAGAGGAAACGGCGGAATAGCGCCTACCCAGCACATGAGTCAGTTGACTGTCATATACCCCTCCGGAGCCAGATGAGGTCTATCTTCGCTTCCAGGTGTTCTCACATCATCACATCGGATCCCGTGTTTCAAGCAGATTTTCTTAAGCTTTATGTCATCTAGTTTGGAAGCTAAAGAGTCAGTGAATTTCTCTATTTCTAGTGCACCAGGAATCTCGTCGGGAGCTCAGTCGTCTACTTCAGACTCCTCATCAAGCGAGGTACTCTCAGATGAATCCGATTGCCTCATATTCGGATTCAGAATCCTCACCCTCTAGGTTAATTGGAAGAACCTCGGGGTTGTGGTGCTCAGACGTCTCGGGATCCATCTCTGTTTCAGATCTTGAAGGGGAACGATTATCCGACATTACTGTTTAGGTGAGTAAACATGAGAAATTAGAATATAATTACCCATCCCCCGTGTGTGCAAGTGCAAGTGTGTGTCTGTGCATGTATAGGAAGAAAGCATAAAGGTTAACAAAATCATCAAGATATTAGTAGTTGTCCGCTATTAAGTTATGCTGCTGATCAGTCCAGAAAGTTCTCCTTAAGGGCTCTAACCTAACTGTCCATTGATATACCAGAGTTAAGTTGCATTTAAGGTTCATCGGATCGTTCATCATCTGGATCGTGACGCAATGTCGGATCGTGGTATATCTCTGGATTGCGGAACAGGTATGGATTCACAGCGAAAACACTGGTTCGTGGGAGAGACTCGGATCGCATAGAGGCTCCGGATCGTGTAGGAGCATAGGACCGTGAAAGGCTGAAGTACTTGACCCATTACGGAACGGATCGTAAAAAACTCCCAACGATCCGCTCTACTTCCCTCCCCCACGAACCGACTCTCCTTTATCCTCACGATCCGCTCCCTTGCCATTCCCACGATCCGTTGCCTCGCCATTCTCCTTCATCTCCGTCCTCATCCCTCCTCACTCACGATCCAACCTGGTCAACCCTTTCCTTCCCTTCTTCTTCGTTTTCCTCTCCTCCTCTTCTCCATCGCGGAACGCGAGCAGTCGAACCCATCAGCCATGTCGCCTCACCAGCCTCCAAAACCTCAAACGCTATGAATTGCACCACTTTTTCCTCCCAAAATGGTCAAAAACTCAAAACAAACAAGGGAAGAATTATGTGAAGATATTCTTTTTTATAATTACCTTTTTGAAAAGAATGAAACAATTGGGTAGTTGGAGTATTAAAAATTAGGGTTTCGGCTTGGGAACGTAAAGGGGGGCGGCGGCCAGCAAGGAGAAGAAGAAAGGAAAATAAAGAGGGAGGTTCGGGTTTACATAAATAAAACCGCGACCGTTGGTCTCCTCCTTTTTGTCTTACTCGAATCGCGGAAATGGTGGACCACGAGCCAAATCCCAACATGCTTCGTGGAAAAGCCCATCACGATCTAAAGCCCGAATACCCTCCTTTGACCGAGTCCAGTGTTTCACCACGCGGACCGTGGTGAGCTGAAGCAATCCGAACCGACAAACCACGTAAGTGAAAATTCAAAAGTTTACCTGGCAAATTTGATAATGAGGTCTTCAAAGATTCCAGAAATGAAAATATTCAATAAACAAAGAAATGATGGAAGACTTTGTTAGATATTTATACTAATCAAAAGATGAAACTTTCCGAAATAACACAACATTTCAGATAGATGCAACCACTGATTTGCATCTCCCTATGAAAATAGAACTCTGCAGTTTCGAAGCATGTTCCATCCTCAATAAAACATACTTTGAGGGGGCAAAATGTTGGCCAGCTTTTTGACCAAGCCATCCAGGTTCAGACATAATAAGAAAATATGAAGTTATACTCCCCTAGTTCACAAAAGTCCGATCATGGTCAGACCATCCTCCGCGGATCGCGACACCCTCCTCGGTTCGCTGCACCCTAGAGCGATCCGACCCTCTTCCCTGCGATGCGATCCAATCCCAGAAGGTACAGCGAAGCCCCTGACTAAGTCATTCACGATCCGAGAATACAGGATCTCGCGACACATGTCCACAACTATCATATTGACCAATTCTCCATCAAGATATGAACCAGTATGAGGTCCTCGAGATGTGTGCCACGTATGACCGCGATCCGCCTGAAGAAATCAGCTATAAATAGACCAGAACTTGGCATTTTTGGGGATCCTTCTGGCAATTGAGAGATCTGACTCCACCATTATCATATCTTCATTGTTTTTACTTAGAGTTACCCTAAAATTATTGAGAGAATCATAATTGTTAGAGTGTGATTGAGTGAAACCATTGATTGTACTTGCATTCAGCATATAATCAACTACATATAAAGTGGACGTAGGCTCGTTAACACCAAACCACTATAAATTTCATGTGTTTTTCTGCTTTTTCTTCATATTGTAGTTATAATTCTTCGTAGATCAGAACAGCTTGGGTGTTAGACCCAATTTTGGATCTAACAATGTATTTGATGCAATATAGAATAGTATAGATACAAACTGTAACACCTAGTAATTTTAAAATATTAAAATTAACAAATTTAAGGACACTTATTTTTTAGAAGAAGAATTAAGTGAAACGGGTTATGGTATTGCGTTTGTCTCGGAATTCTTCTTGAGATAGAGTCTGTGTTTGCGAAAATCGGGCTCCGTATGAAGAAGTTATGGAGCTTAGAAGATTTCAAGTTTAAATAGAAATTAAATTAAAATAATAATTAATAATCTATAACCAGTTCGAATTTCAAAATAGCAGAATTGGGCTGAGCGGGAAATTTCCCGCTCAGGGGTATCGACCCCCCCATGGGAAGTCCACACAGGTGTCGACCCCCCTATAGAGCTATCGACATAGGTGTCAACCCCCCATAGGGGAGTCGACCCCTATCGGCCAGGCTGGGTTGACGTGTTCGGGTGATGATTTTTCTGATTTTAAGGCCTGTGTGGCTTCATTTGGTTGGCTGAGTGATGAGTCATTATGAAATGGGTGGTTTAGATTGATCCTAAGCTAATCTAAGGGCTCTAGTTAATCCTACACATCTATATAAACACCCATAAACCTAAATCCTAATCTAAACTAAATTCATACATAAGTCTCCATGCTGCTGCATCCTAAACTAAGCTAGTCTCTTCTCCAACGAATTAAAGCTTAGGAATTGTAAAAAAGGGATTCTAGAACAACAACGAACGAATCTATTATTTCTTCTATCACTGCAAGTACAGTTGCGTTCACAAGATAATTAATTAAAATAATTATGATAAGTTGTGATTTGGACTGTATGAATATGCATTTTGAATCATATGCTACTAGCTAGTTCTGTTATCATCTATTATCTTAATATATGCCAGTTTGTTATCGTATGTAATTAGATTCATTTTATGATGTTAATTCCTATGTCTAGTTACATATGCTTGATTAGATTCATCTATGCAAGTTATGTTTATCTATGCAAGTTATGCAAGCTTAACTATGCAAGTTTATATGTAAATTATGTTCATCTATGCAAATTATGCAAGTTATGTTCATCTATACAAGTTATGCAAGTTTATATACAAGTTATGCAAGTTTATATGCAAGTTATGCTTATCTATGCAAGTTATTCAAGTTTATCTATGCAAGTTATGTTCATCCATGCAAGTTATGCGAGTTTATATGCAAGTTATGTTCATCTATGCAAGTTTATATGCAAGTTATGTTCATCTATGCAAGTTTATGCCTATATGTTTAGATCAATGCCAGTTCTTATGTTTAGATCTATGTCAGTTTACATTGCATATGTTAATTGGATCCATCTTATATGCTAGTTCACGTTTATATGCTTAATTAGATTTATGTTGTTTTATGCCAAGTTTGTGTTACACATGCTTAATTAGATCTATATTGTTTTATGCCAGTATGTATGTCATATGCCTCTTTCTTTTCCTTTTCTTATGAGTTAGGCTAACAGCGAGCCTAATGTATTATGTGAATTATACGTACGAACGAAGTGGGAGCGTTGGGGAATAGTTTGGGAAATATTAAATATGGGATATTATGTAATTAGCATAAATTGGTTAGTAACCATGTAAATAACTTGAGACATAAATTGGTATAGTTTATATACATGGAAATTATGGACAAAATTTGGTGGATAATTATGGACATAGCTTGAATTGGAAATTATGGACAATTTGAAATAGGGATATTAATTCAAACTAGGGTTCAATAATAAAATGAGATAATGAACATGCCTAACCCGAGGTTAGACTGAGTTGCGGAGTAAGACTTCCCGGAACTACCCAGCACATCCAGCAACCACAACAACAGGTCTAATGTGAGAGGTTAGTGCATCAAACCCAAAACCAGAGGTTAGAATGAGTTTGCGGTAGAAGTCTGCACGGAACCGCCCGGCACATCTGGCAACCGCAAACAACAGTTCTAATGTGAGAGGTTGGTGCATTGATAAATCAATTAATGCCAATGAACAGACATGCTAAGAATGGTAAGATTAAGTAAAATGAATAGGCGACACTTAACCAATACAACATGTTAATTAAACAAATGGGTGGGGTTAGGTTAAACTGAGAACACTTAACTGTTATAGCATGTGATTAGGAAACTCTAGTAACGGAGACCCATTTCAGCATTAACCCATACAGATGTGTCATGGTACCCTGAAGTAGGCAGGGTGGGGCACGACTACTGGGCTGATTATAAGCGGTCAAAATAGCGGCGGGTGGTGCATCATTGTAGGTTCCGATGGAGTACAGGCGTGCATGTGCTCCGGAGTGGAAAAATCAGGCACTGGGCATCAGTAGTTATACACTGTGCATCTTGAATTGTGTTGGGTTGCCATCATAGGGATTGATACACCCCATGGTGGGACCAGCACAGGTATCTACAAACAAGCGGGGCCGAATGACACAAGTAATAAATACAAACGAGTTAAGGAGTCGATCGAATGGGGAGGGTAGTGGGTACAACTAGTGGAGATAGGGGCAGGTGCACCTATGACAGCAGCTAGGGGTACACGAAACTACCATTATTATTATTATTATCATTATGATTATTAAGAGGGATCAACTTTCAGAGAAAATAGGGTTAGTGCAGTGTAGTAATTATCCTATAGTGATTAGAAGGGCAATCAGCGTTTATCTTATTCATCCTGCTTACCTTGTCATACATGCTTATGTTACAGCCATTTCTTACTTTCCAGTTTATGTTCTTATCCTATTACTTTAATAATTATATTGTTAAAGTTACTGGACTCGCTAGACTTTATGTCTGACCTCGTTTGTTTTGCCTCTTTTCTTTTCGTCCCCTCCCCCCCCCCCAGGTTCTCAGGGTAGGCCTTGTGGAGCTTGATTTGGATCTCTTTCTCTCTCTTTTGGAAGTGCTTGGATTGCTGAAAGTAAAAGTTCAGGTTATCTCTTTTTATGGCTATTTATGTTGGGGTTATGCTTTTTGTTTTATGTACTCAAAAAATAATTTGTCAAGATGGATATTAAGTGTACTTGGTTTAATTGTTGGTTTTGGTGTTGTAATCAAACTATTTTTCCACTACAATGAAGTTGTTTTAAATTTTTAAATACCAATATGTGAATCTGTCTCGTTATATTCTATTCTATACACTTATAATACACCATGAAAGTTAATGCATTCCCTTTGTGAGTGACATTAATGGACGTGGGGTGTTACATGTGGTATCAGTGCTGAAGGTTACCAGAACAGATAAAAGATTTTGAAAATCGTTTTCAAAAGAATTTTTAGAAAGAAGTATTTTCAAAAACATGTTTAAAGAGAGTACTTTTAAGAGAAATGTTTATTATGAAAAACATAATCCCTAAAAGCCATATATCTTTCTTTCGACTCTTTGTTTCGAATCTCTCCCTTTTCCTTCTTGAGTCCCTTTCCCCGCGTGTTGATGCTTTTTTCTAAGATATGTAAGGACTTCCGTGTAATGGGAAGAAACCGTTTCATAGGATTGAGACGTTTGTCGAAGCTAGAATTGGCTCAAGGAAGTGGAGAACTCGTTTGGTATCTTTGAGATAGACGATGGAAGGAAGGTTCAGCTAGCTGCTTGGTCGATGAGGGAGTTTAGGCAAAGGATCACAACCCAAGGATGAGGAATTTATTGATATGGATTTAATTCACAAATAAGGTAAAGGAGAAAGTGGAAAGAATAATTAACCCCATGACAAAAGAAGTTGTCTTTATTGTGGTATAACGAGCCATGTAATTAAGAAGAAGAAGAGGAAGCCTGGTTGTTTTCCTTGCAGTGAGGTAGGACATCTGATTAAAGACTGCCCGAGGAGACAAGGACAAGGGCAAGGGCAGAGGGCAGGACCTACTGCTGGAGGACAGGTTCATGCTCTCATGGTGCCAGGATAGGGGAGAAATAGAAACGTTTTTGTTGAAAGTTTGATTTTCCTTTTTGATCATCCTGTTCGAACTTTGTTTGACTCTAGCGCTTCGCATTCGTTCTTATCTGCTTCGTTAGTAAAACACTACACCTAAATACTAGTTTAGTTATGCATCTCATTGTGGTCTCAAATCATATCGGTGGTTCTGCTCATTTACTTATGATTTGTCGGGATTTGAGAATGTCTATCTTGGGCATTGGGGTTGAATGCAATGCCTTCGTTATTGGTTTCACGAGCTATAGCTTGATTCTAAGGACGGACTGGCTAGCCAGATATGGTGCCATCCTAGACTACGGAAGGAGGGTAGTTAGATTGTTGACTCGCTGTGGGAGGACCCTTGATATTTCTTGTGACCCTAGAGGTCCGGAGATGTTTAGCTACCTAGAATCACTTGACACATCCATCAATGATTTGAAATCTGTTCGTGTAGTCCGGGAGTATGGTGACGTCTTTGATGAGGTTCGGGTTTTACCCCCGAGGCGCGAGATAGATTTTTGTATATACTTAGTAGATAATGCAAAGCCAGTTGCATTACCAGTGCGCCGCATGGCTCCGAGAGAAAGAAAGAAACTTAGTAAGCAAGTAAGAGAGTTGCTTGAGAAAGAGTTCATAAGAAGTAGTATTTCAGAATAGGGTGCCCTGGTTATTTTTGCTACGAACGTTGATGGTTCGCTTAGATTGTGCATGGACTATAGAGAGATGAATAAGCTCATGAAGAAGAACAGACACCCATTGCCGAGGATAGACGATTTGTTCGACCAGTTGGTTGGTGCTTCGATTTTCTCCCAGTTGAATTTAGCTACAGGATTTCATCAGCTAAGGGTGGTTGAGGACAGCATATATAAGACTGCTTTCAGGGCTCCCGACGGTTTCTTCAAGTGGCTCGTCATGCCTTTGGTTTGACGAATGCACCCACATATTTCATAGACTTAATGAGTAGGGTGTTTAGGGAGTTTCTAAACAAGTTTGTGGTAGTCATTATGGATGGTATTTTGATTTTCTCTAGAAGCAAGGAAGAGCATGTCGTACATCTTAGGGAAGTCTTAGAGACCCTACGAGCACATCAACTCAAAGCTAAGTTCTCCAAATGTCATTTTTTGAGGAAAGAAGTGAGGTTCTTAGGACACGTGGTCTTTAAGGAAGGGATAGTAGTGGATCCCGCGAAGGTAGTAGAAATCCAAGATTGGAAGATTCCTAAGAATGCAACAGAAGTAAGAAGTTTTCTGGGGTTGGCGGGCTATTATAGGAAGTTCATTAAGGACTTCACGAAGACATCAGCCCCACTTACTCGATTGACGAAGAAGAACTTGACTTTCTCTTGGGATGTTGATTGTGGCGATGCTTTCCAACGTTTGAAGAGGACTTTGACGATAGCTCCCGTTTTAGTTTTGCTAAATAGGAGCAAACCGTTCACAGTATATACTGGTGCTTGCAGGATAGGGCTTGGAGCAGTTTTTGATGCAAGAGGAAAAGGTGATATGCAAAAGGTGGTAGGTACGCAGTTATGTTTGAGCATCGTATATCATCCACAGATGGATGGATGGACAGAAAGGGTGAATAGAATCCTTGAAGATCTTTTGAGGTTATGTATCCTAGATTTTGGAGGGACATGAGAAGAGCGTCTTCCATTTGTGGAGTTCGCTTATAACAACAGTTATTAAGCTTGTATTAGGGTTTTTATGGATGACCGTGTCTATCACCAACTTGTTGGTGAGAGTCTACGGATAAGATTTTGCTTGGATTCGAGCTGATTAGAGAGAAACTCCGTAGAAGATGGACTTGATTCGAAGACGAATGAAAATGGCACAGGACCGGCAAAAGTCATACGCTGATAAGAGACGGACTGATCTTGAGTTTGATGTTAGGGACATAGTTTTAATCAAAGTGTCGCCATTAAGGAACGTAGTTTGCTTTGGAGCTGCAGGGAAATTGGCACCGAGGTTCGTAGGATCATTCCCCATTACAGAGAGGATTGGACAGATGGCGTACAGAGTAAAGTTGCCAGAGAAGCTTAGTGGTGTGCATGACATATTACATGTGTCATATTTGAGGAAGTGTTTACATGATACCGCGGAAGTGGTGGAGCCGAGCATGCTTAGGGAAGTGGAAGTGGAGCGAGATGCCACAATCAGACGAGCTCCTACATGCATCCTTGGATTAGTGGTCAAGAAATTACGCAACCGAGAGGTCATGTTGGTCAAAGTGCAATGGAGAAATAATCAAGGAGATGCGACTTGGAGACGGAAGACAAGATGCGTGCGTCGTACCCTTTCCTTTTTGAGGGTATGTTCTTAATTTCTCCTTTTTTCTACCGCTTTGTTTGTACTTATTCTATTGTTTAGTATGTCCTCTCGATTACAACTTCGATCTTTAGGTAGGAAAATGCTATGGTTGTAAACATGTGGTTGAGACATGTTATGTTTTGTGGATGCAAGTGTTTCTAGTGGTTGCTCGTGGATGCATTTACACACACATTAAGCACTAGATCGGCTCAATCACTTTCGTATTGGATATGAATAAGTGTGCATATTTAAATTAATGGATGTATATTGATTGTGTTATCATATGATTGTTGCATTTGAGTGAAATGATTGTGCAGTCATGTAGAAATAATATGTATCATTAGGATTCTTTTGCATACATAATGGACGCATGGCACTATCATGATTTGCATTAAGGAGGTCAACTGAATCAGTAGTCCTCCTGATTTTGCATTAGATAGGGAACATATACACACACTTTTTGCATATGTTCATATGGCATTAGAAATCTTTTAAGGACAGTGGATGCCTATGATTGATGGTTGAGTAGATGGATGATTGGATGGTAGGATATACATTCTTCTTGACTTGAAGATTTCGGGGACGAAATCCTTTAAGGGGGGGAAGAATGTAACACCTTGTAATTTTAAAATATTTAAATTAACAAAATTAAGGACACTTAATTTTTAGAAGAATAATTAAGTGAAACGGGTTACGCCATTGCGTTCGTCTCGGAATTCTTCTTGAGATAGAGTCCGAGTTTGCGTAAATCGGGCTCCGTGTGAAGAAGTTACGAAGCTTAGAAGATTTCAAGTTTAAACAGGAATTAAATTAAAATAATAATTAATAATCTAAAACCAGTTCGAATTTCAAAACAGCAGAATTGGGCTGAGCGAGAAATTTCCCGCTCAGGGGTGTCGACGCGGGTGTCGACCCCCCTATAAAGGAGTCGACCCCTATCGGCCAGGTTGGGCTGACGTGTTCGGGTGACGATTTTTCTGATTTTAGGGCTTATGTGGCATCATTTGGTTGGCTGAGTGATGTGTCATTGTGAAATGGGTGGTTTAGATTGATCCTAAACTAATCTAAGGGCTCTAATTAATCCTACACATCTATATAAACACCCATAAACCTAAACCCTAATCTAAACTAAATTCATTCATAAGCCGCCATGATGCTGCATCCTAAACTAAGCTAGTCTCTTCTCCAACGAATTAAAGCTTAGGAATTGTAAAATAGGGATTCTAGAACAACAATGAACGAATCTATTCTTTCTTCTATCACTATGAGTACAGTTGCTTTCACAAGATAATTAATTAAAATAATTATGATAAGTTGTGATCTAGACTATATGAATATGCCTGTTGAATCATATGCTATTAGCCAGTTCTATTATCATCTATTTAATTAATATATGCCAGTTTGTTATCATATGTAATTAGATTCATTTTATGATGTTAACTCCTATGTCTAATTACATATGCTTGATTAGATTCATCTACGCAAGTTATGTTTATCTATGCAAGTTATGCAAGTTTATCTATGCAAGTTTATATGCAAATTTGTATGCAAGTTATGTTCATCTATGCATTATGCAAGTTTATATGCAAGTTATGTTCATCTATACAAGCTATGCAAGTTTATATGCAAGTTATGTTTATCAATGCAAGTTATGCAAGTTTATCTATGCAAGATTATATGCAAGTTATGTTCATCTATGCAAGTTATGCGAGTTTATATGCAAGTTATGTTCATCTATGCAAGTTTATGCCTATATGTTTAGATCCATGTCAGTTCTATGTTTAGATCTATGTCAGTTTACATTGCATATGTTAATTGGATCCATCTTATATGCTAGTTCACGTTTATATGCTTAATTAGATTTATGTTGTTATGTGCCAAGTTTGTGTTAGACATGCTTAATTAGATCTATATTGTTTTATGCCAGTATGGATGTCATATGCCTCTTTCTTTTCCTTTTCTTATGAGTTGGGCTAACAGCGAGCCTAACGTATTATGTGAATTATATGTATGAACGACGTGGGAGCGTTGGAGAATAGTTTGGGAAATATTAAATATTGGATATTATGTAATTGGCATATATTTGTTAGTAACCATGTAATTAACTTGAGACATAAATAGGTATAGTTTATATACATGGAAATTATGGACATAATTTGGAGGATAATTATGAACATAGCTTGAATTGGAAATTATATGGACAATTTGACATAGGGATAATAATTCAAATTGGGGTTGAATAATAAAATGAAATAATGAACATCCTAACCCGAGGTTAGATTGAGTTGCAGTGAAAGACTGCTCGGAACCACCCGGCACATCCAGCAACCACAACAACAGGTCTAATGTGAGAGGTTAGTGCATCAAACCCAAAACCCGAGGTTAGAATGAGTTTGCGGTAGAAGTCTGCCCGGAACCGCCCGGCACATCCAGCAACCGCAAATAACAGTTCTAATGTGAGAGGTTGGTGCATTAATAAATCAATTAATGCCAATGAACAGACATGGTAAGAATGATAAGGTTAAGTAAAATGAATAAGCGACACTTAACCAATACAACATGTTAATTAAGCAAATGGGTGGGGTTAGGTTAAATTGAGAACACTTAACCGTTATAACATGTTGATTAGGAAACTCTAGTAACGGGGGCCCATTTCAGCATTAACCCACATAGATGTATCATGGTACCCTGAAGTAGGCAGGGTGGGGCACGATTACTGGGCTGATTATAAGCAGTCAAAATAGCGGCGGGTGGTGCGTCAGTGTAGGTTCCGATGGAGTACGGGCATGCACGTGCTCCGTAGTGGAAAAATCAGGCACTGGGCATCAGTAGTTATACACTGTGCATCTTGAATTTTGTTGGGTTGACATCATAGGGATTGATACACCCCATGGTAGGACCAGCACGGTTATCTACAAAGCTAGGCCGAATGACACAAGTAATAAATACACATGAGTTAGGGAGCCGATCGAATGGGGAGGGTAGTGGGTACAGCTAGTGGAGATAGGGACGGGCGGCACCTATGACAGCAGCTAGGGGTGCACGAAACTATGATTATTATTATTATTATCATTATGATTAGTAAGAGGGATCAACTTTCAGAGTAAATAGGGTTGGTGCAGTGTAGTAATTATCCTATAGTGATTAGAAGCGCAACCAACGTTTATCTTATTCATCTTGCTTACCTTGTCATACATGCTTATGTTACAGCCATTTCTTACTTTCCAGTTTATGTTCTTATCCTATTACTTTAATAATTATATTGTTTAAGTTATTGGACTCGCTAGACTTTATGTCTGACCTCGTTTGTTTCGCCTCTTTTCTTTCCAGCCTCCCCCCCCCCTCCTCAATTTCTCAGGATGGGCCTAGTGGAGCTTGATTTGGATCTCTTTCTCTCTCTTTTGGAAGTGCTTGGATTGCTGAAAGTAAAAGTTCAGCTTATCTCTTTTTATGGCTATTTATGTTGGGGTTATGCTTTTTGTTTTATGTACTCAGAAAATAATTTGTCAAGATGGATATTGTGTGTACTTGGTTTTATTGCTGGTTTTGGTGCTGTAATCAAACTATTTTTCCGCTGCAATGAAATTGTTTTAAATTTTTAAAGTACCAATATATGTATCTGTCTCGTGATATTCTGTTCTATACACTTATAATACTCCATGAAAGTTAATGCATTCCCTTTGTGAGTGGCATTAATGGACATGGGGTGTTACACAAACACATTTATATAATAATATATATGTTTGTTATCATCAAATATATAATAATATATGTGTTTGTTATCATCAAACAAAAAAATCATATTATTATACTCAACAATCTCCGTCTATTGATGATGACAAACATACACAAAGATTTTGAAAGTGAAAAATGTGTTTGAATATGGAATGTTGAACTCACCCTATTTGTATGCTCCCCTTACAACTGAACTTCCCATACATATGTGCATATGAATGAGTTTAAAAAACAATTGAATTTTCAACATTAAAAATAATATTCTTGAATTATTCACTCATCGATCAAAATCTTAATTATTCTCCCCCTTTTTCATCATCAAAAGGATATAGAGATCGAAATAGTGATGAATATGGACTGGAAATATAAATTCAAATTAAGAGAGAGAATATATATCGTAAGCCTCGTTTGATCAAACAAAAATTATAATGTGCTTCAAACTAGAAGCAAATTTTGCATTTCAGAATGATGGATTTAAGATGGATTTTATAAAATGGAGGGAGTTATAGAACTTTAAATATACCAATATAAAATCCAAAAAAAATCAAATAAATTTAAAATTAAGCACAAAATATCGATGGATTTGGACTATAATTATAAATTCAAATCAAGACAAAAAACAAATATCGCAAATACCGAAGCAGTCAAACAAAAATTCATAATATATCATAACATAGAAACACACTTCAAATGGATCGAAAGGTCTGTTTTTACATAATGAGGAGGATTTCATATATATATATTATTTTATTTTATTTTTATTTCCTTTTTTAAGTGCTCACTGACTACACATAACCATAAGGACTTTTAAACGAGGTTAGTAGCAACTTAATTATAAGCATTCTCTAACCATGTATGACCGTGAAGGTTTTTTAACTGAGATTAGAGTAACAATTATTATATAAAAAACCTCATTATATAAAACCTTAATGAATGATAGAAATATGGTAAGGATAGAAATGGTCATGAGATAAATCTCTAAATTAATCATTTTATGAAATATGTTCAACTATACCGGGATTTTTTTTTTTAATTTTCAGCTCCCTCTCATTCTAAAAAATAGTATAGTCACATTTCCATCACTATACTTTCTTTAATGATGTAAAAAAATCAACTCTCCACTTTATATAAAACCATGATGAATCACAGAAAGATGGTAGAACAAGAAGATGATCGTGAAATAAGCACCAATTCAAAGATACTATAAAAATTTTCCAATCATCATGAGAATTTAAATAACATCTTCTTTAGTCGTGGGATATGGTATAGTCACAACTCATCACAATTTCATAAATCTAATAATAATTTTGATGACTTCCAAAATAGTTCGGTTTGGTCAATAATTTTAATTTTTGAATAATAATCAAAATGACTTTAATTTTGAAAATATCAATTTCAAGAGGGATTCAGAAAGAACCATGCAAGTCAAAAATCAGTTTCAAAAAAAAAAAAAAATCCGTTGAATGTGAAAAAATTTCAATAATTCTAAGACTGATACCACTTGTAGCTCTGGAATGCCCATAGAAGTCAATGAAGTCAAAACACAGATTTTTCAACATATCGTGCAGTCATCAAATTCACTAAAACAAATTAATTCCTTTTACCAGAGCAGCAACCATACAATTTAAGAACAAGATTCACAAGAGAATTTTTCATAGCATTTTTAACAAGCATAAGTGACAAAAAATGATTCAAATAAAAACAAGTTATTTGAATCCACTTGATGAAATTTATTTTCATAAATCAAATCCAAATATGGTATCCATGAAATTCTGTATACAATCAATCACAAATGATTTCAAAATCAAAATACTCAAGCTAAGCCAAGCCAAAAACATATGGAATTATCACAACTTATCAATTATAGCCTTCAAGTAGTGCGCTGGAATGAGTGCAGTTTTTCAAGTCTTTCCAAGAAGAATTACAGAAACTCAAAATAGCAAAGATGTGTGAAATTTCATTTGCTTTTCAGATCATCAAAAATTTTAGAATTCCGAATAATATTGTTCAAGATATGCTCAAAATACTATAACACTATCAGAAATTCAGGGACCCGTCTAAAAATTAAATTTCAAATGAATTGCAGTTTTTCACTAATTTAACTTCATAATCTAGAAATCATCAAAACATGAAAGTTGTAGACAATTGAACCTAATTTCCATAAAATCGAGAATTTTGCAATTTAATGTTAAGAAGCTCAAGATATATCAAAATTGTTATAGTCGTAGCACTATTTCAGATCTCGAAAATATCACCCGAGACCTCACCCGAGATCTCGTTTTAGGCTCCTCCTGAAATGAAACAGCAAATATCATTGTAGATCTCCTTTCAAATATATCACCCGAGATATTGCAATATCGAACGATATATCGACCGAGACAAGATACTGGAATATCGTCCAAGATCTTGATTTTTTAGTTAAAATTTAAAATTATGCCAAAACCAGAACAATAATAAAAAGCCTCAAATCTATCCATGATAATATTGTAACAACCAGGAAAATCAGAAATAATTTAAAATTTATATTATGGCAATTTTAATGAATTTTTAATATTTAAAATGAATTATTTTAAATAACAACGACAAGAAATTTATTTTGAATAGAATTAGAACGTATATATTTATTTAAATCGAAGTTAGAATATAAATATTTATTTTAATTACAAAAGAGTAGATTTTTATCATATGAAAGCGAAGAAAAAAAATTAGATCTTTATATATGAAGAAGCGATGTAAAAAATATACGATTTTTATATAAATAGATTTGAAATAAAAGTATAATTTTTATCGTATGCATAGCGAATATAAAGGATTGATCTTTATAATGAGTAGCGATGTTAAAAACATGATTTTTAACATATACTGCATGAAACAGATCTCGTTGGAAACACGGCGAAGATTTTCTACATATGAAGAGTCGCGACGTTTGGTTTAGCTCCTATGTGAGAACTTCTCACTATAATTTTCTTTGTACAGTTATTTATTTTATAACTGCGTATATGAACTGTTCCCCATCGTGCACAGACCATGGATGACTTGTTTGGTTTGATTGTGTTGTGAAAATTGATTGTGATTGTTATGTGAAATGGAAAATAGTATATTCATGTATATAATAAATATTTTATAGTTAAAAATATAATTTTTAACATGTATATGAATAAAATAAATATTCATTTACAAATCGGACGATTTGTATATACACACATTTGACTGATATTGATTGGGACGATATATTTTACACATCGCTCAACTGCACAAATAAAATCCGTATTTGTTGATTGAAATCCCAAACGGATATTGGGATGATATTTGACGTACACTAATCCCAATTGTTTAGTTGTATGTCAGTCGACTGGTTGACAGACTGTTGTAAGCGTTAAATATTTATATTTAATGCTTATGCAGTGTAGAATACACTATGTATGATGGTTGATTGTTTATCATTGTTGTTCTATACATGTGTTGTATGAAATCCATATAAATAACATTATATAGTAATTGATTGTGTCTGATTCCAGTTCAGAAATAATGAATATTTTAAAATAACAAATATTTTAAAATAATATGCAGTAAAAGATCAAAATCTGATTTTGATGTCCGATTTGGGATGGGCACGAATATATTTAAATATATAAAGCCGTGTTGATTAGATATGCGCCATTTTGATGCAAACGATATTTATATCGATTTTATTCATTTTTATAATGAATATCGAAAAGCAATTGATTTCAAAATCTAAAGTTTGAAAATATTATCATTTATATATTAATGATATGGAATATTCAATCTTGATTTAAAATCGAATATGAAGTTGAAATCGTTTTCAAAACGAATTTAAAACGATTTATAAAATATGTTTTAAAAGGAAACCGACGAAGTATATATAATATTATATATATATATATATATATATATATATATATTTAATGACCTGAATAAAACGCGTCGCGCCGTGGTAGTTCGCGAATTTCAACCATTGACTTCGAATTGACGTTACGAGAGATCCGACCGTCGGATTCTACTAAAATCGGAACCGTTGGGCTCGTATCGAAAAGAGCTTTCTAAGAATACAAGAAATTTGAAATCTAACGATTGGATTTGGAATTATGTCCAAATCAAATTTGGAAAAGGTCGCTATAAGTGCAGTTCAATAATCGTTTATGGAAATCGACTGTATTGGCCTTGATAAAATTATTAAAAATATCAATAATTTGTGTAAAATCATAATAAATGATTTGGAAAGAATTAGGATGAAAATTTTCATATTTGAAAGGATAAATTATTTTTTATCAGAATGAACTAGTTATAAACTAGAATTATAATTCATTATTTTTAAATAAATAAATTGGATTTGAAATGGTTTTAAAAATAATCAGAATTTCCAATATATGAATTGGAATGGATTTGAATCGAAATTATCTTCGGAATATTTTGATATTGGATTCCGTGATTATACAGACGTTGTGGAGGAATTTGGAAGACACATATATCATTATTCTAATACGATATTTGAAGATTTCAGAATTTGATGTTTAATATAAGCCGATATATTTCCTATTCAGAGCCTTGTATTTAATATCAGATTGGATTTTGGGTTTGTCGTGAACGGTGTCTTCATTAACATTGTTCTTAAACCCAGTTGAGAAAAGATATAAATCATTTTATTGAGATTTAATGAAGTTTACCAATTAATTAACATTTAATTGGAATTAAACTGAAATTATTTTTTGGGTTTATCGTGAACAGTGTTTTAAATAACACTTGTTCATTAACCTGATTAACAATGGAATGAGATTTTGGGTTAGTCGTGAATGGTATCTTTAAAAATAATGTTCTTATACCCAACGGAGTTAAGGAAATTAGAAACTGATTGGAGATTAGCTAAGTTGAATGGTTTCTTGGGTATTGATCTGATGTTGGTTTCGGCCTTCGGGATTAATCGTAACACCCCACTTCCGTTAAGGTCACTCACAAAGGGAATGCCTTAACTTCGGTGAAACGTTATAAGTAAACAGAACAAAAATTTACAAGATAGATATGTAAAGTAGTACTTGAAAATTTTATAACTTTATTACAGCAGAAACAGAAATAAATTTGGTTACATCACAATACCAAAACCTTAGTAACAGTCTAATACAAAATCCTTCAGAATGCATAATTTTAAAACCATAATCCCCAACAGAGAATGCCATAGATAGGTAGAATCAAAGCCAAGCAATATATCAAGCACTTCTAGCACTTCAAGCAGATGGAATCTGAATCAAGCTCCTATGTTTCCACCCTGAGAACCTGGGGGGGAACGGAAGAAAAGAGGCTAAATAAACTAGGTCAGACATAAGTCTGGTGAGTCCAGTGACTTTTAGCATATAAAAAGATAACAGTATCATGACATGTAAATAAAACTGGATGAGATATAACCATAATAGGAGTAGCAGGTTAACAGAAGAGACAGAATGATATAGACTAAACTAAGCTTCTTACTTGGTTTTCACTTCTCTGCACTAATACTAGTATAACAGGATTAGGTGTTGTCCTAATGTCTAAACAGAAAACAGAACGATCCCTTCAGAAACACGATGCTAGTAATGAGCCTTTACCACCCTAACAGAGACAGATGGTACAGAAACAGAATGCTAGTAATGGGCATTTACAACCCGAACAGAGACAGACGACATAGAAACAGGGGCAGAAACGGAATCAGAGACGGAAACAGAATATTCCCCATGGAAACAGAATATTAGAATTAGGCGTACGCTAGTAATGGGCCTTTACCACCCCCAAAAGTAATTTCAGAAGTCTGTCTCACGTCTCGGAGTTAATCCCCTAACCTCATCAAACACATCCAGATAGAAAGAATTTAGAAGTACCGGGTGGGTTCGAAAATGGCCGGATTAGCAGGAGGACGGTCCCACCCTGAAACAAAGGTGTACAGAAACTTCCTCTAGGGAGGAGTTAATATCTTGAGAGTGATAGAAACCTCCTCTGGACGTCCTCTGCGACAAAGCTGGGGCCCCAAGTGCTTCTAGTAACGCAATATCTTTCTGTTTTTTTAGTATGATTGCTTCTTTCTTCGCGGTTTTGAAAGAACGTAGTAAGTGCGAAGTTTCCTCGCTCGTTAGAGGAACTGAACGGTTGGCTGTAAGAAGGAAGATTTATCTTAAAGGAAATGGATCTTCCCCTCCGGTCAATAATCGTAGAATCAGAGAACAATGGTTGCTTAAAGTCGGCCGGCCGATAGACGAAAGTGAATCAACAAGTTGAGTTCTGATCTGAGTAGGCTGGATTAATATACTTGGCCTCGATTCCATCTATTGCGAAAGACGATGCCCTAGTTCGGTGCGTTAGGATTGTAAACCCGAAAGCCAACAAGGTAAAGGATCTCTTTCCACTAAAGAAGTATGTGCATTCGCTTCTGCTTGATATTATACGGAAAAAAAAGAAATGTAGTTATCCTCTTATTATAGCGACGCTTCTTGCCTAGATGGTACCTCACAGAAACAGACAGGTGTTACCACCCCAACAGAAATAGACGGTACCCCTAACAGAAATAGACAGAACTAAGTGTACCCTAAATTCTACCCTAAGCGATCGGCTCCCTAATACATAAATACCCTGTGTCGGCCCCACAGAAGGGTGTATCACTTCCTAAAGTGGCAACCTATAGACACAGACCTATTTACAGATGTCACAGTGTCTTACATCCTCAGAGCAGACCGGATCCATGCACGCACATGACCCGGTTGGAATGCGCCATCAACACCCCTTGCCATTATCAGAGTGAACCTCTTACAATTAGTTCAGTAAGTATGCCCTGGATCCCTACCTAGTGTTGGGTCATAGTTTTGATACCAGAAAGGGTTACTGACTAATATGGGTCCCAAACAACAGATAACACAAGCAATTACCCCTCCTAACCTTGAGTCCCCAGACTAACAGATTTTCAGATTAACTTGCTTACAGATTTCAGATGTACAAAGTTCAGATTAACTAGTTCTCAGATCATACATACAGGTTAATAAGTTTTCAGACTAACGGATCAAATATACGGATTAATAGACTTACAGATTGTTCCACCTAACCTTGTATTGGGCCTACAGATTTACGAAACGGGTTTATGAGGTTCATCAGTCCAGTTGATTAAACCCTATCTACCCAACACATTTTAGGTATCACATTTATCTTGGATTTGCATTAATTAAATATTAAAGCACAGACCTCTCACATTAGGTCGATAGCTTGTGGCCGCTGGATGTGCTGGGCGGTTCCGGGCAGACTTCTGCCACAAGCTAGACCTAACCTCGCGTCTAAGCATCTTTATGCCTACGACCTCTCACATTAGACTAACAGTTCGCAGTTGCTGGTTAAGCCGGTTGGGTCCGGGCAGGCTTCTACCGCAAACTGAGTCTCACCTCGTGTCTCAACATTCTTATTTTAGCTAAAGTATTCATTCACAGATTATGCCAATATCAGACTAATTATGCCAATTCGACAAATTAACTTCTTTACAAGTTACAGCAGATTATTCAAAGTTCTATTAACATGTTTTGCTCAATTTTAGATCGAGCCTACAGATTTTCATACCCCAAATTACCATATTCAGTTTCAACAGATTTAGCAGATTAAGCAATTTAACAGATTTAATCATCCCTTAAAATTCCATTGACATACCTCACCTAATCATAAAATTTAGCCTAATTTTACATGCTAAAATTATGGTCATAATTCACAATATAACATATGCCCCAAATTTCTAGTTAAAATTTACATAGTACAGAATATTCTCCAAAAACCCCAAATCATGATATATAATATGAATTATGCCAAATTATAGCCTTCGATTTCAGCATATGTCAAATATCCAAAACCCCCATTTAGGCGTATTCACAATTAATAGTCATCATATTTTAATATAGATCTTTTACGCCTAAATCATATATCCTTTTTCTTCCAAGTCATAGATCGTCATATAAAATATGCCCCCAAATCTAGATCTTAAATTACAACATATATTATGTCCTCAAAATCAGATCTTAAATTATAACATGCATTATGTTTCCAAATTACAAGTCATATGTTGTCATACAATAATTCTCCTTCTTCCAAATCATAACTGTCATATATAGTATGCCCAGATCTAGATCTTAAATTACAACATATGCCATTTTCTTAAATCAGTCACAAATCAGTCATGTACAATTATGCATTATTCATTATTTTCCCAAAATTTAGCGTTCGTGCGTCAATCTCCTATGAGATTTGGCTCAGGCTCATTGTAGCCTGGCTATAGAACAGAAGGAAGGAAGAGACACAGAATAGTTACAATAATAAGATAGATCTACACAAAAAAAAACAGATCTGATAAATAGGAATAAGATAGATCTACACAGGAAAATAGATCTGATAAAAAAGAATATGCGTAATATCCAATTCAGATTTATAAATTTCATATCTGAAAATAACTGTAATTGCCTTGGTTGGATTCTAAAAGAAAAGGGTTGTAGTTGTTCTCTTTTAATCCTATTCAGATTGGAAGAAGAAGGAGTACTTGTTCTAGTTTAGGTTTCAGCAGAGTAGCGATGCCATTGATTTATTTTATAAGAATTAGGGCAGAGTAAAGGCGTAATGAAATTATGTGGAGAGAAAGTGAGGTTTGGGGGTGTTTAAATAGCTTAGGAGCAACGAATCTGGTCAGAACGGGCGTCTAAATGCAGAAAAACGAATCTGTCCACGGATCTGGAAAAGGGGGGAAGTCGACCACATGGTCGACCTGTTCTACCCAGGTCAACCCCCTGGTCGACCTGGGTCCTGGGTGGGAATTTTCCCGCCTAGCCCATGTGTGTGATTTGAATTTTGAAACTTTGAATTTGAATTCGGGGTGGTTTTTATTTTAAATTTCTTAAAACTTCTAAGTGTCATAACTTCTTCATACTGAGTTCGATTTACGCAAACTCAGACTCTATCTCAAGCAGAATTCCAAGATGAAAGTAATGGCGTAACCCGTTTCCCTTAATTCTTCTTTTAAAAACTAATTATACTTTGTTTTGTTACTTTATGTTCACAGAAAATACGGGGTGTTACATTCTCCTCTCCTTAAAGGATTTCGTCCCCGAAATCTTCAAGTTAAGAAGAATGTGTCCTACCATCCAATCACTCATCTACTCAACCATCATCCATAAGCATCCATTGTCCTTAGAAAACTTCTAATGTTGTATGAACATATGCAAAAGTGTGTGTATATGTCTCTTATCTTATGCAAAGATTAGGCGGTCTACTGATTCAGTTGACCTCCTCGATGCGAATTATGTTAGTGCCATGAGTCCAATTATGTATGTAAGAAATCCTATTTGATACATGTCATTTCTATATGAGTGCATAACCATTCATCCAAATGCAACATCCATGTGATGAGTCAATCATTTTGCATCCACAAAAATCGAAAAACGCACACACATCCATATGCAGTATGAGAGTGCTTTTGAGTCGATCTAGTGCCTAGTGTGTGTATATGCATCCACGAGCAACCACTTGCATCCACTTGCAACCATCAAACACAACATGTCTCAAACACATGTTTACACCCATTAGTTTTTACTTAAAGGTTGAAGAATCGATCGATAGGATATAGCCGAGTGATAGAAGCAAGTACAAAAGTTCTGTTCCCATTAGACATCGGTTAAGAGAATAAATCCCTAAGTATCAACCCCGAAGACCGAAATCAACATCAGATCGACACTCAGAGAATTATTCCCATTAAACAATGTCAAAACTGGAAATCTACTTCACGCTTCGAGTAAAAAAACCTATCCTTTTCAGAAATATTCAGATACTTACAGACTACTGGTACAAATAAGATTATCAAATGATTCTTAGGAAACTAAGCATGATAACACCCCACCATATCCCACAAAACTAGAATGTATGCATCATGGTCAAATTAACGCCTAATACAGATACCCTCAAACCCCAACTTATCACAAACAGATGCGTCGTAACCCTTATGGGGTTTGAGACCATAGCGGGATCAGAAACAAGACTAGTATTAAAGTACAGAGTCTCAATTACAGAATCAAAATGCCATTATCAAAAAGAGTTTTATCTCAATGATCAGATAAGGAAATTAAACCTTCTACAGAAATTTTCCTATCTCTACCCCATCTACCAGTCACGTGAGCATTCGCCTGCCCTTCAGAAGTAGGTGCTGCCCTTTGCCCTTGCCCACGTTTCTTCGGGCAGTCCCTAGTGAAGTGTCCCATTTCTCCACAGTTAAAGCAAGCGCCCTTCCTCTTTTTGTAATCCTTGTTCAGATGAGTCAAGCTTCCACAAGTAAAGCACTTTTTCTCCTTCTTATCTTCAGACTTTTCATCCTTCTTTTGTGTTTCCTTTTTGGGCCATGCTTTCTTGTTCTATGGTCCTTCGAGCTTTTCCTCTTTCTTCTCACTTTTGGCTTCCTCTTCATACATTAATGCCATGTCAACCAATTTCTCGAAGGTAGCCCCCATAGGAATGTAGGTCATAGCCAACCCATGTAGCGGCTCATTCAAACCTTTAACAAATCTCAGGGCCTTCTTCTCATGTGTGTTCACCAAGTCTAAGCCGAATCTCGTCAATTGATTGAACTTGTTGATGTACTCCTTCACTGATGAATTCCCTTGCTTCAATGCTAAGAACCTCTCCATGTATAAATTCTCTTCCGCTCGTGAGAGGAATTTCATCTCGGACCTATGCCTGAAATCCACCTATGTCTCTGCTGAACGCTCTCCGTTCGTGAACTCCCACCAAAATGAGGCTTCATCCTTCATTAACCAAGCAGCTAATTGGACCTTCCCTCCATCTCCTATCTCAAAGATACCAAACAAATCTTCCACCTCCTTAAGCCAATTTCGAGCTTCAACAAACGTCTCTGATCCGTGAAAAGGTTTTCCGCGCATTGCTCGAAAGTCTTTGCATATCTTTGAAAAAGTATCAACATGGGGAGGGGGAGGAGGAGGAGCTGTAGCTGGGGGAGGAGGGATGTCTGTTGGGCCTATGGCGGTGGCCCTAGTCTCCAGATACCTTCTGAACCAGGTTGGTATCGATATTCCCTCGGGTATCTCGGGCAAACCAGACATGCTGAAAAGAAAAAAGAAGAGATTCAAAATTGAGAATAGAAAGATAGATATATGGCTTTTGGGGATTATGTTTCTCAAAATAAACTCTACTTTTGAAAATACTTCCTTTTTAAAACCTTTTTGAAAATAGTTTTCAAAAACTTTTTATCAAATCAGGTAACCATCAGCTCTGATACCAAGTGTACCACCCCACTTCCGTTAAGGTCACTCACAAAGGGAATGCCTTAACTTCGGTGGAACGTTATAAGAAAACAGAACATAAATTTACAAGACAGATATGTAAAGTAGTACTTGAAAATTTTATAACTTTATTACAGCAGAAACAGAAATAAGTTTGGTTACATCACAACACCAAAACCTTAGTAACAGTCTAATACAAAATCCTTCAGAATGCATAATTTTAAAACCATAATCCCCAACAGAGAATGCCATAGATAGGTAGAATCAAATCCAAGCAATATTTCAAGCACTTCTAGCACTTCAGGTAGATGGAATCTGAATCAAGCTCCTATGTTTCCACCCTGATAACCTAGGGGGGAAACAGAAGAAAAGAGGCGAAACAAACTAGGTCAGACATAAGTCTGGTGAGTCCAGTGACTTTCAGCATATAAGCAGATAACAATATCAAGACATGTAAATAAAACTGGATGAGAGATAACCATAACAGGAGTAGCAGGTTAACAGAAGAGACAGAATGATATAGACTAAATTAAGCTTCTTACTTGGTTTTCACTTCTCTGCACTAATACTAGTATAACAGGATTAGGTGTTGTCCTAATGTTTAAACAGAAAACAGAACGATGCCTTTAGAAACACGATGCTAGCAATGGGCCTTTACCACCCTAACAGAGACAGACGGTACAGAAACAGAATGCCAGTAATGGGCCTTTACCACCCGAACAGAGACAGACGGTGTAGAAACAGAGGCAGAAACGGAATCAGAGACGGAAACAGAATATTCCCTATGGAAACAGAATATTAGAATTAGGCGTACACTAGTAATGGGCCTTTATCACCCCATAGACGGTACCACACAGAAACAGACAGGTGTTACCACCCCAATAGAAACAGACGGTACCCCAAACAGAAACTGATAGAACTAAGTGTACCCTAAATTCTACCCCCAAGCGATCAGCTCCCTAATACATAAATACCCTGTGCCGGCCCCACAGAAGGGTGTATCACTCCCTAAAGTGGCAACCTATAGACACAGACCTATTTACAGATGTCACGGTGTCTTACATCCTCAGAGCAGACCGGATCCATGCACGCACATGACCCGGTCGGAATGCGCCATCAACACCCCTCGCCATTATCAGAGTGAACCTCTTACAATTAGTTCAGTAACCGTGCCCTGGACCCCTACCTAGTGTTGGGTCATAGTTTTGATACCAGAAAGGGTTACTGACTAATTGGGTCCCAAAAAACAGATGACACAAGCAATTACCCCTCCTAACCTTGTGTCCCCAGACTAACAGATTTCAGATTAACTTGCTTACAAATTTCATACGTACAAAGTTCAGATTAACCAGTTCTCATATCAGACATACAGGCTAACAAGTTTTCAGAATAACGGATCAGATATACAGATTAACAGACTTACAGATTGTTCCACCTAACCTTGTATTGGGCCTATAGATTTACGAAACGGGTTTATTAGATTCATCAGTCCAGTTGATTTAACCCTATCCACCCAACCCGTTTTAGGTATCACATATATCTTGGATTTTCATTAATTAAATATTAATGCACAGACCTCTCACATTAGGTCGGTAGCTTTTGGCCGCTGGATGCGCCGGGCAGTTCTGGACAGACTTCTGCCACAAGCCATGTAACAACCCGGATTTTTCTCTGAATGTTTAAATTTATTTTAATTTTTTTTATATTAATGGATATTAATATTAAACTCATTTATTTTAATGGCGATTAAACATTTATATTTGTATATAATAATATAAAACAAACTCAAAACTGCGTGGTAGTTCGTAATATTGAATTTTGAACTTCAATTGAATATGCAGAATCCGTTATAAGTCGAAATTCTATGAAACAAGAAACGTTAGTATCAAATTGATTTTAATTTTCTAATGGAAGAGAAAAATCGAAATTTCAGCTTATATATTATGAGATATGTCCAATTCAAAATTTAAAATAGTCGCTATGGGAATCGTTTATAAAACAGTCATGTTTTAAAGGATTTTCAATAGAATTTGGGAATTTAATACGTTAATATTGGGTGATAAGTCCATACTGGTTTATATTTGTCATTTTATTTGGATATGTGTGGTAATAACAATTTATTACTATTTAATTTAATTGTTTTTGTAATTTATTTATATTTTTAACGATATTATATAAGCTGTATAAATAGCCGTTTTTCAAACAACGTATGTTATCAACGAAACGAATTTTATTGGATCCGCAATGGTAAGACATAACAGCTTACTCATTTTAGTCGCATTTAGAAAGTGGGTGTGACGACGCGTATATTTAACAATCGATATTAAATAACGGTGAGTATTTAACTAATGGGAGAAAATGAATGTACCCAACCTAAGCAAGAACAAGTAAATAAAAAAAATGGACAAGCCACTCTAAGAAAAATTATTTGGGACCTACTCTATCATTCTACCCTTCTGGAACCAGTACACCCTATAATAAGATATTATGGCTACTCCCTTCTTAAGTCTAAATAAACTAATAAACTAAAGCCTTCATGGACTAGGCATAAGGGCATGTCAGCCTAGATTGTTTCACACTAAATTATATATGCTTTTAAATAAATAAAATAAATAAAACAGCTTGCTCATCAAACCATCGGTTCCTTCACGTGCAAGGCATTTCAATTCCTTCCTCTCCACGAAACTGTAACCCTCACGAAACCTTTAGTCCAAGTATACGTGGTGTCCACGTTTCCATCAGCTATAAAATTTGTGTTTTCCCTTCATTTTATTTCGCTGGACTAAAATCAAAACGGTTTTCTCCTTCCCTCTCAGCAAGACCAAATCAAACCAAATTCTTAATTATATATGTAATAAAAAAACCAAAGCCCCATTTTAATACACTATCTCTTCTAAGTCTTGCGCACGTGAGCAGTCAGCACCAAACCAGTAGCATGAGCGGAGTTGGATGGCACCAGGCGGTGCTGGAGAAATCATAGTCAGTGGGACGGTTGGGGAATAGATGGATCGGAGGAATTAGAAACGATAGGAGATGGTGTTGGCGTGTTAAAGTGGCGAGGAGCACCTGTCAGTCGAAGCTTTGGTGGTGACTTGAGGACCAGTGGTCCGACGAGGAAGCAGCGTAACATGAAATGGCGGTACCATGGAAAAATAGTGCACGGGTTTTGTGCACAGTTGGTTTCAAAGAAGAGAAAAAGAATAAAATATAAATATAAAAAAAGCTGTGAGTCCATGATAGCAGAGGGGAGAACGGTGGTTCGGTGGAAGTAAGTTATAGAGGAGCGCTGTGCAATATGGGTTTTGGGCGTGAGCATGTCTCAGGAGGAATGGGAAGAAAGTGTTAAAGGAAGGAGACGCGGATATGTTGAACGTGGCATTGGAAAAATGAAAAGAGAAATGTGGTTGGCTATCTGAACGTGGGAGGGGGAAATGGAGCAGCATTGTCATGCGAAAAGGATAATGGCGGAAAGGATTAGTGGGGAATCAGAAGCAACATGGGCTGCTTCGTTTACTTTTGGTCCAGGTGATTAAAAAAAAAGAATAACGAAAAGGATTTAACGAAGTGGGAAAAGGGCTGAAACGTGGAGATGATGTCTTGTCAAAGCTGTAGCAGAATATTCAAAGGAGAAATCATTGAGATGGGCTAGCATGTATTTGGTGCATGGGAGCTTTGATGTAAGCAGTATTTTTGGAAACAAAACAAAGAACAAGGATCAGAAAGGGATGGTGAAGTTTCGTTAGAACTAGGAAAATGGAAGAATATCAGATGGTGAAAACAAAAGAAACGAGAGGCAAAAGATGAAAAGGAAAATATCAGTAAAGGGGTTGGTCTGTTTGGACGGGAGAATCTTGGACCAGAAATTGGTATAAGTGAAATGTTTTAAAGGTATATACTAACACGTTTTTTAAAATTTCTTTAATTAATTTCAGTTAGGGATTAATGAATTTAGTTTAAACGGTTAACCGATAAAATCTATAATGCGTTCATACAGTGTCAGGATTAAACAAAACCAGAAATATCAACTCCCTATAAAGAAGTGTAGCATTTTGGAGCTAGAATGGTCGGAGCTGGCAGTTGATGATATTTTTAATCAAATTGAACGATGGTTTAATTTAATTAAAACTAATCGTTCGACCGACAAATGATATCAAGGTGAGTTAAACTCACTCAATTATCCCCACTTATATTTTATATAAGTCGGGTTTATATTTGTGTGCTTTGGTTACTATTGGTTGAATAACTGCATGTTTATTTGCATATATATGTTGAATATTTTCATATATAACTAATTTAAATTAAACGTATGTTTAATTTAATCGAATTCCATCATTATTTTTTTTACGATGATTTCCAATAGAAGTAACTTACCCGGTTGATTATGTTTATAATAATATAAATGTATTAAATTTAGGTGCTTGAACTATTGTTATTTATTTACCATTCCCAGTTAAATTGATTATTCATGTTTGTTTTATATTATCATTACATGAACTATTTGCTAAATATGATTGAATGATTGGCTATTGAATCCAGATTTCAATAGTTATTTTGATATTAACCAAATGGCAATATTGGTTGAGAAATTAGCAGTTGATGGCCAAAATACAATTTGTTTATAAAAGATAGATTTACCGTTAGGTAAATCGATAGAAATATAGTTATGAAATTTATTTTAAACTGAATATACATTCTTAAATATATTATTTTAAATAAAAAATTTAAAACAGAAATAAACCAACCACATTTATATCGATTGTTTTGACCACCAGTTTTGTACCAAAAACCGTTGTGTGCGAAGCACGTGTTTCATCTAAATTATTGAATGATTTCTTTTAAAGCTATTTCATATATTACTAAGAGGGATGCAAGTGAACAAAGATTAATATAACGTTTGTGAATGATATTAATTGTTTTAAGAAAACAATTTAATGGGATTATTTTGAAATTTGATTATTATTTATTTAATAACGATCGAAGTAAACGAAAATTGTCTAAATTGATTTCATGAAAAAAAAAACTAATTAGAAGTGATCGACGAGTTAACCATTATTTAGAATTGACGAACGATTCCAACTGAAATTGATAATTAAATTAGTTGGTGCCGATTAATATAATGAAATAATTTAATAAATAGTTGTTTAGCTTAATAAGAATTGAAAAGCAAATTGGATATTTATTCCAGTTAACAATGAAGTAAATTAATAATAATTTAAAGGAATTACTTCTTAAATAAAGTTCATTTAAGTAAGTAATTGGGGTTAGTAATGTAGTATAATTAAATTTTTAAGTGAATTTATGAATGGGTTTAGATTTAAACCAAGTTTGGTAAATTAGGTTGTAAAGAGATTTTTAAGCAAAGGTGATAAGCTTAAAATAAAATGTTACTTAATGTTCGAATTAAGTAAGGGAAATCGAAATGGAAAAAAGGGTTTTATATTAATCAAGGATTTTATAAACAAGTTTGCAAAAAGAGAGGGGAGGTTATAGCGTTAATTTTAAATTAACATTAATTGATAATGTTATTAAGTGAAATTGTTGCGGTTTAAAGTAAGATTTCCCGGGGGAATGACTGAAAGGATTATAAGAGAGATGATTGTAATTGATTTGGGTAAAAGATCGAGTAATGATATTTGTAATAAAAATCCAGATAATGAAACAAATAATTTAAAGACGTTAAAGTTAAAAAGTTAATGTTTTATTTATCATTTACTAAATCAATGAATTAAGTAACAATAATATATTTAAAAAGGAGATTTCAAAAGTAAGTGGGTTTATAAAACCGTATGGTAAATAAATAGTGAAATGGTAATTGTAGAATGAACATGGGTTTATAAATTACAATTCATATTTATCCTAAGATAAGAATGTTGTTGATCAAGATCTGAGAGGTAATTAAAATACCCCAACTTGAACAACTTCAGGACTATCGAAGGAATATATTAGTTGTAATGGTAAAGATGTTTGAAGAGATTTATTTGAGAATATATATTGCAACATTTTTTGGAAGATTTGAGAATAGATAATGAGATTCCAAAAATATAGGAAATAAAAGGATTTGAAGATATGTATATTGTTATTTCCAAAATAGCGGAAGTAAAAAGGGGCTTGAGTATATGAGATAATATTCCCATAGAGATAAAGGAAGAATTGTGAAAATACAGCGATATCTTCGAAATAAAGAGATGAGTTTTATACTGGGTTTATTAAAAAGGATAAGCGACGATTGGTGTTTTCAAATAACGAAACAAAAAGGGGATTTTGTAACAATTGTCTACGATGATAAGTTAAATTGATTTTCTAATTATAGATAATAAATAATGTTGTAGAAATGTTTTTGAAATGATAGTTAACGGAAGAATTGGATATGATTTTAAGATATTTTTCCATGTATATGAATGAAATGATCTGAGAATATTAGTTTATTAAAAACTGGTATAATATTTTTAGGGCCAAGTGACGCTGTGTAATAAACCAATGAATCTGTTTTATTCTTATGGTTGTTTATTTTGATAGTTAAATAACCGACTATCAAAATCATACCTAATGCATTGTTGGTACGGAAAGACCGGGATCGAATTTATATTCGAAAACCTTCCGACCAATTAATACGAATACGTCAAAGATGCTTGAAACACCCCACCTCCGTTAGGGTCACTCTCAAAAGGGAATGCCATAATTTTGGTGGAGGTTTATAAGTATAAGTCACAGATATAGAAGACAAATATAAAAAAACACATATTTGTAAACAGCGGAAAAACAACAACTTTTATTTCATAAAAGCAAATACGTGTTACAACAACATTACCATAATTGTCTTACATCCTTTCCAAAAACATAACATAACACTTTCATAATCTGTCTTGATTACATTATTTAAAGAAGCATAAATAAAATGTAGATAAACTGCAAAAGCCCCATAGTGGTTTTCCAAAGCCATAGTTCAAAACGAAAGGGTCCAGGCAATACATTTCTCCTCTTCAAGCTGGATGTTAAGGCTGGTCAAGCTGCAGTGTTCCCTCCCTGTGGACCTGGGGGGGGGAACGGAAGAAAAGAAGACGAAAGAAAAGTAGAGTCAGACATAAAGCCTGAGTAAGTCTAGGACTATTCTGTCTATGAATAAAGAACTGGGTATGATAAGTATAAACAAGAAGTGGGAAAGCACTATAAACTTGGTTGAGTTATCTAGGGTCGAATATACTATCGTACCCCATGTAAATCTCTGAACCCATATAAACTAGTTCCCAACTGGCACCCCATAATCAGGGTGATGTGATCCATTCTATGGTGATCGGCTCCTACTCGCATAGTTACATGTGTCTTACGGCCCCCAATGTTGTAGTTACCTATGCTGGTCCCACCATGGGGTGTATCATGTCCCATGGTGGCGGCCCGACACAATCCTAGAATGCACAAGTATGCTACTGGTGCCCAGTGCTTTATTTTTCTGCGCCGGAGTGTGTGCACGCCCGCACCCCGTTAGAACCTACACTGCTACACCACCGCCGTCGATTTGACCTCTTACAATCAGCCCAGTAATCGTGCCCCACCCTGCCTAGTTTCAGGGTATCATGATACACCTTCTAGGGTTACTGCTGAAAAGGGTCCCCCGTTACTAGGTTTTCTATCTCTAGCCAACATGCTAAGTTGGTTAAGTGTTTTCTAACCTAACCCCCAGTCCGTTTTAATTTAGCATGTTCCATTTTGATTAAGTCTTTAGTTCACTTAATCCTAACAATCCTGACTCAGCCTTAATTGTCTTATTAAAGCCTTGACCTCTCACATTAGACAGGTATTGTTGTGGCTGCCTGTTGCCGGTTGGTTCCGGGCAGTCTTACGCCACAACTCAGTCTAACCTCGGGTCCTTATTGGGCTCCATGTTTAACCTCCCACATTGGATAGGTATTGTTGTGACTACTGGACAGCCGGGCGGTTCCGGGCAGGTTTACATCACAACTCAATCCAACCTCGGGTTAAACACATCGTATGTTCTACATTTACATATTTTGTCTTTTTTCTTTATTTTCTTATATGTAAATATTTGCGGCCCATTATTAAGTTAATGGTGTAAAGGTTACACCAATCATGGGCCCAACCCATACTTGAATTTGGGCCCTTCTACTTTATGTTTTCATTTATTAATTAATTTGGCCCAACACTATTCCCCCCCCCCCCCCGTTTAATACGTTCGTTTATCATAATATATGTTGGGCTTAGCCTTTTAAGCCCAACTTAGCCATGAGAAAAAGGGGAGGCTTAAAGCGTGATTATATACAAAAAAAGGGGAATGTGAACGCATGAACTTGCAACATAACGTTGGAACTACAAAACAGAAACTGGTGTACTTGCATAGTAGCATAAGTGACATGAATCAAAGCATGTAAACTTGTAGTTGAGATAAGAATCTAAATTGGATATCATTATTGACACATAGTCTTAACTACAACATAAACCTATATTTTTATTTAGGCATAATGTCAAACATAAGCAAATCATGTTCATAAGGTTACTACATGTTTACAAAGGTGCTTACTTTTGTTACTAACACAAAAGTATAGTTCAACTTAATCATGATTTTAAATCCATTCACATAACCATGGCATAAATATTTCTAACATGAAATCATGATTTTTACTTTAGTCATGCAAACTTGCAAAAAGGGATTTTTGAATCTAACCTAGCTATGTACCACATATGTCATCATATAATTCTTGTTAACAATATGGATTTCAATTATGCAAAATATCAATCATAGCCTAGTCATATTCATAAGTTTGCAAATAGGTTTTCTAGTACAAAAGCATGGCTTAATACATAGATCATGGTGCCAAAATTTCAACATAGTTTCATATGAACTATAATAACCCAAATTTGTTCCAATTACGTACAAAATGATTTATGTACAAAAATATACATTATGATGGCATAGTAGCAAAACCCCAAACTTGCATGAATTTCAATTAATCAACTACATACATGTAGCTTCAACATGGATTACATAATTTGCGAATATTCCAAACGTATACTTGCATAAAACTACCGCAAATATGTAGTTTTTATAATAAATAACATGCTTTGCGAATATCCCAACGTATACAATATTCCAAATCGATAAGAATCATAGTAACGCACAAATATGAATTACTTTATCGCCACAATCAAGTATACAAACCAACACAATTATTTGTTCATACCAAAATAATACTCTACTTACAATTGTGTGGCGAATTCTCCAATTTAGGAATTTGGAGATGCGATTCCTTGTTGATTTGATTTGATTTGATTAAGTTGCTTTATGCTTTAGAATTTGCCTCCTAATCCTCTCTCCAATTGGTGGCTACTCTTAGTCGTTCCTCAGCAACATGATGGCCTTGTTCTTATTTTTGAATGAATAGATTAGGTTGAGTCTAGGATCATTTTTATAGGGTTTATGAATTGATTAGGACCATCGATGTTGCTTGGATTGATCGTAGCCATTCATTCGAAAGAGAGACCAATTAGAGCCTGCCACCTAGCCCTAATGACCAAGCAGATTTCTGAAAATCGACCAACATAGAATAGGCCAGCCAGGTTAGGCTGGGTTCGACCTGGCTCTGGACCAGGTCGACAGCCCTGTCGACAGCCCTGTCGACCTGGCTAGACCAGGTCGACAGCCCAGTCGATCTGGGTGCATTAGGCGGGAATTTTCCCGCCCTGGCCAATTGGGCCCGGTTTTTAATTTTTTTCTGAGCTGTTTTATTCTGTTCGAATTTTAAACTTAATTTAGAAACTTCCGAAGGCCATATCTTCTTCATACGGACTCCGTTTTTCGAAAACTCGGACTCTATTTCGCGTATTTTTCCGAGACGAACGCAATGGCGTATCCCGTTTCCCTTAGTTCTTTGATTTGAAATTAATTATACTTTAATTTGTGAATTTCACAGTTATAGAATTCGCGGGGTGTTACATCCTCCCCCACTTAAAAGGATTTCGTCCCCGAAATCTTCAAGCTAGGAGGAATGTATATCCTAACATCCAATCATCCATCTACTCATCCATCAAACACGAGCATCCATTGTCCTTAAAAGACTTCTAATGCTTCATGATCATATGCGAAGTGTGTGTGTACATGTACTTATCAAATGCAAAATCAGGTGGTCTACTGATTCAGTTGACCTCCTTAATGCGAATTATGTAAGTGCCATGAATCCATTATGTATGCAAATTTTCCTATTCATGATTCTACATGAGTGCACAATCATTCAATACAAATGCAACATCCAAATGACAACACATTAGAGTTCAACCATATACGAATGCAAACATATATGCATATGCAATATGAAGTGACTGAGCCGATCTAAACCCTAGATTGTGTGTGTATATGCAACCACGAGCAACCACTAGCAATCACTTGCAACCACTTGCAACCATCATCCACAACATGTTTCAATTACATGTTTCCATCCAAAGAGTTTCTACCTAAAAGATAAGGTCGAGGAAATATACCTAAAAAGATAGATAAAAGCGCAACTTAAGGAAAAGGAAAGATCAAGGATGTACCCTCGAACAGAAAAGGGTAGGCAGTGCGTATTCTAGCTTCAGTTTCCCAAGTCGCGTCTCCCTCGGCGTCGCTCCACTGAACTTTGACGAGCTTGACTTCACGGTTGCGTAGCTTCTTCACTTCCGTTCCTAATATGCGGGTTGGAACTTTTCTTATGGTTGCTTCGCGTTCCACTTCGGCCTCTTCGAGGATATTTGGCTCTACCACCTCGGCTGACTCATGTAGACATTTTCGGAGATGTGAAACGTGAAAAACGTTGTGGACTCCTGCCAACTTCTCGGGTAGCCCTAATCTATAGGCCATTTTCCCAATTTTCTCGATGATAGGGAATGGCCCTACGAACCTTGGTGCCAGTTTTCCTGTGGTTCCAAAACGAACAACGTTCCTTAGCGGTGATACCTTGAGAAAAACTCTGTCTCCAACCTCAAATTCAAGGTCGGTCCTTCTCTTGTCGGCATAGGACTTTTGTCTGTCTTGGGCCGTCTTCATCCTTCTTCGTATTAAGTCTACTTTCTCTGAAGTCTCTCGGATCATATCCGGTCCAAGTATGAGCTTATCAGTAGACTCCCACCAACAAGTGGGCGATCGGCACGGTCTTCCATATAAAGCTTCGAAGGGCGCCATTCCGATGGTTGCTTGATAGCTGTTGTTGTAGGCAAATTCCACCAAAGGAAGGTGGTCTTCCCATGTCCCTCCGAAGTCAAGGACGCATAGCCTTAAAAGGTCTTCCAAAACTCTGTTCACTCTCTCTGTTTGGCCGTCGGTTTGGGGATGATAGGCTGTGCTCAAGCATAACTGCGTTCCTACTGCTTCTTGCAGACTCTGCCAAAACTCACTGGTGAAGATGGGGTCTCGGTCACTAACAATGCTAGATGGTATTCCATGGAGTCGAACGATTTCCTTGAGGTAAAGTGATGCTAGGGATGAGGCAGTTCTTTTACTTTTGACAGGTAAAAAGTGGGCGCTTTTAGTAAGCCTATCCACTATTACCCAAATGCTAGTGTTGCCTCTCCTAGACCTAGGCAGCCCATCGATGAAGTCCATTGAGATGCTATCCCACTTCCACTGCGGGACCTCCAGAGGATGTAGCAGTCCGCCAGGCTTTTTCTGTTCCGCCTTAACCTGTTGGCACACCATGCACTTAGAAACGAATTCTGCCACGTCCTTTTTCATGCCGTTCCAGAAGAAAGTCCTTTTTATATCTTTGTACATTTTATCTCCGCCTGGGTGTATCGTCATCTTGGAGTGATGTGCTTCCTCGAGAACCTTCTTTACTAAATCTTTTGTCTGTGGGACGCATAGTCTTCCGTCTCGCCTTAGCAAACCCTTATCGTCGATGGAGTATCTGTTGAGGTGACTTGAAGTCTCACCCCTAATTAGCCTATCAATTGTTTCCACAAGCTGAGGGTCTTCGCGTTGTGCTGTCCCTACTGAATCCACTAAAGTTGGGCGCACTTCGAGAGATGCTAGCAAGCCTGGTACGAAATCGGAGGAAGGCCTAAAGTCGAAGCTGGCTATAAACTCTAGGCTTTGTCTTTCAACAAACAACGGGCTTAGGGTCAATTTCTTTCGTTTCAATGCGTCTGCTACTACGTTGCCTTTGCCCGGAGTGTAGGAGATTTCGAAATCGTACGAGGCAAGAAACTCCATCCATCTTTGTTGCCTCAAGTTAAGATCCTTCTGCGAGAAAAGATATTTCAACGATTTATGGTCAGTGTAAAGTTCGAACTTCTCACCTAGGAGATAGTGTCGCCAAGACTTGAGTGCAAAGACGATGGCGGCTAACTCAAGATCGTGGGTTGGGTAGTTCTTTTCGTGCACTTTCAACTGCCTCCCGCCATAAGCTACTACCCTTCCTTCTTGCATTAAGACGGCGCCTAGCCCTGTCCCACATGCATCCGTATAAACAGTGAACATCTTGCTCCCATCTGGCAGCGTCAAAACTGGGGCTGTTGTAAGAGCCCTTTTCAGTCGTTGGAAAGCAAACTCGCAATCCAAGTCCCAATTGAACACTAGATTCTTCTTGGTCAATTTCGTGAGCGGAGCTGAGATTTTTGCAAAATCCCTTATGAATTTTCGATAGAAACCTGCTAGTCCTAGAAAGCTTCGGACCTCGGTTGCATTCCTTGGTGTCTTCCAATCCTGTACCGCCACTACCTTAGCAGGGTCCACTGCTAACCCTTGTTTGGATACTATGTGCCCAAGGAACCTCACCTCTTCTCTCCAAAAGTGGCATTTGGAGAATTTGGCTTTTAGTTGATGGACTTGCAAAGTTTCCATGATTGCCCTTAAGTGCTGAGCATGTTCCTCTTCACTTTTTGAGAAGATAAGGATATCATCTACGAAGACCACTACGAATTTGTTGAGGAAATCTCTGAATACCCTACTCATCAGGTCCACGAAGTAAGCAGGTGCATTTGTCAAGCCGAAAGGCATGACAAGCCATTCAAAGAAGCCATCTGGGGTTCTGAATGCCGTTTTATCGATGCTATCCTCAGCCACCCTTAGCTGATGAAAACCGGTTGCTAAATCGAGTTAGGAGAAAACAGACGCTCCTACAAGCTGGTCAAATAAATCGTCAATTCTAGGGAGAGGGTGCCTATTCTTTTTCGTTAGCTTGTTGAGCTCCCTATAGTCAACACATAGACGGAGTGATCCATCCGCCTTTGTAGCGAACACCACTGGAGCGCCCCATTCTGAAATGCTCCTCCTAATGAACCCCTTTTCTAGAAGCTCTTTAATCTGTTTACTGAGCTCCTTCCTTTCTCGTGGAGCCATGTGTCTAACGGGCAACGCAACGGGGTTTGCATTATCTACAAGATATATGCGGAAGTCTATTTCCCGCTTCGGAGGCAAGCCCTTCACCTCTTCGAAGACATCCGGATATTCCCGGACCACACTAACTGATTGCAAATTTTCAACAGAGGCATCTAGCGATTCAAGGTAACTAAGCATAACCGCGTATGAGGGATTACAAGAAATTTCCAAAGTATTACCGAGCTGGGTTAGGAGCCTAACAACCCTTTTCTCACAATCAAGGATGGCCCCATTACTGGATAGCCAATCCATACCCAAAATCAAACCATAACCCGAAAAGCCCAAAACAAAGGCACTACATTGAAATTCTACACTTAGAATAGAAATTTTCAATCCCAAACAGATCATAGACAAATGAGCTGGGCCCCCAATTGGGTTTGAAACAATTAAGGGGTCCTCTACCATACTAGTTTTTAGGTGCAGAGATTCTACTAAAGCAGACGAGATAAAGGAGTGTGATGCGCCAGAATCAAATAAAGTGCGAACGGGGTGATCATAAAGATAAACTACACTTTCTACAGAAGTATTTATACCTCGTTGTTGCAGAGGTGGCGCTTCCAGCACATGAACCTGTGCCCCTGGGGTGGATCCATCCCTCTGCCCCTGTCCTCGTTTCTTTGGGCAGTCCTTAGCCCTGTGGCCTGTCTCACCGCAAGAAAAGCACCCACCATTCTCCTTGGCCTTCTTTTTTCGGCAGTCCTTTACTAAGTGCCCCACTTTGCCACAGAAATTGCACTTCCTCTTCTCTTTGTTGCCTTTCCCGCCCTTCTTAAAGTCTGTCTTCTTAGGCTGCAAACCCTCTTTCTTCCCTTGAGAGCTTTCTGCCTTTGTCTCCTTCTTACCCTTATCCTCTTCATTCAGCAATGCCATTTGCACCAATCTTTCATACGTGGCTCCCATGGGTATATGGGTCATGGCCAAACTGTGTAATGGCTCATTCAACCCTTTGACGAAACGGAGAGCCTTCTTGTGCGGGGTGTTGACTAGGTCAAGCCCAAACCTAGCCAGCTCATCGAACTGATTCACATACTCTCTGACTGTCTTGTCCCCTTGCTTAAGAAATAAGAATTTTTCCAACTGCAAACTTCTTTCCGCATCTGAGAGAAATTTAGTCTCAAACCTTGCCCTAAAGTCCTCCCATGTCTCCACTGGTCTTTCAGCATTAGTGACTTCCCACCAGTAGGAAGCCTCGCCCTTCAATAGCCATACTGCCAATTGTACTTTTTGTCTATCCTCTACCTCAAAGATGATGAATAGGTCCTCAGTTTCTTTCAGCCAATTCCTAGCTGCCACGAAGGACTCAGTTCCATGGAAATCCTTTCCTCCCATAGCTTTAAAATCTTTACATATCTTAGCAAAAGTGTTTCCCCGAGGAGGAGGTGGAGGAAAAGGTGCCGCTGCAGCTGGATGATTTCCTGCAGCTGGGGGAGGAGGAATGGTAGGACCTGGCTGAGTGGCTCTTGCTTCTAAGAACCGTCTAAACCAACCAGGTATTGGCACCCCTTCTGGCAAGTTAAGATCTTCGGACATGCTGAAACAAAAAGGATAGATTCAAAATGAAGGATAAGAGATAGTACCTATGGCTTTGGGGGGGACTTTGCCTTTTAAAGCAAAATAATATTTTCCTTTTAAAAATGCTTCTTTAAATTTCCTTTTTGAAAATAAATTTTCAAAACTTTTTATCTTATCTGGTAAACCTATGCTCTGATACCAAGTGAAACACCCCACCTCCGTTAGGGTCACTCTCAAAAGGGAATGCCATAATTTTGGTGGAGGTTTATAAGTATAAGTCACAGATATACAAGACAGATATAAAAAAACACATATTTGTAAACAGCGGAAAAACAACAACTTTTATTTCATAAAAGCAAATACGTGTTACAACAACATTACCATAATTGTCTTACATCCTTTCCAAAAACATAACATAACACTTTCATAATCTGTCTTGATTACATTATTTAAAGAAGCATAAATAAAATGTAGATAAACTGCAAAAGCCCCATAGTGGTTGTCCAAAGCCATAGTTCAAAACGAAAGGGTCCAGGCAATACATTTCTCCTCTTCAAGCTGGATGTTAAGGCTGGTCAAGCTGCAGTGTTCCCTCCCTGTGGACCTTGGGGGGGGAACGGAAGAAAAGAAGACGAAAGAAAAGTAGAGTCAGACATAAAGCCTGAGTAAGTCTAGGACTATTCTGTCTATGAACAAAGAACTGGGTATGATAAGTATAAACAAGAAGTGGGAAAGCACTATAAACTTGGTTGAGTTATCTAGGGTCGAATATACTATCGTACCCCATGTAAATCTCTGAACCCATATAAACTAGTTCCCAACTGGCACCCCATAATCAGGGTGATGTGATCCATTCTATGGTGATCGGCTCCTACTCACATAGTTACATGTGTCTTACGGCCCCCGATGTTGTAGTTACCTTTGCGGGTCCCACCATGGGGTGTATCATGTCCCATGGTGGCGGCCCGACACAATCCTAGAATGCACAGGTATGCTACTGGTGCCCAGTGCTTTATTTTTCTGCGCCGGAGTGTGTGCACGCCCGCACCCCGTTAGAACCTACACTGCTACACCACCGCCGTCGATTTGACCTCTTACAATCAGCCCAGTAATCGTGCCCCACCCTGCCTAGTTTCAGGGTATCATGATACACCTTCTAGGGTTACTGCTGAAAAGGGTCCCCCGTTACTAGGTTTTCTATCTCTAGCCAACATGCTAAGTTGGTTAAGTGTTTTCTAACCTAACCCCTAGTCCGTTTTAATTTAGCATGTTCCATTTTGATTAAGTCTTTAGTTCACTTAATCCTAACAATCCTGACTCAGCCTTAATTGTCTTATTAAAGCCTTGACCTCTCACATTAGACAGGTATTGTTGTGGCTGCCTGTTGCCGGTTGGTTCCGGGCAGTCTTACGCTACAACTCAGTCTAACCTCGGGTCCTTATTGGGCTCCATGTTTAACCTCCCACATTGGATAGGTATTGTTGTGACTACTGGACAGCCGGGCGGTTCCGGGCAGGTTAACATCACAACTCAATCCAACCTCGGGTTAAACACATCGTATGTTCTACATTTACATATTTTGTCTTTCTTCTTTATTTTCTTATATGTAAATATTTGCGGCCCATTATTAAGTTAATGGTGTAAAGGTTACACCAATCATGGGCCCAACCCATACTTGAATTTGGGCCCTTCTACTTTATGTTTTCATTTATTAATTAATTTGGCCCAACGCTATCCCCCCCCCCCCCCCCCCCGTTTAATACGTTCGTTTATCATAATATATGTTGGACTTAGGCTTTTAAGCCCAACTTAGCCATGAGAAAAAGGGGAGGCTTAAAGCGTGATTATATACAAAAAAAGGGGAATGTGAACGCATGAACTTGCAACATAACGTTGGAACTACAAAACAGAAACTGGTGTACTTGCATAGTAGCATAAGTGACATGAATCAAAGCATGTAAACTTGTAGTTGAGATAAGAATCTAAATTGGATATCATTATTGACACATAGTCTTAACTACAACATAAACCTATATTTTTATTTAGGCATAATGTCAAACATAAGCAAATCATGTTCATAAGGTTACTACATGTTTACAAAGGTGCTTACTTTTGTTACTAACACAAAAGTATAGTTCAACTTAATCATGATTTTAAATCCATTCACATAACCATGGCATAAATATTTCTAACATGAAATCATGATTTTTACTTTAGTCATGCAAACTTGCAAAAAGGGATTTTTGAATCTAACCTAGCTATGTACCACATATGTCATCATATAATTCTTGTTAACAATATGGATTTCAATTATGCAAAATATCAATCATAGCCTAGTCATATTCATAAGTTTGCAAATAGGTTTTCTAGTACAAAAGCATGGCTTAATACATAGATCATGGTGCCAAAATTTCAACATAGTTTCATATGAACTATAATAACCCAAATTTGTTCCAATTACATACAAAATGATTTATGTACAAAAATATACATTATGATGGCATAGTAGCAAAACCCCAAACTTGCATGAATTTCAATTAATCAACTACATACATGTAGCTTCAACATGGATTACATAATTTGCGAATATTCCAAATGTATACTTGCATAAAACTACCGCAAATATGTAGTTTTTATAATAAATAACATGCTTTGCGAATATCCCAATGTATACAATATTCCAAATCGATAAGAATCATAGTAACGAACAAATATGAATTACTTTATCGCCACAATCAAGTATACAAACCAACACAATTATTTGTTCATACCAAAATAATACTCTACTTACAATTGTGTGGCGAATTTTCCAATTTAGGAATTTGGAGATGCGATTCCTTGTTGATTTGAATTGATTTAGTTGCTTTATGCTTTAGAATTTGCCTCCTAATCCTCTCTCCAATTGGTGGCTACTCTTAGTCGTTCCTCAGCAACATGATGGCCTTGTTCTTATTTTTGAATGAATAGATTAGGTTGAGTCTAGGATCATTTTTATAGGGTTTATGAACTGATTAGGACCATCGATGTTGCTTGGATTGATCGTAGCCATTCATTCGAAAGAGAGACCAATTAGAGCCTGCCACCTAGCCCTAATGACCAAGCAGATTTCTGAAAATCGACCAACATAGAATAGGCCAGCCAGGTTGGGCTGGGTTCGACCTGGCTCTGGACCAGGTCGACAGCCCTGTCGACCTGGCTAGACCAGGTCGACAGCCCAGTCGACCTGGGTGCATTAGGCGGGAATTTTCCCGCCCTGGCCAATTGGGCCCGGTTTTTAATTTTTTTCTGAGCTGTTTTATTCTGTTCGAATTTTAAACTTAATTTAGAAACTTCCGAAGGCCATATCTTCTTCATACGGACTCCGTTTTTCGAAAACTCAGACTCTATTTCGCGTATTTTCCGAGTCGAACGCAATGGCGTATCCCGTTTCCCTTAGTTCTTTGATTTGAAATTAATTATACTTTAATTTGTGAATTTCACAGTTATAGAATTCGCGGGGTGTTACAATGCTGATCGAGATGGAGAAATTGAAGACTGTAGATCTTTATGAAACGGAAGTGTTACTAACAATCTCTAGCTGATCCCTAGAGATATACTATAATTCTGTCGTGGTTGAAATCTACGGGTTGCAAGGACTACTCGCTACTGATTTATAGGGTGATTCCTAGGATGTGGTAGGAGGGTGCCTTTGATTCATCCTGTTCCTGGATGGCTTGTATGGACTATATGAATAGTGGCCAGATATTCCAAAAGTCGATTATAACCTCAAGCCTCATCAATCGGGAAATGACAAAAATCGGGCAGGCAGCATGGCTATGTGGGTCGCTCCCATTAGGGTGTATAATCACCTATCTACATAAATTCCTTTTGCTTCTTTAATCTATCGATGTTGTCCCTATCAGGAAACGGTGGTTTGATCCCAATCGTTAGTGATATACATTCGATGCACTCAAGAGAAATGAGTGGTCGGTCATGTGTGGGCCAGGTTGCAAGATGCTCTTGTTGAACCCAGTGTATTCGCCTCTAGAGATACACTATTGGCAGGTGGTCCCATACCTTGTCATAGTCGGAATCCAATCTCCAATAAGTGCCTACGGTTTTGTTTGTATACTACATATGTGGAGCGTGAGATGCAAGCGTTCCGCTAGATTCTATTTATTTGTATTTAGACACTATAATAATATCAGAATAAGATATTGATTTCAAAAATGTTTTGGGTTAGCATAAGGTAAAAACTGTCCGTATTTATGTATGGATTTGGTCTTATGATTATCTTTTTCTTTCGAAAAGATTTTCGAACTTTAAAATCAAGTTGGATGTTTCCCCTTAAAACCTTGCGAGTTTATCTCGCTCTGGTTCACCAGACTGACCCGGTGTTTTGTAAATGCTCGGGTTAGACCGGGTGTACAGGTTCAGGTTATCGGATATTGTGAAGTCCAAAAGTCGAGCTAAAGGAGTTCAGACGTATGGTGTTATACTGTCATTGCTCCGCTGTGTGTTATATGAGGACAGGTCATTATAACTGTCCAGATATATTAATGTTCTCTGATGTTGTAACTTTTATTTCAAGCTCTCAATAAAAGTTATTTGTATATTATACTTTGTTCCGCTGCGATGTGAGACTCTGTGTTGTGTTAATTCTTCTATTCTAATATTTCTTTCTTTCTTACCTCACCCTCTAAATTCTTTCTAATAACGTTCCGGTGTTTTCGATGCTTGAATTTCTACATGGTGTTTTGTGTCAATTTTCGGGGTCAAAAATCCCTGTTCGTTACAGGCCAGACCTAATCTCATGTCTAAGCATCTTTATGCCTACGACCTCTCACATTAGACTGACGGTTTGCGGTTGCTGGTTAAGTCGGTTGGGTCCGGGTAGGCTTCTACCGCAAACTGAGTCTAACCTCGTGTCTCAGCATTCTTATTTTAGCTAAAGTATTCATTCACAGATTATGCCAATATCAGACTAATTATGTCAATTCAACAAATTAACTTCTTTACAAGTTACAACAAATTATCCAATGTTCTATTAACATGTTTTTCTCAATTTTAGATCGAGCCAACAGATTTTCATACCCCAAATTACCATATTCAGTTTCAATAGATTTAGTAGATTAGGCAATTTAACAGATTTAATCATCCCTTAAAATTCCATTGACATACCTCGCCTAATCAAAAAATTTAGCCTAATTTTACATGCTCAAATTATGGTCATAATTCACAATATAACATATGCCCCAAATTTCTAGTTAAAATTTACATAGTACAGAATATTCTCCAAAACCCCAAATCAAGATATACAATATGAATTATGCCAAATTATAGCCTTCGATTTCAGCATATGTCAAATATCCAAAATCCCTATTTAGGAATATTCACAATTAATAGTTATCCTATTTTAATATAGATCTTTTTGGCCTAAATCATATATCCTTTTTCTTCCAAGTCATAGATCGTCATATAAAATATGCCCCCAAATCTAGATCTTAAATTACAACATATATTATGTCCTCAAAATCAGATCTTGAATTATAACATGCATTATGTTCCCAAATTACAAGTCATATGTTGTCATACAATAATTCTCCTTCTTCCAAATCATAATTGTCATATATAGTATGCCTACATCTAGATCTTAAATTACAACATATGCCCTTTTATTAAATCAGTCACAAATCAGTCATGTCCAATTATCCTTTATTCATTATTTTCCCCAAATTTAGCGTTCGTGCATTAATCTCTTATGAGATTTGGCTCAGGCTCATGGCAGCCTAGCTATAGAACAGAAGGAAGGAAGATATATAGAATAGTTACAATAATAAGATAGACCTACACAGAAAAACAGATCTGATAAACAGGAATAAGATAGATCTACACAGGAAAACAGATCTGATAAACAAAAATATGCGTAATCTCCAATTCAGATTTATAACCATGTCAAGATCATAATTAAATTTCATATCTGAAAATAACTGTACTCGCCTTGGTTAGATTCTAAAATAATGGGTTGTAGTTGTTCTCTTTTAATCCTATTTAGATTGGAAGAAGGAGTACTTGTTCTAGCTTAGGTTTCATCAGAGTAGCAACGCCATTGATTTATTTTATAAGAATTAGAGCAGAGTAAAGGCATAATGAAATTATGTGGAGAGAAAGTGAGGTCTGGAGGTGTTTAAATAGCTTAGGAGCAACGAATCTGGTCAGAACGGGAGTCTAAATGCAGAAAAATGAATCTGTCCATGGATCTGGAAAAGGGGGGGAGGTCGACCCCATGGTCGACCTGTTCTATCCGGGTCGACCCCTTGGTCGACCTGGGTCCTGGGTGGGAATTTCCCCGCCCAGCCCGGGTGTGTGATTTGAATTTCGAAACTTTGAATTTGAATTCGGGCTGGTTTTATTTTAAATTCCTTAAAACTTATAAATGTCATAACTTCTTCATACGGAGTACGATTTATGCAAATTCGGACTCTATCTCAAGTAGAATTCCAAGACAAATGCAATGGAATAACCCGTTTCCCTTAATTCTTCTTTTAAAAATTAATTATACTTTCTTTTTTTTACTTTATGTTCACAGAAAATACAGGGTGTTACATTAATACTTAGGGAATTGTTCTCTTAATAATTTAAGGTTAGAGACTGATGGTATGGGTTCTTCGGTAACACTGTTCTTAAGCCCCGTATGAAAAGAATAAATCTATTAATTAAGATGTAGAGAAGAATTACCAATTAATTAACATTTAATTGGATTTGAAATGGAATGTCAATTGGGTTTATTATGAACTGTGTTTTTAATGACATTCGTTCTTTAACCCGATTTACAGTGAAATGTGATTTGGAATTTATAAATATTTTGTTAAGATTTAAAGGAGATTTTCCAAAGTAAAGTTTCTCAATTTAACATATTAAATTGGAATTGAATGGAATTCGATTTGGTAATAATCAAAGTGAGCTTCTATAGAGGAAGACTGTTAATATATATGGAATTTAAAAGGCTTGGCCGTTATTCCATTTATATTATCGGTTGGATGTGGAAGTTTATATCGATTATATATATCGATCTGTTTTCCATGAAAATTCCATTGTTGATGGAATGATATTTTGGGTTTATCATGAGCTGTGTTTTAAATGACATTAGTTCTTTAACCCGGTTAAAGATAAGATTAATTTCTTAACTTTGAAGAAAATCGGTAACTAATGATTTTTGGAGATTAAAACTGAATTAGAGTTTTAATGAATCTTTACTTAGATTGAAATTTGAATCTGATAACTAAAATTATCAAATTCAAGGAATGGTCGAGAATGGAGTATCACCAGTTTTGCTCCAAGCAATAGTTAAATCTTTAATTAGATTTGAACGTGAAATGGTACACTTATAACACTGTGGTGTTAGATATGAAGTATTACCAGCTTTACTTCATGGGATGAATAGGTTGGGATTGGGAAATTAAACAAACGATTTCTTCAGTAAGGTTCGCTAATCCCGACTAGTTTGGATAAACCATAATTTGGTTTGGATTGATATCCACAGGAAGATTAAAGAATAAATTTAAAGAATTTATCTTTGATAAAATTAATGGGAACCTTTCCCAAAAGATTTGAATATTTAAATAAAATAATATTCTGAATTGGAATGAGGCGTATGTTGTGTTTTTATAGCACTTGTTTATAATATATGTGAGTTATTCGAAAAGACCGGGTTTATCCCATTCTAAATAACTGAATCGGCGATGAGTCGATGATGAAGACAGTGGTTGAAGGTCGGAGGTCTTCACATCATTTGGATGATTACTGAAGTCTTGATTAGGTTGTACACCCAAGACAAGGTAATAAGTGATGATCGTCCAAACGTACTTGGAGATCGACCGGATATGTGAGGACCTCTCTCCTGTATTGGACATATGGGACGAGGAATAAGGTGCCTCCGGTTTCATTCAGACCCAGAACGAACTTGTAAATGGATGTGTGTCTGACATCGGATTTCATTCAGTGTGATTGATATATATCAGTTCCATAGCGTGAATTGCCTGTGTGGCATGCTGAGATGCGAAGGATCAAGGCTTCTGTTGAAAAGCAGAGTCTTGTTGTTGATGATCAAAGCACGACTATAATATAGCACAGCTTTGTGTATAGCGTTGATTCTCGAGCCTCACACCCCGGTGTGAACCAGATACGGGAGAGGACCGCAGGGAGGGCATGCGTTTCCTTTTAGCTAGGAGTCGTGTCTGGGTTTTGCACGCCTAGATGTTATACTTATGTGAATGATGGATAGCGAAACGCCTCGGATATATCGGCAGTGCGGGGCCGATGGATGGTATGGTCTTTATATAGACCAATTTTACGCCCCATAGGGTGGGGAAACAAAGTGTTCAGGCTTTTTAATCCACATCGATTGGACCGGCCCTGACAATCCAAAGGCTTGACTGAGTACTTGCCTGAGACATGGGCTAGATTGTCTCGAAGCGGGAAGGACAATCCCTTGCCTTGTTTCACAGATGGAAATCCAATTTCCAATACGTGACATTTCGGTTTTATTTGTAGAGCCTAGTATGGCGATATAGTGGGATGGGGCACTATGCCGTCTATGATTGATATTTATATTTGAAGTTGTTTTCATACACTTTACACTATAATAGTACCAAAATAATTTGTTTTAAACATACCAAGCATGTTTGGCTATTACAAGGTAAAACTTTATCCTCCGGCTTGCGTTGCATTGTGTGATGGGACCTGAGTCATATAATAGCTTCATTTTTTCAAAAAGCATTGCGCTGTTTGTTTTATGCACTAGTATTCTTGGGAGGAAACCCGTTCCGTGTTATAGGGCATGGTCCCTTGATTTATTTTATTTTTAAAGTAAAGATTTAATAACTGTTTTAGTTCTCACACCAGTCACATGACTGACCTGGAGTTTATTGCTTTAACCTAAACTCTGGGTGCCCCTATTTTCCACACTGGCAGCTAGTAGTTTTGGTTTTGCAAATTTATATTCACAGGATCCTGGTCTACAGCAGGAATAATATTTGGAAAGCTCTTTATCCGTGTATCTCTTTCAGTTGTGTTTTGTATTATTTTCCGCTGTATTGTAATTTTTAAATCTCTGATGTTTATCAATTGTATAATATTTATTCATACTCTGTATATCTTTTACTTTGATGTAAATTGTTGTAATAAGAAATGAAGTGTACTTCCATGTCCCTGTTTTTACTACCTTGTGACTTGTTCACTTGAGCTTTGATCTTGAAAGATGTTGGCCATAATCCCTTGCACATTTACTATGTTGTTTCACTTGTGTTTGGTAATGATTTTAAGAACATACACTTTACTTGATGCTACATCCTTTCCTTGCTATTTTCTATCTGAACTATGTACTTTTATGCTTGGCCTTCCTACACCATACTTTTTGGTTCTGCCCTTGATTCTTATCTTGCGTATTGTGAACTATGCCTTGTGCATGTTGCAATCATGCCACATATTGCTATGTTGATGTTCCATTGTTGTTTTGAAACATTTTACTTGCACTTGCTTCGGATGGTTGTATTTCTGGCCAGTTTACTATACCATGCACATACACACACACACATACACATTTACATGTGTATATTTATGTCATGTTGACCTTGAAGTTGTTTGCCTCTTTTTGGTTTCTTTTTTATCTGTCATATGCTTGCATATTTTATTGTTTCTTGCTTCTAGCTTGCTAATTCATGTTGCATTCACCATTGTGTCCGTTGCCATATATACACATGTATATAGACATACATTGATGTTTGTGTGTGTGTGTGTGTGTGTATTTGTTTGTGTCTGTGTGTTTATACTATGTTGCATGTTGAGTTGCTTCACTATTGTGATTTGTGTGCTTGCCCCTGACCGGATTAATGTGCATGCTTGCCCAGTCATGATGGATGCTGAAATTTGCCTTTTTTGGTGGCTTGAGTTGCATGTTTTGACTTTGACATTTTGAAGCTTGATACTACTTCACTGTTGTCCTATATTGTTGAGCCTTGCTTATGCTTGATATTTAACCATGCTTGAGTTTTATACCTTTTCACCTAAAAAAAATAACTGCACACAAATGCAAAAATATTTTTCTATTTAAATTAGCAAACCACTATACGTTGTGTCGTTGCTGATCTGCAGGCACTAGTATTCGGTCTACCTTGTGGTATTTACAGTGAATCGCTTCGAATATCACAAGCAGTCTAGACTCAAATATATATACACACACATACATATCAGATCAACAACTCAAATAAGTATATATATATATATATATATATCAGATCAAGTCTAGAAATATGATGAGAAACATACCAAAATTCTGAGGCAAATAAAAATTAATATATATATATATATATATCCGAAGTTAATTATATTTTGTTCTGGCTTACTGTGTGTTTATACAGGTGACTGGACTGGATCTGAAGCAGTCAGAAGACAATGTAAGTCAGTGTGTGTGAATGTGTCGGTATATGTGACTGATTGAATATGTGACTGAGTGTATGTAACTAAGTGAAGTCTGAGTGAAATGGGCGTTGCAGTGAGGAATGAATGTAATGAATGTATTATATTACAGCGAAATGTACAATAGTGGAGTCAGAAGTTTGTACTATTCAAAATGAAATAATATATTTATTTGAATAAAAATATTATGTGAATATTAGATTTTGTGCAATATCAATTTATTCAAAATAAATATATTTTTCTGTGTGATGCTCTATAGAATAGAACAGATACAAACACATTTATGTAATAATATACATGTTTGTTATCATCAAATGTATGATAATATATGTATTTGTTATCATCAAACAAAAAACCATATTGTTATACTCAACAATCTCCCTCTTTTGATGACGACAAAAAAACACAAAGATTTTGAAAGTGATAAATGTTTTTAAATATGAAATGCGAACTCCCCCTATTTGTATGTTCCCCTACAACTGAACTCCCCTTATATATGTGCATATGAGTGGGTTTAAAAAAAAATTGATGTTTCAATATTAAAAATATTTTTGAATTATTCACTCGTCGATCAAAATCTTAATCATTCTCCCCTTTTTGTTAGCATCAAAAGGATATTGAAATCGAAATAGTGATGAATATGGACTAGAAATATAAATTCAAATTAAGAGAGAGAATATATATCATAAACCTCATTTGATCAAACAAAAATCATAATATTCTTCAAACTAGATGCAAATTTCGCATTTCAGAATGGTGGATTTATAATGGATTTTATAAAACGGAGACAGTTATAAAACTTTAAATAAACGAATATAAACTCCAAAAAAATTCAAATAAATTTTAAAATTAAGCACAAAATAACGATGGATTTGGACCATACTTATAAATTCAAATCAAGAGACAAAATCAAATATCGCAAATCCCAAAATAGTTAAACGAAATATCATAATATATCATAATATGGAAGCACATTTCAAATGGATCGAAAGGTCAGTTTTCACCTAACGCGGAGGATTTCATATATTTACATACACATACACATATATTATTTACTTTTTTATGAGCTCACTAACCACGCATAACCGGAAGACTTTTAAATGAGGTCAATAGCAACTTAATTATAAGCATTCTCTAACCATGCATGACCACGAAGGTTTTTTAAATGATAATAGAGTAACACTTATTATATATATAAAAAACTTCATTATATAAAACCAAATGAATAATAGAAATGTTGTAGGGATAGGAATAGTCATGAAATAAATCTCTAAATTAATCGTATTATGAAATATGTTCAATCATACCAGGATTTTTGAATATTTTCAGCTCTCTCTATCATTTTGAAAAATTGTATAGTCACATTTCCACCACTGTACGTTCTTTAATGATGAAAAAAAAATAAACTCTCCACATTATATATATAAACCATGATAACTGACAGAAAGATGGTAGGAAAAGAAGATGATCGTGAAATAAGCACCAATTCAAAGATATTATAAAATTTATACAAACATCATGAGAATTTAAATAATATCTCCAACTGTAATGGGATATAGTACAGTCACAACTCATCACAATTTCATAAATCTAATAATAATTTTGATGAGTTCTAAAATAGTTAGATATGGTCAATAATTTCAATTTTTGAATAAATAACAAAAAATGATTTTAATTTTGAAAATATCAATTTTAAGAGGGATTCAGAAAGAATTATGCAAGGAAAAATCAGTTTCAAAAAAATTTCAACCAGTTGAATGTGAAATATTTTCAATACTTCTAAGATTGATACCAATTGTAGCTCTGGAATGCCCATAAAAGTCAGTGAAGTCAAAATACTGATCTTTCAACATATCGTGCAGTCATCAAATTCACTTAAACAAATCAATTCCTTTTATCAGCGCTTCAGCCTTTCAATTTCAGAACAAGATTCACCAGAGAAATTTTCAGAGGATCCTTAATGAGCAAATGTGACAAACAATGATTCATTATTTGAAACCACTTGATGAAATTTATTTTCAAAAATCAAATCCAAATATGGTATCCATGAAATTCAATATACAATCAATCACTAATGATTTCAAAATCAAAATAGTTAAGTCAAGCTAAAAACATATGTAATTATCACAACTTATCAATTATAGCTTTCAAGTTGTGCGCTGGAATGAATGTAGTTTTTCAAGTCTTTCCAAGAAGAATTAGTTGAAACTCAAAACAAAAAGATGTGTAAAATTTCAATAGCTTTTCAGATCATCAAAATTTTTAGAATTCCGAATAACGGTGTTCAAGATATGCTCAAAATACTACAGCATTGTCAGAAATTTAAGGATCAGTCTAAAAATTAAACTTTAAATGAATTTTAGTTTTTCACTAATTTAACTTCATAATCTGGAAACCATCAAATCATGAAAGTTGTAGACAATTGAATCTAATTTCCAGAAAATCAAGAATTTTGCAATTTCAAGTTAAGAAGCTCAAGATATGTTAAAACTGTTATGGAAGTATCCTATCAAAAATGGTTATCAACAAGAAATTATAAAACACGAATGTTGTCCAATCATCCATCCAAACTAAAATATGAATTCAAATTAAACCATCCACTAAATCATGACAAGTATATGAGACAACAACAATAATTCTCACAAGTCAAATTATTTAAAGTAAGAGTTTCTCATGGATGAATCTATCAGAGAAAAAGCTAGAATAAGATATGAATGAAGTGACAGTGTCAATCAAAAAAAAATAACATGAGTCTAAAGATCATACCTGACTCACTGTATATAGCTCATGGATCCCTAACTCACCACTAGTGGCTAAGGAACATATATTGGATAGCTTTCTTTGATTCTTCTAGAAAGTTGTTCCTTAGCCAACCTCTATACCTAAGTATTTAGGGGGTCGAATGGTCTAACAAAAGTTGTAAAACCACTCCTAACTTTGTTCATGACTTTTGGTACCCAAACATGTTTATACAACAATACATTTTAATTTACAATTGTGCCTTTAAAAACCCAACTTTGCTTAATTTTAGTCACAGTTGAATTTGAAAATTACGGGAACCTCATTCGGATTGTTTTTAAACCAATATTTACTTTGGTTGTGATTAGATTTTCAAAAAATCAAACAATTTAAAGAATTCGAGAATTTTGTTTTTCGATTAAATTTTCAAACCCAAGTCCTTTGTCGTTTTCAAATTTGGAATTATTTTTCAATAGTGAATTCAAAGAATTTTGACTATTTGAAAATTCCTTAAATTTCTACTCAAAATCATTGACTTTGGATTTCAACAAGTTATACTCATTTACAAGCTTCGAATATCGATTCATGGAAAATTCTCTTTTCTCAGCATCTCTTCATTTTAAGACCAAATTTCCATTTTCAAGCTTCTCAATTTTGGTTTTAAACTCAGGCACCTCCATTTCAAAACATTGTTGTTTTAAATTCCAATTTTCCAAAATCATTGAACTTATTAATGTAACATCCTGTTAATTTTGACCATTTAAGTTATTGAACTTAATTTAATAATTGATTAAAAATGGTTTTAAAATAAGAATTAAGTGATAAACGTAACTTAGAATGTATCTATTTAAATCATAAAATCAATTTATAATTAATTATTGATATTTAAAATTTGTTATTTTCATTTAGAAATGATTTAAATAATTTTATATTGAAAATGTCAAAGTTTAGTCACTCCGTTTGAATCGGTTTTTTATGATTATTTGCGGTAGCGACAACCGATATAGCTCAAATAATAATAAAAGTTCAAAACAAAAATAAAAATATGAAATTATTTATTTGAGATGCATCTAATTAGACATAGAGGAGGAATAAATTTCATAGAAAAGCACGCAAGTTAATTTCGTTTGGATTAATTTAATTAAAGATTTAATAAAATGCTATGAATAAAACGTTGTTGGAACTTGAGCTAACTTGAACTAAAAATAATAGACTGATTCTGAAGAGAATGTCATTTTTCATTTCATGAAAATCAGATGCTTTGACCTCCATTTAATTGTTTTTTGTGCAAATTTTACATTAAAAGGGGTCCGTAACGGGTTTTTGATTGGTGAGTCGCGACACTGATATCTTTGTATTCTCGCGTTTGTCTCATCTCACTAATCACCACAATATATTCATTTGTATATTTTGGTGTCCGACGGACACCCATATCAATAAAATAGCATATTATATTATATCGGTACCTTGCATTATTTAATTTTTTGAATTTTGTGTCCATATGTGTGTGTTTCTGGAATGGTTATGGATCCTAAACTATATTTCAATCCTTAGCTTAGCCAGATTCTTTTCTATATATTAAAAAATTGAATTTTTCTAAGAGATCCTAATTTTTTTGGTAAGGAAGTGGACAAACAAACAAATGGTGGCACTTGGCATTAATGTTTCCAGCATGGACAAAAAGGTGGCGAAGTGTATATTTGAACGAAACAAAGAATGGCAAACAAACATGGAATTTGAATATAAACAAAAGTGGTGCATGGAATTGAATGTAAACAAAGTGAAACTTACCATATGTATTTCTTGTGCATGGGAAGGGGGCACAGTTTATATATATTCTGAATGGAAACCAAAACGGAAAAAAACTAAATAAATTTTTATCTTAAATGCGTACAAGCCAAGGTGAACACTGGGTATTTTGGTGGAGCTGGTATTGTGCCTTCTCTCGTGAATGCTGGGAATACACGTTCTGGCCACGTCAGTTTTCTTTTATTTATTCAACTATTCATTTTCAAACTTCCATTATTCTTCTTCTATTTTGGACCTTCTACTCGTCTTCTCCACTTGCTGCTCATCTTCTTCAATTTGATAATCAATCCATACTTAAAAAAATTGATTGTGAAAGAATTTCTGGGGCATAAACCACATGAAAACCTCATCCTTCCCACCTCCCTCGGCCTTCACGTCAGTTGCTCCTCACCACGCATATCTCCGGCCGCCATACCTGAAACACATCGGCTTTTAGTTCCATCGACAGTCACCCGCCTCCGACCGAACGGCCAATCAAGACTTGCACTCAAACTCAGGCAGTCTTCACTTTGTTGCGTGTATATAAAAAGGAAACGGACAAAAAAACGAGTGACAGATTGTTGCAAGCGTTAATTTGGAAAATTGGTTTTCATTTTTTTGATGCACGGTTGATGCATGCATGAGAGAATGCTACAAGCATACTTGATTTCATTTGCAAAGCTTGCTTTTGGCATGCATGCGTGAGTGAGTTTCCTTTTGTTTTATCAAATCATGTACAAGTACCATTTTAATAATACATCACTTATTTTGAATACCTCTTACATGTGAAATCATTTTAGTGTGCGATTTGTTTCGTTGGATCGTATCAAAATTCTGGACAGCATGAAATTGGTTTGGTTGGATTTGGAGACAGTCAATTTTTTAGCCTAATTTGGCGCCCAAACGCGTTTGAAACCAAAGGTGAGTGATTAAACTCACTCACGCCTAACTAAAATATTCTTATATTAGTAATATTAATATCATGTCATGATATAGTTGTACTGATTGTTATTTGGTAGTTTAAGTTGCATATTTACATTGGTTCGCATCGATTGTATAGTTTAATTTGACTGTTATATTAAATTTTACAGTTAAGATAAAATTCGACATTTAATTGCCAGTTTAAAATCTGACATCTGATGATTAGTATATTTATACGATAATGGATTGTTGTATGTATTGATGTGATGTATAGTTTAGATTTGATATATTTGAGATATTGATATTTGTTGTGTGAATTTTTCTGTTATTCACCTTGATTTTGATATGATCATTGTTTATGTTAATTAATCCCAATCATTTACCTTAGATGTTACAGGCATCGAATAAACCCAGGGTTAATCTTTAAATGAATTAAGAACGCAGGTTGAAATGATAAATACCTATGACCCTAATTTGGATTGAAATGATATATATCCTTTCCCAAAATGCTAAAATTAAATTTTAAGTATTACTTGGCCATAGGATAGAAAATTTTATACGGACACCGGTTGGCTAAATTAAAATTGTTTTTAACCTTGAATTTAGAATATATATTTTAAAGTCAATATAAATGATATTATTAATCGATTTTCTTTGAATTTGAACTTTGAGCTTTGAAATTTTAAATGTTAAAAAATTCATAAATGTGGATAACTGAAGTTAAAACTAAATTGAATATGAAATAAATTTATCAAAATTGAAATTGTTTATCCATCTTGGATATTTACTTTAAATTAACTTGATTTATGGTAATAATTGAACTGTGATTTCAAGGTTTTATAAACGAATAATTCAAAGTGAGAACTAAAATTGAAATTCAATTATTTGAATCAAATTATTAAACCGAATTGTTTGAAAATGAAATGTTGAACCGAAATGAAATATAAATGGGAAGTCAAATCCGTTTGAATTAAGATATTGAAATTAAGTCAAATTGATTTGAAACTGGAATATGATTTCCAATTTGATTAAATATTGAAGAAACGATTCTAATTTCAACTATAGTAATTTAAACCATTTTATAAACTATAATAATAATTACTTTTCTGTATAAACTATTTTATTTTATTAATTATTTTAAATAAACCATTTTCATAATTAAATATTTAATTTATTAACTATTTTATATTTTAACTACAGATTTTACTAAATCTGAAAATTCTATTTTAAATACAAATTATTTATTTTCAATCTCAATTATATATCTAAGCTATTTTAAATATATATTTTTACTATTTAAATATTTAAATTATTTTAAAAGTTGGAATTGTTTCAAGATTTAATTTTGGTATTAAATGGAGATTTTAATATCAAATATTTTATCTTGACTATTGAAACGAGTTTTAAGCAAAATATTATATTTTGATACGAATTATGAACCCCTTTGAAATGTAAAAGAACTGACCGGTGTGAAAAATGTAAATGTTTAGTTGTTAAAGAGACTAAGATCGGATATTGTCATACTCTCTACCAATACCAATAACCACTTTAACAACTATATACGTGGTGGTGTTCCAGAATGAAGTAGGATGGATTTGGAGGCGATTACTGGATTTGAAGAAAGAGAACGATGATGGATAGCCTTGACCTTCGGGTCATAATTAAAATGACTAAAACAGGTGCTATACCATGATTAAGTGAGGTAGCACCTCCTGTCAGACACACTTCTTCGAACCCATATCTATTACTTTGTGATTTGATTGGTGTGCCTTTGATATTGGGAGTTTGTTTCGAGGTAGGTGGTAGTCGCGGCTATGCGTTACCACGGGTCACGGGCATGCATCGGTAGAATCCTACAGTGGGTATTCCTCGTGTGCCTTGTCATATTATCCTGATTGAGCCCCTACGATTTTGATTTGTACCGTACCTATGGAGTGCCTTCTGATAGCCACTATGTTACTGTAGACTTTACTGTATCTGTATAGACTACGGTATTATAAACGGTGTAAGGGTAAAAATGTATTCCCTCTTACACTATTTTAAATTGTTATATTTAACCATATCCACTATTATAATAGCGTATTATATTATATGATATTAGTTTAACAGATCCTTAGGAGATGGAAATTCCCGTAATATCTCTTAATTTATTGCACCCACGAACACATTGGATAGGAGTTGTGAATTACCGTAAGCATCTCTGACACCATGACACTCATATCATTACCTGATTTTGATTTAACTGATATGAGAATATTTTAGTTCTGATCCGAGTATTTTTGTATTTTCATTGGTGCTCGGGTCAGCCTGAGTTTTTCGGTTATCGAAGATACCATTATGGAGATGGAGATGGAGCTAAACAGTGTATTTATTATTATTTATTCCGTTGCTAATTTTGGTATGTTTATGATGGATAACTCTGATAATTGTTGTAAAATATAGTCAAATGTATGTTTTAACAGCTTCATGAACTATTATTTATTTTATATATTTTGTCCTTCCGCATGAGATTCTGTGTTTCGTTTTCTTCTTTCTTCTTTTTCTTATATAAATCCCAATAACTATCTGTATTTTTTATTTGTTTAATTCTACATTGAGGACAATGTCGATTTGAACGGTCAGAAATGCTGGTTGTTACATTTGGTATCAGAGCTTTGGTTTAGCGATAACCTTGGCTCTATTTGGGACTAACTCATTAGAGATAGGGTAGTAATACACTAGAATGAATTTGAGTGTGTATGAGAGAGCGTACTTGTAATTTTAATATAAAATGGTTTTGTATTGTGTTTATTTGTTGAGTTGAGTATTTATGAGTTCTCGTCGGTACTTGGGACGCCAAGGCATTGATAGGGATTTCCTAGCACTCAAGTAGGACCGATCGACACAATCGTTTTGAATTATATTTTAAATATAACGAACTATATTAGTAGTTTATAAATTTTGATTATATTGGTTGTTGGAAATGAAAATATTAAGTTTTCAGCATTTATTGTTCGATTAATCAATGATTTAACTATTGATTATTAAATGATTTTAGAAAATGAAATATTGAAAATTAATTGATAATGAAACAGAATGAATATAAATATGAAATTGAGGATTTAAATTCGGGTGTTTTAGAAATACTAATTTACAAATGGTTTTGAAATAATATAATTACATTTTTAAAAGTAGTTTCAATAGAAATTATTTACTAATGAAATTTTAAGTAAGTATATATTCCTATCTTGAATCTTGAAATGATTTTGATGATAAGTGCACGCATCATCGACGTTTATTTACGAGAATCTGAGTAGGGGAGAGCACTTTGTACTTTTATACTTAGTTTGGAGAAATTGAATTTTATTTAAGTCTTTTATATTACGTTTTGATATAAAAGATAATATATAATATTTTAAAGTTAATTTGGAAATGAACCCAAAGTTGAATTCTTAAGTTTGATAATAATTAATGATTTTCAAATTTGAAATGAGTTAAACTTGAAATTTTATAGAAACTTATGAATTGCAAAATATGAAAATGAACCTAAGAGAGTTAAATTAAATAAAAACTCTTGGAAATTTGAAATGGTGAATTCATAACAAATTGAAACTATTGAAATTGTATAATAATCAACCCTTTTTCTAAAGCATAAATAACTTACCATTATAAGAAGTTGAAATGTTATAAGAATAAGCAATTGAGCAATATACAAGTATTGGCATGGATAATGAATGGTAAAATAAAAATTGATTAAACTTAAGTTAGGAAATAAACGATATATACTTAGTTATGTTATGAAATTTAATTTAATTTAATTAAGTTAGAAGAATAAACAGAATCAATGAAATAAGATAATGAGGTGAATCGTTTGGTTATAAATCAACTGCATTGATATTGATGGTTGGATGTTCGCCAATTTAGGATAATCGATATTTTTCAGTTGAATGTAAATATTTAACTAGTTTGTGAAATATAAATGAACAGGTTTATAGATTTATAAACTTAATGAAGGTTAACAAATTAGTAAAATTTAATTAAAACGAACTCATCGTGCAGCGGTCGTTCGTAATTTTCAGAATTGAAGTTTAAATGAATGCATAGGATTCAAAATAAATCAGAATTCTTTGAAACAAGAATCTTTCGGATCTATAGGAATATAATTTTCTGATGAAAGTGAAAATTTTAGATTTCAATTTGCAGATTTTAACATATGTGTAAATCAAATTTTTAAAAAAAAAATTACGACTTGTTAGTTCATGATTCAAAACTAAAATAATAATAAAATTAATGTTTACAAAATGGAATTTAAGGAGAGATGTATATTTATAGCTATATGTAATGACCTAGAAATTCAGAACCAACTTAAAAATTATTTTTAGGATAATTTTATCGAAAATTATGTCAGAATTTAAAATTTCGATTTTTAAATCATCGTAAAGCCCTTAAAACAGCCATTTTGCAAACGACCTCCATTTTCGTTGAAACTACTTTTGTTGGATCCAGAATGTCAAATTATTGTTATGTTTAAAATTTCATGATTTTTGGAATTAATATGAGGGCGTGGTGAATTTAAACGCATTTGGTCATTTCAGTGGGATTTAATTGACTAGTTAAAAGGTGTAACACCCCACATCCGTTAAGGTCACTCACAAAGGGAATGCCTTAACTTCGGTGGAGAGTTATAGGTAAAAGATACAAATAAATTACAAGACAGACAAAATTAAAATGGCGGAAAATAGACCTTTACTTTATTGATCAAATAGTTTGTACAACAGTTATTTTCCAATACTAGAATATCTTTCTTACAAAATAAAGAATCATAAAATAACATTTATATTCCCCAATGTAGCGTGAGCCAGCCACAGCAATGGAAATGGGAATCCAAGCAAAACTTCGACTAATCTTCAGCTTGGAAAGAAAACTGGGCTAAGTAGTAATATTCCCTCCCTGCGAACCTGGGAGGGAACCGGAAGACAAGAAAGCGAAAGAAGACAGAGTCAGACATAAATTCTGGTAAGTTCAGTAACTTTCAGCATGTGAATAGGTAAAAAGCAACATGGCATGAATTAACTGAATACAAGACACTACCATGATGATAGGGTTAACAAGATAACGCAAGCTATGCTAAGGCAAGATAAAACTGAATGTACTGATAAACTGGATCTATCGACAAGGTGAATATATTGATAACTGATTATGCTTCCATACTTTCTCTGCTTCGCGATTACCCTATTATTCTGGTTTCTATATCTCTGCACCACCTAACTAGTGTCCAACTAGTAATCTGTATAAACTGATAAAACAATAACGTGATCCCAACCCCGAAATTGTGGTTGTTTTCAGGTGTACATCTATTATTTATTACCTAGATCTAATCTAGGGTTTTCTATCGAACGCTTCCTAGATCCAACCAGGGTTTACGCTACCCAGGGCTACTGGGTTTTATGCTACCTATTGAACATTTCTCGGATTTTAAGGTTTACGCGACCTAGGTCCAACTACGAATTACGCTACCTATCGAACGGCGCCCCTAATCGAGGACACACTACCCAGAGTGGTACATGTTCCTAGACTTTCCCCACGTATGTGTCGTGGATCGTTATCGCTGTCTATATGCACATGTCCTCTATATGTGCGACCTGAGTCTTGTGGCAGGACAAATCAAGAAACACGGAACTCGGTCGGGAGCATTCAGATATCTGTCGATGCAGATGCTAAGGTCTGTTTTTCCAGTGGCTATGGTCCCACTTGACCCCTCCCTCAACTAATGAAAGGCACACCTTGAAAATGAGAACTATACGCAGGCCCTCTATGCCCCCACTAACCTATGGCCATCCGCACCCATAACTAGATAGCAAGTATATGGTCTTTTGGAGTTCTCTGCCTTTCCGCTGTACGTATCTCGACTGACTCAAGATGGTAGGTAGACGACGAGTTGCTATCACAGGGCTACTGGTCTCGCCGAATCATGTTGGTCCATCCTAGTCTTTAGGTTGCCTTATATTGCAACCAAGGCATACCCCTGGTTCTTCTAACGCAGACCTTAACCTCTGTGAGCCTAGGCGGATCATCTGCAGCCTCACAGAGGGATACCAAGACTACCCTCATGTCCCCTTGAAGCCGCGTGCTTCATAACCCAGTTTGTTGGAGCCATCTTTAAGATCAGATGGACGTTCGCTCCTTCTTGTGTTCTACTAAGGTTTACTACTTAGTTCCCTTAACTAAGGTTTACTGCTTAGTTTCCTGAACCGTCGTTTTCTTAACTAAGGTTTACAACATAGTCCTCTTAACTAAGGTTTACTACTTAGTTCTCTTTCTCGTTAAGTTGGATTGGTTAAGTGTTATTAGTCAATTCAAGTTAACTTAACCCATTCATTTGTCATGTTAAACTGGTTAAGTGTTATCAGAAGTTCATGTTGACTTAACTCTACCACAAATCAAGTTATATTGGTTAAGTAGTTCTTATTACTTAACCCCAACCCTTCATCTTGTATTGGTTAAGTTTTCCCTTTAACTTAACCATGCCCATCTATTTAGCTAACATGCTATAACGGTTAAGTGTTCTCTCAGTTAACTTAACCCTAACATCTGTTTAATTCACATGTTCTAATGGTTAAGTATTGTCCCTTAATGTTTTAACTTAACCTTGTTCATTTGTCACACTATGATGGCTAAGTGTTCTAAGTTTACTTAACTCCACCTTCTAGTCTATTTAACATGTTAAATTGGCTAAGTATATTTTACTTAACCCCACCTTCTAGTCTAGTTAACATGTTATAATGGTTAAACCTTTTCTTAACCTCACCCACTTGTCTAGTCAACATGTTAAAACGGTTATTTAACCCCTATAAGTCTTGTCTTGTTAACAAGTTAAGTTGGTTAAGTGTTCCTATGGGATTAACCCTCCCATTCTAGCTTAACTGTTTCTTAGCTTTAAATTATTCATTTAAAGCACCAACCACTCACATTAGACAGATATTGTTGCGGTCACTGGAAGTGTCGGTCGATTTTGGGCAGATTTACACTGCAACTCAGTCTAACCTCAAGTCCTTTTGAGCTCAATGCTCTAACCACCCATATTAGATAGGTATTGTTACGGTTGCTGGATTTGCCAGGCGGTTCCGGGCAGTCTTATACCGTAACTCAATCTAACCTCGGGTTAGGCATATTCGTCTTTCCTAGATTTACATATTTATCCTTTTTGTCTATATGTAAATTGCTAACAACTCTTTTAAACAAATTTGGCCTATATCATATTTATTTGTCATGCCCACTAACATACCTATATCCTAGGCCCAAATCTTGATTTAACAACCTGTAGTTTTATGCCAATTTAGATCTAGTATTCCCATTTACAGTTCATGTCAAAACTAGATTTGATACTCTAGTTTACAATTTATGCCTAAAGCTTAGGTCACTAGCCAATACTAGATTACATCTTCTATAATTCACATCAAATTACTCCAATTTTGCATCTAATAGTCATGTTATAATACATGCCCTAAATTATGCCAAATAATATAGATTTCATGTTATGCCCAAATAACCCCGCATTCATAACGTATGTATATCATTATTTCACAAATTTTCTAAATACTCATGAAATGAAACTAAAAAGGGAATAGAGGGTAAACATGAGAATTGACATGAAAGAATAGGCATGCAAAAGCGACCAAATACAAGGATAATAGATCCAATGGTTTTGGTGTACATAATAGCGAATAGTAATAAACTAAGCAAGTCACACCCTAGGTATGAGATCCAACAAAATGCCAGTTCGATGTAACTATAGTGTTATGGGCATAAACAATTAACCACAATAGTCTTAGGTGATTAACCACAATAGTCATAGTTATGGTCATAGACAATAGTCTTATGTTCATAATCATAGGCAATAATCTCATAGTCATGAATCATGGTCGTAGGCAATAGTCTTATGTTCATAGTCATAGACATAGTTTTATGTTCACAGTCATAGTCTTAGGCCATTAACAATAGTTTTCCAACGTCATAGTCATAGGCACAGTCTCATCGGTAATTAATCACAATAGTTCTTAATTAGATCCAAAGGCATATACAAGCACAGATTCAAATGAGAGGATCAGGCATATTCTTATATCCATTTAATTACATGCCACAAATAGATCTAGACGTTCAAATCTAAAAAGTAACTGACTTACATTGATCGGTTTTAGAAAAGGATAATAAGATAACGTTGAGGTGATTTGCAATGATTCGCGCGACATTGCTCGAAGCCGTTGAATTAGCCTTTGCTTCCCTTCTTGAAGCTTTAACTTTATTTGAATCTCCAATATGCAATTCCTAGCCGTAGTCTTCAAGACTAGTCTTCGTGTTTTATTTTAATTTATTTATTTCAATTATTCCAGAGGCAGCATAAGGAGAGAATACAATGGTGTAAAGAGAATGGGGCTAGGGGGCTGTTTATATAGGATTAGGCGGACGAATCTATACTGAAAACGAGACCAGAAACATCAGAATGAACCCAGGCTCAAAACTGGGTTTTAGCACCAGGTCGACCGCCAGGTCGACCATAGGGTCGACCTGGTCCCTAGGAGGTCGACCATAGTGTCGACCCCTATGTCGACCTGGTCCTGGGCGGGAAAATTCCCGCCCAGCTTGCGTTGGGGTTCGAATTCGAATTTCGAATTCGAATTCAAGCTGTTTTTCTGTTCTGACAATCCTTGAAACTTTGGAGGGTCATATCTCCCTAATACGGACTCCGTTTCTCGAAAACTCAGACTCGTTTCCAAGAAGAATTTCGAGACGAACGCAATGGCACAACCCATTTCCCTTGATTCTTATTTTAAAATTTAATTATACTTTAATTTGCGAAACTTAATGTTACAGAATTACGGGGTGTTACATTCTCCCCCTCTTAAAAGGATTTCGTCCCCGAAATCTTCAAGTTAGGAAGAATGTATCCTACCATCCAATCACCCATCTACTCAACCATTCAATCACAGGAATTCATTGTCCTTAAAAAGATTTCTAATGCTTTCATGTTCATATGCATAGTGTGTGTATATGTCTTTATCTAATGCAAAATCAGGCGGTCTACTAATTCAATTGACCTCCTTAATGCGAATTATGTCAGTGTCATGCGTCCAATCATGTATGTAAGCATCCCTAGTTATGTAAATACTACATGTGTGCATAGCCTTTCATCCATATGCAATATCCATATGATAACATATCCAATTGAATCCGTTACGAAAATACATATATGCTAATACAATATGAAAGTGACTGAGTCATTCTAGCGCCTATGGTGTGTATATGCATCCACGAGCAACCATTTGCAACCATCAATCATAACATGTTTCAAATACATGTTTACATCCATTGGCTTCTACCTAAGGATCGATAATACGCCCTAGAGGATATACCTTAAAAGCTAGAAAGTATGCATAAAATTCCTAGAAAAGGAGATCAAGTATGTACCCTTAAGAAAAAGGGTATGATGCGTGTATCTAGTCTTCAGTCTTCTAAGTCACATCTTTTTGAGCTTCACTATTATGTACCTTATCTAATTAATCTTCACGATTACGAAGTTTCTTGACCTCCATTTCCAGAACTGTCATTGATCGGATAGCTAGCTTTTCATTGTCAACTGGATACATGCGGAAGTCTATCCTGCGTTTTAGGGGTAAACTCCTAACCTAATCAAAAACACCTGCGTACTCATGGACTACCCTAACGGAATGCAAAACATTAATAAATGCATTAATCGATTCTAGCTAGATAAGCCTAACTGATTCTTTACACGAATTCTCGAGGGTATTTCCAAAGCAAGTCAAAAGTCTAACTACCCTCCTTTCAGAATTACTAGCCAACCAACCCGTGCCTAGAATCAACTCATAGCCCATGGAACCAAAAACATAAGCGTTACGCTTAAACTTAACACTTAATATAATTATTCTCAAATCCTTACAAACCAAAGGTAAACGGGCTGTACCACCAATTGGATTTGAGACACTCATGGGATCTTCTACTATACAAGTACTAAGGTGCAGAGACTCAACTATGGAAGTAGATATGAACAAATGCGAGCGCTAAGATCAAAAGAGTACTAACTGGTTGATCAAAATGAAAAGCTAAACTTTTCCAACAGAGACTTTTACTATCTCTCTCTCTCGGGTATTCTGGTGGTGAAAGCATGTACCCGCCCTTCTGAAAATCCTGTCCCTCGTCCTTGCCAATGTAACACCCCGTGTATTCTATAACAATGAAATTCACAAATTAAAGTATAATTAATTTCAAATCAAATAATTAAGGGAAACGGGTTACGCCATTGCATTCGCCTCGAAATTTTGCTTGAGATAGAGTCCGAGTTTACGCAAAACGGATAACGTGCGAAGAAGATATCTTTAATTTAAATATCGCAGCAAAACATGAAAAAAAAAAGAATGGGAAACGAATAATGTTTAGCATTGTTCTAGGGTTTGTAAGCAAAAGACTTAGTAGCTCATTTGGTTGGAACACATGACTTGCATACAAGAGGTACAGAGTTCGATCCCCGCCAGCGCCCTATTTTTGTTTTAGGGGAATGGCTTAAAATAGCCTAGTGTGAACGCAGTTCAAAAAGTGGTTTAGTGTGAAAATGGGTAATTGGGAAGATAGAGAAAAAAATGAATATATATAATATATATATACATATACGCATATATATATATATATGTGACGTGTACGCATCATGTAGCGTACGTTGCGCATTTTTGGTTGTCAAGGATGGTTTTTTTTTTGGCCTTCTCCAATTTTTAATTATGACAAATTAAAGGTAAGAAAATATTTATTCATATATAAATAAATATTTATATATGGGTAATTAATACGGTAAAGGGGAAAATGTATCTATTAAATACGTATTTACGTTTGAATTGGTAAACATTTAATACGCTGAGTCGTTTCTGACTCATCGCTGAGTCAATGCTGAGTCATTTCTGACTCATGGCTGAGTCAATAGGATAACTCTATCCTGACTGAACGGTTATGGTCATTTCTAGGATTAATCAAACGGCCTAAATTAATCCTAAAATTCTATATATACAACTCAAACCTAACCTAAACTCACAAAAAAAAAAATAAGAATGAGGCCATCATGCTGCTGAGGAACGACTAGGAGTAGCCACCAATTTGAGAGAAGATTAGGAGGCAAATTCTAAAGCATAAAGCAACTTAAACAAATCAAATCAACGCCTACGTCAAAAGGAGTCGCATCTCCAAATTCCTGAATTGGAGAATTCGCCACACGATTGTAAGTAGAGTATTATTTTGGTATGAATAAATAACTGTGTTGGTTTGTACACTTGATTTGTGGTGATAAGTAATTCATATTTGTGCGTTACTATGATTCTTATCGATTTGGAATATTGTATAACGATTGGATATTCGCAAAGTATGTTATTCATTATAAAAACTACATGTTTGCGGTAGTTTTATGCAAGTATACGTTTGGATATTCGCAAAGTATGTTATTCATTATAAAAACTACATGTTTGCGGTAGTTTTATACAAATATACGTTTGGATATTCGCAAAGTTTGTAATTCATGTTGAAGCTACATGTATGTAGTTCTTTAATTGAAATTCATGCAAGTTTGTGGTTTTGCTACTATGCCATCATAATGTATATTTTTGTACAAAAATCATTTTGTGTGTAATTGGAACAAATTTGGGTTATTATAATTCATATGAAATTATGTTGAAAAATTTGGCATCATGATCTATGTATAAGACCATACTTTTGTATTAGAAACAAAAGTAAGCCTCTTTGCGAACTTACGAATATGACTAGGCTATGTTTGATATTTTGCATAATTGAAAAACATGTTAGGTCTATATTGTTAACAAGAATTATATGATGACACATGTGGTACATAGCTAGGTTAGATTTAAAATCCCATTTGCAAGTTTGCATGACTAAAGTAAAAATCATGATTTCATGTTTAGAAATATTTATGCCATAAGTATATGTGTGCCATGGTTATGTGAATAGATTTAAAATCATGATTAAGTTGGAATAATTCTAGTTGAACTATACTTTTGTATTAGTAACAAAAGTAAGCACACTTGTAAACATGTAGTAACCTTATGAACATGATTTGCTTATGTTTGACATTATGCCTAAAGAAAAATATAGGTTTATGTTGTAGTTAAGACTATGTGTCAATAATGATATCCAATTTAGATTATAACTTAACTACAAGTTTACATGCTTTGATTCATGTCACTTATGCTTTATGACCAAAGTATACGTTGCTACTATGCAAGTACACCAGTTTCTATTTTGTAGTTCCAACGTTATGTTGCAAGTTCATGCGTTCACATTCCCCTTTTTGTGTATGTAATCACGCTTTAAGCCTCCCCTTTTTCACGTGGCTAAGTTGGGCTTAAAAAGGCTAAGCCCAACATATATTATAATAAACGAACGTATTAAACGGGGGAAAAAGCGTTGGGCCAAATTAATTAATAAATGAAAATATAAAAGTAGATGGGCCCAAATTCAAGAATGGGTTGTGCCCATGATTGGTGTAAACCTTTACACCATTAGCTTAAATTGATTTTGAATAATGGGCCGCAAATATTTACATATAAAAAGAAGAAAGACAAAATATGTAAATGTAGAAAATACGATGTGTTTAACCCGAGGTTGGATTGAATTGTGATGTAAACCTGCCCGGAACCGCCCGGCTGTCCAGTAGTCACAACAATACCTATCCAATGTGGGTTGTTAAACATGGAGCCCAATAAGGACCCGAGGTTAGACTGAGTTGTGGCGTAAGACTGCCCGGACCCAACCGGCAACAGGCAGCCACAACAATACCTGTATAATGTGAGAGGTCAAGGCTTTAATAAGACAATTAAGGCTGAGTCAGGATTGATAGGATTAAGTAGATTATATTAATACTTAATCAAAATGGAACATGCTAAACTAAACAGACTGATTGGGGGTTAGGTTTATAAACACTTAACCAACTTAGCATGTTGGCTAGAAATAGAAAACCTAGTAGCGGGGGACCCTTTTCAGCAGTAACCCTACAAGGCGTATCATGATACCCTGAAACTAGGCAGGGTGGGGCACGATTACTGGGCTGATTGTAAGAGGTCAAATCGACGGCGGTGGTGCAGCAGTGTAGGTTCTAACGGGGTGCGGGCGTGCACACACTCCGGCGTAGAAAAATAAGGCACTGGGCACCAGTAGCATATCTGTGCATTCTAGGATTGTGTCGGGTCGCCACCATGGGACTTGATACTCCCCATGGTGGGACCAGCACAGGTAACTACAACATCGGGGGCCGTAAGACACATGTAACTATGCGAGTAGGAGCCGATCATTATAAAATGGATCACTTCACCCTGATTATGGGGTGCCAGTTGGGAACTAGTTTATATGGGTTCAGAGATTAAAATGAGGTACGATAGTATATTCGACCCTAGACAACTTAACTAAGTTTACAGTGCTTTCCCACTTCTTGTTTTTACTTATCATACCCAGTTCTTTATTCATAGGCTGAATAGTCCTAGACTTACTCAGGCTTTATGTCTGACTCTACTTTTCTTTCGTCTTCTTTTCTTCCGTTCCCCCCCCCCCCCCCCGGTCTACAGGGAGGGAATACTGCAGCTTGACCAGCCTTCATATCCAGCTTGAAGAGAAAGAATGTATTGCTTGGACCTTTTCGTTTGAACTATGGCTTTGGACAACAACTATGGGACTTTTGCAGTTTATTTATGTTTTCTTTATGCTTCTTTAAAATAATGTAATCAAGACAGTTATGAAGGTGTTATGTTTTTTTGAAAGGATGTAAGACAATCATGGTGATGTTGTTGTACCACGTATTTACTTTTATGAAATAAAAGTTGCTGCTTTTCTGCTGTTCACAAATATGTGTTCTTATATCTGTCTTGTATATCTGTGACTTATACTTATAAACCTCCACCAAAATTAGGGCATTCCCTTTGAGAGTGACTCTAACGGAGGTGGGGTGTTTCAGCCGTTGTCCTTAATTATATGCCCCATTATACCATGGAAAAGATACTTCCTCTAGTTTTAGGTTTTATAATTCCTTCTTTCTTCGTGATTCGAGTTTATATCCATGAATTTCTCATCCTTGCGTTGAGCTCCCTAGCCAAACTCCCTCATCCTCGTCTTTACCATCCCTGTGTAATCCTATTGACAAGTTTCTCAAAAGCTGCCTCCATCGCACGGAAAACCTTCAAAGCTTGAAAGAAGACTAGCTGCTGGTGAAACTACTATGGCTATAGATGGGAGTCGGGCAATACTTTGACCTTCAATAGGTATCGTAGTCTTATCAAGCCTACGGAACCGTGCCGCGATTAGGTTACCTCCCAGAAGCCAGAAGCCCCGAAGATTCAAGAAAGAAGGGGATTTCAAACAGAGGATCAGAAGATAGTGCGTATGGCTTTTGGGGAATATGCCTTTAAAACAAAACTTTTCTTTTGAAAAATGCTTCTTTAAAAACCGTTTTGAAAATAATTTTTTTTTTCAAATCTTTTATCTGATCTGGTAACCTTCAGCTCTGATACCACGTGTATCACCCCACATCCGTTAAGGTCACTCACAAAGGGAATGCCTTAACTTCGGTGGAGAGTTATAGGTAAAAGATACAGATAAATTACAAGACAGACAAAATTAAAACAGCGGAAAATAAAAATTTACTTTATTGATCAAATAGTTTGTACAACAGTTATTTTCCAATACCAAAATATCTGTCTTACAAAATAAAGAAGCATAAAATAACATTTATATTCCCCAATGTAGCGTGAGCCAGCCATAGCAATGGAAAAGAGAATCCAAGTAAAACTTTGACTAATCTTCAGCTTGGAAAGAAAACTGGGCTAAGTAGTAATATTCCCTCCATGCGAACCTGGGGGGAAACGGAAGACAAGAAAGCGAAAGAAGACAGAGTCAGACATAAAGTCTGGTAACTTCAGTAACTTTCAGCATGTGAACAGGTAAAAAGCAACATGGCATGAATTAACTGAATACAAGACACTACCATGATGATAGGGTTAACAAGATAACGCAAGCTATGCTAAGGCAAGATAAAACTTAATGTACTGATAAACTGGATCTATCGACAAGCTGAATATACTGATAAACTGAATATGCTTCCATACTTTCTCTACTTCGCGATTACCCTGTTATTCTGGTTTCTGTATCTCTGCACTACCTAACTAGTGTCCAGCTAGTAATCTGTATCAACTGATAAAACAATAACGTGATCCCAACCCCGAAATTGTGGTTGTTTTCAGGTGTACATCTATTATTTATTACCTAGATCTAATCTAGGGTTTTCTATTGAATGCTTCCTAGATCCATCCAGGGATTACGCTACCCAGGGCTACTAGGGTTTATGCTACCTATTGAACATTTCTCGGATTTTAGGATTTACGCGACCTAGGTCCAACTAGGGATTACGCTACCTATCGAACGGCGCCCCTAATTTAGGACACACTACCCAGAGTGGTATATGTTCCTAGACTTTCCCCACGTATGTGTCGTGGATCGTTATCGCTGTCTAGATGCACATGTCTTCTATATGTGCGACCCGAGTTTCGTGGCAGGGCAAATCAAGAAACACAGAATTCGGTCGGGAGCTTTCAGATATCTGCCGATGCAGATGCTAAAGTCTGCTTTTCCAGTGGCTATAGTCCCACTTCACCCCTCCTTCAACTATTGAAAGGCACACCTTGAAAAACGAGAACTATACGCAGGCCCTCTATGCCCCCACTATCTTATGGCCATCCTCACCCATAACTAGATAGCAAGTATATGGTCTTTTGGAGTTCTCCGCCTTTCCGCTGTACGTATCTCGACTGACTCAAGATGGTAGGTAGACGATGAGTTTCTATCACAGGGCTTCTGGTCTCGCTGAATCACGCTGGTCCATCCTAGTCTTTAGGTTGCCTTATATTGCAACCAAGGCATAACCTTGGTTCTTCTAACGCAGACCTTAACCTCTGTGAGCCCAGGCGGATCATCTGCAGCCTCACAGAGGGATACCAAGAATACCCTCACGTCCCCCTCGAAGCCGCGTGCTTCGTAACCCAGCTTATTGGAGCCTTCTTTAAGTTCAGATGGACGTTCGCTCCTTCTCGTGTTCTATTAAGGTTTACTACTTAGTTCCCTTAACTAAGGTTTACTGCTTAGTTTCCTGAACCGTCGTTTTCTTAACTAAGGTTTACAACTTAGTCCTTTTAACTAAGGTTTACTACTTAGTTCTCTTTCTCGTCAAGTTGGATTGGTTAAGTGTCATTAGTCAATTCAAGTTAACTTAACCCATTCATTTGTCATGTTCAACTGGTTAAGTGTTATCAGTAGTTCATGTTGACTTAACTATACCACAAATCAGTAGTTCATGTTGACTTAACCCCACCCCTTCATCTTGTATTGGTTAAGTGTTCCCTTTAACTTAACCCAGCCCATCTGTTTAGCTAACATGTTATAACGCTTAAGTGTTCTCTTAGTTAACTTAACCCGAACATCTGTTTAATTCACATGTTCTAATGGTTAAGTATTGTCCCTTAATTTTTTAACTTAACCTTGTTCATTTGTCACACTATGATGGCTAAGTGTTCTAAGTTTACTTAACTTCACCTTCTAGTCTAGTTAACATGTTAAATTGGCTAAGTGTATTTTACTTAACCCCACCTTCTAGTCTAGTTAACATGTTATAATGGTTAAACCTTTTCTTAACCTCACCCACTTGTCTAGTCAACATGTTATAACAATTATTTAACCCCTACAAGTCTTGTCTTGTTAACATGTTAAGTTGGTTAAGTGTTCCTATGGGCTTAACCCTCCCATTCTAGCTTAACTGTTTCTTAGCTTTAAATTATTCATTTAAAGCACCAACCACTCACATTAGACAGATATTGTTGCGGTCACTGGATGTGCCGGTCGGTTCCGGGCAGATTTACACCGCAACTCGGTCTAACCTCGGGTCCTTTTGGGCTCATTGCTCTAACCACCCACATTAGATAGGTATTGTTACGGTTGCTGGATTTGTCGGGCGGTTCCGGGCAGTCTTATACCGTAACTCAATCTAACCTCGGGTTAGGCATATTCGTCTTTCCTAGATTTACATATTTATCCTTTTTGTTTATATGTAAATTGCTAACAACTCTTTTAAACAAATTTGGCCTATATCATAATTATTTGTCATGCCCACTAACATACCTATATCCTAAGCCCAAATCTTGATTTACCAACCTGTAGTTTTATGCCAATTTAGATCTAGTATTCCCATTTACAATTCATGTCAAAACTAGATTTGATACTCTAGTTTACAATTTACGACTAAAGCTTAGGTTACTAGCCAATACTAGATTACATCTTCTATAATTCACGTCAAATTACCCCAATTTTACATCTAATAGTCATGTTATAATACATGCTCTAAATTATGCCAAATAATATAGATTTCATGTTATACCCACATAACCCCGCATTCATAATGTACGTATATCATGATTTCACAAGTTTTCTAAATACTCATGAAATGAAACTAAAAAGGGAATAGAGGATAAACATGAGAATTGACATGAAAGAATAGGCATGCAAAAGCGACCAAATACAAGGATAATAGATCCAATGGTTTTGGTGTACATAATAGCGAATAGTAATAAACTAAGCAAGTCACACCCTAGGTATGAGATCCAACAAAATGCCAGTTCGATGTAACTATAGTGTTATGGGCATAAACAATTAACCACAATAGTCTTAGGTGATTAACCACAATAGTCATAGTCATGGTCATAGACAATAGTCTTATGTTCATAATCATAGGCAATAATCTCATAGTCATGAATCATGGTCGTAGGCAATAGTCTTATGTTCATAGTCATAGGCATAGTCTTATGTTCACAGTCATAGTCTTAGGCCATTAACAATAGTTTTCCAACGTCATAGGCATAGGCACAGTCTCATCGGTAATTAATCACAATAGTTCTTAATTAGATCCAAAGGCATATACAAGCACAGATTCAAATGAGAGGATCAGGCATATTCTTATATCCATTTAATTACATGCCACAAATAGATCTAGACGTTCAAATCTAAAAAGTAACTGACTTACATTGATCGGTTTTAGAAAAGGATAATAAGATAACGTTAAGGTGATTTGCTATGATTCGCGCGACATTGCTCGAAGCCGTTGAATTAGCCTTTGCTTCCCTCCTTGAAACTTTAACTTTATTTGAATCTCCAATATGCAATTCCTAGCTGTAGTCTTCAAGAATAGTCTTCGTGTTTTATTTTAATTTATTTATTTCAATTATTCCAGAGGCAGCATAAGGAGAGAATAAAATGGTGTAAAGAGAATGGGGCTAGGGGGCTAATTATATAGGATTAGGCGGACGAATCTAGACTGAAAACGAGACCAGAAACATCAGAATGAACCCAGGCTCAAAACTGGGTTTCAGCACCAGGTCGACCCCCAGATCGACCATAGGGTCGACCTGGTCCTTGGGAGGTCGACCTGGTCCTGGGCGGGAAAATTCCCGCCCAGTCTGCGCTGGGGCTTGAATTCGAAATTCAATTTCGAATTCGAATTCGAGCTGTTTTTCTATTCTGAAAATCCTTGAAACTTCGGAGGGTCATATCTCCCTAATACGGACTCCGTTTCTCGAAGACTCGGACTCGTTTCCAAGCAGAATTTCGAGACGAACGCAATGGCGCAACCCATTTACCTTTATTCTTATTTTAAAATTTAATTATACTTTAATTTGCGAAACTTAATGTTACAGATTTACGGGGTGTTACAAAAGGTCATTTTCCAAACGGTCTCCAAATTGGACGAAACTAATTTTGTTAGGACTGTATCATCAAAACATAGCTATATTTCAATATACGTAATTTCTGGAGTAAATATGTGGCCTCAGTAAATTAAAATGCACATTGGAATTCAATATTAATTGTTATATTAATTTATATTTTAGTTTTAACGAAAATTGATCAAAACAGTCGAATTGGCATACGAATCATATTCTATTGTGTTCAAAATGGGGTATTTGTTTAGGAACGACAGTCGTTGGGTTTGATTTGGAGTTCGGAGTCATATCAAAATTATTTATGAATTAAATATTATTATTATATATACCTATATTCATGTTCTAACCCTAGCCCTTTCATTTGTCTCGTTACTGCCGCCACTCACCAGTTCAACGCGCAAAATCGCCCCATTTTAATTCGCAAATTCCTCTCAATCCATGGCTTAATTCACCAAATAACCTGAAGCAATATTAAAGAACTCAACTAGATCTAGGCAACCAACGGATGTGATCTGAAATCTCGAGTTGTGGTGGCCGATTTCCTCCTCCAAACAGCGGCGGTTTCGAACGGGTTTTAAGGCTATGAGGGGGCGCGAATTTCAAGATGTCCTCGGCGTGGGTGGAGGAAGCGACGTTGGTCGAGGTGGAAGACCTTGATGATAGGCCGATGGCCTGAGGTGAGGTGCAGCGTGGAGGAATTGATGATGACGTGGTTGGGTTTTTACAGATCGGGGGAAAGAGAAAGGTTACGGGAGAAAAAATGTAATTAAGGAATTTAATTGAAATTTTAATTATGTTATTAATATTATTTAGGTAATTAATATTCAAACGTTAATATCTTTTGCAAACTGAATTAGAATGGGACGAAATTGGATGCGTTGAATCATAATTTCGAACATTACAACACGGAACTGACTAGAATGAAAAACGGAAGTTGTTGCAGTTTTTGATAAAATTAAACGCTCATTTAATTTTATTAAAACAATCATCAAATAAAGAATGACGGAGTGGAAACCAAAAATGAGAACTCTCTCACTAAAATATTTGTACAGTTATTTATTTTATAACTGAATATACAAATTGCCATTATTGATTTTTATTTGTTTAATTATCACAAAAATGTTGTACGGTGCCTGTTAGCTCGCATTCACTATTGTTTGAAAACCATGGATGATTTAGTGGACTGTATTGTGTTGTGATTGTGATGTTAACATATTAAAAATAATGTTAATATTAATGTGGTAGTTTATTGTTTTAGTTCTCACATTCACTTTAAAATAAGTTTTAAATAACTGTTTTTAGTTCTCACACCAGTCTCAAGACTAACTTAGAGTTTATTGTTTGTCACATAAACTATGAATGCCCATATTTTCCACACGGGCAACTAGTAGTTTGGCTTTGCAGATTTATTCAGCGGGATCCTACATTATGGGTGGAGCTGTACTTTGGATTATTGTATGGTAGTCCACTGTGTTTGTTGATGTTTTCCGCTATACATTATATTCATGTATTTAAATTTCCATTTTTTTGTAATTTAATTGCTCTGATGTTGTTTTTCCATTGTGTATTTATTTTTCCGCACTCTAATGTTCTTATACTCTAATGTAAAGTTGATGTAACAGCAATGAAAAGTTCTCTTGTTCTGTATTCTGATGCATCATGTTCTCATAACAATCCGAGATTTCCTATCACTTGGGTCGGTCCGAAGTGCGGGGAATTTGGGTCGTTACATGGGGTCTGGTTCAGAGGGAAAACTATTGTCATTTCCAAGCTGGCTTTAAGAAGGAAGGCTTGGCTGCATTTGGTTAGCTGCTTTTGTTATCTATGAAGTGGGTATGATGTGCTCTGGACTGATTGCTCGCTTAAGGAGTTTCTTTGTGGTCTGGTTCCGTTGGGATGTTAAGTTATTGTTATGTCGTCTGTTTATTGGGTGGTCATTTGGTTGGTTATGTTTTTTGTAGCTGGTTTAGCCCAGTCTATTTGTAGTCTATATCTTTAGTTGTAGCCTTGTCTCTTTTATGGGTTGTTTCTGGATCTCAGGCTCGTTTACGTTTCTGCACGTCCTGTTTTTGCGAGCCATCAAAGAAAGGCTTTTTATCCACTTTTAGTTATGATAGTTTGTTTTTCTTTGAAAAATGTTGTTTAACAATAATTAAAGTGTCTTTCTGTTGGCACTAAAAGAAATTAGTATGTTAAATAGGATATTTCTTAATTTTAAAAAATGATGTATTTTATAATCATGGTTAAGAAAAGACTAAATTTCCATTGTATATTAATTAGGCACAAAATGCACTTTCATCTTTTATCAGTTATTGAAAAATGTTTTTTGGTCATTTTCTCTTCTTACTTCCCTTTTCTTAGATTCTAATCTAAAATCAATTATTTTTTATTTTAGTGATTCAGAATGTCTTATGCTCATTTTATTGACTTCTTATCAAAATAAATTTTTTAACCATATTTTATTTTATATATTCAAAAATGGTTTATTGACTTATTCTACTTATGGTGTTGATTTCTTAACATCTATTTAGACATCTTAATACTATTTTTGTCATGCATACTAATATTGCAAAATTATTAATTTTGAGCATGTTTCTACATGATAAAAAATTACTTTTATTCTTCATAAGTTTGAATTTTGTATTATTCAGTTCTTATTTTTTTTATCATAACTATGTATTAATTGCGGGTTAGATGTTTTCTCCTCCTTTCAACATAAATAATTTCAGGACTATCCATAGTAATTCGGTATTATTCAAAAGGTATGAAACTTATGCGTATTGTTTAGTGATTGGTACCTTATTCTAATTATATTATACTAATGCATTTTAAATATTAACGCTAAAACACCAATTCTTTCTTTCTATCTCTTAAGACGTGGGATTTTAAAAACGGTGCTTAAATGCATTATTAGTAATAGACATTAATTTACATCAATGCTTTTTATTTATGAATTGAGTGAATTACAATAAATGTAATGATAAGGATAATCATTTTGAATTAACAAAATGGAAAAAGTCAATTAAATACGATTTACTAAAGGAAGAATTAAACAAAACATTCTCCTTTTATAAAACCCTATTAGAATGACTAGATTATAATTTGTATAGTCTATTTCTTTTTTTTCTTTAGTTTCCAATTCATGCACATTATTGCACCATATTTGACTTTTCGTCTCCAATCCCTAAACCATATAAATACTTAACTCCATCTATGGATGAAAACTAATCTTAATCTTAAATTTCTCAAACTTCAAACTAAACAAAATATCATAGGTATTAATTTCATTCCTTGAATTCAAGATTCTAACAACATTTTCTAAGGAACTTTTGTATCTTCTATTTTGATTGAATATCACATTAAAATATGAGGTTTTAGATAGAAACAGTAATTAGTTTATACTGAAAATGACTATAGGTTTAGATATTCTCCATTTGACAATTCCTTTTTCATATCATTTATTAATAGAATAATATGGCAAAAGATTTTGATTTGGTAATATAGATAAATTTATTAGAAAATTCGGAATAAAAGGAATCGGTTTTTTCCAAGAAAATAGGAAAGGGCATGTATTTTGTTCTTATTCTTTTCTAAACAAGATAACCTTTTAGCGTATGATTAACCAAGTAACAAAAATAGGATTATGATTTGAGAAAATTAAGCATAATCCTGAGACAAAATTAATTTCGTTTGAGATGTCTCCAAATTAAATTCAATCAAAACCAATTTTTGGACATAGATGCAATTGATAAATTAGTTAATAACTACAAAATCAGTGACAATTAATGAAGTAATTAATGTCAAATAAGTTACTCCTCCATTTATTTGGATTTAACTTCATCTTTTACAAAGAACATATGTGTTCAAATCTTACTTTTAAACTCAAATCATAATATATAATTGTAAAATGAAAAGAGGAACTTCCTCTTCTTCTTCTAATGACTCGTTGTATTTTCATTTATATTGTCAATATTTCCAAAACTTTTGCATGTTTTCTTGGTCCACTTATTAACTATTTTAAACTAAATCATTATGGCTAATTTTGTTCATACATCATAAATTACTTTTCAAACATCATTGTTTTTTCAATAAAATTTTGGATCAAGATGCTATTATATTTGTAGTCCTTATTTTTAGGTTTCTACTTTAGCAATTGTAAATTCAAAATTACTACACTCGATCTATTTTCACTATTAAGTCTTTCTTGAAGTTTTTACAATTTAAAATAATAGTTAGAATTCCAAAGTCAAAGATAAATTCTAACATTAGAATTTATGTTCATTAATAATTAGAATTCACGTCTACATAGCACTAGACTTAATTCGAATTGTAAAATTATTATTTAAATAAGAGGTTTAATTGAGAATATGTTTTCACTGTCAAGTTGGAAAATTGAGAATATTTTTTAACTAGTTATTCGGTTTGATTGATTATAGAGAGAGAGAGAGAGAGAGAGAGAGAGAGAGAGAGAGAGAGAGAGAGAGAGAAGGATACCAGGAAGGAAGAAGAGAGATGAATATGGTGTCTTAATTTAATCTAAAATGGTGTAATGTTGCGATATAAATGGTGTATAGCAAGTAAAATACAGTATACATGATTTTAACAATTATTTTCGTGTTTGTCAAGTAATTTATAGAGCATGAGTAGTGTCCTTATTCTAAATTCTTATCCAACGAACTTAGTATCATTATTGATATTTTCACATAAGCTTTCAAATATAGACATTATGAATTGAATAATTATATTTCAAATGGAAAGCGACATTCATTTATCCAAACAAATTTGTTAATCATAAATACGAAACTTATAACTTATCAGAAGAATTATTTGCTTTAGTAAAAATCAATAATTTTAGATTCGAATTGGATAGTAACATGACAACATTCACATAACGAATAAACACTTTCTAAAAATAATAACCAATTCAAATAATATCTTACTTACCTCACAAAATTTATTTAACATGCTATTCTTAATAATAATTTATCCACTAAATAAATACATAAATTCCAGATTCAACATCCTAACTATATTAAATCTTAACTAGACATTAACATTACTCAAATAATCTTATATATTATGCATATTACGTACTTTTTGATTTACACTTTCATATATGATTGTGATGAATTTTATTAATTTTGAATATTGATAACTATCTTGATCCAATAATTCTTTTGTTATTTACTTGATACTAATAAAGACAAGAAGTAGTAAACAAAAAATGAGAAAAGGATCCAATTTAAATATTTCGCAAGTTTCAATGCATATTTCTCATTTAAATAGTTTTTTGTATTTTAAAGTTCCATTGTATTAACAATCTTTCCACTGTAGTTTCATCTTAGTGAATAACAACATTTGTTTCCTTAGTAACTGAAATTGTGGGGTGTGAAATATTGTTGTTGTGATTTGTGATATTAAATCACATGTATTTTGAAGACGATGTGTTTTGATGAGTGCTTTATAACGGAGAAGGTGGTGTGTGAATCGGAGTTCGGAGGAAGAGGCAGGTTTCCTGTTTTTTAACCGATTATTTTGAGGATATATAGGAAGAGGTAGGTTTTCTGTTTTTGACCGGTTATTTTAGGAATATTGAGGAAGAGATAGGTTTCCTGTTTTTGACCAGTTATTTTAGGAATATATTTCTAATATATATTCTGAGGGCAAATTGGATATTTTTCCCACGCGTTCTATTCTCTAATATAAAGAGCTTTCAGTATTGGATTAGGGTATGGCCGTATTGAGTTGAAAGATTGAGCTGTGTGCCACCAGGACTTGTGCCCTGGAGATGAAGATTAAGGATTAGAGCTACTAGAAGTTATTCCTATTTGTGCCTCTAGATTGTCCAAGGGTTTCTCGTCGTTCTTCATTGTTCTCCTTCTCCAACAAAAGTTGTAGTCGTCTAGATACTTTTTCTCTTTCTCAATAAGATTATTGGTTCAACTGTACTTTATTTACTTTTGGTTTTTGATCCATTGAGTGTAAACAAAAGTTGTTTTTGTGAATCAATAAAGAGGGTAGTTAGATGAAATATCTTGTGTTTGTGCATGTAATTTCACATCTGCATTATTTTCCACTAAAGTCACCTTTAAGTAATTGGGTGAATAAGATCCTGGTCGCTTCCGCAAAATGCACAATTTTCCTAACAGTTGGCATCAGAGCTAGATCACCCCAAAGCTTAGAGTGATTTTGGATTGGAATATTTGATTTTTGCTATGTCGGATATGATGGCGTTTCCGAAGACGGGTATTTTTAATGGAAAAATTGGGGGATTTGGAAGCCTAAGATAAATGATGTGTTTTACCTCAATGATCTTCATGATCCGATTGATGGAGATGGGAAGAAACCATCGGATATTGATAAAGGAAGATGGAAGAAGACGAAGAAGGCAATTGGTTTGATTTGCCTATACCTCGGTGATTCGGTTCATGTTTTCAACTTGAGTCTTCACGTTGATAGTGCTCGAGGCATCGATGGAGTTTAAGTAAGGAGCTTTAATCAAGTGGTAGACATGTGCCGATTTGGAAAATCCACAAGATGGAGATTCTTGTGGTATTACAAACGCTTTTAGATCGTTAGTTAATGTATGGTGCAGCTCGTGGTGGAAGATGCATCTTTTGCAAACGGTGGGTATTGTTTATAATTGAGAAGGTGTGGTCGTAGCCCGTTCAAATCGACTGGGTGTGATTGTAGCCTAGAAATCAATTGAGTTTCACTGTACTACGGAAACAGGCGGGGTGTATCTCATGGCTAGAAATCCAGAGTTGTATTAATTGTATCTTAACTTTCTCATTCTTTAATTTCTTTCTATTAATGACCCGGTGTTTTCGATATTCGGATAGTCGACATGGTGTTTATGTCGATTTTCTGGGTCTGAAAATCCCGCGGTCGTTACAATCTCGTGGCCTAGAAATCCAGGGTTGTATTAATTGAGAGTAGATGGTCATTGAAAGAGCTAGGTTGACTTGTTTGGTGACTGTTGGAGTGTCGATGTGATTTCATTTTAAGGTGGAGTAATTTGTGATTAGTGACATCACATGTCCATGGTAGTCGGATTACTTGTTTATTGATGTGATTTCATACTAAGGTGGAGTGTTGTGATTTGTGATATTAAATCACACGTATTTTGAAGACGATGTGTTTTGATGAGTGTTTTATAACAGAGAAGATGGTGTGTGAATCGAAGTTCGGAGGAAGAGGCAGGTTTCCTGTTTTTGACCGGTTATTTTAGGAATATTGAGAAAGAGGCAGATTTCCTATTTTTGACCGATTATTTTATGAATATTGAAAAAAAGGCAGTTTTCTTGTTTTTGACCGGTTATTTTAGAAATATATTTCTAAAATATATTCTAAGGGGCAAATTGAATATTTTTCCTAGACCTTCTATTCTTCTATATGAAGAGCTTTCATGGATTATGGTATGGTCGAATTGAGCTGAAAGATTGAAAGGTTGTGTCTCTAGGGCTTATGCCCTACATAGTAAGATTAGGTATTAGGGCTGAGAGAAGCTACTCCTATTTGTGCCTCCAGATTGTCCAAGGGTTCTTGATTGTTCTCCTACTCCAACAAAAGTTGTAATCATCTAGATATTTTTTCTCAATTAGGTTATTGATTCAATTGTAGCGTTTACTTTTTGTTTTTGATTCATTGAGTGTAAACAAAAGTTGTTTTTGTGAATCAATAAAGATGGTGGTTAGATTGAATATCTTGTGTTTGTGCACGTAATTTCATATCTGTGTTGTTTTCCGATAAAATCATCTTTAAGTAATTGGACGAATAAAATCCCGATCACTTCCGCAAAAGACGCAATTTTCCTAACAATTGTTTGGAAGAGTAAACAAAACGATTATGTGTTATGGTTGGACACTCCTAATATTTTAAGTCTTGTTGCAGTGTATTTTATAACTCAAAATTTCCGATTGTTGGTATTATTCATTTTACGCCTACTGATCATACATAAACTAATTTATAATTTCTCTTGTTGTCGTGCAATGATAGCATATGCGTGGTGCAATTCTTTTTTATGATTTTATATGTGCACAGAGTTATTTGTAGGTGCATTACATAAATTTTTTTGTGTTCTTTTCTATGTGGCATTTATGTAGCTCTACAGACGCATACAATGACACAAAAACGTGTTTTTGAATAAATAATTTTAATTACACAAATAGGAAGATTATTTAAATATAAAATATATCTAACATATAATGATCTTACTTAAGCAAATCATAAAAGAATACTCAACTAGATTTGTAACTAATATTGCAGTCCGTATGCGTATGGGTTCGCACTCGTATTAACATAAAAGTACAACGAAACGAAAAAATAGAAAGAACTGCCATGGCAAACATTTGCCATACAAATATTAGTATGACATATAGTTGGCATATGATTAATGGCAAACATAAATCTGTGCCGACAGATCCTACCAATGCCAGCCCGGGCATGGCCCGTAAAGGCTATCGCCTAGGGCCTCGAACTTTTTTAGACCCATTTGCAGCAATTTATAACATAAAACTTCAGAATTATAGGCAGCAACTTATATAACATAAGACTTCTTGACTTCTTCTGGAACGATTCTTTTGTACTTTTTGCTACACAATGTCAAATTGGTACATGATCATATCATAATGGCTGTTAATGTTATTATTTTGAAATGAGATTTTATAAACAAATGGGGCATTATTCTGTTAAACTGTAACAATTTATCATTGACATTACTAACCATTGATTATCACATCTCTAAGCATCGATAACTACTACTTTGCTTGCTAGCTGTTACAATATAAATTGGTAAGATAGGCGGTTTCAAATATTATTTTTCATAATGAACTGAAACCATGTAATTTTATTTTTTGAAACCATATCCTATCCAGAGCTAATCCTTTACCCCTTCGTTCGTTTGCGATGCTCGATCTATTATAAAAAAAAAAATTATATCTTTGTTTTTCATAACTTTAAAAATAGTAATGAACTTGATTTACATATATGAAACCATATCTTTGTTTTCTTCGTTTTCATATTTTAAATTCAAAAAGCTTATACTTTACAAAGTTCATATTTCAAACTTATAACTTTAAAAAACGAATCAAAATTCGAAAATAAAACATGAAAAGACAAGCTTTCAGATACTACAAAACCAAATTTATCATTTCATTGAAAAAAAAAAAAGAGTAGAAATCACATTTAATTTGTTTTTACTAAGACAATTCTTTCCTCTTCTGCAATATTATATTCAAAAACGACTTCTTTTAATCATTTCACAAATTATAAGCAGATGCATATCATGTGATATGATAAACTCATTTTCAAAAGTTTTTCATTTTGCATTCCAATCAAAGAACACAATCAATAAGACTTCTAGACTGCAGGATAAAATATCTCAGGGCTTCCAGCCTCCCAACAATAGGCAGCAGGCATCACACGAGGGTTTTCAGACTTCCCAGCGATAATCAACTCTAAAATTTGACCTCCAATATAATGTCGCCTCAGGACTCTCTATAACTCAGGACCACCCCTGGATCCTGCGCATCTCATGTTATACAATACAAATATAATAGAACTAGAACAATGACAATATAATTAAGCTAACCAATTACAACAACGACACGGGTGAATGTTTACCATACAAATAATGGTCTGCATAAAACTTCACTAACATATCATATACTTCTAATATCATGTTATATCATACCTTGCCAACAATATAGTTGGACCATAACAATAGCAACATAACTAAGCTAAACAGTTGCACTCATTAAATAAATCAATCACATTCAACTCTAAGTAGGTAAATATTTGTCATACAAGTAACCATCAGCACAAAACTTTACTGATGGACTATACTTTACATGTCATACGATATCCATGGTATAGTTTAACTTAATAACTACAACATGACTAAACACCAATAACAAAAAAAAAAAAAAAAAAAAAAAAAAAAAATAATTCAATATAATGCTATAACAAACATTAAACAACCATAAGTAACTACAAAGAAAAATAACTAACCACGAACTCATTTTACCAGCGCAAAATAGAAGAATAAGATATGCAAATCTAAAATACTTTTTCAATCAACAGCTTCAGATGTCGAAGCCAAAATCTTGGAAACAAGAAAACTATATGCAATAGAGATGAAAGCACAAAATCGGACTGATATAAGCAAAGAAATAAAAAAGATGAAACTCAAAGCGCGATGGCGTTGTTTCTGGAAGAAGATGGGGTGAACATGGGAACAAGATTACATAAAGAATTTTGAAAAAATAAAAGAGGAACGTAAAACTGTAAAAATGGGAAGGGATGTAATTTATAAAATAATAAAAAATAAGGATGTGGTATCAATTTATTTTATTACTATAAATGAAAGAATAAACTAAGCAAAATTTAATGCAACATGAGAATTTTGTTCTTATCTTCTATTTCTAACAATTTTGTTAATCAAGTGGAGGATCATGAGTTCCACATTTGCAATATCATTACTCCACTATCTAATAATTATTTTCTTAATTAATAGATTACCAAAACAACCTATGAGTTCACCTATTTCAATATTAAACTATTAAATGTTTTAAAATTAATTATTTCGTTTATGAAAAATATATTTTTGCATATTGAACTCTATATAGCTAATTTTGGAAAAAAAAAAAATGAAAAGAAAAGGACTCCTTGTTTTTCAAGGTGTTTTTCTAGCACAAAAAACTAAAGTATGTATCAAGATTATTTTTCAATGAAAGAAATTAATAATATAAGATGCTTTATCCAGTAAAATATCATATTATTACAATATTTTCTTAATTGTAAACTTTTAACACTAATATTGCTCATATTATAATGTTTTGTTCTTCGTCAACCAAAAATATTATTTTCAATCATCGTAACTATCATTTACAAACTATAACTAAATATTAAAAAGAAACAAAATGATAACTACAAACTGAAAATATCACTTTTCATCATTACATGGTTATCGTGTTAGTATATAATAGCTTTAGCATTATCCACAGTTGAATTATTAACATAATTATTATTGGAAGCGGAGCATGGTTAATGTAAATAGCAGGCTAAATGACACCATGACACGATAATAATAACGAACTTGGCTTTTCTTTATTCCTGATCAACCGATACACAACACATTTTCTAGAGACCTATATAACATGATAAATTTGAAACTGGCATATTTAGGATCTAACAAAAATAAACAGGGAAGAGGATTCTAATATTTACCAGCAAATTCACTATACACTCAATAATGACAAGTACAGATTCTCTTCCATCATAACCACATTAAAGATGGACAGCGAAAATGATGCTTGCAAGCTTGTGTTAAACAAAATGTAAAGAGGAAGAAGAGCAAGGAGCGCTAGCTTACCAGAAGGCCAGGAAGAAGCATTGATCTCAGAAAAATATAGTATTCTAATCTTGAAGAGCTTTGACACGAGAGGTTAGCTCTCTGACTTGATTTCGAAGGCGGTCTGGGTTACAGAAGAAATCAACAAACACCTGTCTCTCTCTTCCCACCTCCCTAGGGTGATGTTTGACAATCTAAAAAACAGAAAATGATCATCCATGAGTTTCGGCATATGAGTTGAAGTTGAGACATGCAGAATCGAGATTGTACTTGAAAAAAGAAGTAGACTAATTCATCTTAGCTTTTGAAAGAGGATGTATATTACCTCAGCCTTTTGTCGGTGTGCTTCTGTTACTTCTTCAACTGAAGCAGATAGTTGTGAGTTCACTTTTTCCATTTCGTCGAGTGCTCGCATTAGATTCTGAATTGTATCAAACACATTAGTCAGTTTGAAATTCCAAAATACCTCATCCATCTACGATATCTCATTACCGGTTTGCAACCTTCACTGCCCGACTACCCATCAACGGAATTTTACTATCAATTTACCACCGATACCACCAATAAAACAACTGAAATAAAAATGTTGTGGCTACCAAAACTTTTGCAGTTACAACACACATCCATCCACTCATTTCTTTATTAACTACAACGTAAATAACTCTAGCTATTAAATGCACGTACGTGTGGTTTATATTAGTATATTATATGCCAACATGTTAGTCAGCTAGATCTATATAACATATAATAGACTGAAGGGTAATTGACTCAAGTAGAATACACGAATAAGGTTTAATATGATTCAAAATTAACTGCAAAAAAGGAATTTTAAGTTGGAATGGTGATAAATCAAGACCTGAAACTACTTGACATAAACTTTCAATAAGCCTGAAAGAAAAACGCTAGCATGCTCATAAATGAATGAAGACACATCATAAAACTAATGCATTGGCAAGCAGACTCAATCGAATGACGTGCTTTTGGATTATTGCAGCCGCACATATTTATAGTTATCCCTATGTTATTGATATGGTTTATACAGCGCTGTTTTTTACATTTCCTGGTAATATAGATTCAACTTTCTTCCTGTGAGCAAAAGGTATAAGAAAATTTTAAGAAATAGGCTTAGAACGCATCATGGTGAAGAGATGTTAATTGTAGTTTTCCATCCTATAGTATTATAATCATTAGGTATGTTATCATCTCAGTCACATATATAAATTTAAAGAAATAAACTACGGAGTGAACATTAGTACATTGCAGTCAATCAAATTTTCAGGGAGCAAAATAACAGAAAGGTGACAGATAAAAGCATCCATGTATCTCTATCACTTACCCTAGGTGTAAGTTCAGCTGTTTTTGAAGATGAAAATAAAAGCTGCTCCAAACTTCGAATAAGAGTGCATCTGTCAAGTCAGAAAGATTCAAGGTCGCATGTAATAGGTTAACGTTAAAATATGAAGGGAAAATAATTTAACAATCTATTATAAAAAACTATCAGAAATAAATTCCTACAATTGACAAAATATATCCCGTGATATCTATTTCTGGCTCATCTATGTATAAAATATGCATGCTTATTCCCAAGCGTACAGTGTAATCTCACCACAATATTCAATCGACAACCATTTATTTATTGCTTTGCTTCATTTTTATTTTATAGGTAAGTAGTCATGAACACCGTTAAATACTGCATTTTATCATGTAATCTCATATAACCATTATATTATCTCAACCAATGTCTGTGGAAAAAATATATATTAAAAAGAAAATTCCTTTCCGTGTAACCAATATTATTGCATCACAATTTTTTTTATGTAATCTTTTTATTTATTTATTTTCCATTTACAACACTCCTAATTTCTAATTAACATACACCCGTAACTAACCAAATATACGCCTAAAAATATATTACACACAAAGAAATAATGTGGATTGTCCAGATAAGTGGTAAAAAAAAACTACTGTTTTCATGATCACATTGGGTGGCAACAGGGTTTGGTTTAAGTCCCCTTTTATTTGCAAAAGTAATGGACCAAATTATAAGTCATGCACATTGTTTTAAAAAACCCGCCTCGATAATCGCCTCAAGGCCCGTCTCGAGGAAATAAGAGATAAAATGCATTGAGGCTTATTTCAAAAGGCTTTTTACCACTAAAGCTTACGCCTTAACAACTTGAGCATACAAAGCGCATAAAGCGTACGTCTCGCACGCCTCAAACAACTGAGGCATATGACTTAAAAACTTTTTTATCTTTAATTGCAAATATTTACACAGATAAAAGTCATATTAAATTTTAATTATTTAATGGGAATATAAAAAGACAAAATTTAAGAAGAAAAAATTTAGCTTTTTTATTTTTCAATTTCAATATCGACATGATCAAGTAAGTTTGTTTATGAAATAATGATCATGAGCAATGTAATAAATTTTCTCATTGTTATTTAAAGAATGTTTTCCAATAAACTTTGTTTAATCTCAAAATAAATTTTGCAAATCAATTTGAATTGATAGAACGTATCAAAATTGGAGTTTGATGTGATCTTCAAATAGTTTTAAGAAATCATAATTTGAATCATATGAGTTTCAATTAGTTATTTTTAATCTATAATAAAAATATATACTTGGTAAAAGTCGGATTTTAAATTATTTGTTTTTCATTTTTTGCATCGGTTAATTTAAAGTGTCAGAATTTCTTTATTTGTTTTGCGTTTTATTTTTACTCGAAAAGCTTACGCCACAACGTTTCGAGGCTTACGCCTCGCCTCGTAGACCTGCAAACGCCTCATGTACGTCTTTCACGTTTTAAAACTTATTGCTCATGCATAATGTTGTATGTCATTCCCTGAGAAAATTGTATTGATTCATGAGACTATAAACAGAGTGACAATAAGGGTAGAGTTATGGGCAAAGAAATTTATATCATATATTAAATTTGTGATACCATTCAAATATATACTTGAGACAGTAGTAAAAGAGCTAAAAACTATGGTAATCATGTTCTAGATCTTATTGCTTCAATCAAAAAATTGGGATAAATTCCTCAAAAAGAAAATTGACTGAGGTACAGAAAAAAGAGTAGATAAATAACAGCAACCCATTAAGTGAAAAGATGTTATCATACATAAGGGGTTAGTTTGAATTGAAAACAAGTTTTATATTTTGCATTTTCAATATATAATTCAAATGACATTGAAGTGAAGGATAAGTTGGAAAATCACAGTCATTACAAAGGGGAAAGAAGGAAGAGGATAGTTTCTGATAAGGGATTTTTCACATGCTCGGCACTTTTAAAAAAATTAGTTTTAAGGACAAATTACAGGAAAAAAGATGAATCAATTTATCATTTTTAGTTATACAAGAATTATGATAAATTCAATTTATCAATTATCATTTTATTATTCCCGTATAACTGAAAATGATGAATCGATTTATCTTTTCCCTGTACATTGTCCTTGAAACTAATTTTTCAAAAGTGCATCCTTAAAAACTTGTTATGTTGAAATGATAAGCCCTCGAACCTAATTTGCATGTTTTTTCTGATATATATCAAACAGTGGAAATCAAGGAAAAGTCAACTTTAATTTTATATGTTAAACCATTTTCTTAATTGCCTGTTTTCCACAGTCCTCTCCTGTGCATTTCGAAATACATATTTAAAACGCAAAATACAAAAATCATTTTCAGACCAAACAGACCCTAAATTGTTAACTAACCACATGCTTACATGTCATTAACACATCTTTTTCGTTCTTCAGACAAAGAGGTTTCAAGTTCTGACTGAAGAAAAACCAAATCAGATTGTAATCCTGTTATCTGCTGTACTAAGCCATGTGCTGAAACATATGTTGGTAATGCACCTTGAACATTAAAAAAAAAAAGGGTCAGTTTACACATACTCATGTCGAATAAATAAATGAATTAATAAACTTAATTTGGTGTTTTACTTGAATGAATGCTTAACAAATCGCGAACACTATGAAGGAAAGTGTCGCGGTCATCAACTGCCCCTTGTTCTTGAACTTCAGAAGAAGCTTGAATGAGTGAAAGACAGTGACCCTAGTTATGACATGTTCAAACACATTTTCAGATAAACTGAGAAATGACAAGCGCAAGCATAATAAGGTGATATGATAAATATGAGAACAATGTTTCAATTATGGGAAATGATCCTCGCACTCAAATTTCTTACTCAAATTAATAGGTATAGGGACAAAGCCATCAAGAGATCAAAAGCCAAGATTTAATCAGGGGATCACAGTCAGTTTACAAATTACAAGCGGATAACAAGGAAAATTCAGTTTACAAAGAGAAAATTAAGTAAAGGATTCAGGAGATCAAAGTCAAGATTTAATCTTAACATTTGGATTTAATTTGAGTGAGACGTTGAGTAGAAAGGTTGACTAATAAAGTCGTATCTCTTTATCAATAAAGAATTGTTAAAGGTAAAAACAATTTTATCAAGGCGAATGAAGTTAAGGGGAAATTTTAATTAAGTTAAGGGAGGAACTTTTAACTTATTGCAATTTTTTTAATACCAATTATTATCAGTTTTTCCAATACTATGGTACTACCATTCATTATATTTGGATCATTCTCCAGTACTTCCCATTTCTATTATTTTTAATCCAAACACATACAATTTATTATTACTTTTCTTTGAACAACTAATTTATTTTAATAAAATTGATAGTTGCATTACTCATTTTGAAACTTGGTCAAAAGATAAGATTCTAAACATCCTCTTAACACATAATTGGAATCTTCGGTAGAAGGAAAGAAATCAATATCCATATCATCTTATTTTGATAGAGACTGATAAAATGGAGATTAGGATGGTTATCATCCATGATCTTATAATAAGAGAATTAGGGTTCAGATGTGAAGAGAAAGAGGATTTGGGAATGAAAAGAAAGGAAGAGATAGTTGATTATAACAAGTGCATTTTAGTTTGATAAAGGGAGAATCAATGATTCTATTCTCCCTTAAACGAACATTTTTAATTTGGAAACTGTTCTTTTTTTTCCTTCTAAAATTCACTTTATCTAAGTCTATTTTTCCTTTAACAATTCCCTGATTATATACATGATGATAAACAGATTTCTTTAGAATTATCTGTTGCCATGCATTTATGGAAAGTATTTGTGATACATATGACGAAGTTGTGTCTGCACCTAAGGCATTCAAATGACATGTATGAAATTTGCAATGTACAAATGTTGGTAAACTCTATGATAAGAATTGTTCATGGTCAAAGTTTTATGTGGCTAAGTATAAAACTTTGTCTCTAAATGATTTGTTATGGGAGAAAGTTTTGGCTGAATTTCAAACGATAATAGTGTAAACTATCAACAAGACATCCATGACGCTAAATTATGGATAATACATAGCATAATGATATTATATTACATGTCCAAGTCTCTGATGTTGAGCCCAAAGTTATTATGGCATGCGGCGCAAAAATGCGCAAAGCCTCGCTAGAGCCTTGGCGTATGGCACGGCAAATGGCGCATGTCTTTTTAATTTACTGCTTAAGTATAAAAAATTATAAATTTAATATAATATATATATAACAACTAACTTGAAAAGTTCAATATAATTTACTAACTTAAGTAATAAAAAAAATTCTACATTTCGCAGAAAAAAAAAATTGTCAATTGTAATATTATATGCATAGAATTTCAACCAAAATAATGCTGATAAACTAGAAATCTGAATTTGATTCAACAACCATACATTCTAAATCAATATATGCATGATCAGGTTCGTAAGATACAACATCTTCCTCATTTGTCTCAGATTGACTGATAATTTACTTGGAGCAACTGTAATAGGTATAGATGGTTCAAAGTTCATTAGATATTTAAAAAATAAAGCTTTTTAGATTATTTGCTTGGTGTGGTGGTAATTAGAACTTCAAAATTGTTCAAGATTAATTTAGGGAATGCAACGAGTTTATTTGTAGTTGTATGGTGCAAGGGTGACAGTTAAACTCATTGGGTCGGATCAAGATCCGACTCGGTGAGTCGATTCTAGCTTGCTTGAATTTTGTTGATCTAACTTGTATATTTTAAAAACTTGACATGGCCCAAGGTTCGATTCAGATCGAACTGGTTTAGATCTAATTGGATAATAAATTAATAACACAAAAATGTGTGTGTTTTCTCATTTTTTTGTCTTATCTTGTGGATCAGATAAGTTTTTCAAGTGATTTTTCATTAACTATACTTAACTCGGGACCTATTGTTTCAAATTGAGTTCGAATCGCTTTGGTTTGAAATTGTGGATCTTGATTCTAATTGGTCATCGTAGTTTGATGCGGTAATAATATAAACAAATAGCTTAAAATTTGTTGAAGATTAGTTCGAAATGTAATTGCATCATTATGTTAAAAATATATAATACATTCAACCATTGTTGGAGATTATTTTGGATTGTGAAAAATGAAAAATAAATAAAATATAATAACAAAAAGACATGCAATTTTTGCGCTGTGGGCCATTTAAGTCATTCACCATGCCTTACCACGCATGTCGTTCATCGCGCCTTGCGCCATGGCATGCGCTGTAGAGTGTCTTTCATAACTATGGTTAAGTCTGTTTCTTGCCTTGTCAAAGGAAATGGAATAAGCCATGTGTGCCTTGTAAATTATGGAATAGTCTGTGAAACGAGATATTATACAATGCAAGAATCCGGAACTATATATTCTACAAACACCGATGCAGTACATAGAAATTATTTTTCAAACTCTTTTATATAATTTTTTACTTCAGTAACTCCACAATTATGTAGCTATGGGCCGTCTAGTGTTACTGAAGATATGGTTATATTTTTATACTAAAATGGCATTTCTCGCAATCTTTTTTAGATGTTTGGCAGAAAGGGTGGGGGGCAGTAAAATAGCGTTTGGTTTGAAGATAAATTTTATGTTTTCCATTTTCAACATGTACTTCATAATGTAGCATGAAAGAATTGGACGAAAAACGATCAGTTTGGAAATGATTTTGACATAAAATTTAAAAGGGCTTATTCTTGTTCTTCGCTTTCTAGGAATTATCAAAAGCTATCTTCTTCTTCCCTCCGTTGGAATGGCTATGATTTTCCAACCCCTTCTCTCCCATGCAATCTGACATAGATACTGAAATTCAAACCATAAAACTCGTTTTCAATTCAACCGGGACCCTAATATTTTACTCTGTTTTTGACAGGAATCCTGTTTAATGTTTTGCTGTGCTAAAAATGTAGCATGCAGTACAAACTCCAAAATCAAGAGATTTATTTTAGCTATATATTGTGCTATCTCATTGTATATAATTCTCACCCTTAGCCAATTAGTTTTCCCTTTAATTAATTATGAGAATACCTATAAACTGTATTAGCACAAAAATATAATACAACCGTGGCCATCAAATTTTTTTGATCAAATAAACATGCCAAGTGCATTTTTGCATGAGTAAAGAAACAGCATGTTCATGAAAATACATACCACGCGACCATTTACTGTAGTTAGATAATCTTCTATTTCTGATTCAACAACTTTAAGCAAGGAATATGCACCAGCCATGGTCCTCTTTTCCAATTCACAAGCTATTTTCAGAAATCGATGCCTAGCAAGCTGGTTAACTAGGTGATTGATGAACTGCATTAAAAAGGTTTCCATAATATCAATAATAGTTAATAACCACATTAGCAGTGGTTAGGGATATTTTCATGTGTAAACTTAAATAATATACAGAATTAAGAGAGAACTTAATACTACCAGGTCATCTAGCATGAAACTCTTGTCATAATGGTGAAGAAATATTAAATAATATTTTAGTGTCTATTAGACATCCCTATCATGGAGGCAATGTCAAGACAAGAACCACAAATACATCAAATTTTCAACTGAAAAGGTATATGGTACCTTGCTTTTAATCATCTCAAAAATGCAATGTAAGATAATAGCTAATAAAACTTATGCTATGGCATTTCTGGCTAATGCACCAAGACATCTAAATCACAACTTTCATGTGAGGGTAACATACTTCAGCCTCAGAAACAAACAAATTAAGCATGTAAAGGGCAATGGCAAAGACATATCACAGCTCCACTGCACGGATTTTCCTATATGAGCAATGCCTTAATTATTGTACATTGATCAAAAGTATAACTGCCACAAAGCGATGAACCTGTTAGACCTAATGGGTGCACATAGGAGACTCTTAAAGGAACGGTTGAAATTTAGTACTCCCAACACAAAACTATGTGACAGGATGCCGTGTACAAGATTTAACCTCGATTTCTCTTCTCGCTAGTGTGGCATTCAATGGAAAGGGAATAGATTAATAGAAGAACGTAAAAAACTTGAGCCGTAGTTAAGAATACTTATGCTGTATAAAACATGTAATTAAGAAGTAGCAGAACAGGAAGAAACTCCATTTCACACATTTAGAAGAAACTGTTTGTGCTGTATTTCAATCTCTCCAGAATTAGATTCAGAAAATAGAAGGTGGATCAAATGACTTATGTAACGATCCTCCTAAACATTTACCGAATTGTTGATGCTATGATACATAAATTAAGCATTCTCCTATTGATAGAAGTAAACTAATACTAAAAAATGTCTTATAGAATAATATTATTCATGCGTAATTATTTTAACACGTTTCAAATCAAAAAAAATGAAACTTCTACATATCCAAATGGCCGTTGGAAGCGAAGATGATGAAACATATACAAGATAAAATCTGATTCTGACAGGGAAGATAAACATTGATAATCAGTTAATGTGGACTTTAGTTAATTTGGAAGTTATAATTGTAAAATATATGTGCTTGGGATGTTATTGTATAGCCTATTAAATTCAATAAAGGAGAGACTACTGAAACCACACACACATGCTCATGAGTTTAAGTCTCTATAATGACAGCGTGTACACGCGATGATACTATACAGATAAATAGATATATTAAACCCCCCCCCCCCCCACCCTCTTTTTTTTTTTTTTTTTTTTGCCCTTCTACAACCCATCAACCAAGCCAAATTCAAAAAGTGGAGAAATGTCACAAGGATTAACTACATGGTTAAGTATCCCTCGATTTTTGAACAGATCATTAGTGGTTCGATATAAAAGGAACTTACAGCAACAGTCTGAAATGACAATTCTCTTCCACCACTATTCAATGTTCTTCTAAAATTATAACACCAAAGCATTTTATAGTAGTATTACGTAGGGTTTGTCCACTCTTATCATATTCAGACAGTCTCCACCGTCCACTGAATACAGATCCTCCTAAACATTTACCGAATTGTTGATGCTATGATACATAAATTAAGCATTCTCCTATTGATAGAAGTAAACTAATACTAAAAAATGTCTTATAGAATAATATTATTCATGCGTAATTATTTTAACACGTTTCAAATCAAAAAAAATGAAACTTCTACATATCCAAATGGCCGTTGGAAGCGAAGATGATGAAACATATACAAGATAAAATCTGATTCTGACAGGGAAGATAAACATTGATAATCAGTTAATGTGGACTTTAGTTAATTTGGAAGTTATAATCGTAAAATATATGTGCTTGGGATGTTATTGTATAGCCTATTAAATTCAATAAAGGAGAGACTACTGAAATCACACACACATGGCTCATGAGTTTAAGTCTCTATAATGACAGCGCGTACACGCGATGATACGATACAGATAAATAGATATATTACCCCCCCCCCCCCTCTTTTTTTTTTTTTTTTTGCCCTTCTACAATCCATCAACCAAGCCAAATTCAAAAAGTGGAGAAATGTCACAAGGATTAACTACATGGTTAAGTATCCCTCGATTTTTGAACAGATCATCAGTGGTTCGATATAAAAGGAACTTACAGCAACAGTCTGAAATGACAATTCTCTTCCACCACTATTCAATGTTCTTCTAAAATTATAACACCAAAGCATTTTATAGTAGTATTACGTAGGGTTTGTCCACTCTTATCATATTCAGACAGTCTCCACCGTCCACTGAATACAGATCCTTTACGAAATTTAAATTATAACACGGGAAATCAATCATACTATAAAATTCAATAAAAGTGTGTGCAGACATGCGGACACACATACAGGGCCGGCCCAGAGTTATAGGAGGCCCAAGGCAATATTATATTGGAGGTCCAATTTTAGAGTTGATTATCGCTGGAAGTCTGGAAACCTTCGTGTGATGCCTACTGCCTATTGTTGGGAGCCTGGGAACCCTGAGATATTTTAGCCTACAACCCAGAAGTCTTATTGATTGTGCTCTTTGAATGGAACGCAAAATGAAAAACTTTTGGAAATGAATTTATCATATCACATGATTCACATCTGCTTAGAATTTGTGAAATGATAAAAGAAGTCAGTGTTTTTTAGGTCCAATCTGACGTTGTGTAGCAAAAATTACAAAAGAATTGTTCCAAAAGAAGTCAAGAAATCTTATGTTATATAAGTTGATGCCTAACAGTCCCGAAGTCTTATGTTATATAAGTTGCTGCCTATAATCCTGAAGTCTTATGTTATAAACTGCAGCCTATTTCAAATGGGCCTAAAAGAATTTGGAGCCCTAGGCGATGGCCTTTGTGGCCTTATGCCAGGGCCAGCACTGCGCACACATGTGTGGGCATGGACACGCACAATGGCCTAGTGATAATATAATATAGTTGGGGAACCAAGGGTGATGAATTCAAGTCCCACTAATGGCAGTGAGTATGAAACACTATGATAATATGACAAGCAAACCAATACATTGTCCCATGTCTTTTCTCCATCTAAGACCCACCATTCAAGCCAAATTCATATACATATTATTATTATTTTTTAAAAAAAAGAGTTGAGAAGTGCATAAGGATTAACTACATGGTTAATAGTATCCCTCAATTCAAGAACATATAATTAAGTGTGTAATGCACCAGAAACTTACAATGAGAGTGAAAAACATAAAACCACTTATTCCAATATTCAATGTTTTCTTAATTATAGCACCAGAAGCATTTTATAATAGTAGCACTTAGGGCTTAGTCCACTCTTAGTATATTCAAAAAGCCTCCACCATCAACTCAATACTACTCCTTTGAGAGATTGAATCAAAAAAGTAGATACCTTGCAGGAGAATTGCACCGAGCTTATTGCATTTCTGGTGTTTATTAACGAAATGACAAAACATTCATACTTCCGTAAAGATGTTTTTTTCCTTCCTATTTGAGTAAATTTGAGCAAATTGGATCATAATTATGAACACTGGACCAACTGACTAGTTGTGACTTGTAGATAGATGGTGCATGCTTTGCATGAATAAATAGCAAGAGAAAATTAATTGATTTTGTCCTATGACAAGCCAAAAATAGATGGAGCTAAACCAATTGATGTTATAATTTAAGGTCATGTAATCAGCCAAATAAATAAGATAATAGAAATGATATTTACCTTTTTTTGCTGATTGATGTAGTACTCTTGACGCATCACCTTTAAATCATAATCCCCTACAAGTGAGTTAAATTGTAAGTTTGTTATTGTAATGAAGTACTAAACTTTTTTGAACTGTTCACATGCCTTGCAAAATATAAGTGTCCTGTAGTTGGGCAAGCTCTGAACAAAGTCGTGGTATAGCCTGCAAGGGAAGAACAAAAGTAAAAGAAATATTCTAGGATATGAGGAATGGCACAATGAGGCAGAGAGGTACTAAATGGTTTAATTTTGAGAAGTAATAGTTGTCAAAAAGAGAAGGCATAGAGTGGGTTAAAATAAGCACAAGTAACGAATGTTATTGATGCACTGGCTGCATTCAATGGCGTGGATTAAGGATTTGGTTTACCAGTTTCCTTTTGTAGCCTTTTATTTTACATGACGAATGGGTTGCCGTGTATATCTTCATTCAGTGATTATCAAGCTTGTATTTTAATGATGATATCTAATGTTGATTTTGATCAAATTCTGATGATCTTTTATCATCGCCATTCAATTTTTTTATTTATTTATTTTTACAACAGCTGATGTGTGTACTGTTATGTATGCATCTCAACTAAATGCACACCTCAGTTAAATGCTCTTGCACCCTTTTGTGAAGATCGGATGCTTCTCCAGTCAGTTGAGAATGCTTTCTTCTGCAGTTTTAGAGAAAAATGTCTCGAGTTAACGATGAAACTACATGATTTAGTCAAAGAGGTAAAGATGCAAAATCTGTGCTAAACAGTGAAGAATCTGATATGCATAGCATGAAGATTTCACAGAATACATCTTTCTGACACAAACTTGCAAGATAGACACTGGCAAGTAGAAGAAAGTGATGCCACAAATATGATCAAAACAAAACACTATGACACAAAAGTGCAGTGAGAAAAAATGGATTATTTTTCTTGACAGCTGCATGTACCTTAGCGAATGTTTATCACAATGTATGTGAGCTTCATCGGACGATAATTGTGATTTGAGCACAGAGAGAACCGCCTGTTCTCTGGCATTCCGCACTTGAGCTTCTACCCACTGCCTTTCGCTTGTTGCAAATCTGTTGGCATAATAGAAATGGCAGGTAGAAGGATACAAACAGCTTCAGTTATATGTTCCATAATAGAAAATGCACTATGCACCATAATTATTGTTCAACCAGAACAGATCAGAAGTACATGTGTAAATATAATAGTACACTTTCACAAAATTTCAGTGACCACATCAAAAGTGAAAAGATGATAGGAAGCATCCATCCAAGACGGTATTTTTGTGGCCAAATATAAACCTTTCTTTGAAGATAATCCAAGTTAATCCTGAAGTCTTCTAGAGTGGCTATACTATATATCAAAACCCCATCCTTGCTCAATATCAGGTTACAGTCAAATGGATCAAAAATAATAGTACAGCACGGAGAAAGTTGAAAAATGAAAAACCAAACTGGTGCATGTACATCTATTCTCCAACTGATATAAGCTCTGCTGAGATCCTATAAGCATAGGCCTAAAATAAATGAAGATAAGGAAGGGAAAATACGACGGATGCTAGACATTGACAATACTGGTATGATGCTACCTAATTCTTCGTAGAATCAGTTCACTATATAGATCTTCAGTAAATATTACAAAATAAGATGGGTAACTAAATAGTTTTCAGGTAACAGTCCCAAGGTATAGCGAATAGCGACTTATGATAGCTGTATTCAGCGATGTAGCATTTAGCACGCCATTAGTTTGATATGGTGTAATAAAAAACGGAAAAGAAATTTCACACACAATTGGCAAGCGAATTCCTTGCAACAACAGATTGAGCGTTCATAATAGTCGTTTCCAAGTACCAAAAACGTAACAATAGTGAGCAAATAAAAACTCAATATGGAGTCTACGATAGTATATTATTAAAGGGGCAGGAGAAGATGCAAGTGAGCAGCAGAAGCATACATGGAACGAAGACGTTGCAACTCAGCTACACGTTGGTGATGGTGAGATTTCTCCACATCTCCTGAAATGCAAGCTGATGTTACAAATCTATAGTCTGTAAAGGTTTAGTATTTGAGTTTTGTTTTATATTACGCATTTAAAACTAGACAAGTTTTCCCCACAGTGCAAGTATAGATTAACATGCATCAAATTTAATTGTATATAAGACAGTACAAGAACAAGCTCAAACAAAACTAGGTAGCCACGGTTTGAAACATATGTAAAATTTTGAATTAGCCAGTCTCAGCATATGAATAATAACAAAAGCTAAGTGTTAGTTCCTGAGATAATGATTTTGATGACAACAATCTTATGACTTATTATAAAATATGGATACTAACATTTTATGTTGAGATATATGTATATGCAGGATATTTGTAGACAGATATTGAGAGTGAAGACTGTACAGGATAAAGATTCAAGATTGAAGAATACAAAGATGAAGAATTATAAGACTCATGAGTATGAGAAGTTCAAGAAATCAAGAGTTCAAGATAAGCAATAGAGTCTAGATTTATGTTAAAACTTCACAATAGCACTAACATCTTTATTCCAATTTTAATAGTGGAATGGAACCCAGGAACTTCCAAAAGTGTTTTTCAAAATTGTTTTTCAAATTTTCTCTCCGGTTTTTCTAAATATTTTAGACTCAAAATCAAAACTGTTTTGAATAACTTATTTTTGATTTTTAAATATTTTTTGTTTTAAAATATTTCACTCTTTGTTATCTTTGTAATTTATTGTTGTTTCTAAATTTCAAACTTTTAGCATTAGTCTCAAGTTATATTTTTCAATTTAAATTTCTTGTATTCTTATTTACAGTTTTATATGTTAAATATTTTATTATTTTTAAAAATCATTTTCTAGAATGTTTAATAAGTGTTATTATTTACTTATATTATGTTTAGAATGTTTTACAAGTCTCATAATTGTTTTAACAAGTTTTAAGATCAAAATTCTTTTTAAAAAAAAAAAAAATCCAACATAGGCGTGTCAACATATACCTTGGACGAATTTTAAAACACTTTTTATTTATTATTTCTCTCTCTCCCTCCCTCCATCCCTCCCTCCCTCCCTCTCTCTGTGATCTCAATGTTATTCAGAGTTATATGAGCATTTGTAATCAAAGATCGAAAGATCAAAGTCCTATCGAGTCTCTCTATCAAATTGTTACTAAAAAGGTGTGGGTGTGGCTTGTTTTAAATCAACTGGATGTGATTGTAACCCATAAATCATTTAGATCTTGTAGCCTGGTTAAATCAAGAGAGTTCCATGTACTTGGAAGCAGAAGAGGTGCACCTCGAGGTCTTGAAATCGAGGGTTTCGACATTTATTTGAAAAGAAATTTGCACAAGCAATTGTATGGGACTGGATATAGGGTAACTTCGAACCAGTATAAAATCCCGATGTGTTCGTTCCTTTATTGTTTTTACTTATAATTTGCATCTGTATTTGATTTTGTGATTGTTTCAAATCCGTGATTTGCATTTGATTCTTTTTATATTTAAAAAAAACAAGGTTTTCAAAATGGGACTCGAATCGCAAATCGTGAAGTTCAAAATTTAAATCAAAACGAAATTTAAATCGTAAATCATAGATTCATATAATCCATATTTTAAGGTATTGGCACACTTTGAGATTGATTTCAGCGTTTGAACTTTGAACTTCAACATTTATACCTTAAACTCAATTTTTTTTGTTTACTGTATTTTTATATAATTTGCAAAACATTAGAATTTAAATTGTGAGTGCGAAAAAGTACACTAAATACATCATTATAAACTTATTGCTTTTTTGTAATTGGAGTCTTAGCTAGATTTGAATCGGAATGTAAATCGAATCGTAAGGGGTAAGATCCGATCCAAAACGGGATTTAAATCGTATGATTTTAAGATTTTTGACAACAATGAAAAAAGAATTTAAAAAATTCATAATTTTCATTAAACACTATTCGCGCTCTCTCTAGTATTAAGTCGGCCTTAAGATCCATAATCTGCATTCTCAGCACTACGTAACTAATCGATGGCAACAAAGAATTGGAAATGCATAAAATATGAAGTAATGGAAAACAGTACAGAATTTGTGATTTGCACCTCGTATCAAGCAATTAGTGATGTCATCTAGGCTCACCCACGAACACTTAGATTTACCCTCCTCGGCAACAAGATGAAGTGGGCCCTAATTTCCATTCAGATTAGTTCAATAGATTGGTGTGAATAGAATAAGAATGCCGAATAACTGTTGCAGCATTCGCTATTTAAAAAATAACATACAAATTAATTGTAAACGATAATTTGAAAGTGCTACCATCTCAAACTGCTTAGAAAACCACTGGTTTAGCTCCTTGGTGCATACTGAATCATTAGCTAGGTAAGGATGAAAGTCTGAGTAAGCAAGGTAAATGCTTTCTTCTGCACATAAGACATGACAATGTAAGTTTATTCTTCCCATCTAAAAAACTTACCACTCAATTACTGAATAGCAGGTTAATGTTGTCAGTAAAACTAACAAAAACTATGGAATAAAATAATAGTTACCATCCCCCGAATGATAGTGAGCTAACTCAAGTGCAGTAGCAGCAATCTTCCCAAGAGCAGCATTCATCTAATGGTAGGGAAAATAAATAAATTGCCAAAACGGATATACGATTTACTATAACAGATAATTCTGATTACAGCTGTTTTTCAACTTGTCTTCATTAAGCAAAATCTGTTAATAAACCATTCTCTGGTGTCCACGTTGACAAAATGGAGAGGAGAAAAATTATGACTTTTTTTTGACAATAGTGATCTATATTTATTAAATATACGAAAGAATCTACTGTCCAATTTATTAGAATGAAGCGCACATTGCCAAAGTGGAGAAAGTAAACAGAATGACTAGAGAATCGGAGATGATCTTAGTTATCTGTTCTTCCCACCCTAGAGTGTAACTTCTAGATCTTAATTTTTATTCAAAAGTATGCATTTATAGTATAGTGGGGTGAGTGCTATACGACAAGTATGATAAAGAGTGATGTGCGAGGTCGCTATTGTTTTAGGACTTACGTCTGTTAAAGTGAATGGAAAATCATATAAATACATCTCTGTTAATTTGCTTATTTTCTAACCTGTGTTTCAATGATTAACAAACCAAAGTGTTTAAAGTACCAATGATGACACATTGCCACAGCTTAACTCGTTTGCCATGTTCTTTTATTCCACCTTATCTTCACTTAAATACCGTTGCGTGCTAGCGGACGTGGTTGTACTAGCATATATAAAACAAAGATGGTATATGCATCAATGATTTACCTCTAAATTCCTTGATGAAATCTTTTCTTCCAAAGATGCAAGGTTTCCACCAACTGCAGATATAGCGGCCACTCGAGCTCGCCGGCCTTGGATCAGGGTTGAAACTTGGTTAGCCAATAGATCGTATTGTGCCTGTTGACGCCTAAGCTGCTTTTGCAGTTCTACAATTTCTGCTTTATACGCCAATTTAGCCTCTCTTTTAAACCAAAAAAAAGTGAGGGAAAAGGAAAACATGTTACGCAATCAACTAGGTCAGTATACCACTTATGAAATTCATCTGCTTAGAGGAAACTGTTACCTGATATCAACTAGTCTTTCTTCAGCACCAAAAACAGCTTCCTGGTTGTCTCTCCTACTAGAAAAGGCTGAAATACTATCATACGCTGAATTCAAGTCCTCGTCCTATAGAAAATTCATGCGGAAATGTGAAACAAGAGCCTGATAATATTTAAAGGAGTCCAGTAACATGTAGACCAAATCATGAGCAACTGCAGGGTTTTTAAAGCAGCATATATATTGAATTAGAACTATTCTTATTTGACTTCCTTATTCGAAGAATCAGAAAGTATCTAATCCACGTGAAAAGGTCTTGCTCATGTTTTAGTTATTAGCAACCAGTATTAAACAATCTCTCTCCTTATAGCACCCACTTGTTCATACCGCCTATTTAATGTCATCTGCATAGGCTGTATATTCTTCTAGGGTATTGTTATTGACACTCCAGCTATTGTTAAGAGGGGAGTCATTTTTTAAAAACACTCCACTCTTTGAAAAATTATTAAGGGGCTACACAAACGTATTATTTCACACTACTCAATATTCCTGAATTGCCCCTTCAAATTAGATTAAAAAAAACTTATTCGACAAGGGAAACCGAATTAAAATAAGCAGTTCGTCACCACTGCACCGAATGCAGCACATAATCAATTATATACGTACTCGACAGTGATATGTCGAAAATTAATAATCATTTCCGAGCACTGCCTCCGTAATTATAAAATTCGGCATATTTATGTCGACAAAAAAAAAAGTTCGATCATATTCCTCCGAAAACGCTTATCATTTAGGGTTTTAAAAAAATTAATATATGTGAGTCAAAAAAAATACTACGGCCCTTGCAATATTTGTTAAGATAAAATTACTTTTTTTTTTGGTTAAGAGACTAAATGGGTAATAAGCTAAAATTAGCGTTATTTGTTAAGGGACTACTTTTCTCATTGGTACTCCCCTTAACAATTTTCCAAGAAAGAAAAATTGGCTCTCCCTTGACAATATTTGAAGTGTCAATAACAATGCCCTTCTTCTAAAGCGAAATTAATGAGAAAGAATACCAAAATAAATGTGCAGTATAGTTTACCTCTAGCAATTTCCCTTCTTGCTTGAACTGTTCATACCTAACAAAACAGAAACATGTTTAGTCGTTCGGAAGAAGGGCGACCTCACGGTCTTGACACTCACATTTTTTTACAAATCCCCAGAAGAATTTAACCAGTCAATATCCACCCAAAAAAAGGTAGAGCAAAAGAAAATATACTGTGAGATCTCAGAGGTTGAAAGCACATTGGAAGGCCTAAGATTCGAACAGATCCAATCCAGAACAGGTCTAACTTCTTCATACTGAAATGGCCACTCCAAGCTGTCGGGGTCGAGTGAATCACCGCCGCTGCCACCATTGCTAAACCCAAGGTCGCTAAGCACTGTGCACAACCTAGCTCCACTCATCGCTCGTGATCCTTTTCGTAAAAAGAGATACCAGGGTTTCTTTGCGGATTTTGAAAGATAATTTAAATATATTAAACCGCCGGCATATTTAAGATCCGAGGGGAAGAAAATAAATTAGAGTAGGCAAATTCTATTCAGACCCAAAAAAAAAAAACACTGAGTAGCCCCCCTTTTTTATTTTAAAATTTCGCTGGACAAAAATACCCTTCGTTGAATATTTTTTTTTTTACACATTTTCATCAACCACGCAGCGCGGGTGTGGGGATTGTGATTCATCCTAGTAGGGGCCCTACGAGGTTGACATCAATACCTCGTAGAGGTCCTACGAGGTTAGCACCATTACCTCGTAGAGTCCCTACGAGGTAAGCAACATAACCTAGTAGTGACTCTACGAGATAAAGGGTATTTTGGTCATGCGACAGTTTTTAAAAAATTGGGGGGGGGGGGCTACTCAGCAAATAGATGGGTCTGAATAGAATTTGCCATTAGAGTATTAGTTAAAAGCAATTTCAATCGTTGGTTTGCACAAAATAGAAGCGCAGACTAGTTCACAAAATGGAAGTTACGCAAGCAGTTCGCATCTTAGAAAAAAAAAATATGTCGTCTTTGGACGTTGTTTCTAAAACTTATTAAAAGAAATACTTCCTGTGTCTACACATAAGATGTTTTAGTTGTATGCACATGAATTAAGGAACTGATTAATGTTGCCTTATTCATTTAAATTAATTACTTTTCATGCAAAACTCATTTATTAATTTTGTTTTCAAGCAACACCCTACTCCACTTTTAGTGGTTGGGAATATGACAAATGCATAAAAAGTATAAACATTTATTCGTAATCACGGATAAAGTGAGTATGAAACCTTAAACATCTTATATTTTGAAACGCACAAAAGTTGTTAAAACATTTTACATATAAGAACGGAGGGAGTAGTACTTTTTGTAATTTATTATATTCATATCTCGATTTTGATCAACTCAACGTTGAATTAACCAAAATATAATTGTTCAATCTGAGATTGAGTCTGCTAACGCCGACGCAATTTGAGATTACGCTAATGTCTTGGAGACCAAAAAAACTTCTTTGCGTCTGGACACAATTTCGTATTGCGCCAATGCGGCGCAATCTGCCTAGACGTAAAGAAAATGCGGTCATCTGCTTTCTTTCTCTCACTTTAACCTCTTCTCAAAAAAACAGGCACAAATCTAAATTCTAATTTTTCCCAATCATCGGTGTTTTCATTGAACACATTTGTCTTTTGCAGATTTAATTGTTGAATAACGGTTTCGCTTGATTTAGACTGAAAAATGTATGTTTTTATAAATTTTAATTTTTTTTTATATTTTTGTGTATTTAGAATTCTGAATAGTGCTTATTTTCTTATCAATATAGAACGACTCCTAATTTTATTACAACTGTATTTTATTTTGATGTCGATTTGGTTATTGATGAACAAAAGTGTAGAATATATAATGGGGGATCTTACAAACAGACAAAGGTTTGAAAATGTTCTAACTTCCAAACAATTAAAAGTGTGTGTTTACAAAACAGCTAAGATCAAATCAGAGGAGTTTGATATTTGCAATTGGCCAGTTGATTCTGGATCTAACGCAATTAAAATAGTAGATGATTACGACAATGAATTAATGTTTTCTGCCATCTCAAAATCCATAGAGTTGTTTGTTGTGAAAAAATAGAACGTTGTTGCTAGAATGACATGTAACTCCTTTCGTAACGGCTCCTACATTCAACTATCCATATCCTCGTACGAACGTACCGCATTATGAACAACAGAAAATGTTTTTTTGGTATAATCCGTTTATGAACTTTCAACAATTATCACAACTTGGCTATGCATATCTGACGGAGCACATTGTTGTAAACATGAGTCAGTGGTAACTAATACTTCAAAATTTTCCTAATGGACATAATGTCTATTAGGTTGTGTTTGGTAGCAAAATAAAATTTCCTTTTTATCTGTATACCGCAATATCGCCCGACGCGAAATACCACGTGACCATGTGTAGTCCTCAGGAGCTTCTTTGGCAACAAGATCTTAGTATAGGGTAATGTTCCAGTATCATAGTAATACTCTAAATCTGACGTCGTTCATCTTCTTCTTGTTCAAGATGTGTATATCGATCGTTCCATGTCCCAATCACCAATTAATAGGAGTATTCTGCTGCGTGATTGATCCCGTAATGAGAAGGTTGTGCTGGAATATGTTGCCGCAATCCAAACTATCGCATAACTCTATCAGAAAGATGAAACACTATATCTCAAAACAAATTAAGGGGACACGTGTTGTCTATAGTTGTATAGAAGCAGTACATAACTAAGGAAGCTATCCAAATGCTTCAGCATATGGGGTTCATGTGACAACTTCGTAATCGAGTACATCAAACTCGTTATGGTAGAACATTACCTTCCATCTAAGCGTATTTGTCGTGCTCTTCGGCCCAACCCACCTATTACAAACGTATATAACATTAATTAATGGATATTCAAAACAAATATTTGCATTTATAAACATACATGCAACTATACGACAATGATAAATCAACATTTGATCTCTTCAATGTGATACTCCCGACCGGAAGTTATGTCCAAGACCATAGCTGCATACATGTATGCAAATATTAATGCAATGTATATAAAGATAAAAACTACGTGTAAAAATGAAGAACTTCTAATGCATGCACTAAAGTTAGGCAATCTCCAATAGACGTTGTCTGCTGTAGAGACAGTTTTGTCATCTCCGTATATGTATATGCCAGAACAGCACTGCCCCACGAGTACTGATGGTATACAACAAAATTCTCAAAAAAATGCAGTTATTTAAGTCATACATGTGTCTTCAAATGATTGCATACCAAAGGTGACGTTATAACATCCCTGATTTTCGAAAGACATTATTCAAGAATTTAACTAGGTGATTAAATAAGAATAATGTAGTGGATGAAGATATGAGATTTGTGTTTATATTAATTAATTAGAAGGTTGGCAATAAGATAAATAAACCAAGTTAATGTGCATTACAAAAAGGGATATGAGAGAGGCAAAGTTGAAACTTTCGGCCCTCGTATATATAGCATAACCTCTCATATTATTTTCATTCACATTCACTTTTAAAAATCTTAAGAAAATTAAAGTTAGTCATCCATTGAAGCTAGAGGAGGAAAGAAAGAAAAAACTAGGAATTTTAGAGCTTAGAACTTCATCAACGAATCTCATCACCTCGATATAAAATAAGGTGAATAATATTATCTATCCATGAAGGTTTCGTCCATTTGATTTAGCCAAAACACATGTGGTGTTGTTCATGATTTATGTGATGTTACATGAATGTTTTCGAATATACATGATTGCATTCATGCATATGATTGAAATGTGTGAAATTGAATAGGTTCATAGGCCGAAATTCATAATTAGACATCTCCGATTATTATAATTGATAAGTTGTTTGTTTTGTGATTATGGAGATGGATTTCGGATTTCGTGGTTTATCTGATTGAATGAATTTATTATGAGTTTTCTAAGATTGAATTGCTTAGAAAATGCTTGAATATCGAATAAAATATATGCATAAATATTGTATACATGGCTGATATAAAAATACTGTAAAAGACTGCGTACAGTCAGTATTTTAAATTTATAAGTCAATAAGAATTTGACAAATATGGTGGAGTATGTATAAAGTAGTACTTTTTATGGAAATAAATCAATATTTTCCGTATTTACTGTTAGTGTCATTGCTTAGTCGAAAGTGTACTCCTACAATGTCGGAACCATCCTTCGGTAGCGCTGGATATTTGGATTATCACATGTATGGTATATGAAGCATTTAAGGCTTCCGCCTCTAATCTTTTGGTCTCGGTAATAGTATTGATACTTGTAAATATTTTGATTTTGAATAATAACTACTCCACTAGAGGTTTTTGTCTCAACTATTTCGGTTAAGCCGGAAGGGGTTATTTTCCTTAAAACAAAACGTTTTTTATGAAAAACTTTGAATAGTGACTATGAAAGGAATAAGGGCTATATGCCTTTAGGTCTTTCGTTGGAACCAAAAGGGCTTCCTGCCGAAGCTTTTGCTTTTGAAAGCATAGAAAGCCTTTAAGCCATTGCCTATGATGATATGCCTTTATAAATTTGTTTTCAGTAAAATACTTCCTTCGACACAGAAGGGGTCGACTGGGAACTTTTCTAAAATCAAATGTTTTATGGTTTTGGCTCTTTATCTATCGACATCGGTAGTGACGACAAGGGGACTTTTATTAAATTGATTTCTGAAATGAATAAAGGTTCTGACTTTATTGCCTATCGTCATTTGTGTGATGGGAGGCATTGATTATTAATTAATTAAAAAAAGTCGAAAGGATTGTCCCTTTCGGATTAGCTTGCCGTCATATGCATGACGATAGGTGTTGGAAATTGATTAGCTTACCATCATTTGTGTGATGGCAGCGTTGAGTATTGATTGTTGTTGTTTTGTTGGAAGAGTAGTCTCTTTCGAATGAATTGGATATGGCTTCGGTGCTTGTGAGGTAGCCGAGGGTATTTGGGACGATACAGGTGTCGTGCCCATTGAAGTGTGAGTTGAACATTGATTTAACCCATTAAATGTTGATTTTGTTGTTTGATTTACCATAGTAAGACATTGCATATGTGTGAAACATGAGAAGGTATAACGGGTGGGTAAAATTAGAAAGCACTAATTAAGTTAAAATGAACATCGGTGCCTAAGCATGTTGCTTCGTGCAATTCAGGGGGCTTGGGAGTGAGCTTTCAATTTCGTGTTAGTGGGGGTTTACTCTGCGAAGCACGGGAGATTAAACTAGAAGGACCCATTGCTTCACGCATCTTAGGAGAAAAGAATTGGGGAACCAATTGAATAAAAGATGGGCCTTCGGTCTCGTTGTTAGTAGGGGGTTACCTTAGGAAGCATAAGAGGGAGATCGAAAGGAAGAGTTCCATTACTTCGTGTAGTTTGGAAATTGTAATAAGAAAGGGCTAGTTGCTTCGCGTAGTTCGAAGCCAATTGAATACAGAAGGATAGTGGCTTCGTGAATAGTGGGATTTGACCCCCGCTAAGCACTGATGGAACCACAAATGCCATGTAAGATATATGAAACCGTTACGACAGGTAGACGGTGTAAAAGAGGGATGTGGAATCCATTGTGTATTGCATATTACATTGTTATTGTTACATGCTTATGATAATTGTACTAACCGTTGAAATGCAGAGGCATAGAGTTAGCATTGTTTTGTAGTGTGGTTCTAATGAGAGAGAAACCCATTCCGCTATGAGGCATGGTCCCATTAGGAACTTTGATATTTGTAGCAAATTATTATTCACACCAGTTTTTTTTACTGATACATAGTTTTTGTTTTCTCTTTAAACTCTCGGGTACTCAATTGAGTAGGCTGAGGGTTAAGGTCTTTCTGGTATAGCTTTCATGTATGCTTCCGAAGGCGAGCAGGAGGCCGTAGCTATATAGAAGTTATGTTGTGTTCTATTTTGTTCCATTGTATTTTGAATGTACGTGTTGGTATGTGTTGGAATACCATGGTTTATGCTCTAAACGACTGAGTGAGCATCGTCATATTTTGCTCTCGAAGTATAATTTGTAATAAGTTATATTTTCTTTGAATAGTTTTTGTGATGATTTGTATGAATGAATATTTATGTCAATGAATGTTTTAAAAAAAAATCATACTCCCGTGTTATTTGATGTTCCGCTTGATTAATATTCGATTTTCTATCACCAAAAGTTGAAACTAGAGATGACTGCAACATCTATAGCGTTTAGCGTACAACCTTAGGGAATAAGGTGTTGTAATTTGGTATTAGAGCATAGGTTCATCTAAACTTAAATAGCCTTTTCTTTATTAAAAAATTCAACTAGAAACCCAAAAATCAGAGGTAATACTAAGGGTTAGGATAACGAAAACTATGACGTATTTGTAGTTTATTATATACGTATGTGTATACCCCATCATCTTAGGGTCACCCTTCGATATCATACTACAGTTTGTCTACAAACAAAAGTAAGATATGGAATGTGACGACCGCCCATAACCCCTACACTATACAAGAGGAATAATGCATTGAAGGGTGTGCCAGGCAATCATGGACGATCATCAGAGTAGGTAAACACAAGTGGAACCTGTCGTAAACTCACGGCGTAAAGATAAAATATAATAGAACATATACAACAGGTAGTAACAGTGAAGCAGAAACACAAGACTTTCATACAACCAGAAAGTAATATCCACAACTTGGAAAAAGTGTTTGTACAAAGTTGCCTCACTACATCACTCAGAAAAGCAAACAACGGAAATCCAATTACTAGATAGTAGTAAAACTGGTACGTGAGCCTCCTGCACGTCATCGATCAGCATCGTCGTCCTCACTAAAGCATTACCTGTCACCTGTTACTTAGTCTGCCCATCCACAACTGGATGAATAGCCCAAGGTAATAAGAGAAAACATAAAACCTTGAGTCAGACAACAGTCTTAGTGAGCGATAAAACAACTAACAAATTTCAACAATAAATGTATGAGAAGGGATAGATAAACATACTAATCTACCCACGACATCAGAGAAGAACTCAACCTTGTCTTCCCCACATCGGACAGTGATAGCCTTTACTATAAACAATTCAACCATTCATCCATGAAAACCAGTACACCCGTTCAATATTGGAAAACATTCACAACATCCAGATTATATAAGTCTCACACAGACAACCCTAATCGAGTTTAACATTCCCTAAGTACTCTCCCCAGAGGCCTAAACCAATATCAGTTAAGAACTCAAAGAACATCTCCCTCGGCTTTGGATAATCCATGTGAGATAGTACAAACAGAACAACCAACAATCCATGACTGACTCTGGCTATCACCGCCAATCCTACTTTGAAACCATCGTTAATCGTATGACGACCAACCTTGCCATATATCAAGGGCTAATGGTAACCCCAATTTTTAAAACACCTTTTTATTAAAATCAACACCGTTCGGTCGGTCCTCCCAAAACATCACTGGTCGGTCCTCCCAAAACATACCGGTCGGTCCTCCCAAACACACCCCTGGTCGGTCCTTCCAAACACCACTGGTCGGTCCTCCCTAGTCACCACCGCTCGGTCCTCCCTAGTCATCACCGGTCGGCCCTCCTTAGTCACCACCGGTCGGTCTCGTAGTCCCTTCTGGAATCACCAAAACTCGTTACCTTGACCGGTCGATCCTTCTTTGAACTCCACTAGTAAGTTATCAGTCACTACACCGATCGGTCTGGAAAGCAACTGTGCCGGTTGGTCAGCTTTCTGCTTCTGCCACCGGTCGGTCGGTCTTTCGTCTGACTTGTTCTCCAAGCCATGAGTTTTCCGATCGATTGGTCCCCTGTACTGGCCTATACCAAATCCAATTTCGACCAAGACTTCGCCAACCGATCCAGTCGACGAAATATACTCGTCTAACTCATTCAATACAATCATAAGAATGTCATGAACACTAATAACATGAATATGATGATTTCACCAAAAATTATACCAATTCACTCAAAACTAGTGGTAAATGAACATATGAACAAAAATGATGGACCTATATGCAAAATCGTATGAAAACATATGGAAATTATCAATTTAATCTTGCTAAATTAGGTCCTATGGTGTTCATATGAAAATAGGCACACAATGGTGTAAATCTATGGTAAAACATTCCAATTTGATGAAAAACATGCACAAATACTCATATACTTCATTGCATTCATGTGAGAGATGTAAATCACTCACCTATTATCCAAAACAAAGCAAAATGATGAAATAGGAATCTGGACAACGAACACTTCAAATCAAACTCCTCAATTCGATGAATTCGCCCTTGAAATAATGTAGATCTAGCCTCGATTGGTGTAGATCTTCGATTTCCCACCTTGGATTTGGATTTCTAATTGTGGAAATGTGTTTAGAGGAAGAAGGAACACAAGGCCCTCAAATGAGCGTATGGGAGAAGTAAACTATTCTCCATACCCCTCACCCTCTATTTATAGACTCAACAATCCCACTAATGGGCCTTCTCTAAATCAGCCCATTAGTCTTCCAAAACCTGGACAGCCAACTGAAAAACCTTAAAACAGCGATTTCTCCCAAACCGCTGAGCCAAATCTTTATTGTAACCGCTCTATGGAAAGGCAATCATCAATTTCTTTCCAATGGCACAGGTCTCACCCTCTGATTCGACCTGAGTCAAAAGTTATACTCTGTACAAGACTAACAGGGGAAAAATGGTCATAAACAAAATTGGTAAAAATTATGGACATGCCTCACATCCCCATAAGCAACATATTAAAATATAAGAATGATCCGATCCTTAAGGAATAAAATAAAAATATTTTACGATCTTCCGATATGTAAAATGCGGGCTGTTACATGGAAAGGAGTGCAAGATTAAATATCGGTGGTGGAAGCACCTCAACTGACGGAAATTCCCGACCTAATGTAAGAGGAGGTCACGGTCGAATGGCTAATGAAAACCAAGGTGCTGCTATTCCACCGGCTGATGTGGGGAATTTGTTCCAGAAGTCCGAACTTGATGTTGCGTGCTAGAGTTGTTATTATTCCCGGAGAGGCTAATCTCGAGGCGCAAGTTGGAAACAACCATGCTAAATTGATGCGGGACTATTCTACCATGGGAGGAAAACCATTTGTTGGAACGGAGGGTGTTGCCACTGTGGATACTCGGTTGCTTCATTATGAATAAATGATTGCAGACTTGGGCTTAGGGGGATGGGAAAAAAAGGAGGTTGGCGTCTAGACAGTTGCAGGGCAATACTTTGCATTGGTGAAACGGTGTTACTTATATGACACAAGAAAGGAGAAATTACTTAAGAAGACTTTCAAATGAGGCTAAGGGCAAGATTTGTGTCGAAAGCTGCCCAGTCTATGACGATGAAAAAGTTTGCTGATCTGAAGCAGGGTGAGATGACAGTGGTCAATATGTTGCTAGGTTTGATTAATAATATCGTTATGATCTAGGGATAATCGAAACTGTTGTGCTTAGGAATGAGAAGTTCATCAGGAGGCTTTGGTTTGAGATTACGAAAGCAACGATGCCTCATCTGTGAGTGCCTAATGATGTTGTTGAGATGGCTATCCATAACGAAGAGATGCTTGAAAGGGTTGACAAGCCCAGTGGGAACCGGAATTTTCAGGGAAGGAAAAGGAATTTATCCAAATGAAAGAGCTCATGAAGGGGGAAAGCCAAAGAAGAATAGAGCAGAAGTGGTTTGCTTTAAATGTCACTAGAAGGGCTATTATTCGACTGAGTACAAGCAAACCATTTTGAGGACCACTATTGGGAAACAGAATATATGGTGCTTCAATTGTAACCAGTTGGGGCATTATAAAAACGAGTGTTTGGAAGTAGCGAAAGGGAAGGTGCACGCGATGGAGCCTTCATCTTCTGGACTAACAGCTGTTGAGAAAGGAAAAACAATATTAGAAGGTATTCTTTTGTTTCATAGCATACCTGTTAAAGTTTTTTGAAATTGGTGTATCCCATTCCTTTCTCTCTAGTTGTGTAGTAGATAAGTTGTTTTTCGAACCATTATGCCTTATTGCTTCCCTTAGAGTAGCCAATTCGATTGGAGGCTATGTGACTCTTAGAATGGGATGTGATAACCTGAAAATTAGATTGTTAGGTTTCACTTTTATTTGTAGCTTATATGTTTTTTATTTTGATGGTTTCGACATTATTTTTGGAATGGATTGGTTGAATTGTTATGATATCAGATTGTGGTGTCGAAGTTGGGAAGTGTCGCTTAGACATCCGGATAGCGCCGATAGAATTGTGTTTCGAGTAGAATGTTTGGTTCTACTCTATCTTCGTCGCTGCGTGTTTTGGAATTAAAGGAAGGGGTAGGTGGTGTTCCTATCGTGAATGAATTTGTTGACGTCTTTGAACCTGTAATAGGCTTGCCACCAAAGAGGGCTACTGGTTTCGTATCGATTTAGTGCTATGAGCGGAGCCAGTGAGTCGGCCGCCTAGCTGAATGACCCCTTTAGATATGAGAGAGCTGAAGGCTCAACTTGTTGATTTAGAAGGAAGAAGTTTTATTCGTCTGATTAGTTTGCCTTGGGGTGTTGTTATTGTGTTTCTGAAGAAGTTTGATGGAGAGTTGAGGATATGTATTGACTATTGGAAGTTCAATAAGAAAACAGTAAAGAATAAGTATCCTTTGCCTCGCATTAATGATACGTTCGACCAGTTGAGTGGAGTGAATGTATTTTCGTAGTTGGATTTGGCTACTAATTTTCACCAACTAAGGATAGCGGAAGGGAGAATTCCATAGACGGTGTTTCCTAGGCTATATGGATCGAACGAGTGATATGCCGTTTGGTTTGACGAATGCACCTGCTTTCTTTGTAAGTTTGATGAACTGAGTGTTTTAGGAGCATTCAGACAGTTTTTTGTTGAATTTCATTGATGATATATTGGTGTATTCAAAAGATGAGAAGAAGCACGAGTGCCACCCTCAGATTGTTTTGGAAACTTTGTGGAAGCACCAACTAAAAGCCAAGTTTTCTAAGTATCATTTTTGGGAAGCGAAAGTGTAGTTTCTTGGCCATATAATTTCTGATGAAGGTCTGTCGGTAGATCATATTGAATGTAGATGCTGTTATTAGTTGAAAGAGACCTGAAAGTGTTACGGAAGTCTGACGCTTTCTTGGATTGGCCGAGTAATATCGAAGGTTTATTAAAGACATTTTGAGGATTGTGACGTTGCTTACTAAGTTGGCCTGAAAGAATGTTCATTTTGAATAGTCAGATAAATGTGAGGAAGCATTCCATAAATTGAAGCACTTGTTGACCGATGCTCCGGTGTTAGTGGTGTTGGATGGGAACTGGGATTTGGTGGTTTATACTGATGCTTGTGGAACGGGCTTGGGAATTGTTATCATGCAGAAGGGAAGAGTTATTGCATATGCTTCATGACAGTTGGGCCACATGAAGTGCGATACCCTACTCATGATCTTGAGTTAGCTGGTGTTGTTTTTGCCTTGTGAATCTGGAGGCATTAGTCGTTGGGCGAAAGGTTCAATTTGTTTATGGACCATAAAGTCTTTAAATTACTTGTTTTTTTAGAATGAGTTGAATATAAGACAGTAGAGATGGTTGGAGTTTTTGGCTACTTATGATTTTAGCATTGAGTATACTTTAGGAAAAGGTAATAAGGATGTCGATGCTCTTAGTAGACGATACCAGGGGATAGTGTCAGCTATGTTGAATGAGTGGAAGGACTTAGAAGCTTTGGTTGCTCATAAAGCAGGGAATAAGTCGACGGCGTGTTCTAGCGAAAGCACAACTTTGGTGTCAAGTTTGAAAGTTTGCCCTGATTTAATTGTGAAGATTGCTTCTAGGCAGGACGAAGACCCTTCATTGGCCGAAAGTATCAAGATGTCCAGAGTTAGGCCCGTCAAATGGGTCGGGTCAGATAATAAATGGGTTAGGTAGAATTTGACCAGACTCAGTCAAAGCATAAAGAACCCAACCCATCTAACCTATTTAATAAACGGGTTGATCCCACCCAACCCAATTAGTTAAAGGGTCAACCTGACCCAACCCATTTACCAGAAACTGCACCAAAAATATTTAAAAAACCACTTTAAATAAAAAATTGCACCAATTGGATATGCGCAAATACAACATAAACAAAAAAAAATGAAAATGAGATAAAATGCAGTAATAACATCATAGTTTAATTTATGTTAATAGTGAAACATTACAAATATAACCTAAGCCAACACATAAAAGAGCAAGAGCGACATATACGAATCAATTACTACAAAAAACATGATATAAAAATACAAATCCTTCAATTCACAAGTAATAGCAATAACAACCGCAATAGCACCAGCACCAGCATATAAAAGAGCTCTGCACATAAACATATAACTTAAGCCAGTTACAGTATATACATAACTATGGTTATTCCTTTATTAACTGACGAAAAACAACAAAGATGCCAACCACTTAGCAAATAAAATACTCACACTTGCATGCCAATGTTTATTTACGATTTTATTAAACTTGCTAAATGAATTGTGATTCGATGGACTGAACTAATGTTGTCTTTAGCTGTAGATAAGTTAAACATTACAGCATCACTAGTAGTATATAGTATAATAGCAACGTTTTGAATTATAATATGGACTAAACATTAGTATATTATGCATTATTATTTTCATTAGATATTTCTATATTACACCTTACAGATATATACTAGTAAGAAAAAGTTAAATAAAGGTCGATTGCTAAGTGTATGCACAGATGATGATATTTAATAAGGTTGTTTACTACTAAAAAAAGTTGGATTCTGTTTAGGATATAATTTCAGTTGTATATCAACATAACTAGTACTTATAATACACAGACTAACTATACAATATATTCGATGTAAAAGGCAAGTGGACTTTGATTCTACCTATTTCTATATTTGTGCACATATAAAGGAAGAATCAAACAACTGCTTGAAATTGGATAAAACAAATATGAATCGAAATAGCAGATAATCAATCGAGAAGAAAAAAAGGTCTTAAAAGACTAACAGTAAACAGGAGAAAAGCACCACTTGATATCGTTGTCTTAATTAATTAACAAAGTATTATACTCTGTATTATATTTAAAAATGTTGCTCTATACACTCACAAAAAGTATGCAGTTCGAATAACAATGGTCATATTATTCATATATCAACAATGTAGAAACATCGGTTGAAGTTGAAATATTCTATGCTTACTGGATAGATCAATATATCAATGTTTTTGTTTTTTATTCTTTGAAAAAACAACATATGTGCAAGTGTTTTGAGTTGTAATGTATATATAAATGAAGAAAAAAGTTGTTAAATTTATTTTTCAAAAATGTGGGGATTAGAAAGTGTATAAAGAGCAAAGCATTTGCAGAGGTGCCTTTTAAACCAAATTATTTGATTCTTTACAGAAAAATGCTTTTTGGTGTGCATACATGTTTTGATTTTGACATTCTTTATCATCGCTATAATCTTTCATATCAAAATTTATAAGTCCAAAACAAGAAATCCAGATATCCTGATAAAACCATAGATCTTTGAATCTAACAAATTGTAGAAATAATGAATAAATAAGTAAATACATGGATCCTATAAAAGCTTTAACTAATAGTCAAATATTTGATGCAAAAACAGGAAAGATTAGCAAGAAGGAATCAAGCAGAATGGTACATTTAATCTGATAAGAGCACTGGTGCAGGAATAGGTGAGATTTGTAATTAACTAATGCTTATTGACATACACCATATGAAACAGAAAAAAAGATATATACCTAGAGGATTGATGTAAACAAATACAATAAAACAACAAAAAAGGGAAAGAAAGAGAAAAGGATATATACTTGAAACAGGATATTGGATTGCCAATGAGACCCCGAGAAAGAAAGTGGTCCTACCAAGAAAATAAAATGAGAAGGAATCAAAAATGTAGAAGCTAGCGCTTTACAAGTAGCAGCCCAGGTATGTTGGAACCTCTACTATGTCCATATATAAACCTGGAATCAAAACCTACAAGGGGACAACATTCAGTTCTGTTTCAATCTAGAATTACACATAAATAAACAAAATCATATTTCACATCTAGAAATTCAACATTTTATCTTTAACCTTGCATGTACGTACAATAACAATCACTGGGATGAATTCGAAAGGCAGAAACAATTAAAATTCTTTTAACCAATCATCTTTATATCAAGTTAGGTAAAAATCATACCTTTTGCTAGTCAATAATCATTTAAGGATGGAGTAGAAACTTTATTAAGATGCTCCGCATCAACATGAAATTTTTAAATATCTTCATCTTCTTGTTCAACTTCCAATGCAATACCATTCCTATATAGCCAATCACGTGTGCAAAGTAATGCTTCTACAATATCATCTTTAAGAGGACAACAATAATCATCTAAAACCTTGTGTTAATGCTAAATGCACTTTTGGAGGCAACATTAGTAATAGGCACAGCTAGAACATCTTTTGCCATGAGTGAGAGAATATGATACTTAAGTTGTTGAGATTGCCAAAATGGGATAATATCTAATGGTAACTTACGATCCAACAATCCATCTACTAAATATAACTTAAGTTATGAATTATGAGATCTTTCAACAAACTCGAAATTTCTAAATATGTCAAAAAATTCATTATATCAGCACATCATGCAAATAAGGTCCCATAAATATATCGCTACAATCTAATTCCTTAGATCCACTTGCGTTATTGTTAGCTTCATTCTCAATTTATTTTTTGTACTCCTCATAAAGACCTTTTAGTTTTGCCTCTACAACCTCACCCCTTTCGCCATAATCATTGCCATAAAGCCTCTTGTAACAAAATTTGATAAAATTCATCTTATATCGGGGATTAAAGAATGCAAGCAATGCAAACTTATATATTGAATTCACTCCAATATTTATTGAACTTCAAAAACATTCTACTTGTCATTTCACACATACAATTATTAGATCCATGCATTTTTGCAATGTAATCAAAACCATGACAACCTTCAGAAAAACTAAGCTAGATGTTGGATACTTTGTTCCGGAAATAAATACGTGGCATCATAAAATACTTCAAAAATTAGTTATTTTTCTGCTTTCATCCGTTCCACTTGTGTAGGACAATAAATATAATTCTTATCAACAAACTCTAAATGACAAAGTGTTTTTTATAATATATATAGCACTTTTTAACATAATAAATGTCAAACTCCATCTTGTTGGCACGTCTTGATGCAATCTTTTATTACTATTGTCCATTATCCAATGATAGATCCCTTATACATTCTACAAAGTGTTTCTTTCTTTATTGCGAACCTTTAATATATTTGCTTTCCCTTATGTTGGTTAAACACGAAGAAGTGCATTTTAAACCATCTTGTACCATTAAATTTAAAATATGTGTGGTACATCGTACATGCATATATTCTCCATTTGCCACCAAGGCTCTACGATATTTTAGATGAGACTCTAATAGCTCTACAAATTTGTCATTAGAAGAAGCTTTGTTTAACGCATAGGAAAATATTTTATCTTCAATATGCCAACTAGGCAAAAGACTGGATATCTTTTCAAAAATAGTAGCTCCAGAATGAAGTGATGCAATAAGAAAAAAACTTAGCAATTTTATTTATGATTTTCATTCATTGTCTATGAAGTGTGTAGTTAGAGTGATATAGCCATTTGTGTTAACCGATGACCAAAAATTGGTTGTCAAACTAAACCTCCCCATACAAATTTTCAAAAAAATATTTAAGCTTGGATTTTTCCTTTTCATATAGTTTTAAAATATTTACAAGGGTTGTATTTCTCAAAAAGGATAAAACTCTATTGTCAAGGTATGAATGTATATCACGAATACCTTCATAATGAATGAACATAAATGGCAAACTGTGTCTAATGATTGTCTTAACAATTAATTCTCTATATTTGTTTTGATTAAATATAGTCTAATTTTGTTTCAATGCCTTTGCACTTATCATTAAACATTTTGGTATGTTTTTTTCTTAGATTGAAAGTACCATACTGGCTCCCCGGTATGTTTCAATTAATAGCATTTTCTAACTAATGTTTTCTTGTGATTATAACCACACAGTAACATAAATCATAGAGAGTATTTACTGTTTAGGGAGTTGTGCTAGGAGAGCATATACAAATTTGTTGTTCATTTCTCTTGTTCTTTGAGGTAAGCATAAGTACTACCACGATAAAAGAAAGAACACTACTACCTTTTTATATGAAATTTTAACATTAGCTTACCCACCATAATATTTATTCATCGATAGGATATTTTTAACATTAGTTACAAAATGCTATGTTTATTTAATCTTAAATTTCCATATGATATGGATCAGTGCTTACTCTTTATTAGATTGCTATGAGTTGATCAAACTATTGCTCATTTTAAATGCAAAACAAGTCAACTTTCATTTATATATTTTTAGTGGTGATTATGGACATAGGGCCTCAACTCTTAGTAAAACTATCTATTTCGAATTGCATGCTATGAAAATATCCTAAAGTCCAATAAATTAAGAGTTGTATTCTTCATGCATTTTTATACAACAGAATGATACATGATGTAAAGAATATTTTAAAGTACAAAATTTTCTTATTTCGAGGCAACTACATTAACTTCCATGTCCAGTCATCACCCACCGAAATATGCTATGTTTAGTACCTGAAGATGAAATTTCTAACCCATATAGGTTTTCTTCAAAGTATTACAAATTGCATTGGAGAAAACTTAAAGATGGTCTCTCTACATCTATGCGAAGTTGTTAATAAAAAGTAAAAGTATCAAAAATATCAATCACACCTTTCTAGCTTAATTTTCAAGAAAAAAACTATTAAATAAGCGAATGACTTCAGACCCATCATTTGTTGTAATTTGTTATATAAAATAATATCCAATTTACTTTCTTGTAGAATTAAGACCACTCTCCAACTACTTATTTCAAAAGATTAGCATGCTTATTTACCAAAGGGAAATACTTCATATGTCATAATGTAGGCTCAAAAAAGTCAGAGCTCTAACTCGATAAAGGAAGGCAAAATGTGCATCAAATTTGATAAAAACACATATGATTTGATGAATATAGATATCATTCTGTATGATGCAATACATGGAATTTTCCGCCAGGTAGGTTAAAATTATAAATGAAATGACAAGCTCCAGTTGTTTTCCATTTTATTTAAAGTAATCCCTAATGGTTGTTTTACTAGTAATAATCACATTAGACGAGAGGGTCATCATCCCTTATCTGTAATTATATAATGGAGTAGTATTCAAAGTGTATGTACTTAAAAAGTGAGCAATAGAAAAATTAAACCCATCTATAAAGCAGAGCTTGAACTTACGCATCTCATATGTAGATGACCTACATATCTTTTACAAGACAGATTATCAAGTAACAATATCAACTAGAAAGATCTTTGAAAAAATGCATTCCTATGCAGGTCTTCGAATGAAGGTTGCAAAGGTAGAGTGTTAGATCCAAAAATGGCTCAAACACCCAAACTAGGAATAATTTCTGATGAAATGAAATTAAAAATGAAGAAAACGCACACTTTATAATGGTTTGGCGTTAAATAGCCTACGTCCACTTTCTACTTTTTGTATTGATGACTTGAATGTAGATACAACAATGCTTCTTACTCACTTTCACTCATATCATACATAGATTCACTCAATTCTCTCTGAAATGTACTTTATAAGATGATTGCAATATGAAAATGGTGATGGAATTCGGTTCTCAGAGGGGTTTCAACTCTGAAAATGACAAAAGATCACCTAAAATGTGTCTTGGAGGCATATTTATAGGTGGAAAATGCTAATGGAACGACTTCGGTTTGGATCCACGTGGCGCCCATCCAGTTACTATCGAGTTCGGATGGGATATGACAGCGACAACACATCAGGTTAGTGGTGAATGTAGGGGAGAACGTGGGTAGAACCGCTCCGCTTCTTTAGGGAAACGTGGCATGAAACTGTCATGACTCTGGGCTGGGATCGGAACGCTAGTGGTTAGGGGGTCGGATCGGTTTTTACCCTTCTGATCCGGTTCAGCTTGTGTCCTCTCCTTGTTTACTTTGTGCTGGTCTGCCTTCACTAAGAGGAATCCGATCCAATCTGATTTTTTGACTGAGCGCTTTTCATTATTTGGTCTTTTAACTTTGTGTAGCCTAGTTTACAAAGTAGGCTAACATAGAGTATGTTTCAACGAAGGTTGTATATGAAAGAGATAATATGTTATATGTTGGGATTGCAATAAGGCACATTTTCTTTAAATACCAAAGCATACCATTGTCTATTCAATATGTTAACATTGAAATATGCAACGATTTAATCGATAAAACTAGACTAATGTTAAAGGGTGGGAGTATGAAAAAGTGGATCAATTATCAAATATAATATGTAAATAGACCGCGTATTACATTCAAAAATCTTAAATGAAGTGGTTAACTCAAGGAGATATAAAACTCATTTTCTTCATGCTTGTGCTTCTGAACCAAAAACAAGTCTAATAGCTAAAATAATGTTGGATGTTCAAGGAAACTAATTACTCATAATAGCTCTAAACACTAAAATCAAATACATGTTAAAAATCTATTATTAAAAGTTATAAATTATCATGTCTATGATTAAAAAACTAAAATTGCATCTAAACTCAATGATTTACAAAGCACAAACTTGCATCTTTGTACAAAAAGCTTACATGTTTGTTCAATTAATAAAAACTTTGTAGTATAACCGACTTACAACCATGCATCATAAAATTGAAAATTGTTTTTCTTTTCTTTACCCCTGCTGGAAGAATCTACCATATCTGCATGGTCTATCAATCAATGTCTCCCCAATAAATTGTGTCTATCACACCACTTATCATTGCCTACAAAAACTATCCCAAGAAAAATATGTAAAGCGACAGGTTGCAACAAAAAATAGTACCCAACATATTGAATATAACATTAGTTTTTAAATAAAAGGTAATTATGAACTCGGAAGTAAGTATTACCTTGATCACTACTTTAGTGGCTTTTAACACTTAATACATGCTTCGAATAACCATTCCCTCTTGCTCGATCAACAAGTTTCTCAGCTTCAGCTGCCCTCAACTGTGTAATTAACTTATCCACAAATTGGTCGAAAATCGGTTGCCTTTGTTGAAGATTTTTTTATCATGATTTGGGGAGGAACGAAAACTAGGGTTACCTCCGAAATAACTTAGGGTAAATGGGTTGGGCAGGTTAAATAAATGTTGAACCGTTTTTTTATTGTCGAATGAGTTAGGTCAAAAAAATTAAAATGTTAAATGAGTCAGACCCATCCCTTTCAGTGTTAGGGTCAATGGTTCGGGTAAATGGATCAGGGTCAATTTTGACGAGCCTACTCAGAGTTGCAACAAAAGACAGTAAAGTTTCACTCTTAATCGAAACAGTTGATTAAGAAAGAAAGGTTATGTGTTCTGGGTGTTAGTGATTTAAGGAATGAAGTGCTTGGAGAGTGTCATCGTTCAAAATTTATGATACACCTTAGTGGTACCAAGATGTACCAGGCTATGAAGAGGGGTTTCTATTGGGAAGCATAAAGAAGGATGTAGTCTTATGGGTAAAGCAGTATCAGAAATGCCAACAAGTGAAAGCCAAACAACAGAAGCCTATTGGTTTGCTTCAACCATTAGATATTCCAATTTGGAAATGGGATTCGATATCCATGGACTTGATTGATAGGTTGCTGAGAATGATAAAGGGGAACGAAAGCATATGGGTTGTTATAGACAGATTAACCAAAAGTGCTAATTTTATCACCGTGAAATCGAATAGGACAACACCAGTTTTGGCTAAGATATTCGTAAGGAACATAGTGAGACTTCTTGGAATTCCTAGTAGTGTTGTGAGCGACATGGATCTTTTGTTTACCGGTGAGTTCTGGAAGAGTTTGTAGAAGGCATTGGGAAATGAAGCTTAGGATGAATACCGTGTATCATCCACAGACAGATAGTCAGACCAAAAGGGTAAATATTGTAGAGGAAGATTTGTTGAGAGATTGCACCATGGACTTTGGTGGTTCATGGGAAGGTCATTTACACTTAGTGTAATTTTCCTGTAATAATAGCTTTCAAGCTATTACAGGAATGCCTCCTTTCAAAGCTTTATACAGAACACCATGTAAATAGTCATCATGTTGGTTGAAGATAGGCGACATGTTAGTTCTTGGTCTGGAAATGGTAAGAGAAGCCAAGGAAAAGATTTAGGTCATCCGGAAGCCGATGAAGAAAGCTCAGTTCAGGAAGAAGAGTTACGTAGATAGAAGATGTACGACTTGGAATATTCGGTAAGAGATAGAGTCTTCGTAAAAGTGTCCCCGATGAAGGACGTGGTTCATTTTGTAAAGTTTTGAAAGCTAGTGCCAAGGTTTGTTGGACCTTTTCCTATGGAAAGGATTGGGAAGCATTCTTATAAAGTGGAGCTACCAGAGAATCTTACGGGAGTCCATAACGTGTTTCGTGTTTCACATTTGCAAAAATATGTGCATGACCCAGATGCTACCATAGATCTGAGAGAATTGGAAGAGCTGGTAGTGGAACCTGACTTGACTTCCGTTAGACAACCAGCAAGAATTGTGGATACATACGAAAGGAAATTGAGAACTATGACAGTTAAGCTGGTGAAAGTCATGTGGAGTGCTGAGGAAAAGGATTGCACTTGGGAAACCGAAGATAGGATTAACGAGTGCTATCCTGATTTTCTTACGGTATGATCTATATTGCTTTATAGATAAAATACTAGTATGATGCACTAGTATTGATAGCATTGATGCTTGTTTGATGGTTGCTATGATTGTTTAGTCCTTGTCTAAATTTCGAGGACGAAATTCCCTAAGGCGGGAAGGATATAACAATCCCTGATTTTCGAGAGACGTTATTCAATGATTTAATTTAGTGATTAAATAGGAATAATGTAGTGGATGTGTATATGAGATTTGTGTTTAAGTTAATTAATTAGAAGGTTGCCTATAAGACAAATAAACCAAGTTAATGTGCATTAGAAGAAGGAATATGAAAGGGGCAAAGTTGGAACTTTCGACCTCATATATATAGCATATGCTCTCATATTATTTTCATTCACACTTCTAATAATATATATAAAACTAAAGTTAGTTAGCCATTAAAGCTAGAGGAGGAAAGAAAGAAAAAATAGAATGTTAGAGCTTGGAACTTCATCAACAAACCTAATCTCCTCATCCAAACATGGCGAATAATATTCTCTACCCATGAAGGTTACACCCATTTGATTATAGTCGAAACATATGTGTTGTTGTTCATGATTTATGTGATGTTACATAAATGTTTTGGAATATAAATGATTACTTTCATGTGTATGATTGAAATGTGTGAAACTAAATAGGTTCGTGAGCCAAAATCCATAGTTAGACATCTCTGATTATAATGAAATTTTGGTATGATGTTTGTTGTGTGATTATGGAGATGAGTTTCGAATTTCATGGTTTATCATGATTGAATGAATGTAGTATGAGTATTTAAAGATTGAATTGCGTAGGAAATGCTTAAATATTAATTAAATTGATTAAAATGTATGCATAAATATTATATACATGGCTGGTAAAAAAATATAAAAAGACCGTGCATAGTCAGCATTTTAAATTTATAAGCAATTGAGAATTTGATAGATATAATGGATAATGTATAAAGTAATACTTTTTATGGAAATAAGTCAAATTTTTCCGTAGTTATTGTCGGTGTCATTGCCTAACCAGAAGTATACTCCGATAAGGTCGGAACCATCCTTCAGTAGCATTGAATACTTAGGATATCACAAGTATGGTATATATGAAGAATTCACGGCTTCCGCCTTAAGCCTTTCGGTCTCGGTATTAGTATTGATACTTGTAAATGTTTTGGTTTTGAATTGTAACTACTCCACTGGAGGTTTTTGCCTCAGCTCTTTCGGTTAAGTCGGAAGGGGTTATTTCCCTTAAAACAAAATGATTTATAAAAAAAGATTTTGAATGGTGGCTTTGAAAGGAATAAAGGATATATGCCTTTAGGTCTTTCGTTGGAACTAGAAGGGGCTTCCTATTGAAGTCTAGGCATCCAAAAGCATAGAAAGCCTTGAAGCCATTGCCTATGACGATATGCCTTTATAAACTTGTTTTCTATAAAATACTTCCTTCACCATATATGGGGTCAGCTAGGAACTTTTCTAAAATAAAATGTTTTGAGATTTTACCTCTTTGGCTGTCGACACCGGTAGTGATGACAAGGGGACTTTTATTAAATTGGTTTCTAAAATGGAATACAGGTTCTGCCTCTATTTCCTACCGTCAATTGTGTGACGGGAGGCGTTGATTATTGATTAATCGAAAGAAGCCGGAAGGGTTGTCCCTTTCAGATTAGCTTGCCATCATTTGTGTGACGATAGGTTGGAAATTGATTAGCTTGCCATCATTTGTGTGACGACAGGCGTTAAGTATTGATTGTTGTTGTTTTGTCGGAAGAGCAGCCTCTTCAGAATGATTTCGATGTGGCTTTAGTGCCTGTGAGGGAACCGAGGGGATTGGGGACGACACATGTGTCATGCCCATTAAAATATGAATTGAATATTGATTTAACCCATTAAATGCTTATGTTGTTGGTCAATTTACCATTGTTAGACATTGCGTACGTGTGAAACCTAGGGAAGGTATAATAGGTGGGTAAAATTGGGAGACACCACTTAAATTAAAATGAACATCGGTGCCTAAGACTATTGCTTCACGTAGTTCAACGGGACTTAAAAGTGAGCTTATGGTTTCGTGTTAGCTGGGGTTATTCTACGAAGTACAATAGGTTAAACCAAAAGGACTCGTTGCTTCGTGCAGTTTAGGAGAAAATAATTAGGGGAACCAATTAAATAAAAGATAAGCCTTCGGTCCCGTTGTTCGTAGGGGTTTACCATATGAAGCATAAGGGGGGATCGAAAGGAAGAATTCAGTTGCTTCACGCAGTTTGGAAATTTTAAAAAGTAAGGGCTCCGTTGCTTCACGCAATTCAAAAGACAATTAAATTCTGTAACAATCCGCATTCTACGCCTCGAAGGATCATAGGATATTTATTTCTTTCTCGTACGAAGTCGTATGGTCATGTGGCTTTGGGAAACGACTATTGGGGTCATTTCCCATGTTCATGATTTTTGTCGATTTTTAAATGACCGTTTTGCCCCTAGCTGATATTGTTTTGGCCATAACTTTTGATTGAAAAGGAATTTTGACCTGAAACCACTTCCATTAGATTCGTTTAATGGTTTACCTTTCCGTAGAGTGGTCATATTAGCCAAACGGACTCACCGTTTGGGAGATATGGCTGAAACAAGTTTCAGATAGTATAAAACAGCTTAATTGGGCTTAACCGAGTGATTAACAGCTAGGCCCAAAGGGGAATTTCGGGATTAGGGTTATGAGAGGGCTGAAAGGGTTAGGAAAATCATTTCATTTCAGTTTTCTCAGCCGCCACAAACCTTCCTTAAGCTCTAGCAATGGCCTCCATCTTCTAAAACATTCCAAAACACCTTTTTGTCATCTCTAATCACATATTAGCCTAATCTACATCAAATCAAGGCGGATTAGCATAAGGATTGGGACAGAGCTGCTGGAACACATAGAGATTGGATCTAAACCAGAGATTATTTCAGATCTAAAGTTTACTTTGTGGCAAAGGTGAGTGATTTGCATTGTTTTTCACTAATTACGGCTAATTATGGTAATTAGCGAAGATTAGCGAAATTATGGCTCAGAAAAATCTAGAAAAATTCCTAAAATTCTAAAACATCATTTTATGTCTCTGATATGAATTTGGGTTAATTTCGACTAATTTTGCTAATCCCGGAATTTAGGGGATTAAGGGGTGATTAGTGATAATTAGTGAATTTATGCATGATTAAAATCTGAAAAAATGTTCAGAAATTCCTAAATATTGTTTTAGACCTCTGTTAGAAAATTTGGCTAATTTGGATAAGTTTTGCTAATTATATGCTTAAACATGATTAAGAGGGATTAAGGGAAAATATGGGGTTTTGGCTATGTTTGATCCATTTTAACCTATCATATTGATGTTTTGGTGTTTGAGGTCACTTCTACTTGTTGCTATGACTTTGTGGTATGCTTTGTGATTGTTTAGAATAGTTAGAATGGTCGAAAACGCCGTCGAGAGGCGTATAAACAGTCGCAGGAAAGTTGCAGGAAAGCGGTGCAGGCTTTCGGATCGGATCGGATGGATGGGCTCGGACCGGGCAAAGTATCACCGAACCGAACTGTAGCTTAGCACAAGAAGAAGAATGGCAAAAAGGAAGGCCACCATGGTTGAACTGGAATCGGATTGGGTTAAGTTAGGGGGACCGGATCGGATCGAGATGAAGAGAAGGGGGACCGGATCGGATCGAGATGAAGAGAAGGGGGATCGGAACGGTAGAGAAAGGGGAGCGGATCGGACCGTGACTAGGGAGGCCGAACCGAACTGATGCGACAAAGGTACTCCGAACCGACCCGATGTGACATGGAGGACCCGAACTGACCCGATGTGACATGAAGGACCCGAACCGAACCGACGTACTGCTAAGGGACTTGGAGACCCCCGACCCGAACCGAAGCACTTGGAGGATACCAATCCGAACCGACATGGAAGAAGGACAGAGAACCGAACCGATCCAGTGATGACCAATAACCCGAGATGCAAAGGTAGTGCAAATGGAAGTTAGAGCTCAGGATCCAGTTGGGAACCAACGAGTCGACTTCATGAGTTGGGCTTTGCTGCGGGACGTGTGCAAAGGGGTTATCGGTATTCATAACTTTGGTTCACCACTGAGAGGCGGGTAGTGGGCTTGTAGTGATAGTTGTGCGGGATTGGATTCCGTCATGGCCCAAAGAATTAGATGACCAAGGTAATGGATATCGTATGCTTTACGCACCGAGTGAGAGATGCGAGAATGGTTGCTATGATTGATTGTTTGCCATCACTATGATATGCACACCCCCACCCCCGTATTCCTTACACCATTTGTAATGGCACCTTAGAGTGTTGTACAGTATGTAGTGCTAACTCTTTGGTTGCAGGTCCAGGTTCAAGTATGGTTGGATTATACCTGATATTGTTTTGTTTTGTTGCTTATCGCTCATACCAGACTTTTTGTCTGACCCAGAGTTTTATGTCTCTTCTTATTACTCTGGGTGCTCACACGAGCAGACTAGAGACAGGTTAGCTGGGTATGCACGGGTAGCTGATCCGGAGGCGAGCAGGAGGCTTCCACGTATGATATATATATATATATATATATATATATATATAGTACTCTCCCTGTGTTGTTGAAGATCACTGCTTGGGCATTAGTCGTGCATCTTCTACTTTAGCTTTCTTTTGTTTAGAGACATTAAATTTGGAAAGTTGTAATAAGCTGTATTTGGATTTCCGCTGCTATGTTGGTTTAGTTTTCAGCTTACACACTGTCTCTCCTGTTTTATGTCAAAGATTATGTTATTATTATATTTTGATTCCATGCGCTGTGAGACATTCTACAGGTTCCTTGTCAGTTCTTTCTCTTCTTTCTTTTCTTTTGACGACCGTTCCGTGCTAACTGGACATGTGTTCAACGCACTTTTGGAGTAAATGTCGGTTGGTGCGGGGCGGGCCGTCACATTTGGTATCAGAGCTCTAGGTTGCGTAGTTAACCTAGGGAAAGACACCAGGGAGAGATAATACATATATAAGAGCGCGTATTTGTGATTATTTTGGTTTTCAAAAGCTATATATATATACACTATTAGTAGTATAAGGATGAGGTCATACTGCACTAGCACCACTATGGAGATGGTTAATCGTTTTCTCTTTACAGATTGAACGATGAGCCGATACGCAAGAGGTGCCAGTAGGGGAGCTAATAATGGTAATGTCGCTAACATGAGGACGATGTTTACTAACCTCACGAGGGAGATGCTTAGGGATGTTCAGAGGGCAGCTCCCAATGCCGATAATGGTGGTGGTCCAGTAGTGCAGGCGCCTAGGGCTGATTTCGCCAAGTTGTGCAAGGATTACACTAACCTTGGTGGGAAGCCGTTCCACGGAACGGAGTCGGCCACGGATGTTCAGGATTGGTTGGATAGATGTGATCGTATCTTCGACGACTTGGGTATTGAGGATGCGATGAAGAGAAGGCTAGCATCCCGTCAGCTGCAAGGACGAGCAATGAATTGGTGGAATGCTATTAAGGCAGCTACTCCAGAGGATCAAGTCACTTGGGATCAGTTTAGAAATCATTTCAGTGATAAGTTTATCCCCGCTGCTCAGAAGTCAGTGATGTTTAAGAGATTCTTGGAACTCAAGTAGAATGGCAGAGCTGTCTCGGAGTATATTGCCGAATTCGACACTTTATCCAAGTATGGGTTATCTCTTATTGATACTGCCGAGAAGAAGAACGAGAAGTTCATAACTGGCTTAGATGGATACTTGGGGGAAAGGCTTATTAACCACATCGATGAGACGTCTGAATCGATTATGGGGAAAGCTTTGAGGTCAGAAAGTCTTTACCCTAAGTCGAAGATTGAGGTGGCATCTGCAGAGGAGCCAAAGTCGCAAGCAAGCGGTGGAGGCAAGGATAGTTCCCAAAATAAGAGAAAGCAAGACCAAACTATGGATGGTCAGAATAAGAAAGGTAAGAAATGGCGAGTGCTTTAGTTGTGGCAAGAAGGGACACTATGCCAGAGATTATCGGGAAAAGCCTGGGGAAAGGAAGTGCTTTAATTGTGGCCAAGCGGGACATCACAAGAATGAATGTCCACAACTTCCTAGGGAGAAGCAAATCGTGAGAGCATATGCTATCAACGCTGTTCCTTCTTCGTCGAATGCCCCAACTGCGGCGCATAAGGAAAAAGGTGTCGTTATTCGAGGTATGCTTTCTATTTAAGATGTTTTGATCGGGTTTTGTTTGACAAACCCGAGTTAGTCGATAGACCTTTAGTAGTGACGAACCCGATTGGTGGTTCAGCTAGCCCCAGTATGATTTACCGTAACGTGGTCTTATCGAGTTATGGATGTAAGTTTGTTTGTGTTTGCTTTGTTTAGGCTTTACTGGGTTTAGCATTATTTTGGAGAGTCGATCCACTCCAAGGGAATAGGGTGGTATTAGGTACCTACCTAGTGATGGCGATAGTAACTGGAGTTAAGGAAGCTAAGAGGTTATCGTTGTAATAAGTTCTAGTTGTCTCTGGGAGGCAAATGAGTGCTCCAGTGCTAGATTGTTCCGCTAGTATCACTTCACGTGGATTGTCCGAATTCGGAGGAGATGTTCCTTAGGTGCTTGTCTGATATTGGTTTAGGCCTTTGGGGCTTGTGCTTGGGGAATGTCGAGTTTGACTAGGATGGTTTGCGTGAGGGATAAGTAGTCGTTGTGATTTTCATTGGATGATACCTTGGTTTACTCGAGGAGTGATGGGTAGCTATGACAGGATAAGACTATTCGATGGTATGGACTGCCCCGAGTTGGACTCGATAAGGTTATGAGATGACTCGACTGGGACTCGAGAAAGATGCAAAGTAATGGATTGTTTAGGACCCTATGCCGATGTTCTCTTTGGATAGTAGAACTTTGAAGGAATAGGATGAGTTCGTTGATCATGGAAGATGCAACGAAGGTTAGGACGATTCAAGTTGGACTTGAACTCGTAAAAGAAAATAGGTATTCGTTGATCTAGGAGCTGCAACGAATAGGGGGACGACTCATGTTGGACTAGGGTTGGTAGGTAATGGATACTCAAGACTGGGTCTGAGTTTATGGGTAATAGATTGACTCGAGTTGGACTCGAGAAGGCTGCAAGGAATTGGATTGACTCGAGTTGGACTCGAGAGGGCAGCAGGATAATGGATAGACTTGGGTGGGACTCGAGTGTTTCAGGCGGACTAAAAGCAGGGGTATCTGGGGACGCCCACTTACCTTGGATCCGTTGGACGTGATCTAGTTATCCTTGGAGGATAAACGTACGTTGGACGTATGGTAGTCCGTTTGGAGCAGAGTTTCCATTAGTTATTGATGTTGGTTGGACCAGACATACAGGTATCGACGTATTCATGGCTTTAGCAGGTGATAGATAGGATTTGTTTGATGGATGATATGGTTGTTGTGTTTGTTCATACCTTTCTTCTCCTGAGTATCACCTGTAGGATCCCGTTGAATGGAAATAGGGTAAGTTCGTTGATCATGGTGATATGACGAGTGTAAGATACTTTACGTTAGACTTGAAGTATGTTGGGCATTGTGGAGCGTCCGTTGTCTTGGAGATTCAACGGATGTAGGAGTCTCAGTTGGACTTGGACTCATAGGTAGAGTACCTAGATTCATTGGATGAGTCTAGTTCACCTTTGGAAAGTGAATGTACGTTGGACGTACAGTACGGATATAGGTAGAGTATGTAGATTCATTGGATGAGTCTAGTTCACCTTTGGAAGGTGAATGTACGTTGGACGTACAGTACGGATATAGGTAGAGTACCTAGATTCATTGGATGAGTCTAGTTCACCTTTGGAAGGTGAATGTACGTTGGACGTGCAGTATGAATATGGGTAGGGTACCTGGGTTCATTGGATGAATCTAGTTCACCTTTAGAAGGTGAATGTACGTTAGACGTACAGTGCAAATGTTGGTGTAGTGCCTAGGGTCATTGGATGGGGTCTAGTCTGCCTCTAGGAAGTGAATGTACGTTGGACGTGCAATACGAATGTAAGAAGGACTCAAGTTGGACTTGAAAGGACATTTGGAATGTAGTTGAAAATTTGACGTATAGGGTTGGATTACCTAAGAAAAGACAGTATAGACGAATGCCATAGTATCGGACTGGGTGCGATAGCTGATGCATTGAGTAAGAGACATGCCAGTTTAGAGGCTATTTTTCTGGAATGGAAGCAACTAGAGTATATCATGGGATATGACTTCAGACCTATGTGTGAATTGAATTCAGAAACACTTGTAAGCTTGATGATTAGATCGATCTTGATTAAGTGGATCGGTTCCAGTTAGAGGGACGATCCCAACTTATTAGAAGTTACCTCTAGGGTAGAAATGGGAATCGACGGCGAGAGAACGACTGTACTTGGGAAGTAGAGAATGACATAAGAAAGTCGTATCCAAAGCTCTTTGCCTGGTGAGATTTTAGCGGCGATGATTCTTCCCTTGTTAGTAAACCGCATGTTAGGGCAGAATGGTTCTGTTTGTTTTGCATGTTTGATTGTTGTATATGGTTGGTAAGCATGCGGGATCCTTTGTATGTTTTGGGTTAAGGAATTTCGGGGACGAAATTTCTTAAGGGGGGGAGAATGTAACAACCCGCATTCTACGCATCGGAGGATCGTAAGATATTTCTTTCTTTCTCGTACGAAGTCGTATGGTCATGTGGCTTTGGGAAACGACTATTGGCGTCATTTCCCATGTTCATGATTTTTGTCTATTTTTAAATGACCGTTTTGCCCCTAGCCGATATTGTTTTGGCCATAACTTTTGATTGGAAAGGAATTTTGACCTGAAACCACTTCCATTAGATTCGTTTGATGATTTACCTTTTTGTCGAGTGGTCACATTAGCCAAACGGACTCACCGTTTGGGAGATATGGCTGAAACAAGTTTCAGATAGTGAAAAATAGCTTAATTGGGCTTAACCGGGTGATTAACAGCTAGGCCCAAAGGGGAATTTCGGGATTAGGGTTATGAGAGGGCTGAAAGGGTTAGGAAAATCATTTCATTTCAGTTTTCTCAGCCGCCACAAACATTCCTTAAGCTCTAGCAATGGCCTCCATCTTCTAAAACACTCCAAAACACCTTTTTGTCATCTCTAATCACATATTAGCCTAATCTACATCAAATCAAGGCGGATTAGCATAAGGATTGGGATAGAGCTGCTGGAACACATAGAGATTGGATCCAAATCAGAGATTATTTCAGATCTAAAGTTTACTTTGTGGCAAAGGTGAGTGATTTGCATTGTTTTTCACTAATTACGGCTAATTATGGTAATTAGCGAAGATTAGCGAAATTATGGCTCAGAAAAATCTAGAAAAATTCCTAAAATTCTAAAACATCATTTTATGTCTCTGATATGAATTTGGGTTAATTTCGACTAATTTTGCTAATCCCGGAATTTAGGGGATTAAGGGGTGATTAGTGATAATTAGTGAATTTATGCATGATTAAAATCTGAAAAAATGTTCAGAAATTCCTAAATATTGTTTTAGACCTCTGTTAGAAAATTTGGCTAATTTGGATAAGTTTTGCTAATTATATGCTTAAACATGATTAAGAGGGATTAAGGGAAAATACGAGGTTTTGGCTATGTTTGATCCATTTTAACCTATCATATTGATGTTTTGGTGTTTGATGTCACTTCTACTTGTTGCTATGACTTTGTGGTATGCTTTGTGATTGTTTAGAATAGTTAGAATGGTCGAAAACGCCATCGAGAGGCGTATAAACAGTCGTAGGAAAGTTGCAGGAAAGCGGTGCAGGCTTTCGGATCGGATCGGATGGATGGGCTCGGACCGGGCAAAGTATCACCGAACCGAACCGTAGCTTAGCACAAGAAGAAGAATGGCAAAAAGGAAGGCCACCATGGTTGAACTGGAATCGGATCGGGTTAAGTAAGGGGGACCGGATCGGATCGAGATGAAGAGAAGGGGGATCGGAATGGTAGAGAAAGGGGAGCGGATCGGACCGTGACTAGGGAGGCCGAACCGAACTGATGCGACGAAGGTACTCCAAACCGACCCGATGTGACATGGAGAACCCGAACTGACCCGATGTGACATGGAGGACCCGAACCGAACCGACGTACTGCTAAGGGACTTGGAGACCCCCGACCCGAACCGAAGCACTTGGAGGATACTAATCCGAACCGACATGGAAGAAGGACAGAGAACCGAACCGATCCAGTGATGACCAATAACCCCAGATGCAAAGGTAGTCCAAATGGAAGTTAGAGCTCAGGATCCAGTTGGGAACCAACGAGTCGACTTCATGAGTTGGGCTTTGCTGCGGGACGTGTGCAAAGGGGTTATCGGTATTCATAACTTTGGTTCATCACTGAGAGGCGGATAGTGGGCTTGTAGTGATAGTTGTGCGGGATTGGATTCCGTCATGGCCAAAAGAATTAGGTGACCAAGGTAGTGGATATCGTATGCTTTACGCACCGAGTGAGAGATGCGAGAATGGTTGCTATGCTTGATTGTTTGCCATCACTATGATATGCACACCCCCACCCCCGTATTCCTTACGCCATTTGTAATGGCACCTTAGAGTGTTGTACAGTATGTAGTGCTAACTCTTTGGTTGTAGGTCCAGGTATGGTTGGATTATACCTGATATTGTTTTGTTTTGTTTCTTATCGCTCATACCAGAATTTTTGTCTGACCCAGAGTTTTATGTCTCTTCTTATTATTCTGGGTGCTCACACGAGCAGACTAGAGACAGGTTAGCTGGGTATGCACGGGTAGCTGATCCGGAGGCGAGCAGGAGGCTTCCACGTATGATATATATATATATAGTATTCTCCCTGTGTTGTTGAAGATCACTGCTTGGGCATTAGTCGTGCATCTTCTACTTTAGCTTTCTTTTGTTTAGAGACAATAAATTTGGAAAGTTGTAATAAGCTATATTTGGATTTCCGCTGCTATGTTGGTTTAGTTTTCAGCTTATACACTGTCTCTCCTGTTTTATGTCAAAGATTATGTTATTATTATATTTTGATTCCATGCGCTGTGAGACATTCTACAGGTTCCTTGTCAGTTCTTTCTCTTCTTTTGACGACCGTTCCGTGCTAACTGGACATGTGTACAATGCACTTTTGGAGTAAATGTCGGTTGGTATGGGGCGGGCCGTCACAAATTTGATGGGTGGTAGTTTCGTGAATAGTGGGATTTGACCCCGCGAAGCACTGATGGAACCACAAATGTCATGTAGGATATATGAAATCGTTAAGACAGGTAGTCAGTGTAACAGAGGGATGTGGAATCCATTATGTGTTGCATATTACATTATTATTATATGCTTATAATAATTGTACTAATCATTGAAGTGCATAGGCACATGGTTAGCATTGTTTCGTAGTGTGGTTCTAACGAGAGAGAAACCCATTCCGCTATGCGGCATAGTCTCATTTGGCACTTTGATATCGTGTAGCAAATTATTATTCATACTAGTCTTTTTGACTGATCCTAGTTTTTGTTTTCCCTTTAAACTCTTGGGTACTCAATTGAGTAGGCTGAGGGTTAAGGTCTTTCTGGTATAGCTTTCATATGTGCTTTCGGAGGTGAGCAGGAGGTTGTCGCTATATAGGAGTTCCGCTGTGTTATGTTTTGTTCCGTTGTATTTTGGTTGTATATGTCGGCATATTTTTGAATGCCACTGTCTATACTTTGATCAACCGAGAGGACATTATCATATGTTGCTCTTGGAATATAATTTGTAGTAAGTCTTATTTTCATTGAACGGGTATTGCGAAGGGTTGTATGAATGAATATTTATGTCAATGAATGTTCTGTAAAAAAATTCGTACTCTTGTGTTATTTGATGTCCTGATTGATTAATATTCAATTTTCTATCTCCGAAAGTTGATACTAGAGATGACTGCAACATTTGTAGCATTTAGCTTACGACCTTAACAACACCCATTCTGAGAACGGGGTGTTACAGACGTGATGATATGTAGTATAATGGCTTAGGAACGTTGCTCTATCTGAATCTACGAGACACCTAATGGAATGTCCCTCACTGGCTTCTCCCTGTACCAAGAGGTCACTATCATTTGTTAACGCACCACTAATCGCCCAGAGGAGATAGACCTAATAGAATTTCACACATCTTCGAGTAATCAGCGGGTCCGGGATTGCTCAATGAAGCACCATCAATAACACAGCTACATCGGTCAATGTGATAATCATTTCACCGCTTTTGAGGTGAAATGATGATGTCTCTAACCTCCATCTATCGAGCAAGGCAGTGATAAGGTGATGATCTAACTAGATGTACTACAACCGATGTATAAGTAGGAAGCCGGCTCGATCTAATAGCGCTAGCATGGAGGATGATTAAAGTCACCGCCTTTAAAGTCGAGGAGTGATCGATGATAGTAACTGAAGTTTCGCTCTGCTACGAAAACAAGAAGAATTTTAAATTAATTATAACAAACATCAACGTGTATTTGTATCAAATGGGTAAGTGTATTACCGCCATTAAAATTCCTATTTCTCAATCGATGGTACTCCTGCAAATATAAGACGCTCTCATCAATCAGTCCATGTAAGGTTTGTGAATACTCTACTCTACATACATTCAATGATAACAAATTCAATGTTGTATATTTCTCAAACTATTAAACAACTAGCATTCATCAATACTACATAAAGAATGGCTTCAATTGTAAATCACTCCCAAACTTATTTATCAATATACATAAATCAATTATCAAGCAACTAACATTGCTTGATTCTTTGTTCAGTGACTCAAAGAATGATTCCAATATATGATTTTGATATCAATGAACTATAAATCAACTATCTATATAAACCCTTGACTTTACCAAAAGCCTAATTTTTCAATAAAATGATTTCGATTTGTGAAATTGATATCTATAGAAGCTTACGGTTTGGAGGAACTAGGAATTCTTCAATTTATAGGTGAAGATTATGAAAATATTGATTGGTTTCGTGTTTTACGAAGTATTTGAATTTGAGTTTTTTTTTGGTTGAGAGGAAGATAAAGGGAGAAGAAAAAAGGGGTGCCGTGTATTTTAAACACTGGGACACAATCCCAGATTGCATCGCAATAGAGCACTATGGGATTACGCCCAAACATAGTAATTTTTTCTTTGTGTCTGGGCGTAGTTCCAGATTGCACAACATTGGCACAATCCCAGATTGCATCCAAACGCAAAGAATATTTACGCCTTCAGGACACTTTTACGCCTTCAGGACACTTTAGCAATCCCAAAACTATGCTAGTGTCCATGTGTACTAACGCAATCAGGGATTGTGCAGGTGTGTTTTGGCCAACTCAACGCTGAATTGTCCAAAACTGGGCTATAAATGTAATAAGTTAAGAAAGAGGGCCAGTTCTGTAATAACTCTTCAAAATAAGACCAAAAGGAAAAAAATCCCGTAAAAAATGATATTTTTTTCAATAAACAAGCATATATACCAAAAATGAAGAAAAATACCTTTCCTCCATGGTTCACAAAAACCAAACAATGGTGCAACATGCGCATCTATGTCTGCAAAACAAAATTAAGCCAATACCCATTAACGCTAAGGCGACAAAAACTAGTATATTAAAAAGAGAAATAACAAACAGAAGGAAAAAACAACTCAACTCAAGGCACAACCTAACTCGAAGAGCCGATAAGGAGCAGAAAAAAAGAAACTTCCCTAACAAGGCAACAAAACAAAAACAAGGCTCAACAACCTCCCAAAGTGAGAACGCCAACCCGAAGACCCTCTAGACAAACATCATCAAACTAGAGCAAGCCGACCATCGAAAACTTCCTGGAATCCCAATGTACAAAATGAAAGTTAAGTTGTGCCTTTAAAAAAGATTTTTTAAATTTGAAAATCCAATTTTTTTATTCATGAATAATGCTAACTTCAATTTATGTCGAATTTAAGAAAACAGTTGTAATTTGTCACCATGATCGAATTTAATATAATTTTATAAGTTTAATAAAAAAAACTGAACTGTCATTTGCATTTATTATAAAAAGAAATTCAAGGTGCCTTACGATTTTTGTTGTTTGAAAAACAAACTTAATTTACAAAATCGTTTCTACAGTCATGTTGACACCAAAAATGGCACAACACCTAAATAGAGATAATGTAGAGAATAGAAATGAAGAAATATAAATGGAAACAAGAGAAAATGCAATAACACGCAAATATATTCGACGTTAGCGAGCCTACGTCCACATTATAATCTCCTGATTATCTATAAACTTTGAATACAAATGATGGTTTAATGGCTAAACCTGAGTACGATGCAGTAATAATCGATAAAATGACAATAGGACGGCCCAAAGACCTTTTTTTAGCTTTGGATGGCTATTTATAGATGCTACAGTTCTCGGGGTGACTAGGGCACGTGGCATCCATTCTGGGACTGTAGAAATGTTGAAGAAGCTTTCTTCTCATGTGAAAAAGCCCGATTTGGCTAGGCATGGATTGGTGGCACCTGATCCGTAGTTCCAGAGGTAGAAGAGGTGGTCAAAACAGAGCAGAACCAATCAATGCAAGGATATTTTGCATGGAAAAGTGAGTCTGGGTTAATGATCGAGCTGGACATGTTTTCTTTTGGTTGTGTTTATCCTCAAGGTCGGGTCGACGAGCTACTGGTCGACTTGAGCCTTGTTAGGCTATTTGGTACTCATTTTCCGTGAGCTTGTGTCAGTCGATATGTTACCCGATCTACTCGAGCATCTTCCGAATCGTGATGGTGATAATTGCTCTTATCTTGTTGGAGCTCCTACTTACAGAGGGACCCATGTCGACCTAAACTGGTTAATCTAAGGTGACATGGATTCAGAGTTGTATTGGGCTTTTATATCTGACCTAGTCGTGCCCAGTGTTGATCAAACCAGTATGATTGAATATTCATGATGAGTTGGCTTGGTTTTATGGAATGTATGTGATCTTGATGGACTTACCAAAAGGTTAGTCAACACTTTGTGCCTCAAAGTATGTCGCTTCGTAGACGGGTTGTGCTTTGTAATATGTTAAGCATCAATCCCATGAAAGTTATTTAGTATGTGAATGGTGATAACGAATAGTCATGTCCGTCTGAGATGCCATTATACTCAGATTATCTTTCCTATATAAGTAACTTGTCATTCTTTGTGTTGAATCGTTGGCTTCCATGTGTGATGACACACAGAGGTCGCTGCCAGGTGATGTCGTCATCCTGCGTAAGTTGAGCTCGTGGTCGGGTTATACCAGGTCAGTACGAGTTACCCTAGGTCGATGATCGAACCGAAGTCGGATCCAATACGTTCGGGTCGACCCATCTTGGGTTGATAATGTTGACTCGGGCTATTTTGTCCAGGAACTATCTCTTCAAATAGAGTACGAAGAGTCTCTTCATTTTACTATATAAGATTGGCCAACACCACATTATTTTACTTCTACTTTTTATAATCATCCGAGACAAAACTTTAACTTCACGAGATCCAGTGAAAATTCACCTAAATCCAACTAAACATCCATTTTCCTTATGATTTGATACTATGTAGGTTTCGATTTTCATTTTTGTAGCCATTAAATTCATACGGTTTACACACGAATCCATGCTTCATGCCCTTTTTTCTCAAATCTGACCTAAATTCAGACCAATCATTGATGAGGATGGTAGCGATGTCGATGGCCACGTGGGTGTCTTGAGAGAAGGTGTTTGGTAAAGATGCTCAAGGAGGAGAGACGGTGGAAACTCGAGGTCGAGGCTCTTGGGTTAGAAAAGAAAGGAAATCTTGTTGGTCATATGTTCATTCTTGAGTAATCCATGAGGCCACGTGGATGGATGAAGGGACCGAAGGTTATTGGATTCAGGTTGAAGATGGAGTAAAGGAAAATAGGAATCCGGTTCGACCAGGAAAAATTTGTTGAGCTAAGAGTCTTCTAGTTTGGAGTGAAGTCATGGAATGAAGAGAAGACATAATTCAGGTCGATGAAAGGGCAATAGTTAAGCCGAAAGAACAAGGATGCAAGGGAATGGAGTGCATATTTGGGTTGTTGAGGCTGAGGCTAGTCGAGCCGGGCATTATCGACCCATAGTACATCGAACCGAGGCTTATAGTGAAATACACACAAGCTAGTCGAGCTCAGAAACTCGGACCAGGGAATGCCGACCCAGCGTAATCCGACACGAACCTTAAGACCCAATTTACAACAATCCTTTGAACTTCATTCTTTTATACATACCAATAGTTAAAGAACCAACTTCACTTTCATATCTGGATAGTTAGAATAATGTTGTGGACATGTGAATTTGAGAATGCATATGAACTGAACTTGTATGGACTTGACCATATTACTGTCTTTAACGTTTCTGTTTTGCCAATTATCTCTGTACACTTTCACTACACGCACTTACACTAGTACACACCGGGGGTGACAATTTTAATTTTCTAGCCAATGATCTTTCTTGAATAACATAAACAATATGACTAGAAGATATGAAACCAGAGGATCTGGAGTTGGTAGAGGAAAAGTACTTCCTCCGAACTTGGATACAGAACCTGGCTCTTCCACGAAACCAAATCCTGATCCTAAATATGAAGTTCATCCTAATGACCAAGAGGAAAATTATTCGTCCTCCAGAGAAGAGGAAGCTACGGAGGAGGTGGTGGTTGAAGAGGGAGCCCTTGATGCTCCCACAGAAGATGTAGTCTTGAAAACTCCCAAAGACTCCTGGCCTTGTACCATAGACGAGGGAAAACTGAATATGTTAAGTGCTAAGCATAGAATCCCTTGGGGAGATATTAAAATTCCCAAAGAAGAAGAATTTCCTCACAGTCCACTTGAAGGCTTCATGGTGATGAGCCAACTTATGTGCATGGTCAGGGTTATTACTCTTTTCAAACCTTTCATTGTCGTTTTTCTCAAATGCATAAAATTGGCACTGACATAGCTTCATCCCATCATGTATGCTAACTTACTTTCGATGTACGTCCTGTACATGGAGCATCTACATCAGGATCCGACTTTTGATGATGTGGTCTTCTTTTCAACTTTAAGCATAGGGAGGTCCCGACTCCTTCATTTCTCTTCTTTTAGGCTGCTCGTGGAAGAAAGATCATTGAGGATGTGTCGAGAAAACTAGGGGACATTAGGTCTGAATGGTTCCATACTCCTCAACAGCCAGGGTGGATCTGTAGATAGCTCAAATGTAGTAAGCATTGAATCTCAACTTACTTTTATATTGACTACATGAAAAGATTTCCGATATCTATTACTTTTTACAGGTAGAAATTCGGCTAAACTCATCGGCTAAGTGTACCATGAGTGTTTGGATACTTTTTTAAGCATCTCCAAGAAGGATTAGAGCATTAAGTGATGCCTCACAGATTCACTTCTTCATCGTTACACCTTCTTGATGCTAACCAGACCGTGGGAGACAATGGAGTTCCAGTCCCACCGATCATTATACCACCATTAGTAGTTTCCCCAATCAGGGAGCCTTCGGTTACGACCGCCAGTGTACCTCTAGTCGGGGGAGGGGGATAGGGGGACAAGCGAGTCTACCCTCAGTCGTAGGATCGGGGGTTACCGCGACCCGACCTCTAGGCAAGATCAAGAAGGTTTCTAAAAGAAGAAGGAGAACTGTTAAGAAGTCGGATCTTCCTAGGTTCAGTCAAGATCCCATGGAAGGGGAGAAGGAAAAAAAAACCCATTCAGGGCTTGGAAGATTTGGATCTTCCGGATACTATAATTTCTTCTCAAAATATGGATTCTACCTCCTTCCCGATGTCTAGGGACGATACAACTCCTGTAAACGCCAAGGAGACAACGACGACAGGCCAAACTCTAGGCTCTGGTCCATCTTTAGGGGGAGAACTAGGACACATGCAAGCATTGCACATCACAAAACTTTTTCCATTTGTGTATACCAAGTGCTAACTCAGCTCTCTCTTGAACTACAGGTCCCATGAAGAGAGGAGGGAAATACCATGATTGATTTAGTGCTAGTCTGCATAAAGGGGGTCCGGGTTGTCCAACCTCCTCCTAGGAAAGAAGAGATCGGGAATACGCCGAGAGGCGCACTCGTGAGAGAGAACAAAAAGCGTGAGCAGAAGAGGCATGAGAAGGAGGATGAAGAGAAGAAAGAATAGGAGAAGAAAGAGAAATAGAGGGAGAGATCCCGGGAGAAAGAGAAAGAATGTGAAAGAGAAAGACGTCACTCAGCCTCCCACTTTCATGACAAGTCCTAAGGCGATGGCAAGACACTAGCGAAAAATCTCAGACAAAGACCTCTCACCACAAAATCCATGTCGATCCCCCTCAGAAGTCATAGTTTATTGCTTCCCGAGGCCGAGACCTTCCAGTCCCTGCTAAGCGTTCAGAAAAAAGTCCTCGGCAATCAATCTCATCTGTGCATGAGAAAACCTCAGCCGAAAGGATCAAATAACTTTAGCAAGATTTCCCCCAACATTACTTCTCCCATATAAAAATTGTCCTCAATTTTCAATCGGATCCAGAATCTTTCGGCAGCCATGTTACATCAGACATTAATTTTTCTTTGACTCAGTATAATGAAGTGTCCATATATTCAAGACGTTTGTCTGAAGTCATCAAGATCTATAGGTCGAGATAGAGGGCATGAAGCTATAATATGGCTTTGAGAAGAGCGTTCTTGAGCACACAAAGAAAGAGCTAACTAAGTGTGAGAATGAACTTGCCACCTTCAAGGAGGAATATAATAAGACCAAAGAAGAGCTTGATGGTCTTTGAACTCGATTTGAAAAAAGAACTTATCCACTGGTAGCTCCCAACCATGTCTGCTTAGGACGACCTACAACTGATGAGTCAACAATGTGAGTCCCTTATTATCAAGAATGATTCTCTAAGGAATGATAAAGGGTTGAGGGAACTAGAGATTGCCGATCTTAAGGCTATGTTATCCACCTACGAAGAAGCTCGAAAAAGGAAGAGGAGAACGCTCATGCGGCTTTGTAAAACTCCGCTAGCATTGGACTTCAGCGCAAGATAGAGATTCATGGGATTAAGGCGAATCATGCGGCCAAGCTAGAGAAGATGCGTCAGAAATTTGGTGGCAACGTACTCATATTGTATGCTCAAGTTCTCTGCAGTCGGGACATATCTTGGGTTCTTGACTATCCGCGAACGCTGGCCGACACCTGGGAGGTGTTTATGGATGAAGAGAGAAGGCTTGCTGCAGGGGGCATAGTGAATGAAGAGGTTTTGATAGCCCAGTTTCTGAGAGGCGACAAACCAGAGGTCCTAGCCGAGGGAAGACAGTTATTGAAAGAGGAGGAAGATGTCGAACAGTGCATGAAGAAAGGGGAAACAGTAATGGAGGGGGAACCCGTTGTGAGTAAAGGTGATGCATCCCCTACACAATCCATTAGTCAGCCTATTATTTCCGCGGATCCTTCTACTGATGAAGCAATTGTTCCGCCTCCTCCAGCACATTCATCAGGATCAGTGGAAGAGTACAACCCAGACGAGCCAAGTTTGATCCCAAGAAAGCCTCTTACTCCTATTCAAGAAGTTGGGACTCCCGCTACTCCTAAGGATGCCTCATTCGAGGGTACAACTCTTTACTCTCTCTAATTCCAGAAAATGATCATATCTCATCGCCAAGTAGTTGGGCCTCTAGTCGGGAGACCCGTTATTCCACCAGGACTAATCATTGCTCCTCCTACTTTAGGTACATATGCAGAGAAGTCTGCTTCCGAATATGAGATGAAAGTAACCAAAGAGTAGCAAGTTCCCCCTGCTGGAGACCCAAGAAAAGGTGAAGAAATGATAGACGCATTGAAGGGGCTAGATGGCAAGGGCTCTCAGCCGAAAGAAGACGTGGTGTAACACCCCACACTTTTCTAAGCCCAAATTTCGACAAAAATCGAAACTCGAACACATCCAAGCATGGAGCGTGTAAATCTGGTATCTGCAAATAAAAGAGCATGAGCATAATTAGAGTATGATAAGATAACTCAGCGAAAACGAAACAGGATAAACTTGTATTAACTCTAAGTAACTACCTTATAAAAGTGAGTCACCAAGTCAACACCGAGCACGAGAGAGAACGAGAACCAAAAGCCAAACTTAGACACCTGTGAGAACCTGACCTTCTCTAAGGAAACCTGGGAGGTTGTAATGAGGAGGGGGTCAGAACAACAAGTTCTGGTAACAAGAAAGGTACAATACAGATTACAATACACTGATGTATCCCACTTGGTTCAACCAAAGATATATGCCTGCCAAGGCTAATAATTCTAACCTATCCTTGTGAACATTTACGCATGACTCTAACTACCTTTCCTAAGGTAGTATTCCCAATAAATACAATATCGAGATAGAACGTTTACGCATATATTTATGAAGCCTTTGAACCATAATTTAGCTGATTATTAAACTAGAAGTGAACTCCTAATTATGGAGTTTATTTTCTCATGCGCACATCCTTAGCTTCTTAACACCTCACTGTCATATGATAGATAGGGTGGATTCTCCCGATCACTTAAAACCATAGGCGGACCTGTTGGTCATTCAATACATTTCGATGAATTACTCAACGTTATAATAAACTAGAGGACACTAGCTACAAGGCCATACTAGTTGAGGCTTCTGTTATTCGTGCATATAAACCCATACCTCGTATAAGGTGAGAGATAGTATCTCGTTGTACCATCTAACTGACCTAATTGGATATTCCTTAGTCGCTTAATACTTCCCGTAGGATAGGTAGCTCTATGGAATGACCATAACAGACATTTTAATCTCAAGGTTAAGGTAGGATTCGCAGACCATTTCAGACCCCTAACCGGAGGACCTAATCCCAAGTGGACTCCTCGACCCAAAGTCACTTAAGACCCAAGGAAGCGGACTACGTGCGAAGATTACCAAGTTCGTATCCCATTTAGCCTTTAATGCTTCTATTTATGGGAGCAAAGCAGGTTGCGTTATTGAGTTATTTCCATTTAGTTTCTCTTTACCAAAATACCATATGCACGCCAAGTATCCATTGTCAGGGTTCCTATGGTAAATAATATCTTACCATTTTTATCTGCTAAGCCCAGCCTTTAGTTTCTATATTAACTGGTATAAATAAGGAAATTTATGTCCTCCCTATTCTAGGATACTTATTTAATTAATTTCCACTTATTGGACTTAATATTTATTATGGTAATCAACACCCAATAATCCCTTTTTTTATTTCATTTGTTTCTATTTTAACAGAGTTATTGCCATTTATGACCACAACGGTCATATTTTCCTAAGGTAACAATTAATCTTTAAATACCTTTTATTCCCATTAATTACAATTATTGTCACTTATGAACCTAATGGTAATTATTCCCTAAGTCATTAGTTATCCTTAATTATCAGTCCTGAAATATCTATTTGTTGTACCCCGACATACATTACTAATTTATTTATTTATTGCTTGTTGTATGTATATGTATATAATTATACACCAAACCCCTAGCGTTAAGTCAACTACTTGTGGATGCTGGATTTGCTGGGCAGTTCCGAGCAGACTTCTACCACAAGTTGAGCTTAACCTCGTGTCTTAATGCAATAACAATTTAATTTCCTAACCGGGGTTTACAACATTTATCCTGGCTAATTTAGAAATTCTAACTATTAGGTTTGATTTCCTAATCAATTTGTTTTCCCCCAATCAGTGTTAGTTACAATAGCTATTTGTTTATTTATTTATGGCCATATTTATAACAATCAATTGCACTAATTGTTACAATGGTCACCACAAATATATTCGTTTAATATGGACTACATTTACATGTATAATTCCATAAAATTAAATTCATTCAAACTTTCAAACATTCATTAATATATATTTCGTTGTTTACGTAGATTCAGATGGATAATGTGTGTGTGTGTGTATATATATATATATATATATATATTTGCACAGTTAACGTAGTTATTTTCTTTATTATTATTATTAAGTTTAATATTTTGGTTCAACTAATAACCAAACATTCTTTTTGCATTCAATTTTGACGTAAGGTTCTAAATCTTACGAAAAGACTGTTAACTATAATTATTGTAAATCATGCCTGAATATTGAAATAAACATATTTCAAACCATTAGAAATATATATTTATTTATGTTTTGGAATAGTTAATGTAAACTACGCACAACTATACATATTTATATTTATACGTGAATTTACACGATTTTTCTCTTTTTCAATATTTGACATGTTTCTTATTGGTTTCAAATAATGTCTTTAATTTTAAAAGCGAAAAGGCATATTTACAATAACTAAGTTAAAACCCCAGCAAAATGAGTACAAACATGTTTATATATTTTTACTCAAAATTACATAATTTGTTGTTCACAATGAAATTACAGATCTGGAATAAGATTACATCTTAACAGTGTTTTATAAGACTGATTTCTAAGTCTATAGTGTTTTACAATAACCACAATATATTTTCCAACACAATTGTTGACAATAATTTAAATAGTTAAGTAAGGCTACAAGTAATATTATTCAAAACAAAAAATCTACACTTTCAGGTTTTTTGACAACATTCATAAACAGATCTGATAGGTATCATTTTAGATCTGACAATGTTATGAACATATCTGATAAATGTTAGGCATAGATTTAAGATCTAATACAAACGAAATAATAAGTTATTGTAACTTTGTATATAAATTTACCACTCACCTGAAAGAATCCAAATATAAAACCTGAATGATCTTTTAAGCCTATAACCCCCCAAATTCTAACAGATCTACGGTTATTCTGAAAAGGGGATACTTTCAGATTTTTAGATTTGCAAGAAAATAGGAAAAAAGGGGAGAATCTGATGAAGAATTGCTTAGATGTCAATTCATACCCTTTTCCACTTGAATCTAATTATTCCTTTCAGATCCATATGAATTATGATTGATTGATTGTATATGAACCTATTTTTGATTTAGAATTTATTTGAAGAGAAAGAGAATTGGCAGAGCTTCATTGTTTCCTACAGATTTGTGTGGAAAAGAACGAGGCCTTACCTTTTTATTTATAGGAGTGGAGTCAGCCATGAACCATTAGATTTGAGTAAATAACTGTCCGTTCGTTTATATAATATTTTATATATAAAAACCTGTATAACCCTAGCCATCACTGGGCTGTAATTGCCTGAAGCGATCGACCGCTGCCCTAAGTATGTCAACCGCCCTTCGGTCAATTTTCCTAATGAGGGTCGGTTATTAATGGTATTAAATATATTTTTTGTTACATTTATTTATTTCCGTCCATTTTTCGTATTTCTTTCATAACTTTTTCATACGGACTTTGTTCGCGAAACTCCAAACATGAAAGTTGGCCAGAGTTCTGATATAAACTCAATGGTTAAAGTTTCATGGTCAAATTCCATCATTTGTTGATATTACTATTTTTGAAGTATAATTAAATAACTAATTTATTGTTAAAATTCCGGGTTGTTATACGTGGTTTACATTGGGGAGTCTGGCAAGACAGGACCTCTGACCCTTGCGGAGATAAAAGCGAGAGATGAGGGTAAGCTTCTCCTCTTTAAATTTGAACCAAGCTCTGGGCCTCTTATTGTCAAACTACTTCAAGTCATTGCTCCCTCTGTCATAAATTCCCTAATTGAGGAAACTCCTCCTTTTATCTCAACCCAACAGAGCAAGAAGAAACATGATGTGTCTGCTCCTCAGTTGAAGATGCTTCTACTGATAAGTCCAAGAAGAAGAAACACAACTTCAATGCGGAGGAGTTGGCCGAGTTTTCTAAGGAGAGAGAGCGAAGAAGAAGAAGACCGACAATGAGTCGTCGAAACCTTAGTTAATTAAGCATTTGTATTGTTTTTAGGCCCTTTGGATGTTGTTGGGAGTGCGACCCTCGCGTTTTTGCTTATAAATCTGTATAAAACCTGCATTTTTGTATTTGAAACAATGTTTCCACTGATATAAACAATGTTATATGTCTGCAAGTTCATATATTGCTTTCAGTTGAGTGTACTTGCAATTTAAATATTACTAAGTCAAGTAAATAGCATGCTAACACTTGCAGGTATAGTGTATATGCCCCCAATTAAATTTGAAATCATGAGTCGCGTCTGAATCGTGTTCAAAGTTAATTTATGATTATATATCCTTGATCCTAGCTTTGGTGTAAATCTTGGTAAGTCAATTTGGATGCCCGGTCCTCAAATGTTTGTACTCCTAGTCTAACTTGAGGACGTTGGAGTTAGTGCGGACGTCGTGGTTCGTCCTTTATACTCTCCCATCAGCGGTCTGGGTTAGAGTCGTAGGTCAAGAGGCATTGAGTCGAGGCATGTGAGTCATTTTTATACTCTCTCCTTAGTCATCGGGAGTTAGAGTTAGGGACTGAGTGGCCGTTGATCTCAGTGCACCTATCACACTCGTCCTTAGTTTATACTCCGTTCCAAGCTCTAAGGAGTAAAATTAGCTGGGCAAACGATCGGGTTACCCTTGCCCAAGCATTGTTCCTTTTCCCCCACGTTAAGGGCAAAGGTCGCCATCAGGATGGTCAGATCACATCCCTATATTTTATACTCCTCTTGTCAAAATGTAGGAAAGAGTTAAAGATGTTATTTAGGTATCGTTTCATTGCTTTGGTTCAGAAGGTGTTGATTGCCTTGTCGAGCTTCAAAGTCAAGCTCGAATTTAGTAAATCCAAGTCCGATCAGTCGCGAAATTAGGTCAACTCATCGAAACGTGAGCCAATGAACATCATTGGGGAGTTCGTCATCCCTTTTTTCAGTCCTTGGCATATGTCGGTCAAACCACAACACATAGCCAAAGCAAGAGACACAATAATTGATCACGAAAAAAGGCTTTTATTTGTGAACAATAATAGGTGGCAAGACACGCCTTAGTAAAATGCTAAGAATAAATGAAATAAATAGAATAAAAGTCTAAGAAAGATAACGTCGCAGATGCTCGACATTCCATGCCTTGGGAGTGGATTGCCATCAACAAACGTTAGCCTGAAGGTTGCATTATCAAGCCTCTGTTGGATGACGTAAGGTACCTCCCATTTCAGGCCCATGTGAATTGGGGCAAAGAAGACTCATTTCAAAACAAGATCTCCAAAGTCGAAGGTTTTGAGTCAGACCTTCTTATTATAGTATCAGGCGACTCGTTGCTTGTGTGCTACAACATGCAAGTTAGATTTTTCTCTCTTCTCTTCAATCATGTCTAGTGATTCTAAGAGAAGCGCTTTGCTAGTTAGCGGGTTGTAATATGTCATCTTGTGAGAGGATAATTCAAGCTCTATCGGGATGACTGCTGCACATCAGGTATAGGAAAAGGCGAACGGAGTATGGCCAGTCACAGACTTATGGGTCGTATGATAAGCCCAAGGAATAATGGCAGTCCATTAACCCATTTTCCTTTGGATCACTCCAACCTTTTCTTCAAAATGGACTAGATCATCTTGTTCACAGCCTCGACTTGTCCATTTGATTGTGGGTGTGCAGTCGTCGTGTACTTCTTCTTGATATGGTATCATTGGCAGAAATCTCTAAATTCCAAGCTATCGAATTGGGTCCCATTATCAGTTATGATGGACCAGGGAATACCAAATTGGCAATAATGTTTCTAAAGATAAAGTTGATCACTCGCTTTTTTGAGATCATGGTCAATGGCTCAGCTTCGTCCCATTTCGCAATGTAGTCCACAACCACAATCGCATACTTCACTCCGCCCTTAGAGATTGGAAGGCTTTCAATGATGTCCACTCCTCATAAAGTTAATGGACGAGGACTAACTATCTAGGTGAGTTGAGTTAGCAGAGTTCTTTGAATCTGGGCAAACCTCTGACACTTTTCGTAACTTTTGGATTAATTAGTCGCCTCTCGACTAACGGTAGGCCTAGATTAGTTATACCGTAGAACCTTCTTTGCCAGAGTTTACCCCCAATGTAAGTGCCATATCCGCCTTCGTGCACTTACCGCAACACTCATTTGGCGTCGCCGTCGGCCACACACCGGAGCATAAGGACTTAGAATCCTCTTCTATTTAGTGTGTGTTCCTAGATGATATATCTCAGGGCTTTTTGCACGAGAGCTCTCTTTTCATTCTTTCTTTTCAAAAGAGTTCCATATTGGAGGATAATCTTTATGGGGGTCATCCATGATTTTTTCTCAGGTTCGACTTCAAAAGCTTGATTAATTTCCATCTGGTCTATGCTTGGAGTGTCCAACGTCTGGATCGGAACCATTTCTGCTTCATCTCGGGCGTCAAAACTGGCCAGTTTAGCCAATCTATTAGCCTTTTGATTCTCTTCCATTTGAATATGTGAGATGCTATGATAGTCAAAATCGTCCAACAATTCTTCCACTCTCCTTAGACAGGCGGCAAGTCATGCCCCTTTAGTTTGGTATTCCTTTCGAACCTGAAATATAGTAAGTTGTGAATTTCAAGAAATGTCCAATGCCACTACCCCTAACTCCTTCGCGATCCTCATCCCGACAATCAGGACTTCATACTCGGAATCGTTGTTGGTAGCGTGAAAGTCAGACCTTAGTGCATAATAAATCAATCATTCCTTAGGAGTTAGTAAAACAACTCCGGCGCCAGAACGTCGACCATTACGAGCCCTATATATGTACAGCTTCCACGTACCTAATCTTGGTTTGATATCTGGAAGATTGGAATTTCCCTCTAGAATGTTATCCTCGGGAGTCGTAAACTCGACTATAAAGTTCACCAATGCTTGTCCTCGGATAGACTTTCGAGGAAGGAAGGTGAGGGGAAACTGACTCAGCTTGATGTTCCACTTAAGTAAGCTTCAGATGCCTTAGGTCACTGAAGGACCTATCGCAGTGGTTGGTCGGTATACACTTTGATGGGGTGAGCACGAAAATGATGGTAAAGCTTTCTCGAGGCGATCAACAAACTGCAAGCCAGTTTCTCGATTCTAGGATAGTTGTGCTCTGCTCATGTCAATTTATTCCTTACATAATATACTGGTCGCTGCACCCGATCTTCTTCACGAACTAAAGCTGAACTGATAGCATGCAGGGACACTTCCAGGTACACAAACAAGTCCTCATTGTCCACTTGCTTAGATAATATAGGTGGCATTCCAAATGATTAAACAGGTTCTAAAAAGCTTCGACACAATCAGGCGTCCAATAGAAGTTGTTCTTCCCTCTCTTTATTAAGTCAAAGAAGGAAATGTACTTGTTGGTTGCTCTAGAAATAAATTTATCTAAAGTTGAAACCTTTCCTGCCAAGCTCTGAACATCTTTGATTTTCCGAGACTCTTGAATACACTTAATTGCTTCGATCTGTTCAGGGTTAATTCCAATTCCTTAAGAGCTGACGATGAAGCCCAAGAATTTCTCTGACGCAACGCCAAAAGAGCATTTCAAAGGTTTGAGCTTCATTCCTTATCTATGGAGAACACTGAACATCTCTACCAAGTCCCGAACATGATCGATTTATTGCTTTGACTTCACCAGCATGTCATCCACATATACCTCCATCGTCTTTCCTATTTGATCACGGAACATGTGGTTGACCAAACGTTGATAAGCCGCTCTCATGATTTTCAGTTCAAAAGGCATAACCACGTAGCAATATAGCCCCAGATCTTTTATGAAACTAGTATGCTTCTGGTCTGGGACATGCATCGCAATCTGGTTATATCCTTAGTAAGCGTCCATGAAAGAGAGGAGTTCTTGTCCAGCTATTGAGTCGACAAGCTAATCTATCTTAGGAAGTGGAAAGCTGTCTTTAGGGTTAGTCATATTCAAGTCTGAAAAGTCAATGCATGTTTGCCACTTCCCATTTGCCTTCTTCACAAGTATGGGTTTGATATCTACCTGGGTTTGTCGCATCTCGAATGAATCCCCATTATTCTTAGTATTTCAATCTCTTCTTTCAATGTTATCGACCTCTCCAGGTCAAGCAAGCACGTTTTCTGCTTTACTGGAACAAGCTTCGGGTCAATATTTAGTGAATGAGTCATGACAGACAGAGATATCCATCATATGCCAATATGGGTCCACGCAAACACGTCAAGGTTTGCGCGAAGGAATTCAGCCAACTCCTCCATCCGGAGGGGGTCTAGGTGGGATCAGATCTTCAAAACCTTGGTCGGGTCTTCATTATCGATCGGAATCTCCACCATAGTTTCATTAGGAGTGGCCTTTCTAATTCCGGCTCTTTGTTCTCCCTTGGATCAATATCCTCAAGATGGAGATGTATGTTCCTGGCTGGGATGCTTTCTTTATTTTCTATGTTGCCGCCTCCTTAGCAGGAGGAGGATTGTCTTCAGACTCCTTATTTTCCTTATCCTGAACTTCCTTTCGTTCAGCTAAGTAGCATGCCCATCCTGTTACTTGATCTCCCCTTACCACCCTAATTCTAGCTTCTATCGGAAACTTTAGGAAAAGGCACCAGTGTGCCATGCAAGCTTGAAATTCTTCCATCATAAAAAAGGGAGGATCCACACTCTCCTTTTGTCCCCCTCACCCAACTCCACTAGTAAGTCAATCAATCCCACTGGTTCATTAGTTTAGCCATTGAAGTTGTATATCTTGTCTTTGCATGGCTTTAAGTCTCTCACATCTAACCACATTGGCCATAGGCTCATTTGAATAGAATATTTACGGAACTCCTACTGTCTACAAGGATTTTTCGTGTAGTGTTTGGGTCAAAGTTGGTCGTAATCACCAAAGGATTAATACTTGGGGTCTCAGCCCCCTCTGATTCTCTATCTCAAAAGATAATATCATCTGACATTGTCTTCCTTTGCTTTACAGGGCCCGTTGCTTTGGGGGTGCTGCAACCACCAACAACCAAATGCTTTGCGGCATTAACATATAGCTCCGTAGTCTAAGCACTATGACCTGCCGGATGTGGTCATCCGACAATGGAATTGATGACAATTCCATTATTTTTTTGCTGGGCGGTGTATATGGGAGCCACCTGACCTGGATTGGGGGTTGAGGTCCCCTGCACCCTATCCAACGGGGCAACCTTTTATTCACTGAGCTTTCCTTCCCTAATCAATTTATCAGTGATGTCCCTGAGATGACGACACTTATTAGTTGTGTGGCTGTAAATCTCGTGAAACAAACGGAACTTCCCTGATTCACACCCTTTCTCCATGGATTCCCGTGGAGGTGGTTACTTCTACTGCATCGTGTTGCATGTAAAAAAGATATATGTTTTCCAACATGTCATTAAACATTGTATAGATACCAAATGTCTGAAACTGGGGTCGCTTTCTAGCATCCCCATTCTGGCCACGAACTCTATTGCCTTTCTTTCGTTGGTTATTATTTCATTTTCCATGATTTCCAACATTCACTTTGACCTTTCCGGCTCCAAACTTCTTCACGACCACATGGTTTTGAATTTCTTCTTTCGACACACAACTCAGCTTCCCTTCCTGATTCACTTGTGTGTCTTCTTGTTGTAGGAGCACATTGGCTTTCTCATAGAATAATTCAATAGTTGTAGGAGGTTTTTCAGTCAAGTACTTCTCAAATTCTATTTTCCTGTTTACTCCATCGACAATTTCCATCAAGACTGTTTTAGGATTGGGATTGCTCACTTTAGGTATGGCCATATTGAATCAGTTAAGGTAATCCCTCAGAGATTCTACTGAGTTTGCTTTATTGCTGAAAGGGCCATGACATATTTCGACTTAGTGGCGTGAAGTCAAAATTGGTTTAAGAACTTCTCACTCAAGTCTTTGAAGTTCTGGACCGATCTTGGAGGAAGTCGCATGAACCACATGAGCTCCACCCAGTCAAAATATATTGGGAATGCTACACTATAAACCACATCTTTGGAGATCGATGTCTCCATATGTTATGAATACCTCGTCAGATGCTGCTAGAGGTCGGCCATGCCAGAATAATGGTTTATCTACGACATATTGAATATTCTTGAGAACTTTGCTTGTAGAACATCGTATGTAAATAGAGTGTGGCTACGATCAATCCCCCAATCTTTGTTCTTGTATCTTCTACTGTCATTCCTAATATGATGCACTATGGAAGTCGGATTGGGAGTACTGAAGATAACATGATCTGAGCTCTCGGATCGTTGAGCTCCCCTTGCCCCCCCGTACCAGGCAACATCGCTTGGGCCTCCGTCTGGGCGGTACTTCCTTGGTATCGGTTGCCCCGATCAATCATATGATGCACGAAAGAAAGCACACGGGCATGGATGGCTCAAGAAGTGTTGCAGTTATTAGAGGAGGAGGATTCTGAGTAGGGAGAATGTTGGGACTGATAGGTCCTAGCTCGACAATGACGAGCCGAGCCGATCCGGTCTGTTTAGATGAACTGAGAGCCTTCCAAAGCGCAAATCTTGATCATTCTCCAATCTTTCAAGTGGGTGCTATTTTCATGACTGGTCCTCACTCCTTCGGATGATGATAAGCCTTCTGCATCCTGATTTCGTAATAGAGAAGTAGCTTCCTTGTTCCTGAACTCTTCCCACTGTCTCGTTATTCGATTCATGTCTAGCATCATTGTGGCATTCTCTCGCGCCTAAGTGTCCAATGTTGTGATAGTCTATTGGAGCTGGTTCATAACCGCCGCGAAGTCATCACGAGTAGTGAATGCCAAGGAGGGAGCTTGATCAGATACAGAGGGGCGTGTAGAAGAATGTGTGGCTGGTTAGGCTTCTACTCGGGTCGATGTCGACTCGGGAACCATCGACCCAACCTATGTCAAGCCAAGGACCAGAGTGGATGGTGTGTTCGAGAGGGAGGCAGGATTTGGCTATTGATGTTATTTTCCAAAGAGCGTGCAGAAGACTTAGAAACCATTATTGCTGAAGATGATATAAATTAGGATTTTGTCTCGAACTTAGTGATCCAATAATTGATCAAAACCCTTAAACGTTGAGCACTAAGATTTCTCAGTGAAAGCACCAAAGTGTTGACACTAAAAAGTGGCACAACACCCAAATAAAGATAATGTAGAGAATAAAAATGAAGAAAAATTAGTGAGACAAAATGCAACCACACACAAATTTATATTGGTTCGATGTTAACGAGCCTACATCCACATTTTAATCTCTTGATTATCTATAAACTTTGAGTACAAATGATGGTTTATTGGCTAAACCCGAGTACAATGTAGGAGTAATAGGTAAAATGACAAGAAAATGGCCAAAAGCTTCTTTTATAGCTCTAGATGCCTCTTTATAGATGTAACAGCTTTCGGTTCGACTAGGACACGTGGCATCCATCCTGGGACTATAGAAATGGCTAAAGAAGCTTTCTTCTAATATGAAAAGGCCCGGCCCGACTAGGCATGGACAAGCAATAGCTAATCCGGAGTTCTAGAGGTAGAAAAGCCAGTCAAAACGGAGCAGAACCAGTCAAAGAGGGGATAATTTGATTGGAATACTGAGCCCAGGTCGGTGGTCGACCCTAGGCTTATTCGACCTGGACTCTCGATCAAGTCAGGCATGTTTTCTTTTAGTTGTGTTTATCCTTAGGGTTTGGTCGACAAGCTCCTATTCGACCCGAGGTCGCTTTGAACCGAGCCTTGTTAGGTTATTTAGTACTCGTCTTCCGTGAGCTTGTGCTAATCGATATGTTACACGATCTACTCGAGCATTTTTTGAATCGAGCTGGTGATACTTGCTCCTATCTTTTCAACGCCCCTACCTATAGAGGGACCCATGTCGACCTGAACTGGTCGATCCAAGGTGACATGGATTCAGGGTTGTCTTAGGCTTTTATATTTGATCTAGTCGAGCTCAGTGTTGATCGAACCGGTATGATGGCTTCTTCATTATGATTTGGTTGGGTTTTCTTTAATATATGTGATCTTTACGGCTTTACCAAAAGGCTGGTCAATAAGTCACTTCTCTTACAACAACATTAAAAATAGGAGTTTATAACTTCATTTCTTCTTTCAATCATACCATGGAGATCAAGCCCGTTAGTGGTACAGAAAATTGAATGAATATAATTTCCATTTTGGAATTTGAAAAATATCATAATCAATCAAGCCATTTATGAAATCTCAACAGTGCTTTAGAACCTCGGCCACCACTTTTTTGACTGTACCTATCAATGAAATTTTATTATCTATGTCATCGACACAACAAATAAAACGATTTGAAAAAATGTATTATGACCATTAAAACTTCTACACTTACGAAACAAATAAATTCATTATAGTAGTAACGTTTAAGAATTCCATGTTGAACCACAATTTTGAATTATAATATTAATCAATATCAATGTCATAACAAACAATTATCATTATGAATAGTAGATTTAACGGTAAATTTTTATTGAAATCAATGGTAATGAAATTCTTCCAGTGTATTGAATTTGCAATTTATGCTAGTTTAACTAATCTTTATCATTAACAGTTTTGAACACTAAATGAATATGGCTTTATTACCTTAAAAAAATATTATTACGTTATCACTTAAAATATATAACTAAACATTCTCGAAAGTTAATCTCATTTAGCTTTTAAAAATGTTAGTTGTAAACAATAAAAGCTATGTGCATTTTTCTTTCCTTATTGTTTACCCTATATTATTTTCTCTCATGTCCACCACATTTTTGTAATTAAATTTTATTATTTATTACATTCATTTTTCGCACATTTAAAAAATGTTTTGTAATTGATTTTTTGTTATTTATGAAACTTGAAAGTTGTCCATAGCATAGATAACATATGTCAATGTCCTTTGAATTGAAAAAATAAAATATATGATTCCTCGAAACAAATATCAACTTTTAATTTTTCTGTTTTCAAAGTTTATTTTTTTTACTATTGTAAATAAACTATGATAGTCCTAGTTAATATTAATAAAAAGAAACCAAAGTAATGGCGATAACCACATTTCCTCAGTGCTCAAATTATCAAAAAAAAAAAAATCGCCTTCATCACTGATTCTGACCACTGCTCTTCTATTCCTCCAAATCCACGCTTAGATCCACAATATACAGAGCTTAGAAAGTTCCCTAACAAATGTACTTTTTTTATCTCAACTCAAAATTGGATTTTCTTGACCTAATTGTAAAAGATAAAGACTTTATCAATAGGGCTTGTTTGAAACAATCTAAGGCATGAATAGATGTAGTAATGAAGAATAATTATCATCAGAAATCTATGCAGTTGAATTTTATTGAACCTGAATCAAAAATAATATCAAAGTTGCGGTTATCAGTAAGGAATTGAGTAATAAGGCGAGAGAAAGGTGGATTAATTCCATAGTTTTCTATGTGTTTGGGAAAAAACCGTATTATAATTTTCTGAAGGATTACATAGACAGAAACTAGGGTTTGAAAGGAAATTATCAATTAAAGTCTAGATAAAATGGTTTCTTCATCATTAAATGTGATAATGTAGGCGATTGTGATAACATCTTATCTTCTGGCCCTTATTATTATTATTATAATAAAAGGTTAATCTTTAGGAAGAAATGGCAGCCTGATTTAAGATTAACTCGAGAATCTCTCCATACCATTCTTATTTGGATCCATTTTCCAAACTTGGACTTAGACTTTTGGTCACTAGAAGCTTTAAGTAGAGTTGTACCTATTTTAGGTAATCCCTTAAGACTGGATAGTGTAACCGAGGGATTTATTTGTATTTCTTATGCAAGGTTATTAGTGAAAGTAAATCATGAGTTTAATTTTCTTGATAGTATTACTATACAATGTTCTAGTGGGGATATAGTATAACAAAGGGTAGTGTATGGATGGACTCTATCAAAATGCTCGAAATGTAAGATATTTTGACATTTTAATGATGCTTGTATGTCTATTAAAGAGTGGGCTCCCAAAGATAATTCAGATGTAGTTAAGGAGATGGAGATAGATGAATTGGCCATAAAGATAAGGCTAGTATTGTTTTGGAAAGAGAAGCTATGATAATTAGTGAAAATTGCTATGTTGATAAAGGAGATAAACAATGGAGAAGTGCTTAGAGTTCAGATATAATTAAAATCCATGACAAATGTGTTACAGGAGAAGAATTGACTAATAAGTTTTGTAATGAAGCTGGAATGCCTGAACTTTGAATCAAGTTGAAAAACTAGCTGGAGATAAAAACATTGGTGAGAAACAAGACATGCATTGTAACACCCCGTATTTCTAATAATAGTGATGTTCACAAATTAAAAAAAAATGGTTAATTATGAAGAAGTTATTAAGCCTTGAAGTTTGTATGCATATGAGAGAAATATATATAGATATATATAAAAATTAAATAAATAAACATGCAAAAAAGGTTCAAAACAACGAATTGGGAGGGGGAATAACCGAACCGACCCATTTTTGAGGTCGACCCAAGCCCCGCTGGGTCGACTAGGGGTTAATCCAGGGTGTTTGGCTGTCATCCCGTGGGCTGATTCGCTCAAATGCAGATTTTGCATTTGAATGGTTCTCATGATTCAGGGTTAATCTAATGGTCCTAAATAACTTCCTACACCTATATATACATCCCTAACCTAAACCTAAATCTCATATACAATTCTCTAGCCTCCATTGCTCTCTTCCTCTCTAAAAATAAATAAATCAATGGCGTCTCTACTCTGATGAAACCTAAGCTAGGACTTGTGCTTCTTCTTCCTCCAATTCTGATTAGGATTAAAAGAGAACAGCTACAACACCTTTTTCTTTTAGAATCCAACCAAGGCAACTGCAGTTATTTTCCGATATAAACTTTAATCATAATTGTGACATGATTGTAAATCTGAATTTGAGATTGTGTATGTTCTGTTCTGATCTATTTTATTCTGTATCTCTTCTTCTTTCTGTTCTATAACCAGGCTACTACGAGCCTGCGCAAATCTCCTAAGAGATTAACATACGCTAAAATATTTGGGACAATAAATTGAATAATGCATGAAATAGGCATGGCCGATATGTGATTGATTTAAGGAAAGAACATAGGTTGAACTTGGAACTTAGGACATAAATCTAAGGCATATAATTGAACATATGACTTGAGTTTGTGGCACAAAGAATATTGAACATACGACTTGAGAAGTTGGTTAATCTGTGACTGATTTAAGAAAAAGGGCATAAGTTGTAAACTAGATTTAGATCTATGCATATTCTGTGAATTGGAAGAAGAGGAACCATGGTATGTTAACATATGATTTGAGGACATGACATAGAAAGGTATATAATTAGACATAAATATAGACTGTATTGACTTTAGACATTGGACATAACACATATTTTTGAATTAAAGATCTGTTATAATTTAAAGTTCTAGATTGTTGGGCATATTGTTTATATAGAAATTCATGATTTGGGATAAAAAGGGAATATGACTTAGGTGTGAAGATTTATGTTAAGATTTGATAACTATTAAATGTGAATAACACCTAAGTGGGAGATTTTTGAATATATGACATGCATTGAAATCGATGGCTATATTTGGTATAATTTATATGTGAATCTTTTGTACTAGGCAAGTTTAACTAAATTTGAGACGTGTGTTATATGGTAAATTATGACCATAATCTGTGCCATGTAAATTCAATGCAAACGTGGGGTATATGATCATAATGTGAATCATGACAACTATTTAGGCATGCAAACTTAGGCCAAATTTATAATTAGGCAATATATGTTTATGAAACTTTAAGGAATGATTAAATCTGTTATATGGCCTAATCTGCTAGTTCTGTTATATTGCCTAATTTGCTAGTTCTGTTATATTGCCTAATCTGCTAGTTCTGCTATAATCTGCTATATCTGTTCATATACCAAATCTGTCATCTGCTAAGTCTGCTGAAGATGCCTAAACTGTTATATACTAAATCTGCTAAACTGCTGAATCCGTTAAGTCGCCCAATCTGCTAAATCTGTTATCTGCCATATCTGTTGAGTTGATATATTCAGTCTGTTATTGACATAATCTGAATTAGCTATGAATAATTGACATGTATATTAGGCATGGGTATAAATGGTAAATCATTAATTAATTGGCCGCAAAGATAAACATGGCTAACTCGAGGTTAGAATGAGTTTGCGGCGTAATTCTGCCCGGAACCGCCCGGCATATTCCAGTGGCCGCAAACAATAGGTTCTAATGTGAGAAGTTAGTCATAACGTGCTTGAAACCCAAGGTTAGACTCAGTTTGCGACAGAAATCTGCCCCGAACCCACCGGCCTAACCAGTAGCCGTAAACTGTCAGTCTAATGTGAGAGGTCTGGGCATTAATAATTAATTAATGAAAATCTGAGATAAACATGATGTCTAAAACGTGTTGGGCGGATAGGATTAAACCCACTAGACTGATGAATTTAATAAATCTGTTCCGTGAATCTGTAGGCCCAATTACAAAGATAGACAAATCTGTAAGTCTGTTAATCTGTAACTGGTTAATCGGTAAGTCTGTTAAATCTATATATCTGATCCGTTAGTCTGAAAACTTGTCTGTGAACTGGTTGATCTGAATTCTGTATGTCTGAACTTGTAGACAAGTTAAACTGAAATCTGTTAGTCTGGGGCACAAGGTTAGGAGGGGAATTACTTGTGTCATCTGTTGTTTGGGATCCATATTAGTCAGTAACCCTTTCTGGTATCAAAACTTTGACCCAACAGTAGGTAGGGTCCGGGCACGCTTACTGAACTAATTATAAGCGGTTCATTCTGATAATGGCGAGGGGTGTTGATGGTGCGTTCCAACCGGGTCATGTGCGTGCATGGACCCCGGTCTGCCTCTGAGGATGTAAGACGCCGTGACATCTGTAAATAGGTCTGTGCCAATTGGTTGTCACTTTAGGGAGTGATACACCCTACTGTGGGGCCGACACAGGATATTTATGTATTAGGGAGCCGATCGCTTGGGGTAGGGTTTTAGGGTACACTTAGTTCTGTCTGTTTCTGTTGGTACCGTCTGTTTCTGTTGGTACCGTCTGTTTCTGTTGGGTGGTAACACCTATCTGTTTCTGCGTGGTACCATCTGTTCGGGTGGTAAAGGCCCATTTACTAGTGTACACCTAATTCTACATTCTGTTTCCGTAGGGATTAATCTGACTGTTTCTGTTTGAGTGGTAAAGGCCCATTATTAATATTCTGTTTCTGTTCGGGTGGTAAAGGCCCATTATCAGCATTCTGCTTCTGTCTGTTTCTGTTGGGGTGGTAAAGGCCCATTACTAGCATTCTCTTCTGTGGAAATTATTCTGTACCCGTTTCTGTTTCAGTTTAGACATTAGGGTGACACCTAATCCTGTTATACTAGTATTAGTGCAGAGAAGTGTAAAGCAATAGTTTATGTCATTCTGTTCTTCTGTTATATCTGCTACAACTGTTACAGTTATCTCTCATCCAGTTTTATGTTCATGTCATATTATTATTATCTGTTCATATGCTGAAAGTCACTGGACTTGCCAGACTTTTTGTCTGACCCTTGTTGTTTCGCCTCCTTTCTTCCGTTTCCCCCCCAGGTTATCCAAGGAGGGAATACTTTAGCTTGATCCAGATTTCTCTCTGCTTGAAGTGCTTAAAGTATGGATTGGCTCTGTATAGCTCCTGTTCTATGGGGATTATGATTTTAAACCATGCATTTTGAAGGCTTTTGTACAAGACTGATATTTGTACTTGAATTCTGAGATTTGAAAGGATGTAACCATATTGATTTCTGTTTCCGCTGTAATAAAGATAAAGTTTTCCAAGTACTGTTTTATCTGTCTTGTAAGTTTCTGTTCTGTTTACTAAAATGCTCCACCAAAGTTAAGGCATTCCCTTTGTGAGTGACCTTAACGGAGGTGGGGTGTTACATGCATGAGGCTGATAATATAAAAGACAAGGACCAAACTATTTCGATTGGATATAAGGGGAAGAAATCCAGTGATATGCTACATACTGTGTCAGATAGCTTTAAAGCATATTCAATACAGTTTAAGGTCAGTAAACCTTTTACAATCAATCAGTGTGAAAGTGATAATTATGAGATGCAAAATATGTTATTGGATGAATCGGATAGCTTGTCAAGTAGTTTCAAAAGGAGCATAACCAAATTCAAATCTAATAAGTTTAGAGGTGGTAGCAAAGTGAAGTGTGATGAACCTCTAGCAGAAACTAATCCTAAATGGACCAAATTGGTCTCCCAAATCGAAACTAGATTAAAATCAAAGAAAAATAGAGAAGACCGAGTTTTTCTAGGAGGTGTAAAAAATGGTGGTATATCCAAAAGGTAGATCTTTTCATCGGTTGAAACTGTTTTGTTATGAGGATTTACTATTTGGATATGTGTTTAACATGTTGTGGTTAATTTTGTTTTATTTCTTTATATGTTTGAGTTTGGTTCTGTATTGAAGATGGGATTTGTGTTGCAGTTGTTTCTGAGGAGATTTTGTAACGACCCGTATTTTTACGGTATATTAAATTTTTTATTTAATTACTTAAATAATGGTTTGGTAATTTAAAATGATCAGAATTAAATAATAGTGAATATTATATTAAATTAAATAGTAGAATAATATTTTTAATTTCCGAAATAGTTGGAAATAGTGGAATACACAATATTGTGTGAATCAGATCATATATAATATATAATTCAGTTTAGAGTTGAATTATATTAACGAATATATTATATAAACGACAGTTGAACGTATAATTATATTATAATTAAAATCGAGCTCGAAATGACGCGACAGTTCGTAATTTGGCGATTCGAACTTTAAACGAATATACAAAATCCGTTTTAAACTGGATTTCTGTGAAACAAGAAACGTTCGGAGTGGGTGAAGTATATTTTTCTTATGGAAGAGAAAAATCGGGATTTCATCTTGTAGATTTTGATTTATGATCAAATCAAATTTTTGAAAAGTCGCTATGGAATTCCTTTATAATTTATAACGATTTATTTATATTATAAATGGATTTTCAATATAAATTGAATATTGATTTAACATTGGATTTGAAATATTGAGTTATATATCCAGATGGGAATATTTTGGAGCTGTATGATATATATTGTGAATTTATACGATTATATTAATTTATTAATATTAAATTTAATTATTTTTAAATATATTAATATTTTAATGGTTTTATTTAGAGCTTTAAAAATAGCCAGTTTTGCAAACGAGCTCCGTTTTCAATGAAACTAATGTAATTGGATCCGAAATATTAAATTATTGCTAGATTTCAATTTTTGCGATTTTTAGAGTCAGTATGTGGCCGTACGGGATTTTAGTGTGAAAAACAATCAATAATTTGACTTTAAAATACGTTGTGTGAGCAAATGGACTCGGAATTCGACGAAACAAGTTTCGTTGGGTCCGTAATGTCAAACTGTAGCTGTATGTCGATTTTCGTCGAATTTGGATATGTTATGTAATAATAGGAATTTTTAAATTATGAACGGAATAACGATTGGTTATAATTAATAAAATAATCAATATAAAAATAATAAGATTATCCTATAAATACACCTTAACATCCTCTAACCCGAAGTCTTTTTCAATTCTTGGTCAAGGCTTCAGTGCCGCCGCTATTTTCTATTCTTCTTTAAATCGTGAATTTGTAAAATCGATAGAAAATCAAATAAAAACATACAAATCACAATAGGTATATTTTTGGATTCTCTAACACGTAAGCTTTAACTCAGCATGTTCAAAATGTGGTGCGATGAGGTTCTCGAGTTCGGAAAAAGGGGATCCCGTAGTCTAGGGTTTGTTTTATTTTGAAATGGAAGCAGCATTTGGATTTCGCAGTGTTGGATTGGGGTTTTCGAGAGGGTTTAGCATTTCACTAGAGATTTGTTGGGTGCTTTCTAGTGTAAGATGGTCACGACTCTTGTCTTCTGTGCGTGGTGGAGCTTTCCATGTCGCGACAGTAAAAGGGAGAGCTAGTATCATGAAATTGGTGCGGAAATGGGTATGGATGGAAGTGGGAAATTTTGGTTATTTTTATTTGTTTTTCAGTTGTGAAGTGGAGGATGCATTGGTAAGGAAGATTGTAACAACCCGGAAAATGCGAGCCAATTTAAAATTTTTAAATTGGTTATTTTCAAAGAATTTAAACAATTGAATATTTCAATGAAATAATGAATTGGTAATAGTGTGGCAGTTTGAAATTTTGAATTCAAACTTTGACTGACTGTACCGGGTGTAAAATATAACGGATTTTAGAGAAACCAAAAATATTTAAATCTGTTTATGAATACATTTCTAATGAATCTGATAAATCGAAGTTTCATAGCGGGAATCAAAAGTTATCGCCAAATGAATTTTCAGAAAGTTCGCTATAGAGAATATATAGCCCTTGAAAATAGACATTTTGCAAACTACCTCGGAATTCGACGAAACCACTTTTGCCGGATCCGGGATGTCAAACTATTGCTAGGTTTGAAATTTCATAATTTTTGAAGCTAGTATGTGAGCATGGCAAAAGAAAATGTGATTGGTCAATTTCTGTTAAATTGGATCGACCAGAAAATGGCCATTTTTCAAACGATCTCAGAATTCGACGAAACTAGTTTTGTTGGGACCGTAGCGTCAAAACATAGCTAGATTTATTTTTCTGGAATTTTTCGAATCAGTTTGTGGCCCTGACAAATTGAAATGTACGTTCAAATTGAACATTGAATGTTTTATGCTTTAATTTGAAAAATAACCGACTGTAACAGTCGAATTGGCCTACGAAACATATCCCATTGTGTCCGGGATGGGGGTATTTAGCTAAGGGCGACAGTCGTTGGGTTTGAAAAGGAGTTCGTATGGAGAAACTAGTATTTTCAAATTTAAAATAAATTTAAAATAAATTAAAAATAAAATATAAGGGCCAATCACTCATCCTCTCTCTCTCTTCCCTTTGACCAGTCAAACCCGATTAGCCCCCCCCCCCTACGCATGACGGAAAAACCTTGATCCCATCTCTCCTCTTTTTCTCCTTCCACGCGAAAAATCAAACCCCCCTCCAGTACAGCTTTTTCTAAATCTTCTTCCATGCTCCACATCCATATAAACTACACCCGATATCGATCAGTATCGGAAGAGAATCGGCCTCCTGAAGTCGCCCGCTTGGAGCCGCCGTCACCGCCGATTCAAACCACCGAACCCCTCCACTTGACCACCGATCTGACGCCACTCTCCCCTCTATCACGTGGTGTAGTCGGATTTTATTATCGTGCAACGATCAAGGTGAAAGATCGAACCCTAGTTTCGAAGGATTCAGAAGGTAAACGACTTTGATTTTTCTGAATTGAAAATAACACTTTTAAGTGTTGCAAACTTTGAAAAATCATATCTTTATCGTGTATTGACGAAATTCGATGAAACAGGAAACATCGTGACCGCAAGGAGGCTCTCTACAATCTAGAAGAGACCGCGGATTTTTCTAAGCTAGCTACGATTTTTAGCATCTCAAAAACCAATGTGAGAAATCTAAATTGAAATGTGTGAATGAAATTGTGTTGTATAAGTTATATAAGCGAAGTGTAAATTATATACGCATTGTATACCTCATGTACATGTGTTGTATAAGTTATATGAGCGATGTAAAAATTATACAAGCGTTGTATGAAACATATATGCTTTGAATTGTGTTGAAATGGAAGTGAATATATATATACCCCTCGTCCACAAACCATGGACGATATTTAATGCTTGTGATTGGTGTGAAAATATAAGGTATGACAAATGGTTGAAAATAATTGGTTGTGGTTGATATTGTTGGATTGTGGTTGAAAAATACTTTTGTGGTTGAAAAATACCTTTGTGGTTGAAAAATACCCTCTTGTAGTTGAAACAAATTAGAATAGGATTGTGGAAATGAAAATAAACATGCTGCCTGCGTGCAAACTAGATGCATGAAATCCCCATTGTCAAAAACCGCGAGTTTTTAAGGTAGAGCGAGGAGCCGTACTCGGGACGGTGCTGGTTTTAACTACCCTGCCGTTATGCTGTCGAAATTTTCTGAAATATTCATGTGCTAGAATTATTTTCATTTGTTGAAATTATTTTCATATGTTGAAACCGCATTCATGTGTTGAATAGAAATTCAATCGTTGAATAGAAATTCATGTGCTGAATGGTATTTGTGTTTTAAATAAATAGCTTTAACAATAAAAATCACATTTTTATTATATATACAAACTATAGAAAACATTCTTGTGTTGAATAGAAATTCATTCGTTGAATAGAAATTCATGTGTTGAATGGTATTTGTGTTTTAAATAAATAGCTTTAACAATAAAAATCACATTTTTATTATATATACAAACTATAGAAAACATTCATGTGTTGAATAGAAATTCATGTGTTGAATGGTATTCGTGTTTTAAATAAATAGCTTTAACAATAAAAATCACATTTTTATTATATATACAAACTATAGAAAACATTCATGTGTTGAATAGAAATTCATTCATTGAATAGAAATTCATGTGTTGAATGGTATTCATGTTTTAAATAAATTGCTTTAACAATAAAAATTATATTTTTATTGCGAATATGAAGTGCTAAAAACATTCCTGAGTTGAATAAATATTTCTAATGATAAAAATATTACTTTTATCATGTATACACCTCGCTAAAAATACACACGTGTTGAAATAAATATTTGTTCGCTAGAAATATTTTTATTAGCTTCGTTCTGCATATATATATACATGTGTTGAACAGAGAAAATGGATTAGCTGTTGAGTAAAGAAATTATTTGCATGCTCGACAAATAGGTAAGCCTTAATAAGTTGGCTGCACAATTTTATTTTTATATCAACTCCTGTGAATGCCATTGGATGCGGAGTGCTGGTTATTCTGTGTGTAATAATAAACATCGCCATAGGATAGTAACAATTAATTTTGAACTACACTACATGGCATACTTCTTGATGATAGGCATACTTCATCATATACCACATAAGCATTTGGAGCTTGTGTGACGAGGTTGAATATTTATCATACGAGCGAGAGGCTTGTATGGCGATGACTATATATTACAGGTTGAACTGATGACTAATCTGAACTATATAAATTGTAACGGTAAATTGCCAGATTTAATAAAAACCCCAAACGGGTCTGGAGATGACAATAAACACGTCTCTCTGGTCATTAAGGCACAAAAACCATTTGTAGGGTGATGAGAATTTATTCTCTGGAGTTATGACCTATACACACTCCCCTGTGGACACCGGAATATATCACTATAAATATGTGTATGCTTATTAGGATTTATTGGGTACCTAATACGGCCCAATAAATTTCCAAACCCCTTCCCGTACAAAGGAGGTTATGGCGAAATTTTTCGAAATATAAAGGCGTTAGTGAAATATTTGAAGTGAAAACGATATTGAAGTCGCAGAATGAACTATATTTATATATATATAAATATAAATAAAATTGAAACGAATCAAGGCCGTGCAGTTCGTTTTTTGAAATCGTAACTTCAATCGATTAGTACGAGAGATTCGACCATCGGATTTTCCCGATACAACAACCGTTGGGTTCGCCTTGGAAATATCTTTCCAACGGCACCAACTTTGTAAAGATCCAACAGTTGGATTGTCTAGAATGTTTAATTCAAATCTGAAGAAAAACAGCGCTAGAATCGATTATATTTATATATAAATATAAATATAATTGAATTAAATCAAATAGCGACGTGCAGTTCACGTTTTGAAATCGTAACTTCAAACGACTATACCGAAAGACCCGACCGTCGGATTTTCACGAAACTGGAACCGTTGGGTTCGCTTTGGGAATATCTTCCTAGTGATATAAACTTTGTAGAAATCCAACAGTTAGATTTCCCGTTGTGTGTAAAACAAATTTGGGGAAAAACAGCGCCAGTGCCACGGCACGACCTGAAATGTCGTTTAATTAAATATAGCCATTTTTAAATAAATAAAAATGGCGAAAAATCGTTATAAAATATTATAAGCGACATGGAATGGAAATAAACCGATTTTACTTGGTTTGCTTGATATTTTATAGTTGAATGTGTTTGATATGAAAATTATACAAATGAACTGAAATGTGAATGTCGAATAATTTAACCATGGAAAGAATTGATTTGAATTCTAAATATACGTGAATTATTTGAAAAGGCCGAGCTAATCCTCATTTCAAATAATTGATCAAACGATTCGAAGTTGAAAACACGAAGACGGTTCAAGACCGACGATCTTCGTATCGGATGGATGGGCGCTGCTGAGGTTCCTGATTGGAGTACCTACCTTGAAGGGACTGGAGTAGTAGCCGTCTGGACGTATGCGTTGATTGTACGGATATGCGATGAATATGGTGCCTCCGGTTTCGTTCAGACCCAGGACGGACTTGTAAATGGACTGTGCGTCCGACATTGGATTTTGTTCTGTGTTGATTGATCTCTGTTAAATATATATCTGTTTGGCGGCAAAGAATTTATTCTCTTGCTTAACGCCCTTCTCTGAGACGTACGAGCTCAGAGGTTATATATCGATAGAAATCAGTCGTATGGAGTGGATTGCCTGTATGGCATGCCAAGATGCAGTGATCAAGGCTTCTGTTGCAAAGCAAAGTCTTGTGGTAGATGATCAAAGTACGGCCTACGTGGCCTGGCTTTGTGGATAGCATGGAGTGTGTTTTTGGCTTGAAGGCGAGGATTTGATTTATTTGTATTTTGGCTATTGACTTTCCGCTATCCTTATCTTATGTATATGATTCCGCCTATGGCGATGTAGACTGATTTACTTCCAGCATTTATTATCTTATGTATATGTGCCGCCTCAGGCGATGTAGTCTGATATCTTTATTATGTCTCACTGTATGCATATATTCCGCTTATGGCGATGTTGACTGATCATTCCCTTCTTATGCACTAAGTTATATCCTACACTGTGCTACTCTAATGTTACATGTTATGATTCCGCTGTCATATCTATGTAAAATTTATTCTATTTATTGTTTATGCTATTATCTGTACTCTGCTTATGATGATTAATGTGTTATATTCCAATGATTATCCTTAACACCGTCGTACGGATTTTGAGATCGTCACAAAGATCGTGCGTTTATGGACATGAGACGGAGCAACGGGTTCGTTAGTATAGCTGAATAGGGAGAACGGATAAAGTTAACGTGGTGATTTGGGGATCATTAAGTATTTTAGTTAAGTTAGTTTGTTTTTCCTAATGAAATGAAGTCGATGGAAGGTAAAGAGTACGGGTTGATCTTGAAAGAGACGGAAATGGGAATCTGAAGTGGAGTAGAACTCGATCAAGGAGGAAAGGTAATAATGTAACACCCCACCTCCGTTAAGGACACTCACAAAGGGAATGCCTTAACTTTGGTGGAGCATTTTAGTAGACAGAACAGAAATTTACAAGACAGATAAACAATACTTGAGAAACTATAACTTTATTACAGCGGAAAATAGAAATCAGTTTGGTTACATCTTTCCAGAAAAACTCAAGTACATAAATATCAGTCTTGTTCAGAAAGTCATCAGAGTACAAAACTTTAAAATCATAATCCCCACAGAAGGTGCCATAAGAAGTTAAGCCATGCTTTACGCACTTCAAGTACTTTAAGCAGAAGAAATCCGGATCAAGTTAAAGTATTCCCTCCTTGGAAAACCTTGGGGGGGGGGACGGAAGAAAAGGGGCGAAAACAAGCAAGGTCAGACATAAAGTCTGGCAAGTCCAGTGACTTTCAACATAGGAACAGATAATAATAATAATCATGGCATGCAAATAAAACTGGATGAGCGATAACAGTAACATGAGCAGCAGATGTACTTAGGCTAAAAAGAAGAAACATAATAATATTACTTTTCATTTCTCTGCACTAATACTAGTATAACAGGATTAGGTGTCACCCTAATGTCTATTGAAACAGAAACGGGAACAGAATAATTTCCACAGAAGAAAATGCTAGTAATGGGCCTTTACCACCCCAACAGAAACAGACAGAAACAGAATGCTAATAATAGGCCTTTACCACCCGAACAGAAACAGACAGAAACAAAATGCTAATAATGGGCCTTTACCACCCGAACAGAAGGTACAGAAACAGAAACAGATTTATCCGTACGGAAACAGAATGTAGAATTAGGTGTACACTAGTAAATGGGCCTTTACCACCCGAACAGACGGTACCACGCGGAAACAGACAGGTGTGGCCACCCAACAGAAACAGACGATACCAACAGAAACAGACAGAACTAAGTGTACCCTAAAACCCTACCCCAAGCGATCGGCTCCCTAATACATAAATACCCTGTGTCGGCTCCACAGTAGGGTGTATCACTCCCTAAAGTGACAACCAATTGGCACAGACCTATTTACAGATGTCATAGCGTCTTACATCCTCAGAGGAAGACCGGGATTCATGCACGCACATGACCTGGTTGGAACGCACCATCAACACCCCTCGCCATTATCAGAATGAACCACTTATAATTAGTTCAGTAAGCGTGCCCGGACCCTACCTACTGTTGGGTCAAAGTTTTGATACCAGAAAGGGTTACTGACTAATATGGGTCCCAAACAACAGATGACACAAGTAATTTCCCTCCTAACCTTGTGTCCCAAGACTAACAGATTTCAGATTAGCTTGTTTACAAGTTCAGACATACAGATTTCAGATCAACTAGTTCACAGATCAGACAAGTTTTCAGACTAACGGATCAGATATACGGATTTAACAGATTTACCGATTTGTCTAACTTTGTAATTGGGCCTATAGATTCACGAAACGAGTTTGTTTAATTCATTAATCCATTTAGTTTAACTCTATCCACCCACACGTTTTAAACATCATATTTATCCCAGATTTGCATTAATTAAATATTAATGCACAGACCTCTCACATTAGGTTGGTAGCTTGTGGCTGTTGGATATGTCGGGCGGTTCCGGGCAGACTTCTGCCACAAGCCAGACCTAACCTCGTGTCTAAGCATATTTTTAGTTATGCCTACGACCTCTCACATTAGACTGACAGTTTGCGGTCGCTGGTTAAGCCGGTTGGTTCCGGGCAGGCTTCTACCGCAAATAGAGTCTAACCTCGTGTCATAGCCAATTCATTCCAATACAGATTTTTCAGATATCAGACTAATTCTGTTTATTTAACAGATTAAATTTCTGTACAAGTTACAGTAGATTATTCGAGGTTCTATTAACAAGTTTTGCTCAATTTTAAGTCGAGCCAACAGATTCACATACTTCAAATTTCAGCATTTCAGTTCCAATAGATTACGTCATTCAACAGATTAAACAGATAACAGATCTTGCAGATTAGGCTATTTAGCTGATTTAGCAGATAAGCCAATTTAACATAATTAGTAGATTAGGCAATTCAATCTAATTAGCAGTTTAGGCAATATAACAGAACTAGCAGATTAGGCAATATAACAGATTTAGCAGATAATAGATTTAGCAGATTATATATATCTAAAACTCTATTTACATATCTTATCCAATCATAAATTTAGCCTAAACTTACATGCCTAAATCAAGGTCATAATTCATAATACAATATATGCCCCAAATTTTAGCCTTAATATTCCCATTTACATTTCATGTCAAAACTAGATTTAATATTCTAGTTCACCATTTATGTCCAAGACTAATACACATGTAAATCATTCTCTATTATAGCCAACTCAGATTATGCCAACATATTTTCTATGCCAGATTTACTTAATTAAGCTACGCCCAATCCCCGTATAACATGTTTCCACAAGTTCTCTAAATACTCATGAAATGGCCCTATAGGCTCGATGTACATAATAGTGAATGGGAATAAACTAGCAAAGTTACATACTAAATATGAGATCTAACATCATTAAGGGAATAGGCATAAGAAACTAACTACCATAGTTATAGGCAAGTAACCACAATAGTCATGGGCGACTAATCACAATAGTTTCTTATTAAATGTCATAGGCAATAGTCTCATAGTCATGAATCATAGTCAATGAGTCATAGTCATGGGCGATAGTCTCATAGTCAATGAATCATAGTCATAGGCAATAGTCTCATAGGCAACAGTTTCATGTCCAATTATGCATTATTATTTGTCCCAAAATTTAGCGTTCGTGCGTTAATCTCTTATGAGATTCGGCGCAGGCTCATAGTAGCCTGGCTATAGAACAGAAAGAAGAAAGAGGTACAGAATAGTCACAGAAAAACAGATCTGACAGATAAGAATGTATATAACCTCAGATTCAGCTTTATAATCATGTCACAATTATAATTATAGTTTATAGCGGAAAATAACTATACTTGCCTTTCGTGGTTTTAAGAAAGGATAATAAACTGTTGTTGATTCAGAAATGCTGAATTATTCCTCTTTAATTGTTGTCGTAGCTCTAAACTTGGATTTGAGATTTGATTTAGCTTTTAATTCTATTCAGGTTGGAAGAAGATTCATCAGTCCAAGTTTTGATTCCAGCAGGGTAGCGACGCCATTTTTATTTTTAATTAGAACAGAGACAGAATATAGACAGAATGAAATGGTGTGGAGAGAATGAGGCTAGGGGTGAGTTTATATAGGATTAGGCGGACAAATCTAGACAGAAACGAGACCGGATACATCAGAATGAACCAGGTTAAAAAAAACTAGGTTTGGGGAGCAGGTCGACCCCCATGTCGACACTATGGTCGACCTGGTCTGGCCAGGTCGACCCCCAGGTCAACACTATGGTCGACCTGGCCCCTAGGAGGTCGACACTATGGTTGACCCCCAGGTCAACCTGGTCCATGGGCGGGAATTTTCCCGCCCAACCTGTTCTGGGATTTTGAATTCGAATTTGAATTCGAATTTTCGAGCTGTTTTCGATTCTGAAATTCTCTGAAACTTCGGAGGGCCACATCTCCTTCATACGGACTCCGTTTCTCGAAAACTCGGACTCGTTTCCAAGAAGAATTTCGAGACGAACGTAATGGCGCAACCGTTTTTGTTGATTCTTATTTTAAAAATTAATTATTCTCTGATTTGTTACTTATACGTTCACAAAAAATACGTGGTGTTACATTCTCCCCTCCTTAAAGGATTTTGTCCCCGAAATCTTCAAGTTAAGAAGGATGTGTCCTACCATCCAGTCATCCATCTACTCAACCATCATCCACAAGCATCCATTGTCCTTAGAAAACTTCTAATGTTGTATGAACATATGCAAAAGTGTGTGTATATGTTCCTTATCTAATGCAAAGATCAGGCGGTCCACTGATTCAGTTGACCTCCTTAATACGAACTATGTTAGTGTCATGAGTCCAACATGTATGCAATTTTCCTATTTGATACATATTATTCTTATATGAGTGACAACCATTCATTCATATGCAACATCCATGTGATGAGTAAATCATCTTGTATCCACAAAAATTGAAAATGCTCACACATCCATATGCAGTATGAGAGTGTATTCGAGCCGATCTAGTGCCTAGTGTGTGTATATGCATCCACGAGCAACCACTTGCAACCATCAAGCATAACATGTCTCAAACACATGTTTACATCCGTAGGATTCCTATCTATAGGTCGAAGACTCGATTGATAAGATACAGTCGAGTGATGGGAGCAAGTGCAGATAAACAAAAACTTGGTTTCCATTAGACCTTGCTTGAGAGACAAATTCCCCTAAGTATCAACCCTGAAGACCGAAATCAACATCAGATTGACACCCAGAGGGTTACCCTTTTTAGACATTGTCAAAACTGGAAATCTCAACCTTATCAGAAATATTCAGATATTTACAGATTACCGGTACAGAGCAGATTACTAAATGATTCTTAGGAAACTAAGCATGGTAAAAAAACCTAGAATGTATGCATCATAGTCAACTTAACGCTCAACACAGATACCCAACTTACCACGCTTAGATGAGTCACAACCCTTATGGGTCTGAATCTACAGCGGAATCAGAAACAATACTAGTATTCAAGTGCAGAGTATCGATTACAGAATCGAAATGCCAGAATCAGAAAGGAGTTTTAACTCAAAAATCAGATAAAGAAATTAAACCTCCTACAGAAAGTTTTCCTATTTCTATCCAATCCACTAGCCTCGAGAGTGTTCGCCTGCCTTCCAGAAGTTGGTCCTGCCCTCTGCCCTTGTCCTCGTTTCTTCGGACAGTCCCTAGTGAAGTGTCCCATCTCACCACAGTTGAAGCAAGTGCCCTTTCTTTTTCTGCAATCCTTGTTCAGATGAGTCGAGCTTCCACAAGTAAAGCACTTTTTCTCCTTCTTATCTTCAGACTTTTCACCCTTCCTTTGTGTTTCCTTTTTGGGCCATGCTTTCTTGTTCTGTGGTTCTTCCTTCTTTGCCTCTTCTTTCTTGCCATTGTCTTCCTCGTGCAGTAGTGCCATATCCACCAATCTCTCGTAAGTCGCCCCCATGGGTACATGGGTCATGGCTAAGCTGTGCAGTTGCTCGTTCAATCCTTTAACAAAGCGGAGAGCCTTTTTATGCTGGGTGTTGACTAAATCTAGTCCGAACCTAGCCAGTTGGTTGAACTGGTTGACGTATTCCTTGACCGTCATACTTCCTTGCTTAAGAGATAAGAACTTTTCCATTTGTAGACTTCGTTCAGCTTGCGAGAGGAATTTCGCCTCAAACCTTGTTTTGAAATCCATCCATGTTTCAACCGGCCTCTCAGCGTTAGTGACTTCCCACCAATATGAAGCTTCGTCCTTGAGCAACCATACCACCAATTGTACCTTCTGCCTATCGTCCACCTCGAAAATAACGAATAGATCCTCAGTTTCTTTGAGCCAGTTCCTCGCTTCTACGAATGATTCAGTTCCCTTGAAATCCTTTCCACCTATGGCCCTAAAATCTTTACAGATCTTTGAAATTTTTTTTGCACAAGGAGTGGGCAGAGGAGGAGGAACCGCTGCAGCTGGAGGAAGAATATCTGTTGGGCCTGCATCATTGGCCCTAGCCTCTAAGTACCTCCTGAACTAGCCAGGTATTGGCACGCCCTATGGAAAGTTAAGATTCCCAAACATGCTGGAATGAAAGAAAAAGATTTAAAATGGAGAATGGAAAAGATGGATATATGGCTTTTTGCGGATTATGTTTTTCAAAATAAACTTTATTTTTGAAAATACTTCCTTTTAAAACCTTTTTGAAAATAGTTCTCAAAAACTTTTTATCTAATCTGGTAACCTTCAGCTCTGATACCAAGTGTAACACCCCACCTCCGTTAAGGACACTCACAAAGGGAATGCCTTAACTTTGGTGGAGCGTTTTAGTAGACAGAACATAAATCTACAAGACAAATAAACAATACTTGAGAAATTATAACTTTATTACAGCGGAAAACAGAAATCAGTTTGGTTACATCTTTCCAGAAAAACTCAAGTACATAAATATCAGTCTTGTTCAGAAAATCATCAGAGTACAAGACTTTAAAATCATAATCCCCACAGAAGGTGCCATAAGAAGTTAAGCCATGCTTTACGCACTTCAAGTACTTCAAGCAGAAGAAATTTGGATCAAGCTAAAGTATTCCATCCTTGGAAAACCTGAGGGGGGGGGGAACAGAAGAAAAGGGGCGAAAACAAGCAAGGTCAGACATAAAGTCTGGCAAGTCCAGTGACTTTCAGCATATGAACAGATAATAATAATCATGGCATGCAAATAAAACTGAATGAGCAATAATAGTAATAGGAGCAGCAGATGTACTTAGGCTAAACAGAAGAAACAGAATAATATTACTTTTCATTTCTCTGCACTAATACTAGTATAACAGGATTAGGTGTCACCCTAATGTCTATTGAAACAGAAACGGGAACAGAATAATTTCCACAGAAGAAAATGCTAGTAATGGGCCTTTACCACCCCAACAGAAACAGACAGAAACAGAATGCTAATAATGGGCCTTTACCACCCGAACAGAAACAGACAAAAACAGAATGCTAATAATGGGCCTTTACCCCCCGAACAGAAGGTACAGAAACAGAAACAGATTTATCCCTACGGAAACAGAATGTAGAATTAGGTGTACACTAGTAAATGGGCCTTTACCACCCGAACAGATGGTACCACGCGGAAACAGACAGGTATTGCCACCCAACAGAAACAGACAGTACCAACAGAAACAGACAGAACCAAGTCTACCCTAAAACCATACCCCAAGCGATCGGCTCCCTAATACATAAATACCCTGTGTCGGCTCCACAGTAGGGTGTATCACTCCCTAAAGTGACAAACAATTGGCATAGACCTATTTACAGATGTCACGGCGTCTTACATCCTCAGAGGCAGACCGGGATCCATGCACGCACATGACCTGGTTGGAATGCACCATCAACACCCCTCGCCATTATCAGAATGAACCACTTATAATTAGTTCAGTAAGCGTGCCCGGATCCTACCTACTGTTGGGCCAAAGTTTTGATACCAGAAAGGGTTACTGACTAATATGGGTCCCAAACAACAGATGACACAAGTAATTTCCCTCCTAACCTTGTGTCCCCAGACTAACAGATTTCAGATTAACTTGTTTACAAGTTCAGACATACAGAGTTCAGAACAACTAGTTCACAGATCAAACAAGTTTTCGGACCAATGGATCAGATATACGGATTTAACAGATTTACAGATTTGTCTAACTTTGTAATTGGGCCTACAGATTCACGAAACGGGTTTGTTTAATTCATTAGTCCAATTAGTTTAACTCTATCCACCCAACACGTTTTAGACATCATATTTATCCCAGATTTGCATTAATTAAATGTTAATGCACAGACCTCTCACATTAGGTCGGTAGCTTGTGGTTGCTGGATATGCCAGGCGGTTCCGGGCAGATTTCTGCCACAAGCCAGACCTAACCTCGTGTCTAAGCATATTTTTAGTTATACCTACGACCTCTCACATTAGACTGACAGTTTGCGGTCGCTGGTTAAGCCGGTTGGTTCCGGGCAGGCTTCTACCGCAAACAGAGTCTAACCTCGTGTCATAGCCAATTCATTCCAATACAAATTTTTCAGATATCAGACTAATTCTGTTTATTTAACAGAGTAAACTTCTGTTCAAGTTTCAGCAGATTATTCGAGGTTCTATTAACAAGTTTTGCTCAATTTTAAGTCGAGCCTACAGATTCACATACTTCAAATTTCACCATTTCAGTTCCAACAGATTATGTCATTCAACAGATTAAACAGATAACAGATCTTGCAGATTAGGCTATTTAGCAGATAAGGCAATTTAACATAATTAGAAGATTAGGCAATTTAATCTAATTAGCAGTTTAGGCAATATAACAGAACTAGCAGATTAGGCAATATAACAGATTTAGTAGATAATAGATTTAGCAGATTATATATATCTAAAACTCTTTTTACATATCTTGCCCAATCATAAATTTAGCCTAAACTTACATGCCTAAATCAAGGTCATAATTCATAATACAATATATGCCCTAAATTTTAGCCTTAATATTCCCATTTATAGTTCATGTCAAAATTAGATTTAATATTCTAGTTCACCATTTATGTCCAAGACCAATACACATGTAAATCATTCTCTATTATAGCCAACTCAGATTATGCCAACATATTTGCTATGCCAGATTTACTTAATTAAGCTACGTCCATTCCCCGTATAACATGTTTCCACAAGTTCTCTAAATATTCATGAAATGGCCCTATAGGCTCGATGTACATAATAGTGAATGGGAATAAACTAGCAAAGTTACATACTAAATATGAGATCTAACATCATTAAGGGAATAGGCATAAGAAACTAACTAGCATAGTTATAGGCAACTAACCACAATAGTCATGGGCGACTAATCACAATAGTTTCTTATTAAATGTCATAGGCAATAGTCTCATAGTCATGAATCATAGTCATAGGCAACAGTCTCATAGTCAATGAATCATAGTCATGGGCGATAGTCTCATTGTCAATGAATCATAGTCATAGGCAATAGTCTCATAGCCATCAGTTTCATGTCCAATTATGCATTATTATTTGTCCCAATTTTTAGCGTTCGTGCGTTAATCTCTTATGAGATTCGGCGCAGGCTCATAGTAGCCTGACTATAGAACAGAAAGAAGAAAGAGGTACAGAATAGTCACAGAAAAACAGATCTGACAGATAAGAATGTATATAACCTCAGATTCAACTTTATAATCATGTCACAATTATAATTACAGTTTATAGCGGAAAATAACTGTACTTGCCTTTCGTGGTTTTAAGATAGGATAATAAACTGTTGTTGATGCAGAAATGATGAATTATTCCTCTTTAATTGTTGTCGTAGCTCTAAACTTGGATTTGAGATTTGATTTAGCTTTTAATTCTATTCAGGTTGGAAGAAGATTCATCAGTCCAAGTTTTGATTCCAGTAGGATAGCGACGCCATTTTTATTTTTAATTAGAATAGAGGCAGAATATAGACAGAATGAAATGGTGTGGAGAGAATGAGCCTGGGGGTGAGTTTATATAAGATTAGGCGGACGAATCTAGACAGAAACAAGACCGGATACATCAGAATGAACCAGGTTAAAAAAAACTGGGTTTCGGGAGCAGGTCGACCCCCAGGTCGACACTATGGTCGACCTGGTGTGGCCAGGTCGACCCTCGGGTCGACACTATGGTCAACCCTCAGGTCGACACTATGGTCGACCTGGCCCCTGGGAGGTCGACACTATGGTCGACCCCTAGGTCGACCTGGTCCATGGGTGGGAATTTTCCCGCCCAGCCTGTTCTGGGATTTTGAATTCGAATTCGAATTCGAATATTCGATTATGAAATTCTCTGAAACTTCGGAGGGCCATATCTCCCTCACACGGACTCCGTTTCTCGAAAACTCGGACTCGTTTCCAAGAAGAATTTCGAGACGAACGCAATGGCGCAACCCGATTCCCTTGATTCTTATTTTAAAAATTAATTATTCTCTGATTTGTTACTTGTACGTTCACATAAAATACGAGGTGTTACAAATGATGTGGACTAGGACTAATTCGGGAGTAGTTGATAAATGTCTTAATGTTAATAATCATTTATATATTATAAATTTGTAAAATTAATTATTTTGTCATACATCATCAAAATCTGATGAAACATGATCCGTTGGGATCGAATGGGCGTTGACTACACAATGGAACTGACTGGGAGTGAATTGGAGCTCGTTATGATTTATAGAGAAATAAATTGTCTGTCCGAATCAACCGACAATTATTGTTGTTTAATGATGACCGTCCAATGTGAGTAAATCTCACTAACTCTATACAATTTATATTTTTATAAATATAATCTAGTGTTGATAAATGATAATTGATTGTTGTGTGTTGATTGTTGGTTGAACTGTTAATTAATTGGCTGAAATTATAGATAACGATATATATATAAATATATATATATATTGTTAATCAAAGATTGATTCTGTTTATCAGAATATTCCATATTGAAATGAAGTTGATGTTAATTATATTGTTTAACATCTGTGGATGCAGGGAAACAGGTTGGAGGAATCCAACTGGATTCCTCAACGTTTATTTTACTATTTTCATATATTATGATATATGATATGATATATAATATGTTATTTATTATGTGTGTTAGAATGATATTGATCATTGTTATTTGGTATTTTAAATACCATATGAAATACTGGAATGTAAAAAGGAAATTTTCAAAGTGAATATTAAAAACGAAATATTTGTATATGAAATAAATAGGATATGATAAAAGGTAATATTTGGAAAACAAATATTGGAAAATATATATGGATTTATATAAAATGAATAGAATTATATAAAAGGATTTATATAAAATGAATATAATATATAAAAGGATTTATATAAAATGAATAGAATTATATAAAAGGATTTATATAAAATGAACAAAAGTATATAAAGGGAATTATAAATGAGATTGAAGTGTTGGAAATAAAAAGGAGATTTGTATGTGTAATTTTGCAAATAAAAATATAAATAAAATTTGGATATTTGGGTTTAAATACAGAATCAAACTGTTTTGATTATATAAAGAAATATTTTTCACATTCTATGTGAAAAATCAGATTAAAGTAAATATTTTCTGAATAAAATATTATAAAGGAATTTGGGGTTTGAATTAGGAATTTAAATGGAATTACTGAAATTAGAAACTGATTGGAAATTAGTTGAGTTGAATGGCTTTCCGGGTATCGGTCTGATGTTGGTTTTGGCCTTCAGGGTTTATACTTGGGAAGTTGTTCTCTTACTAGTTTACAGTTAGAGACTGGTAGAGCTAGAAGGATATTGATGCATGAATCAGAAATGAAAATGTTTTCAAAAGTTAATAACGTATATTTTCTAATTTTAGAAAATAAGGAATTTATGAATATAGGGAAATGATAAATGGGAAATTGGAAAATGAAATGATGATTGATCGGTAAGATTTCCATTTGGGAATATGATCGCTGTTTGTACACATGTTTTCCTTTGATAGTTAAATCACCGACTATCAAAGATTTTGACCATTTCCGTTGTTAAATACGGAGAGACCGGGATCAGATATATTATCTAAAAACCACTCTGTATAGCATTAGCGTTGCGAATCAAATATGATGAAGATAATTGAAGACGGAGTTATGCAAGGGCTGTTGTAACAACCCGTAAAATCTGGGCCAGTTTAAAATTTTTATTTTGGCAATTTTAGCGAGTTTTGATTATTTAAAATGAATTATTTTAAATAGAATCGACGAGAAAATTTATTTTGAATAGAATTCGAACGTATATATTATACGTCGTCGTTAGAATATATAATAATTATATATAATTATAAAAGGAATTGAAAATGGCGCGGTAGTTCGAAAATTCGATTTCTAATTTCATATGAATATACAGAATTCAATATAAGTCAGAATTGAACGAAACAAGAAATATTTGAATCTGTATAACTATATCTTTGTAACGAAGTTAACAAACTGAGATTTCATCTTAGAAATGATAAGATATGTCCAGTTTAAAATTAGAAATAGTCGCTGTGGAATTTATATATATTTTTATATATATAAGGCCCTTAAAAATGGACATTTTGCAAATGACCTCGGATTTCGACGAAACCAGTTTTGTTGGGTCCGTGGTGTAAAGTTATTGCTAGATTCCAAATTTCATAATTTTTCGAATCAGTATGTGAGCGTGGCAAAGGAAAACGCGTTTGACCATTTCAGTTGAATTTAATCGACTGGAAATTGGACATTTTTCAAACGGTCTCAGAATTCGACGAAACTAGTTTTGTTAGGACCGTATCGTCAATACGAAGCTAGAAAATATTTTTCGAAAATATTTTTCTGGAATTTTTCTAGTTAGTATGTGACCCCGGTAATTTGAAATGCGCGTTTAAAATTCAATATAGTGATTTAAATGAAAATTCAAAAGGAAACTGATTGTAACGGTCGATTCAGCTTGCGGTACATATCCCATTGTGTTCGGAATGGGGGTGAAACGCTATGGGCGACAGGCGGTGGGCCTCGTTTCGAGGTCGTATGTAAAAGTCAACCTTTTTGGATAATTAAATAATTAAATTAAAAAAAAAAAATATAAAAAAATATTCTTTCTCCCCCTTTTCCTTCTGCTTGGCCCCCCCCGTTCATTATAATTTCAAATCAGAAAAAAAAAAAAGGAAAACCCTTAATCGAATCGCGCCAGCCCCACCTCGTCTCGACGCCGACGAAGAACCCTATCACCGCCTCCATCGATCGAAGACCGCCTCCCCGTTCGAACCCCGAGAACCCTCGAAGCCACCTGTCTCCGTCGATCGGCAGAGGCCCCCCCAGATCGCAATCGCCGACGACATCTTCCCCCCCCTCTCGCGGAGCTGAAGCCGACCGCCACCAGAGAAAGCCCCCCCCCTCGCCGATAAATGTAAGTTGATTTCATTTATTTTATTTATTTTATTTTAATTGAATAATGCTGTGAATATTATAAAAGGTTAACACTGCTTGTTTTTTTTGTTTTGTTTTAAAACCGATCTTTTTTATTTTTAAAAATTAAAAACTGAATATTTATAAAAAGGTATAAAACGGAAATTTTTAAAAAAAAACATAAAACTGATTTTATCTTAGGTAATTAAAACTGATTTAGGTTTTAAAAATTAAAAACTGAATATTTTTAAAAGTATAAAACTGAATTTTATAAAAAGATAAAAACTGGAATTTTTAAGAGTTAAAACTGGTTTCTTTAACAATAGAAAAATCATATTTTTAAATATTGAAAGTCAAGGTAAAAAACATATTTTTATATGTTGAAAGCAAAAGTAAAAATCATATTTATATATGTTGAAAGTCGAAGTAAAAATTCGATTTTTAAATATTGAATAGCATAGTAAAGAAATTCGATTTTTAAATATATGAAGTGATTATAAAAATATGACTTTTAAATTGAAAGTGAATAAATAAAAATATGATTTTTATTTTAAAGACATCGAAATATAAAAATGTGATTTTTATATATATAGTGACTACGGGCAACGAGGATGACGAAGATACAATGAAGACGAAGGCTTCTGCAAATGAAGAGCCGTGGAGCTAGGATAGCTATAAGTGAGAATTTCTCACCTTTCAATTTTATTTCTAGTTATATACATATATACTAGGATGCAGACGGTGCTTAGTAGCACCCGACACAATCGTCCACAGACCATGGACTTGTTTGTTTGGCTGTTTGGTTATTGATTGTGATATTGGTTTGAATGTGGTTTGTGGTGTGAAAAATCGAATCGATAAATTGGTTAGGATTAGACGTGCGCCGTTATAAGGCGAAGGAGTAAGGCTAGGTTAGACTCTTACTCCAAATTTTGTGGTTTGCATAATAAAATTGATTTGATTGATGTGTGAATGGCGTGGGCCTTCACTAGACCGGGGATAAGGCTAGGCCTTGTCCCGTTTCTAGTATCGTGCCGTTATGCCGCCGAAATTTTCTAAAATATGTTAGAAAATAAAAATACCATTTTATTGAATAAATGAATTGAATAGAAATTCATAGGTTGGAAAAAAATGTTTTATCGTTAAAAATATAATTTTTAACGTGAAGTGAATAAAATATTCATTTATAAACCGAATGGTTTGTTTATGTACACCTATTTGAATGACATTGATTGGGACGATAAATTTTACACATCGCCCAACTGCACAAATAAAATATGCGTGTGATTGTTTGAAACCCCACACGGGTGTTGGGATGAAATTTGAAGTTCACTCATCCTGATTGATTAAATATGTCGATCGATTGATTGACAGGCTGTTATAAGCGTTGAATATCTATATTTGATGCTTATACAGTGTAGTGCACTTTGGTTGATGGTTGATTATTTTTCAATGCTATTATATACATGTGTTGTATGGAAAATCCATATAATTAACTTTATATGGCAATTGATTGGGCCTCATTCCAATTTGAAAAATAAAGAATATTATAAAATAAAAGTTCATGTGTTGACAGTACTCATTCATTGAGATTGGTCATGTGTTGAACGAAATATTTTGATAATAACAACTATTTTTGAAAAAGAAATATTTGAAATAGAATATTTGAAAATAAGAATTTATAAAGCCGTGTTATACGGCGTGGTCCCTTGATTTACCTAACTTTTAAAATAAAGATTAATAACTGTTTTAGTTCTCACAACAGTCCCATGACTGACCTGGAGTTTATTGTTTTAACCTAAACTCTGGGTGCCCTTATTTTGACACGGGCAGCTAGTAGTTTCGGTTTTGCAGATTTATATTCACAGGATCCTGGTTTACAGCTGGAACGATATCCGGAAAGCTTTGTATCCGTATATCTACTTCTAGTTGTGTATTGTATTATTTTCCGCTGCTATGTATTTAAATGTAATTTAAATCTCTGATATTTCTGTGTAATATTCATTTACTCTGTATATTCTTGTAATCTGATGCATTGTTGTAATATACAATGAAATGTTCTTCTGTATGCGTTCTGTTGTGGCTTGTTCTCGAACTATCCGACGCTTTCCTTTACGGGGAAGTTGCGGGTCTTTACAGTTGGTATCAGAGCTTTGGTTTACAAAGCTCAGAGAACAAGACACATTAGAACCCTACGAAAGAATTCATCAGATATTGGATTAGTAATATCCAACGGGAATGACTCGTTAGAGATAGGATCAGTAGTATCCTAGAACGAGTGTGAAGAGTATATTTTTCAAATGAAAACAAATTTTGTTTTGAAAATTTAAGTCAATTATTCGTATTTGATTATTTATTTTATATTGATTAGGACAATCCGATATATAAAGATTTTGCATATATGTCTTGCAAACGTGTATTCGAAGTTTTAATATATTGGGTAGATATAGAATCCCTCTAGTGTCCGGGAATAATTCTGGTGATGGGGCACTGTCGCCAGTATTTATTTTCGAGCGACGAAAGTGAGATTTCTATATATTTCCTATTGACTGGTGTGAGAACCAAAAATTAGATAGGGCCTATTGTTGTGATTTGGCATCAAAAACATGATTTTGTATATGTATCAAAGTTATCAATTTGAAAACTCTAATCCACTAATTGATTGATGTTTGTGTTGTTTGTTTATTTGTTTGCTAATTTTGAACCATTTAGCCTAACTGAATCAAATATTGAATTATATTGAAAATTGGTCGCATATGTTTGCGTATACATATACTTACATTGAACAGGTCATAGCAAGGAGGCTAGAGACGAAGAATAAAATTTGTTTGCCCGACAAATAGGTACATATTTATTACATAATTTCCTGTTTTGTTTGGGTGATGATGATTTTGTGAGCCTATTGGCTAGCCGCTTGGCTTTTTCTTTTTCTTTTTGAGATCTGAAGGACCGGGGAAGCTATTTGAAATTCCCCGATGCTCCCGGTGCAGGGGAGGTTATGGCGAAATTTTTCAAAAATTTAGGGTGTTAGCCAAATTTTTGAAATTTTAGAAATTCTCAGAAACTGAAAAGTTGGAGAATGGAAGCCAGGTCGAGCGTAGAGTTGATTAATCAAACCACTTTCGACTTTGTTCCTTTTCGGGGACGAAAAGTTTTAAGTGGGGGAGATTGTAACAACCCGTAAAATCTGGGCCAGTTTAAAATTTTTATTTTGGCAATTTTAGCGAGTTTTGATTATTTAAAATGAATTATTTTAAATAGAATCGACGAGAAAATTTATTTTGAATAGAATTCGAACGTATATATTATACGTCATCGTTAGAATATATAATAATTATATATAATTATAAAAGGAATTGAAAATGGCGCGGTAGTTCGAAAATTCGATTTCTAATTTCATATGAATATACAGAATTCAATATAAGTCAGAATTGAACGAAACAAGAAATATTTGAATCTGTATAACTATATCTTTGTAACGAAGTTAACAAACTGAGATTTCATCTTAGAAATGATAAGATATGTCCAGTTTAAAATTAGAAATAGTCGCTGTGGAATTTATATATATTTTTATATATATAAGGCCCTTAAAAATGGACATTTTGCAAACGACCTCGGATTTCGACGAAACCAGTTTTGTTGGGTCCGTGGTGTAAAGTTATTGCTAGATTCCAAATTTCATAATTTTTCGAATCAGTATGTGAGCGTGGCAAAGGAAAACGCGTTTGACCATTTCAGTTGAATTTAATCGACTGGAAATTGGACATTTTTCAAACGGTCTCAGAATTCGACGAAACTAGTTTTGTTAGGACCGTATCGTCAATACGAAGCTAGAAAATATTTTTCGAAAATATTTTTCTGGAATTTTTCTAGTTAGTATGTGACCCCGGTAATTTGAAATGCGCGTTTAAAATTCAATATAGTGATTTAAATGAAAATTCAAAAGGAAACTGATTGTAACGGTCGATTCAGCTTGCGGTACATATCCCATTGTGTTCGGAATGAGGGTGAAACGCTATGGGCGACAGGCGGTGGGCCTCGTTTCGAGGTCGTATGTAAAAGTCAACCTTTTTGGATAATTAAATAATTAAATTAAAAAAAAAATATATATAAAAAAATATTCTTTCTCCCCCTTTTCCTTCTGCTTGGCCCCCCCCGTTCATTATAATTTCAAATCAGAAAAAAAAAAAAAGGAAAACCCTTAATCGAATCGCGCCAGCCCCACCTCGTCTCGACGCCGACGAAGAACCCTATCACCGCCTCCATCGATCGAAGACCGCCTCCCCGTTCGAACCCCGAGAACCCTCGAAGCCACCTGTCTCCGTCGATCGGCAGAGGCCCCCCCAGATCGCAATCGCCGACGACATCTCCCCCCCCCCTCTCGCGGAGCTGAAGCCGACCGCCACCAGAGAAAGCCCCCCCCCTCGCCGATAAATGTAAGTTGATTTCATTTATTTTATTTATTTTATTTTAATTGAATAATGCTGTGAATATTATAAAAGGTTAACACTGCTTGTTTTTTTTTTGTTTTGTTTTAAAACCGATCTTTTTTATTTTTAAAAATTAAAAACTGAATATTTATAAAAAGGTATAAAACGGAAATTTTTAAAAAAAAACATAAAACTGATTTTATCTTAGGTAATTAAAACTGATTTAGGTTTTAAAAATTAAAAACTGAATATTTTTAAAAGTATAAAACTGAATTTTATAAAAAGATAAAAACTGGAATTTTTAAGAGTTAAAACTGGTTTCTTTAACAATAGAAAAATCATATTTTTAAATATTGAAAGTCAAGGTAAAAAACATATTTTTATATGTTGAAAGCAAAAGTAAAAATCATATTTATATATGTTGAAAGTCGAAGTAAAAATTCGATTTTTAAATATTGAATAGCATAGTAAAGAAATTCGATTTTTAAATATATGAAGTGATTATAAAAATATGACTTTTAAATTGAAAGTGAATAAATAAAAATATGATTTTTATTTTAAAGACATCGAAATATAAAAATGTGATTTTTATATATATAGTGACTACGGGCAACGAGGATGACGAAGATACAATGAAGACGAAGGATTCTGCAAATGAAGAGCCGTGGAGCTAGGATAGCTATAAGTGAGAATTTCTCACCTTTCAATTTTATTTCTAGTTATATACATATATACTAGGATGCAGACGGTGCTTAGTAGCACCCGACACAATCGTCCACAGACCATGGACTTGTTTGTTTGGCTGTTTGGTTATTGATTGTGATATTGGTTTGAATGTGGTTTGTGGTGTGAAAAATCGAATCGATAAATTGGTTAGGATTAGACGTGCGCCGTTATAAGGCGAAGGAGTAAGGCTAGGTTAGACTCTTACTCCAAATTTTGTGGTTTGCATAATAAAATTGATTTGATTGATGTGTGAATGGCGTGGGCCTTCACTAGACCGGGGATAAGGCTAGGCCTTGTCCCGTTTCTAGTATCGTGCCGTTATGCCGCCGAAATTTTCTAAAATATGTTAGAAAATAAAAATACCATTTTATTGAATAAATGAATTGAATAGAAATTCATAGGTTGGAAAAAAATGTTTTATCGTTAAAAATATAATTTTTAACGTGAAGTGAATAAAATATTCATTTATAAACCGAATGGTTTGTTTATGTACACCTATTTGAATGACATTGATTGGGACGATAAATTTTACACATCGCCCAACTGCACAAATAAAATATGCGTGTGATTGTTTGAAACCCCACACGGGTGTTGGGATGAAATTTGAAGTTCACTCATCCTGATTGATTAAATATGTCGATCGATTGATTGACAGGCTGTTATAAGCGTTGAATATCTATATTTGATGCTTATACAGTGTAGTGCACTTTGGTTGATGGTTGAATATTTTTCAATGCTATTATATACATGTGTTGTATGGAAAATCCATATAATTAACTTTATATGGTAATTGATTGGGCCTCATTCCAATTTGAAAAATAAAGAATATTATAAAATAAAAGTTCATGTGTTGACAGTACTCATTCATTGAGATTGGTCATGTGTTGAACGAAATATTTTGATAATAACAACTATTTTTGAAAAAGAAATATTTGAAATAGAATATTTGAAAATAAGAATTTATAAAGCCGTGTTATACGGCGTGGTCCCTTGATTTACCTAACTTTTAAAATAAAGATTAATAACTGTTTTAGTTCTCACACCAGTCCCATGACTGACCTGGAGTTTATTGTTTTAACCTAAACTCTGGGTGCCCTTATTTTGACACGGGCAGCTAGTAGTTTCGGTTTTGCAGATTTATATTCACAGGATCCTGGTTTACAGCTGGAACGATATCCGGAAAGCTTTGTATCCGTATATCTACTTCTAGTTGTGTATTGTATTATTTTCCGCTGCTATGTATTTAAATGTAATTTAAATCTCTGATATTTCTGTGTAATATTCATTTACTCTGTATATTCTTGTAATCTGATGCATTGTTGTAATATACAATGAAATGTTCTTCTGTATGCGTTCTGTTGTGGCTTGTTCTCGAACTATCCGACGCTTTCCTTTACGGGGAAGTTGCGGGTCTTTACAGCTGTTCAGTAAATCCTAGGTACAAATTTCCTAAGATGGATTTACAGAATAGTCCTTCAGTCTGTCCAGTCCCAGGACGACCTGTATGGAAGAATCTCTGATATTGTATATTTAATAGATCACGTAAGTTGATCTCTTCAAATGTATTTACGTTTGGTGGCGGAGGAATTTGTTTCTCTTAGCTGTATACCCGTGGTTTGTTTGGGGGAATCAATTTGTGATTTGGCGGGTATGACGATGTGACATTCAAAGTAAATAAAGGTGTGATATGTACGTTATAACCTCTAGCCTCACAACCAGGAAATGGTATAAAATCGGGTAGGTCGCATGGCTAAGTGGTTAGCTGTCAAGTAGGGTGTATTGTCACCTGATCTAGAGAAATTCTATTTACTTATGTAATCTATTTCGATGCTGTCCCTTTCGGGAAAACGGTTGCCGATCCCAACCGTTGGTGATAATACATTCGGTACACTCAAGCGAAATGAGTGACCGGTCATGTTTAGCCTGGGTTACAAGATGTTCTTGTTGAACCTGGTGTATTCCTCTCTAGAGATACACTGTCAGAAGGTAGTCCCATACCTTGCCAGTTGGAATTCATTACCCAAAAAGCACCTCCGGTTTTTGATTATATATTATGTATGTGGAACGTGAGATGAAAGCGTTCTGCTAGATGATTATTATATTGTGGTTGATAGACACTATTATAATATCCAAAGAGTTTTGATATAAAGATTTATCGTTTCTTTCGAAAGGAGAATCAAGTGTTTTTGATTCACATAAGGGAAAAACCCGTTTCGTTATACGACGTGGTCTTATGAGATATCATCTATTTTCTTAAACTATTTTAACTTGTTTACTCACACCAGTCCCATGACTGACCCGGAGTTTGTTTTGTTTTGTTTTCCCTAAACTCTTGGGTGCCCAAATTTTTACGGGCAGTCAAGTAGTCAGGATTTTACAGATACACTGAGAGCTTGGAGCAGGAGGCTTCGGGATTATATAGCTATTGTTTATTTCCGTTGTGTTGTAAGTGTTATACTCTAATAATGGTATTGTATACAGATACTGTTCTATTTCAAAGTTATGTTATGAAATATATTTATTCATTCCGTTGTGAGATTCTTGTTTACTCTGATGTTGTGATCTTTTTCTCCTTCTATTCTATTTTTCTATCTTATCTATTCTCACCATCTAACTTCTTCTATTAACTATCCGGTATTTTCGATGTTTGGATAGTCGACATTGAGTTATGTCGATCACCAGGATCGCGAAAACCCAGGTCGTTACAGTGGTATCAAAGCTGAAGGTTAAGCAATTAACTTGGCTCTGTGGCGCGAGTCAGTAGAGATGGGGTTAGCAATACCCTAGATTGAGTTTGAGAGTATATATACAAGTGAACGTATTTGTTATTTGATATAAATGGTTTTATATTGTGGAGATTTATTGGTTGAGTTGCTTATGGATTCTGATCGATCAGTTTGATCCACTGTATCGATAGGGGTTTATAAACACTTGAATACGATGAATCGACATAATATGTTTTGAAAAGATGGTAATGAAATAATTTTACCTAAATATATTTTGATATAAAGAATCTATATATTGGAATTATTATAATATATAGGATGTGTTGGTTGTTATTATAATCGAATGAGATTATAAATTGAAATGGTTATATAAATAACCAATCAGAATTCATATAAGTGTAATATATGAAATCAGATGAATTAAATCTAGGTTAAAATCAGAATTTGGAATTAAAATTCCGAAAACATGAAAAGTGTTGTAAATGGAATTGGATTAAATATATGAAAATTTTAATATCCGGGGAATGTTTTCCAAGCATTGGGTATGGTATTTTGAAATAGATTTCAAAATGGAAGTGTTTAGAAATGGTTTTAAAAGTGATATAGTATTGAACTCACTTCGATCGCTGGAAAATAAATTCTGATGATGACAGCTACATCATCAGTGTTCATTTTCGAGTTGCTAAGTGACGGATTACTACCAAGGATTTTGTTTTTGAATTGTTCTGTGAAAAGCAAGTTGTTTTGAATCCTGAAAAGGGATATCTGGTTTTAGAAAAGTTAAATTATTTGAAATTCCCTAGGGAAGATTGTTTGAATTAAAACAAATTAAATTAGAATTTGTAAAAGTAAATAGAGATAGAAATTTAATTGAAACTAGTTAAGGGAAAATGAATTTAGATATAAAATATCGAATCAGATTGGATTAGAGATAGTCTGAAATGGAATTGGACTAGTAAGTTAAGAGTTGAAATCAAAAATGGAATCTAAGTTAAGAACATAATTTGGTTTGGGTATAACCGAATGATTGGGATAACATTGGTATATGCAGAATTGGTAACACATGGAAAGGATATATTGATATGCCCGACAAAAAGTTACCAGTTTATGTTATATATGGGTTTGAGATTTTGATGAGCCGAATTGGCAAGCCGCTTGGCTGTTTGATTTTCTTTTGGGTTGAAGAAGGCCTAGAGAGGCGAGTTGGAGTTTGAGCTATTGACCAGTACAAAGGAGGTGCTGGCAAAAATTTCCAAAAAGTTAAGGTGTTAGAAAATTTTCAGAATTTTTGAAAATTTTCGTTAGTAGGAATGAATAAATATTTAATTGAAATTAAATTGGTTCAGTTGAAACTGAAGTTAAGAAGTGAACAAATAATTTCTAACCCAGTTAATAGGGTTTGTTTTCTACCATTTACAATTTCGAGGACGAAATTATTTTAAGGGGGAGGAATGTAACGACCCATATTTTTACGGTATATTAAGTAATTTATTTAATTATTTAAACATTGGTTTGGTAATTTAAAATGACTAGAATTAAATAATAGTGAATATTTAATTAAATTAAATAATAGAATAATATTTTTAATTTCCGAAAAAGTAGGAAATAATGGAATTTACAATATTGTGTAAATTGGATCATATATAATATATAATTCAGTTTAGAGTTGAATTATATTAACGAATATATTATATAAACGACAGTTGAACGTATAATTATATTATAATTAAAATCGAGCTCGAAATGGCACGGCAGTTCGTAATCTCGCGATTCGAACTTTAAAGGAATATACATAATCCGTTTTAAACCGGATCTCTGTGAAACAAGAAACGTTCGGAGCGGGTGAAGTATATTTTTCTTATGGAAGAGAAAAATCGGGATTTCATCGTGTAAATTTTGATTTATGATCAAATCAAATTTTCGAAAAGTCGCTATGGAATTCCTATATAATTTATAACGATTTATTTATATTATAAATGGATTTTCAACATAAATTGAATATTGATTTAACACTGGATTTGAAATATCGAGTTAAATATTCAGATGGAATATTTTTGAGCTGTATGATATATATGGTGAATATATACGATAATATTAATTTACTAATATTAAATTTAATTATTTTTAAATATATTAATATTTAAATGGGTTTATTTAGAGCTTTAAAAATAGCTAGTTTTGCAAACAAGCTCCGTTTTTGATGAAACTAATTTTGTTGGATTCGGAATATTAAATTATTGCTAGATATCAATTTTCGTGATTTTTGGAGTCAGTATGTGGCCGTACGGGATTTTAATGTGAAAAACAATCAATAATTTGACTTTAAAAATACGTTGTGTGAGCAAACGGACTCGGAATTCGACGAAACAAGTTTCGTTAGGTCCATAATGTCGAACTGTAGCTGTATGTCCATTTTCGTCGAATTTGGATATGTTATGTAATAATAGGAATTTTTAAATGATGAAAGGAACAACGATTGGTTATAATTAATAAAATAATCAATATAAAAATAATAAAATTATCCTATAAATACACCTTTACAACCTCTAACCCTCAGTCCTTTTCAATTCTCGGTCAAGGCTTCAGTGTCGCCGCTGTTTTCTATTCTTCTTTAAATCGTGAATTTGTAAAATCGACAGGAAATCAAATAAAAACATACAAATCACGATAGGTATATTTTTGGATTCTCTAACACATAAGCTTCAACTCAGCATGTTCAAAATGTGGTGCGATGAGGTTCTCGAGTTCGGAAAAAGGGGATCCCGTTGTCTAGGGTTTGTTTTATTTGTGAAATGGAAGCAGCGTTTGGATTTCGCGGTGTTGGATTGGGGTTTTCGAGAGGGTTTAACATCTCACTAGAAATTTGTTGGGTGCTTTCGGGTGTAAGATGGTCGCGACTATTGTCTTCTGTGCATGGTGGAACTGTCCTTATCGTGATAGTAAAAGGGAGTGCAAGTATCATGAAATTGGTGCGGAAATGGGTATGGATGGAAGTCGGAAATTTTGGTTATTTTTATTTGATTTTCAGTGGTGAAGTGGAGGATGTATTGGCAAGGAAGATCTTGCGTTTATGGATATGAGAAGGAGCAGCGGGTTCATTGGTATAGCTGAAGAGGGAGAAGGGATTGAGTTAACGTGGTGATTGTAAGAACCCGTAATATCCACGTGAAGGAAAGAGCGGATATTTCGAGGACAACACACAAAAGAACGTAGACAGAAGAACATTTCATTGTTAATTACAACAATTCCATCAGAATATAAGAATATACAGAGTACAAATAAATATTACACAGAAAATATCAGAGATTTAAATTACATTTAAATACATCGCAGCGGAAAATAATACAAAACACAACTAGAAATAATACGCGGATACAGAGCTTTCCGAGTATCAATCTAGCTATAAATCAGGATCCTGTGAATATAAATCTGCAAAACCAAAACTACTAGCTGCCCGTGTCAAAAATTAAAGCACCCAGAGTTTAGGTTAAAACAATAAACTCCAGGTCAGTCATGTGACTGGTGTGAGAACTAAAACAATTATTAATCTTTATTTTAAAGTTAGGTAAATCAAGGGATCACGCCGTATAACACGGAACGGGTTTCCTCCCAAGAATACCAGTGCATAAAACAAACAGTGCAATGCTAAATAAAGAAAAATGAAGCTATTATAAGACCCAGGTCCCATCACACCATGCAACGCAAGCCGGAGGATAGGGTTTTTACCTTATAATAGCCAAAGAATGCTTGATACGCTAAATTTCATGTTTTTAATTCTTTATTAGACTCCAACCGTAAATTAGTAAGAGAACGATTCCCTAAGTATTAACCTAGAAGGCCGAAACCAACATCAGACCAATACCCAGGAAACCACCCATCTTAGCTCGTTTCTAGTTAGTTTCTGATTTTATATACAATCATAAATATCAATCATAGGCGGCATGAATGTCCCATACCACTATGTCGCCGTATATAGGTATACAATCAAAACCGCAATTGTCCCGTATTGGAAATTGGGTTTCCTTCTGTGAACCAAGGCATGGGATCGTCCTTACCGAATTCGAGATGCTCTAGCCCATGTCTCAGGAACAGCCGCAACTTCCCTTTGGATCGTCAGGGCCGGTCCACCGACGTGGATTATAATGCCTGAATACTGCGTTTCCCCACCCTATGGGGTGTCAATGAGTCAACGAATGACTCCATTGACTCTATATAGTCACCGATATATCCGAGGCCCCTCGCAACAGCAACAACCACATAAGTCAAACTCGTCAGGGCGTGTAAAACCACTGACGCCACTTCTAGCTAGAAAGAAACGCATGTCCCCCCTGAGGTCCTTTTCACGTTTCTGGTTCACAATCGGGTTTGAGGCTCGCAAATCCACGCTACACAAAGCTATGCCACACATGCCGTGCTTTGATCATCAACCACAAGACTCTGCTTTTCAACAGAATCCTTGATCATTTGCATTTTAGCATGCCACACAGGCAAACCACTCCATGCAACCGATATCCATCAATCACACAAAATGATATCCAATGTCAGACACACAGTCCATTTACAAGTCCATTCTGGGTCTGAACGAAACCGGAGGCACCTTTTACCTCGCCTATCCATCGACCTCCAAGTACGTCTGGACAATCACCAACTGATTCCCTCCTCTTGGGTGTACGACACAATCAAGATCATCAGTAATTATCCAAATGACGTGAAGACCTCCGGTCTTCGACCACCGTATTCACCTTCGACTTATCGTCGTATCAGTTATTCAGAATGGGATAAACCCAGTCTTTCCGAATAACTCGCATATATAATAAACCGGTGTTACAGAAACACAACATACGCCTCATTCTAATTCGTCAGTCACTAACCGTAAATTAACAAGAGAATAATTCCCCAAATATTAACCCCGAAGGCCGAAACCAACATCAGATCAATACCTAGGAAACCCTTTTGCTCAGCCAACCTACAGTTAGTTTCTAAATTTCCCATTCTTAGGGAAAGGTTCCCATTAATTTTATCAAAGATAAATTCCTCAAATTTATTCTTTAATCTTCTTTTGAATATCAATTCAAACCAAATTATGGTTTATCCAAACTAGCCGGGATTAACGAACCTTACCGAAGTAATCATTTGTTTTAATTTCCCAGTCCCAACCTATTCATCCCATGAAGTAAAACTGGTAATATTTCATATCTAACACCACGGTGTTATCGGTAAATTCAATTACCATTTCACGTTCAAATCTAATTAAAGATTTAACTATTACCTGGAGCAAAACTGGTAATACTCCATTCTCGATCTTTTCAATCTAATTAAAGATTCATTAAAACCCCACTTAGTTTTAATCTTTAACTGGGTTAAAGAATCAATGTCATTTAAAACACGGTTCACGATAAACCCAAAATCACATTCCATTCTATCAGCCTTTAACCGTAAAATAGCAAGTGAGCAATTCCCTAAGTATTAACCCCGAAGGTCGAAACCAATATCAGATCAATACCCAAGAAACCATTCAACTTAACTAATCTCCAGTTAGTTTCTGATTTTCTTAACTCCTTTGGGTCTAAGAATAGTATTATTGAAGATACCGTTCACGACAACCCAAAATCACATTTTGATACTAAATACAAGGCTCTGAATAGAAAATATATCGGCTTATATTCAATATCAAATTCTGCGACCAACAAATATCGTATTGGAAATAACGATATAAATATATCTTTCAAATTTCCATAACAATATCTGTATAATCACGAAATCCAACATCGAAATATTCCAAAGATAATTTCGATTCCAATCCATTCCAATTCAATTATTGGAAATTCTGTTTATTTTCAAAACCATTTCAAATCCACTTTATTTATTTTAAAAATAAATAGAATTATAATTCTTGTTCAAAACTAGTTCATTTCGATAAAAATCTACTTTTATCTTTTCAAATATGGAGTTTTTCATCCCAATTTTTCCCAAATCATTTCTTATGATTTCACACAAATTATTTTGATTTTTAATAATTTTATCAAGGCCCGTACAGTCGATTTCCATCAACGGCCATCAAACTGCACTTACAACGACCTTTTCCAAATTTGATTTGGACATAATTCCAAATCCAACTGTTAGATTTCAAATCTCTAATATTCATTGGAAAGCTCTTTTCGATACAAACCCAACGGTTCCGGTTTTAGGAGAATCCGGCGGTCGTATCTCCTGTAATATTCATTCGAAGTCAATGGTCAAAATTCGCGAACTGCCGCGGCGCGGCGCGTTCTATTCAGGCCATTATATATATATAATATATATTATATATATTTCGTCGATTTCCTTTTTATAACGTATTTTATAAATCGTTTTAAATTCGTTTTCAAAACGATTTCAACTTCATATTCAATTTCGAATCAAAATTGAATATTCCACATCATCGACATACAAATGATTATATTTTCAAAACGTTGTATTTTGAAGTCACTTACTTTTCTATATTCATTTTATAACGAATATAATCGAGATAAATATCGTTCACGTCAAAATGGCGTCAATCTAATCAACACGGCTTTATATATTTCAATAACTTCGTTATTCTATTCAACAAATGAATATTTTCTCTATTCAACAAATGAATATTTTCTCTATTCAACACATGAATTTCCTTACTATTCAACAAATGAATTTTCAACAAATGAATATTTTCTCTATTCAACACATGAATTTCCTTACTATTCAACAAATGAATTTTCTTTCTATTTAACAAATGAATTTTCTTTACTATTCAACAAATGAATTTTCTTTACTATTCAACAAATGAATTTTCTTTACAATTCAACAAATGATTTTTTTTTACAATTCAACAATGATTTTTCTTTACTATTCAACAAATGAATTTTCTTTACAATTCAACAAATGAATTTTCTTTACTATTCAACAAATGAATTTTCTACACAATTCAACAAATGAATTTTCTTTACTATTCAACAAATGAATTTTCTTTACTATACAACAAATGAATTTTCTTTACAATTCAACAAATGAATTTTCTTTAGAATTCAACAAAGGAATTTTCTTTCTATTTTCCAAATTGGAATGAGGCCCAATCAATTACCATATAACGTTAATTTATGGATTCCCTACAACACATGTATATAATAGCAACGATAAATCATCAACCATCATCCAGAGTGCATTCTACACTGTATAAGCATAAAATATAAATATTCAATGCTTATAACAGCCTGTCAATCAATCGATCGACATACAACTAATTATTGGGATTAGTGTATGTCCAATTTCATCCCAACACCCGTGTGGGGTTTCAAACAATCAAACACAGATTTTATTTGTGCAGTTGGGCGATGTGTAAAATTTATCGTCCCAATCAATATCAGTCAAATCAGTGTATATAAACAAATCATCCGATTTGTTTATAAATATTTATTTTATATACACGTTAAAAATTATATTTTTAACTATAAAATATTTTCCACTATAAAATATTTTATTTCAATCCACATCACAATCAAATTTCACAACATAGCAACCAAACAAACAATATGGACGACGGGTGTCGGGTGCTACTAAGCACCGTCTGCATCCTAGTATATATTTCAAACTAAAAATAAAAGTGAGGAGTTCTCACCAAAGCTAAATCAAACGCCACGACTCTTCATATGTAGTAATCTTCACCGTTCTCGCCTTTTGTCACTTTCATTGCCCGTAGGCACTACATATATAAAAATCACATTTTTACACTGCTACTATATAGATAAAAATTCTATTTTTATACCGCTACTATATAGATAAAAATTCTATTTTTACCCCGGTGTTCATATAATAAAGATTATATTTTTATCATGCTAACTTCATAATAAAAATTATATTTTTATCACTTCACTTCAATAAATAAAAATCATACTCTTATCGTCACTTCACATAGATAAAAATTATATTTTTATCTACTAAAGATTATATTTTTATTTCTACTTCATATATGTAAAAATCAAATTTTTATTGCTACTTCATATATGTAAAAATCGTGTTTTTCTAAATTTAGAAATCCTGTCTTTCTAATGTTAAAGATTTAATCTTTTCCATATAAATAAAAAATCTAATCTTTTCCATATAAAAAATCTAATCTTTTTATTATAAAGATCCATTTTTATTTTGCTACTTTATAAATAAAGAACACGTTTTTATTTTGAAATCTAATTTTATTTCAGATCTTAACACATAAAAACCATATCTTTTTTCTATACTCATCACAATCTGAACTTTATACTTATAAAAATCTAAGTTTTATACCCACAAAAACTAAGCTTTATACTGCCATTATTATACATTAAACAGAGAATAAAATCAGTAAAAGAACTCACAGTTTTCCGTTCAGAGGGGCCCCCACACGTCGGAGGAAGGAGAGGGTGAGCACGACCGTTCTGGTCGTGGCGGCAGACCAAGGCGGCGGGATCTGAAGGGGGTATGGTGGCTGCGCGATTTAGGGTTTGGGGTTTGGATGGTGGCTGCGCGATTTAGGGTTTGGGGTTTGGGCGTTCAAATGGAGAGTGGAAGGAGCGGTGGTCCTCCTGGGAGGCGGTGGCGGAGGCGCGACGGCCTCGTTGGCCGGGGCGGCGGCGAATCCCCCCCCCCCCCGGTCGCTTTTTTTTAATCTGAATCTCGAACGAATTGGTTTCGAACGGAGGGGGGACTGTTTGACTAAGCAAAAGAGGAGAGGTTTTTTTTATTTTATAATTTAATTAATTGATTAATTAATTCTCCAAAAAGTAACTTCCTTCTTTGGACTCAAAACGAGGCCCACCGACTGTCATCCATAGCTAATTACCCCTATTCCGGATACAATGGGATATGTATTGTAGGCTGATTCGATCGTTTCAATCTGTTTTCATCAAAATCAAAATATAACTCTATATATTGAATTTGAACGCACATTTCAATTTACCGGGGCCACATACGGACTCTAAAAATTCCTGAAAAATATTTTCTAGCTTCGTATGGACGATACGGTCCTAACAAAACAAATTTCATCAAATTCTGCGACCGTTTGAAAAATGGCCATTTTTCAGTCGACTAAAATTAGCTGAAACTATCAAAACACGTTTTCCTTCGCCACGCTCACATATTGATTCGAAAAATTACGAATTTTGGAATCTAGCCATAATTTGACATCACGGATCCAAAAAAAGTGGTTTCGTCGAAATCCGAGGTCGTTTGCAAAACGGCTATTTTCAAGGCCTTTATATATATTAAAATATATATAAATTCCACAACGACTTTTCTGAATTTTAAACTGGTCATATCTTTCAACTTCTAAACAGAAATCTCAGTTTCTTACATCCGTTAGAAAGATATGATTAAACAGATTCGAATATTTCTGGTTTCGTCCAATTCCGACTTAAAACGAATTATGTATATTCATTTGAAATTCGAAATCGAATTTTCAAACTACCGCTCCATTTCAGGCTCGTTATATAATTAAAATAAATTTATTCATTTTAACTTCGTCGAAAATAAATTTTCCGTCGTTATTATTTAAAATAATTCATTTTAAATATTCAAAATTCACTAAAATCGCCAAAATAAAATTTTTAAATTGGCTCGGATTTCCGGGTTATTACAATCTCTCCCACTTAAAACTTTTCGTCCCCGAAAAGGAACGAAGCTGAAAGTTGTTTAACAAATCAACTCAACTTCCATTATTTTCTTTACGGCTTAAGTTCTTCTGCTTTTCAGTTTCTAAGTACTTTTCAAATTTTTCAAAAATTTGGCTAACACCCTAAATTTTCAAAAAATTTCGCCATAACCTCCCCTGCACCGGGGACTTCGGGTTATTTTATATAGCCTCCCATGGCCTTCTTCAATCCAAAAGAAAAAGCCAAGCGGCTAGCCAATCGGCTCATAAAATCATCATCACCCGAACAAAACAGTAAATTATGGTAAACATGTACCTATTTGTCGGGCAAACAATTTTATTCTTCTGCTCTAGCCTCGTTGCTATGACCTGTTCAATGTAAGTACATGTACATGCATGCAAATACGATAAATTTTCAATACAATTTACTATTTGGTTCAAATTGGCAATATGGTTCAAATTTTAATTACTCAACCAATAATCAAACAACATAACCAGCAATCAATTAGTTGATTAGCTTTTCAAATTCATAATTTTGATACAAAGTCCAAAAATCAGCTTTTTGATGCCAAATCACAAAAATAAGCCCTATCTAAATTTGGTTCTCACACCAGTCAATTGGAAATATATAGAAATCCCACTTTCGTCACTCGAACACAACACTGATGATGCCATGGTCATTATCAACATCATCTCCAGGCAACTAGAGTGTGATTCTATATCTACCCAGTATATTAAAACTTCGAATACCCGTGGATCAGACGTATATGCAAAATCTATATATACTGGATTGTCCAAATCAATTCAAAATAAATATTCAAATACGTATAATACGATTTAAATTTCAAAACAGAAATTGTTTTCATTTGAAAAATATACTCTTCACACTCGTTATAGGATACTACTGATCCCATCTCTAACGAGTCATTCTTATTGGATGTTACTAATCCAATCTCTGATGAATTCTTTCGTATAGTTCTAATATGTCTTGTCCTCGAGCTTTGTAAACCAAAGCTCTGATACTAAATGTAAGAACCCGTAACTTCCCCGTGAAGGAAAGAGCGGATACTTCGAGGACAACACACAAAAGAACGCAGATAGAAGAACATTTCATTGTTAATTACAACAATTCCATCAGAATACAAGAATATACAAAGTATAAATAAATATTACATAGAAAATATCAGAGATTTAAATTACATTTAAATACATCGCAGCGGAAGATAGTAAAAAACAAAACTAGAAGTAATACACGGATACAGAGCTTTCCGAGTATCGTTCCAGCTGTAAATCAGGATCCTGTGAATATAAATCTGCAAAACCAATACTACTAGCTGCCCGTGTCAAAAATTAGAGCACCCAGAGTTTATGTTAAAACAATAAACTCCAGGTCAGTCATGTGACTGGTGTGAGAACTCAAACAGTTATTAATCTTTATTTTAAAGTTAGGTAAATCAAGGGACCACGCCGTATAACACGGAACGGGTTTCTTCCCAAGAATACCAGTGCATAAAACAAACAGCGCAATGCTAAATAAAGAAAAATGAAGCTATTATAAGACGCAGGTCCCATCACCCAATGCAACGCAAGCCGGAGGATAGGGTTTTTACCTTACAATAGCCAAAGAATGCTTGATATGCTAAATTTCATGTTTTTAATTCATAATCAGACTCCAACCGTAAATTAGTAAGAGAACGATTCCCTAAGTATTAACCCCGAAGGCCGAAACCAACATCAGACCAATACCTAGGAAACCACCCATCTTAGCTCGTTTCCAGTTAGTTTCTGATTTTATATACAATCATAAATATCAATCATAGGCGGCATGAATGTCCCATACCACTATGTCGCCATATATAGGTATACAATCAAAACCGCAATTGTCCCGTATTGGAAATTGGGTTTCCTTCTGTGAACCAAGGCAAGGGATCGTCCTTACCGAATTCGAGACGCTCTAGCCCGTGTCTCAGGAACAACTGTAACAGCCCCTTGGATCGTCAGGGCCGGTCCACCGATGTGGATTATAATGCCTGAACACTGCGTTTACCCACCCTATGGGGGTGTCAATGAGTCAACGAATGACTCCATCGGCTCCACATAGTCACCGATATATCCGAGGCGCCTCGCAACAACAACAACCACATAAGTCAAACTCGTCAGGGTGTGTAAAACCACCGACGCCACTTCTAGCTAGAAAGAAATGCATGTCCCCCCTGAGGTCCTTCTCCCGTTTCTGGTTCACAACCGGATGTGAGGCTCGCGAATCCACACTACACAAAGCTATGCAACACAGGCCGTGCTTTGATCATCAACCACAAGACTCTGCTTTTCAACAGAAGCCTTGATCATTTGCATCTTGGCATGCCACACATGCAAACCACTCCATGCAACCAATATCCATCAATCACACAGAATGATATCCAATGTCAGACACACGGTCCATTTACAAGTCCGTTCTGGGTCTGAACGAAACTGGAGGCACCTTGTACCTCGCCTATCCATCGACTTCCAAGTACGTCTGGACGATCACCAATTGATTCCCTCCTCTTGGGTGTACGACCCAATCAAGATCATCAGTAATTATCCAAACGACGTGAAGACATCCGATCTTCGACCACCGTCTTCACCTTCGACTTATCGTCGTATCAGTTATTTAGAATGGGATAAACCCGGTCTTTCCGAATAACTCGCGTATATAATAAACCAGTGTTACACAAACACAATATACACCTCATTCCAATTCATCAGTCACTAACCGTAAATTAACAAGAGAATAATTCCCCAAATATTAACCCCGAAGGCCGAAACCAACATCAGATCAATACCCAGGAAACCCTTCTGCTTAGCTAACCTACAGTTAGTTTCTAAATTTCCCATTCTTAGGGAAAGGTTCCCATTAATTTTATCAAAGATAAATTCCTCAAATTTATTCTTTAATCTTCTTTTGAATATCAGTTCAAACCAAATTATGGTTTATCCAAACTAGCCGGGATTAACGAACCTTACCGAAGTAATCATTTGTTTTAATTTCCCAGTCCCAACTTATTCATCCCATGAAGTAAAACTGGTAATATTTCATATCTAACACCACGGTGTTATCGGTAAATTCAATTACCATTTCACGTTCAAATCTAATTAAAGATTTAACTACTGCCTGGAGCAAAACTGGTGATACTCCATTCTCGATCTTTTCAATCTAATTAAAGATTCATTAAAACTCCACTTAGTTTTAATCTTTAACTGGGTTAAAGAATCAATGTCATTTAAAACACGGTTCACGATAAACCCAAAATCACATTCCATTCTATCAGCCTTTAACCGTAAAATAGCAAGTGAGCAATTCCCTAAGTATTAACCCCGAAGGCCGAAACCAACATCAGATCAATACCCAAGAAACCATTCAACTTAACTAATCTCCTGTTAGTTTCTGATTTTCTTAACTCCTTTGGGTCTAAAAACAGTATTATTGAAGATACCGTTCACGACAACCCAAAATCACATTTTGATATTAAATACAAGGCTCTGAATAGAAAATATATCGGCTTATATTCAATATCAAATTCTACGACCAACAAATATCGTATTGGAAATAACGATATAAATATATCTTTCAAATTTCCATAACAATATCTGTATAATCACGTAATCCAACATCGAAATATTCCAAAGATAATTTCGATTCCAATCCATTCCAATTCAATTATTGGAAATTCTGTTTATTTTCAAAACCATTTCAAATCCACTTTATTTATTTTAAAAATAAATAGAATTATAATTCTAGTTCAAAACTAGTTCATTTCGATAAAAATCTACTTTTGTCTTTTCAAATATGGAGTTTTTCATCCCAATTCTTCCCAAATCATTTCTTATGACTTTACATAAATTATTATGATTTTTAATAATTTTATCAAGGCCCGTACAGTCGATTTCCATCAACGGCCATCGAACTACACTTACAGCGACCTTTTCCAAATTTGATTTGGACATAATTTCAAATCCAACTGTTAGATTTCAAATCTCTAATATTCGTTAGAAAGCACTTTTCGATACGAACCCAACGGTTCCAGTTTTAGGAGAATCCGGCGGTCGGATCTCCTGTAATATCCATTCGAAGTCAATGGTCGAAATTCGCGAACTGCCGCGGCGCGGCGCGTTCTATTCAGGCCATTAAATATATATATATATATATATAAATATATATGTTTCGTTGATTTCCTTTTTAAAACGTATTTTATAAATCGTTTTAAATTCGTTTTCAAAACGATTTCAACTTCATATTCAATTTCGAATCAAAATTGAATATTCCACATCATCGACATACAAATGATAATATTTTCAAAACGTTGTATTTTGAAATAACTTACTTTTCTATATTCATTTTATAACGAATATAATCGATATAAATATCGTTCACGTCAAAATGGCGTCAATCTAATCAATACAGCTCTATATATTTCAATAACTTCGTTATTCTATTCAACAAATGAATATTTTCTCTATTCAACACATGAATTTCCTTACTATTCAACAAATGAATATTTCCTCTATTCAACACATGAATTTCCTTACTATTCAACAAATGAATTTTCTTTCTATTCAACAAATGAATTTTCTTTACTATTCAACAAATGAATTTTCTTTACTATTCAACAAATGAATTTTCTTTACAATTCAACAAATGAATTTTCTTTACAATTCAACAAATGAATTTTCTTTACAATTCAACAAATGAATTTTCTTTACAATTCAACAAATGAATTTTCTTTACTATTCAACAAATGATTTTTTTTTTACAATTCAACAAATGAATTTTCTTTACTATTCAACACATGAATTTTCTTTACAATTCAACAAATGAATTTTCTTTACAATTCAACAAATGAATTTTCTTTACTATTCAACAAATGAATTTTTTGTACAATTCAACAAATGAATTTTCTTTACAATTCAACAAATGAATTTTTTTTCTATTTTCCAAATTGGAATGAGGCCCAATAAATTACCATATAACGTTAATTATATGGATTCCCTACAACACATGTATATAATAGCAACGATAAATCATCAACCATCATCCAGAGTGCATTCTACACTGTATAAGCATCAAATATAAATATTCAACGCTTATAACAGCCTGTCAATCAATCGATCGACATACAACTATTTATTGGGATTAGTGTATGTCCAATTTCATCCCAACACCCGTGTGGGGTTTCAAACAATCAAATACATATTTTATTTGTGCAGTTGGGCGATGTGTAAAATTTATCATCCCTATCAATATCAGTCAAATCAGTGTATATAAACAAATCGTCCGATTTGTTTATAAATATTTATTTTATATACACGTTAAAAATTATATTTTTAACTATAAAATATTTTCCACTATGAAATATTTTATTTCATTCCACATCACAATCAAATTTCACAACATAGCAACCAAACAAACAAGTCATCCATGGTCTATGGACGACGGGTGTCGGGTGCTACTAAGCACCGTCTGCATCCTAGTATATATTTCAAACTAGAAATAAAAATAAAAGTGAGGAGTTCTCACCAAAGCTAAACCAAACGCCACGACTCTTCATATTTAGAGATCTTCACCGTTCTCGCCTTTTATCACTTTCATTGCCCGTAGCCACTACATATATAAAAATCACATTTTTACACTGCTACTATATAGATAAAAATTCTATTTTTATACCGCTACTATATAGATAAAAATTCTATTTTTACCCCGGTGTTCATATAATAAAGATTATATTTTTATCACGCTAACTTCATAATAAAAATTATACTTTTATCACTTCACTTCAATAAATAAAAATCATACTCTTATCGTCACTTCACATAGATAAAAATTATATTTTTATCTACTAAAGATTATATTTTTATTTCTACTTCATATATGTAAAAATCGAATTTTTATTGCTACTTCATATATGTAAAAATCGTGTTTTTATAAAATTAAAAATCCTGTCTTTCTAATGTTAAAGATTTAATCTTTTCCATATAAATAAAAAATCTAATCTTTTCCATATAAAAAATCTAATCTTTTTATTATAAAGATCCATTTTTATTTTGCTACTTTATAAATAAAGAACACGTTTTTATTTTGAAATCTAATTTTATTTCATATCTTAACACATAAAAACCCTATCTTTATTTCTATACTCATCACATTCTAAACTTTATACTTATAAAAATCTAAGTTTTATACCCACAAAAACTAAGCATTATACTGCTATTATTATATATTAAACAGAGAATAAAATCAGTAAATGAACTCACGGTTTTCCATTCAGAGGGGGCCCTACACGTCGGAGGAAGGAGAGGGCGAGCGCGACCGTTCTGGTGGTGGCGGCAGACAAAGGTGGCGGGCTCTGAAGGGGGTACGGTGGCTGCACGATTTAGGGTTTGGGGTTTGGGCGTTCAAACGGAGAGAGGGAGGAGCGGTGGTCCTCCTAGGAGGCGGCGCCGGAGGCGCGGCGGCCTCGCTGGCCGTGAATCGCCCCCCTCCCGTTGCTTCTCTTTTTTTTTATCTGAATCTCGAACGAATTGGTTTCGAATGGGGGGGGGGACTGTTTGACTAAGCAGAAGAGAAGAGGGGTTTTTTATTTTATAATTTAATTAATTAATTAATTCACCAAAAAGTAACTTCCTTCTTCGGACTCAAAATGAGGCCCACTGACTGTCGTCCATAGCTAATTACCCCTATTCCGAACACAATGGGATATGTATCATAGGCTGATTCGATCGTTTCGATCTGTTTTCGTCAAAATCAAAATATAACTCTATATATTGAATTTTAACGCACATTTCAATTTACCGGGGCCACATACGGACTCTAAAAATTCCCGAAAAATATTTTCTAGCTTCGTATGGATGATACGGTCCTAACAAAACTAATTTCATCAAATTTTGAGACAGTTTGAAAAATGGCCATTTTCCAGTCGATTAAAATCAACTGAAACTGTCAAAACACGTTTTCCTTCACCACGCTCAAATATTGATTCGAAAAATTACGAATTTTGGAATCTAGCCATAATTTACATCACGGATCCAACAAGAGTGGTTTCGTCGAAATCCGAGGTCGTTTGTAAAACGACTATTTTCAAGGCCTTTATATATATATTAAAATATATAAATTCCTTAGCAACTTTTCTGAATTTTAAACTGGGCATATCTTTCACTTCTAAAGCAAAATCTCAGTTTCTTACATCCGTTAGAAAGATATGATTAAACAGATTCGAATATTTCTGGTTTCGTCCAATTCCGACTTAAAACGAATTCTGTATATTCATTTGAAATTCGAAATCGAATTTTCAAACTACCGTGCCATTTCAGGCTCGTTATATAATTAAAATAAATTTATTCATTTTAACTTCGTCGAAAATAAATTTTCCGTCGTTATTATTTAAAATAATTCATTTTAAATATTCAAAATTCACTAAAATCGCCAAAATAAATTTTTTAAATTGGCTCGGATTTCCGGGTTATTACAGTGATTTGGGGATCATTAAGTATTTTAGTTAAGGTAGTTCGTTTTTCCTAATGAAATGAATTCGATGGAAGGTGAGGAGTATGGGTTGATCTTGAAGGAGGCAGAAATGGGAATCTGAAGTGGAGTAGAACTCGATCAGGGAGGAAAGGTAATGACGTGGACTAGGACTAATTCGGGAGTAATTAATGAATATCTAAATGTTAATAATCATTTATATATTATGAACTTGTAAAATTAATAACTTCGTCATACATCATCAGAATCTGACGAAACATGATCCGTTAGGATCGAATGGACGACGACTACACAATGGAACTAACTGGGAGTGAATTGTAACTCGTTACAATTTATAGCGAAATAAATTGTCTGTCTGAATCAACCGACAGTTATCGTTATTTAACGATGACCGTCCAATGTGAGTAAATCTCACTAACTCTGTACAGTTTATATTTTTATAAATATAATCTAGTGATTGATTGTTGTGTGTTGATTGTTGGTTGAACTGTTAATTAATTTGTTGAAATTGCAGATAACGATATATATATATATATACATATATATCGTTAATCAAAGATTGATTCTGTTTATCAGAATATTCCATATTGAAATGAAGTTGATGTTAATTATATTGTTTAACATCTGTGGATGCAGGGAAATAGGTTGGAGGAATCCAGCTGGATTCCTCACCATTTATTTTACTATTTTCATATATTATGATATATGATGTGATATATAATCTGTTATTTATTATGTGTGTTAGAATGATATTGATCATTGTTATTTGGTATTTTAAGTACCATATGAAATACTGGAATGTAAAAAGGAAAATTTCAAAGTGAATATTGAAAATGAAATATTTATATATGAAATAAATAGGATATGATAAAAGGTAATATTTGGAAAACAAATATTGGAAAATATAAAAGGATTTATATAAAATGAATTGAATTATATAAAAAGATTTATATAAAATGAATAGAATTATATAAAAGGATTTATATAAAATGAATAGAATTATATAAAAGGATTTGTATAGAATAAATAGAATTATATAAAGGGAATTATAAACGAGATGAAGTGTTAGAAATAAAAAGGAGATTTATGTGAGTAATTCTGCAAATAAAAATATAAATATAACTTGGATATTTGGGATTAAATATGGAATCAAACTGTTTTGATTATATAAAGAAATATTATTCACATTCTATGTGAAAAATTAGATTAAAGTAAATATTTTGCGAATAAAACATTATAAAGGAATTTGGGGTTTGAATTAGGAATTTAAATGAAATTACTGAAATTAGAAACTGACAGGAAATTAGTTGAGTTGAATGACTTTCTGGGTATCGATCTGATGTTGGTTTCGGCCTTCGGGGTTTATACTTGGAAGTTGTTCTCTTACTAGTTTACAGTTAGAGACTGATAGAGGTGGGAAGATATTGATGCATGAATCAGAAATGGAAATGTTTTCCAAAGTTAATATTTTCTAATTTTAGAAAATAAGGAATTTATGAATATAGGGAAATGATAAATGGGAAATTGGGAAATGAAATGATGACTGATCGGTAAGATTTCCATTTGGGAATACGACCGTTGTTTGTACACATGTTTTCCTTTGATAGTTAAATTACAGACTATCAAAGATTTTGACCATTTCCGTTGTCAAATACGGAGAGACCGGGATCAGATATATTATCTGAAAACCACTCTGTATGGCATTAGCGTTGCGAATCAAATATGATGAAGATAATTGAAGATCGAGTTATGTAAGGGCTGTTCAGTAAATCCAAGGTAGAAATTTCCTAAGATCGATTTATTGAATAGTACCTTCGGTCTGTCCCGTCCCAGGACGACCTGTATGGAAGAATGTTCGACAGAGTATATTTAATAGATCGCGTAAGTTGATCTCTTTAAACGTATTTACATTTGGTAACGGTGGAATTTGTTTCTCTTAGCTGTATACCCGTGGTATGTTTGGGGAAATCAATTTGTGACTTGGCGAGTATGACGATGTGACATTCGAAGTAAATAAATGTGTGATCTGTACGTTATAGCCTCTAGCCTCACAACCAGGAAATGGTATAAAATCGGGTAGGTCACACGGCTAAGTGATTAGCTGCCAATTAGGGTGTATTGTCACCTGATCTAGAGAAATTCCATTTACTTCTATAATCTATTTCGATGCTATCCTTTCGGGAAAACGGTTGCTGATCCCAACCGTTGGTGATAATACATTCGGTACACTCAAGCGAAATGAGTGACCGGTCATGTTTAGCCTAGGTTACAAGATGTTCTTATTGAACCCGGTGTATTCCTCTCTAGAGACACACTGCTGGAATGTGGTCCCATACCTTGCCAGTTGGAATTCATTACTCAATAAGCGCCTGCGGTTTTCGACTATATATTATGTATGTGGAATGTGAGATGAAAGCGTTCTGCTAGATGATTATTATATTGTGGTTGATAGACACTATTATTATATCATAAGAGTTTTGATATAAAGATTTTTCGTTTCTTTCGAAAGAATTTTTGAATGATTGAATCAAGTGTTTTAGATTCTCATAAGGGAAAAACCTGTTCCATCATACGGTGTGGTCTTATGAGATATCATTTATTTTCTCAAACTATTTTAACTTGTTTACTCACACCATTCCCATGACTGACCCGAAATTTGTTTTGTTTTGTTTTCCCTAAACTCTTAGGTGCCCAAATTTGTATGGGCAGTGAAGTAGTCAGGATTTTACAGATATACTGAGAGCTTGGAGTAGGAGGCTTCGGGATTATATAGCTATTGTTTATTTCTGCTGTGTTGTAAGTGTTATACTCTAATAATGGTATTGTATACAGATACTGTTTTATTTCAAAGTTATGTTATGAAATATATTTATTCGTTCCGTTGTGATATTCTTGCTTACTCTGATGTTGTGATCTTTTTCTCCTTCTTTTATTCTAGTTTTCTATCTTATCTATTATCACCCTCTAACTTCTTCTATTAACTATCCGATATTTCCGATGCTTGGATAGTCGACATTGAGTTATGTCGATTACCAGGATCGCGAAAACCCGGGTCATTACAGTTTTGGTTGATGGATTTTGCTTCATAGCTCTACGGTTGTTGTCTGGTAGTTTTGATTTTTGGTGGAGGTGCTTGCTGCGCATTTAGTTGAGTTGTTATTGTAGTATTAGCTTGATTATCTCCAGTGGTTATATATATGTAGGCTTCTGGTTGGGCTTTGAAGGTTATTTTCATAGTAGCTGTTGGAGCTTGGATCTGTGTTCTGCAGCTATGCTTTGGATTTTCATGTGGTCTATTTGTTATGTATTCGTTGTGTCTGTACTAGTGACAAGTATGGATTGTTTTGTATGCGAAAAGCTTGGCATCTGTAGTCTTTTGTATAGTGTTTGTTTATTGTATGTTGTTATTCTTTCCAAGCTTTTCTTTTATGTATCTCTCCTTTTTGTAAATAAAGTACCCTTTTTTATTCAAAATGAACATAAACTGTATAAATTAAAAGAAAAACATCTCGTTTAAAATAAACCAAAATATTGATATAATGAATGATGGTGTTGGTATCTATGGAAAAATAGTTATCATTTTCAAAACTTAAAGCAATAAAAATTTAACATCTTTATGTGTTGGCGAATTTATTATTGCTAATTAATGGTTTACCAATTTGTATGCACATCAGTGATCATTTATTTATTGTAACGAGAAAGTGCTAATAGTCGTCTCTGGTTTATTAATGGTATTGGTTAGGTTACGGTGTTCACCACGAGCAATTGTAATCATTGCCATTATAGTTCTCATGTAGTACATTTGAGCCTATGCACCAAAGTTATTGTAAATTTTTATATTAGAAGAGATTTACAAAAAAATGTTCTCTGTTACCCACATTCAAACTCCATTTATCAAACTCTTAAAATTTTCAATAAAACATAACCCTTTAGACATGAAAAAAGTCCAAATACTTGGAACATTTTAATTAAAAGCGAACCAAAATTCGTTGACTTGAAGTAATAAAATAAATTTTATTGTAGGTTATATACAAAAGTTACTTAGACTGCAAGAATATTGATTACTTAATTGTTGAATCTTGATGAACGTATAATATTAAGCTAGTAAAATGCATAATTGTGTAAAAATGAGCGTTAGATGTTGGCATGAATAAGCACACATTATTTTGAGGATGTAACCATGAAGAGGCACATATATTTTGAGATGTAGCCACGAATTAGTATGTGTGTGTGTATGATACATGGGAGCGGTTATTTGAACACAAAAAATTGACACAAATTAAAGAACACAAAATCTCAACTATTGGATTAATTTGTCCTTATATGAGAGGTGGAAATCAAGAGCAATCCAATGATTGAGAATTTGTGTTTCTCAATATGTGACAAACTTTTGTGTCTAAGTAGACTTTTCCATAGTACATATGTGTATGTATACCCCATATATATATATATATATATGTGTGTGTGTGTGTGTGTGTGTTCATGAGATTGTAGGTACAAGTGGGAGCATACATCACTTTTGATAGGTAATCATGAATAAGTGCACATATTACCATGGAAAGTAAAAAAAAAGATCATATACTAATTATTTTGAGAATGTGACCATGAGGATGTTAATCGTTAGAAATTAGGATACACATATCATTATGATGCGTAGTCATCATAAGTATTAGGATACATGTATTATTTGTTGGTATGATGAGGTGATGTTTACCACTTTTGGATGCCTGTGTGTGCTCGTTATTAGGTAAGCCAAGTTGATTATTGGCTTATGTATAATATTTTTGTGCACGAATGATTGGGTCAATCTAGACCTTGTTATGTATCTTGTTATATGAGATTACATTTAACTTGTTGAGATGCATGATAAGACATGTGTACAAAGTTGATATTTGGTTAAGATCAATTCACCATTTATTGGTGGAGTGTTAACTTTACATGTTATTGTTTGGATTGCATCACTGAGGATATATATATATATAAGACTATAGTAAGTGTACTGAATTAACTATTGTGAATGAATAATTGTGTGTTAGATTGGTTGTGTTGTGTAGATGTGTACTACATTAAAGTTGGCAACTTATAATTAGTATACTTCCTTGTTTTTATGATTAAATACCTGCCGAGACTTTATTGATTTGGTTGAGGGTTGTATTTAAGGGAGTGCGATGGTTTAATTTTTTAAATGAGAGAGTGTAACAACCACATATTTGACACTACTAGTATTAATTAGTTAAAACTAACTTTTTGGAGTACGAATTTGGCATCATATATGTAACCGTTGAATAGATATCTCCGAATAAATTGATTTGCTATATAATTTTGATGGACTTGGGATTACATATTGCAAAAGTGAAATATTATAGTGTTAAACATAAGGTATGTAGCTACTTATTAGCCAAACATCTACTTGTAACTGAAATTTATTACTACCAATATATATGATGCTATGAAACATTAAAGAACAATGGTCCAGTTCTTCTCTTTTCATCCCTAATTTATTTTAATCACTTTCAAATGATAAATTAACTAAATAACTAAAACCATTTGAAATCCGACGTTTCATAAGCTTACAACATATGGATTTGAATAACTTGATAAGTAAAAAAGGCATTCGGTGTTTATTTTTTGGAGATGGTGGTCATGATGGCTCGAAATTTACGAACAGAAATGTGGTGAGGTTGATTCATATGGTTAGATTGTGTCAAAGATGGATGGATTAGCCAAAAGTTGGGCGTGAAATGACAAATTAGCATGGCGGTTGGGTGTTTTTAGGGATCGACGTGTGATAAGGGTAGAGGTGCATAGGTCAGGTTAGTGCCTTTCTTGTTTTTCCGAGCATGACAGTAGGTACAATTGGCTACAATTTGGTTATCAAGCAGCATTTACAAGGTCATGTGTCGGTATGTGAGATCTAGGCGAGGAAGGTAATGTACTTGTACACCTAGGACCTTAGAAAAGTATATATCTACATTTTAGTCTGGTATTTATAATAATAATAACTATTGCATATGACAAGCACCTTGTCCAAATTGGCTAAGTCATTTGGACATAATACAGGAGGTCATGCATTCGATTCCTCCTTGCGGGATCCAACCCACTTGTCATGTAGTATGTTATATACTACTTAACTGTATATAAAGTACCCAATTTAAAAAAACTATTGCATATAGACTCTGATTCACGTGTTGTTCATTATGTTATACTTGTAGGGGAATTTCAAATGATTTTAAGGTTTGGTTGGTTGGGTTTTGAAGTGGTTTGCTAGACCCTACTAGTATGATTACTTAATCTTAATTAACAAATGTCAAAAATATTAATGCGTGTATATAGATGAAAATTTGGATATTTTTATATGTGTTGTATGGTTATTAAAATGTTTCGGATATGTTGTGCCTTTATTGGACTGTTTATTTTTTCCACTTTCATATAGTTGGATGTGTTATTATAATCGATTGTGATTTGGATGGGTGAAAAATATCAGTAGAATAGAATAGTTAAATTGTGCAATAATAAGAAAAATAAATAAATGGATGAAAAGCATTGTTATTTATTGATTGTAAGGGACATTTTTAAATAATTGTCTAAGAAATCGGATATGGTTACTGTTTATGAATTCAAGGAGAAGTTCATAAATAATAATGAAAATTATACTTTGAACTAAATTTAGGATATTTATTATTATTTATATACTAAAGTGAGACTTCATAAGCAATAATATGATTTTTACTAAAATTGTATTGATTAAAGTAAGTTACTATATAATTGACATTATGGATTTCATAGAATTATTATTTAGGTACTAAAATAAAAGATATTTTAGGAATAATAATAAAAGTACAGGTACATTTTCAAAATTGTTTCATCAAATATTTAATATTCGAGGCAAACAATAATAAAGGAGTTGACAAGCATCATTATCTCATCTGGTTAAGATATTGGGGCAACAAGCAAGGTTATGGGGTTCGATCTGACCGAATCCCTTCCATGATAGCATGATACATACTACCCAATTTTATATGTATAGATTCCCAATTTTCTAAAAAAATAAAAATAAAGGAGCTTTAAAACTATTAAAATAATGTTATTTTAGAGATAAATAATAATAAATTGGTTTTGGAAAATATTAAAGTGATTTTAGTATACATTTTGACATAAATAAAAAAATATTGATTTAAAAAGAAATTTGATGTAAATACTATTTTTGATTAAGATACGACATTTTGCGTTATTTGAAGAAGCCTAAGTATAATAAAGAATTCAAAAGTATATTTCTGATTTTTTAAAGGAATTATGGTTGCTTGAGATGAAATGAATAAAAGGTTCTTTATATTAAATAGTAATTAAAAAATTTACTTATGAGGAAAAATAATTTTTAATATCTTTTACCAAAAAAACCACTTGAAACTATTACAATAGCGACTAGCTTCCCATTAATTTTTTTTGCTCCCTTCTTTCTACCATTTTTGTTCATCTTCCTAGTTCGACTCTTTCTACCATTTCTAGCAAAGTAGATTCATTCCGTTTTTCCCTACCCTATTTTTGCTAAATCCGATTTGCCTACGACCACTTCACGCCATCATCCTCCTTTCATCAGATCTACCCTTTGCAAACCATTACCTTTCACTGCATCTTCTCACTGTGTCCCTCAAGGCCTTTTGCCTAACTAACCTCACGCGGTCATCAGAGTCACATCGCATCCCCTTTGCTAATTCATATCGAGCTTTACTAGGTCTCATTAATTGCTTGTTCCTCACCGAAAGCCAGGCACGTTTTGGGTTGTGGATTTCTTTGCGACGTGCTGGTGAGTATTGTGTTTACCATTTTCTGGTGGTTGTCTTCTGACATCTTTTGGTGATGGTGTGGATGGTTTGGCTTTTTCCACTATTGTGTTTTCGGGTTGGTGCTGGCGTTTTGAGTGTATCAACTTTGTCTCTCTAGATGATGTTAAGGGATTTGTTTGTGGATGTCATGGAGGTGCTTTATGGTAGGGTTTCAAAGGTCGTTTGTAGTTGTTTGTGCAATACTTGGGTAGGTTTGTTCAATGTCTTAGCTCGTGGAGAAGGTAATCAATGTTAATGCAATTGTGTCTTTACTTTGTCTTGGTTAGCTGGTGCGTGGAAGTGTCTGCTACGGCAGCATAGGAGTGCACTGTTTTCTTGTCTTAGTGATTGGGTTATGTGATGATGGAAGTAATCTTCTATGGTTTTTTCGCTTTTCACCTTTAGTGCTGGTTTGAAATGTATGTCGACTTGCTGCTGTTAGTATTGCCAACGAACATAGGTAACTAGTCTTGTGATATATCTCACCCTGCGTGGTGAAGGTCATTCAGTTTTGTAGCTATGTAATGTCTCTAGTAATGCTCCCTACGTGAACCTAGTTTTATGCAGATAGTTTAGTAGTCCTGCAAATTGGTCAAGCTCTTGTACTTTAAGTTAGAATAGTTACGGTGATCAATCCACTCTAAAAACCTATGTTAGTAGTTAGATGACCAGTCTAATTCCTGTTCATTTATGTATTTATTGTTGGTTATAATAAAAATGTGTTACAGTTCACTATAAAAAGCGGTCGGTTCTGCCAGGAAACATAAGTATAAATACCTCACTTTGGATGACGCACTATTACCTATCTTTTCATCCAGGCCATTTCTGGATATATACATAAGTTTGGTCCTGCAATCAGCAACCCTGTAGGCTGTAGCTGACGACAATGATCCAGATTGGTGACTTTCAAGAAGTTCTCAAAATGAATATCTCTATAACTTGAGGATACAAGTCATGTGACTCGGCAAAAGAACAACTCGAAGATGATTCAAAAGCAAGCTAGCGAGACAAAAGAGGGAAAAGAATTGAGAGCCAAGAGCATTATGTCGTATACCAATTTGGATTGGTATGTCGCACATCGATCCAGACCAGTATAGCGCACAATAATCTGGATAACTGCCCGAGAACGTGGCGTACTCATATTCTCCACTCTTCTCATTACTACCACTCCACTCTATAAGAATTCCATAACCTGATCGCCTATAAATATGAGTTCTTTAGCACTTGGAAAGATCTTTTGGCATTCTCTTAAATTATTTTCCATATAGATTATACTAATCCAGTTATGCTAACAAAAATTGTATTTGTAAAAAATTCAAGTGCAACTAGTAAAACCTCTTCAAAAGTGGACGTATATATGTATACTTAGCCGAACGCCATGTGTGATTCCTTTGATGCTTTCCTCGTTTTTCATTTACTTTTCTTCATTAATCCTCTATTTACACTCGATCCATCATCACTAGTCTGCATCTTAAAATATCTCCATCCATCATCAAAGGCACCGCTTCACTTCCCATCCTAGAACCACCATCATTTGATGACGAACCACTGCATCGAAAAGTTAGTCAAACCCACTATCGAGCAAACCATTATGTCTTGCTCCTTGAAGTCGCACTGCCATCCACGTCAAATTGGCCAAAATGACCAATAATAGTAGTAGTCGATATCGACCACTCCATAGTAATCGGTAATGACTATACAGATCATATATCTAACAAAATTAATTGAATGTACATTCAAGGAAAGCGTCTCGCATATGTAGCAAAATTCAGCTCGTCGTCATGTCCATCCTCTTTCTTTAGATTGACCACCAAACTCAGTGTCACTACATCTTCAAATCTGCTGCGAGCTCCATTATCGAATCCATCCATGCACTTAAAAGCTCCTTCAATAATATTTCTCATTTGATCTAGTCTATCATCCTTGTGCGCTCAATCAATATGCATCATCTTGTGCGTTTGAACTATAAGCACCAAACCCTTACGAATGAGATTTTTTTTTCTATTACTAGATCGCATATTAGTGGTATTTTAAGCCAAACTAAGTAAACAATTAAACCATGCAATCAATAGTCATACAAATTTCTAAACTAGCGTACAAGCACCCATAATAGCAGTAATAAATTAAATAGAACCTATCTATAACAATCAAAGTCAAATAAATGCCCAAATAGCCTAAATCTTGCAACAACAACAAAGCCATATATCCCAAACAAGTTGGGGTTGGCTAGATATGGAACCCAAAATTAAAATAAAATAAAATTAATAATGATGATAATAATATATATAAAGGGTTTAAAATAACCAATCAAATAAAAAGTCGTCTGATAAAGGTTTTTTTTAAAGAATAATAATAATAAGTAAAAATGTTCAACAAAAGTGAAATAAAATCTAAAATAGTAATAAAAAGTAAAAAGGTTCAGTAAACATGAAATAAAGTCTTTAAAAAAAAATCTATGGTTCTGGTACATGGATTGCCAATTTCCATGCACTCCTATCAACTACCAGCTCTTCTGATAAACTCCAGTTACTTAAATCTCTCTCTATTATCTCATCCCATGTCATTTTAGGTCGACCTCTACTTCTCTTTGGGCCTTCGGTGCGACCTAGAATTCCAACGCATACAGGTGCATCGTATGGTATACGTTTGGATAAATAGTGTGCAATATAGCACATACATAGGTAAAATATGATAATCAAGGGTAAACTACTTAAATCACTTTTTAATCTTTTTATTTATTATTTACCAGGTTTAACCATCCTAAAAGTTATGTTTTATAGTTACAAATCAGTTTAAATATCAAATTTATACTATATAAAAGTAATCATAGTTCAGTGAGAGATGATATCACTCACCACGACCCAATCATCCATAAAACATAGAGCTTGCCAATACGAGTCCAATGGAAGAAACATTGTTCAAGTCCGACCTTGCCGGTAAAAGTTGAGAATGATATAAGTTTGGCGATTAATTAAATGACTAACTAACCTAATTAACTACTTAATAACTTAATTACCTTAACTAAGCTTTCTTCCCCAAAGCTTATATATTGTTCGTGCATATCAAATAAACCCAATCATGCATGCACTTTCTTCCTATGATATGGAGCCACGACTCTTGAAATCAAGCGTTGTCTTTGCCATTGAGTTGCTTGCCTTGTACTAGGCTCATCCGCACCAAGGACACTAACCCCAATCTCCAATGCAAGATTCCAACTCCAGTATTGATCCCGACCTGCTCATATTCACACTCCCTTCAAAGACGATCGGGTTGCCCCTAAATTGCAACACTGACATATCTTCTCAAGCTCGACACGATGGTAACCTTCGATTTCCAAATCTCCAGCCGAGCTTCACAAAAACCAAAGCCTTAGATCTTAGCATCTCGACATGACCATCATCATTTTCCTCTAGAAAATAGCCAGAGATAGAGAATGGTGATAAGACTGCAACAAGATGTGAATCATAATTTTAGGTAAAGTATTCTATTTGCTAGGATTTTTCAAAGAATTTGAAAGAGGGATGGCATGAATTTCATGAGGAAGAAGGCTATTGCAGCATGAATAGTAACCGACCAATGAGAGTGAAAAATAATGGATAATTTTATTTTGATACATTCAATTTCAAATTGAATTCTCTAGTAGAAACAAACGCACGTTTTAGTTCTTTGCGATCAAACGACACATATAATTGCTACGAAAATTGACGGCGGGAATAATCTCAATGATATGGTTTTGATGGTATAAGTTTCATCATGATCCGAGACTGTGCCTTGGAACAACAATTTATGTGTATTTTGAGATCACTTCGACCACCAAACGAACCCAGCTCAAAATATAAGAATTCATATACTTTTCCTTCGTGTAACGAACAATCCAAACTCATTAAAACCGTTCTTGAGTTTTGATTCGATCGTTTGTGAAAAATAATCATTGAAACCGTAACTTGATTAATTAATGTTCAATACTTAAACAAAATATTTACAAGTTCGTTCATTAAAACCAGGGTCTTTATATTCTCCCTTTCTTAAAAGATTTCGTCCTTGAAATTCTGAAGGATAAACAACTTAACCCAACCCTTTCGAATAAGTGACAAAATAATATAAATCATTACTCAATGCTCTCAAGGACAACCATTGAAAGCCATCATAACAAAGGAAATGGACTCAGAATTTGACATAAAATCAATATTCCCATTCTTAGGCATAACCACAATCAAATTCGGGATCGATGTAGCTAAGCCAAACATCTAAGTTGTATGCTTATTTTCCAAATGAATGGAAAATAAAAGTGACAACTCAATAATTGGAAGACAATTCAATTTGGCATCGTATATTGAATTTCTTTTCAAATTTGAAAAAAGTCATGGAAAAATACGACAGCACTTCATTTGCACGGCTCAATCAGAGAAAACTACAACTGGCCGAATATGGTTTATCCCAACAAAAGAAAACAAAAGCCCAAGATTAGCTCTCCATATCGAGGCATAAAATCACCAAAAATGCACCAATAGAAAAAACCACAACTCTACATCTATTACAAACCATTTTTAAAGTAAGCTTAGCATTTAGATGCAAATAAAAGAGAATTACCATCCAAAGAATCAAATCTTGCATCTGAGTACCTGGGCATGTACTCCACAAAGAGGATTATACACAATAGTGGAAATAGCGATGGGGGGGGGGGGGTCTATGTTAAATAAATAGAATTTATTAACATAAGCAAGTCTAGTCAAGTATAATATTTTACCTCAAATGAATGGACTACAAGATAATAAAACTATCTTGCTAGCCTAACAGTCATATAAACATAATTAGTCATGTCAAATATCAATAATTGAACCTGCATGGGCAAAACAAAAGCAATCATATAAATAACATCCATATCTATCCTAGCATGCAAGATACTAATCCAACTAGTACAAGGAATCCAATATAATATGCCATCTATACATGACTCAATTGGCCGACATTACAAAAATAAGGAATGTTAGACTAGCATCTCTCGTCAATCTAATGAGGTATGACTCGAGTGCTATCATGCCATCTCCATCTGTACGACAAGCTATCGATAGAATTCATCGAAAATTATTCTCATATCCAATTGAGAACCTCGAATAACCTGTTTAGCCATAACTAGATGACATTGTATTCAATAAGAAATGAATGCGCAGCGAACCCCTTCTAATAATGTCGTGAGTAAACAACAACTCTGTTATACGGAACCAATCACCCCAATCGGAATCGTAACTAGTAATAAACACAAGCAACACCTTCTAATGGAATATTGCTCCTACACTAGTAGGCCCCCAACTCGAGACACAAACAACTGTATTTCCTATATGCATACATGGAAAATAACAAAGTTGTAGGAGATCAATAATTCCAACCGCTGCTGTCAGCAAAGGTTGAGATACTTATCGGGGAAGAGAAATTCCAAGTGATGTGAGATCACCAAATGACTCTATCCCCTTCGTTAATGAATAGTGCTTCCTATACCCCCAAAGCGAACTTTAGTGCTATCAACTCCGACTTGGGCGTTGAATACTCCTCCTCTTGCGGTTTTAGTTATCGATTATAATACGACAACCCTCCATTCGAAAACACACCACACTTAAACCATCCAAATAACCAAGTGTGTACTATCAGCCACTCGTTCCTGCTTGGAACAAGAAGTCGAATATGTATGGATCAACCTCAACTTCCAAACCATTGAGGCTCTCATAAGACTTATAGTTATATCCTACTTAAGGCGACGTAACCTAAGCATTTTCCTTTTCCCTCTGAAAAGTAAAACTCCAACAAGCAATTGAAAAATGGTGTTTTCTCAACATGAAAACACAAACACTAGTTATGCCTTGGGCTGTGTTTTTACCCATGGGAAGGCGGAAATACAATCGAGTAGCATAAGCATAACTCAGTCAAGTGATATATCAGAACATAGTCCAAGAAATCAGAAAGAATATGCTAACTGACTGGCTAGCCCAAATGAGACAACTAACCAATCAAAACCAAAGCAGCATGTAAAATGTTGTAATCATCACACATCAACCAGCTACTCCTAATTGGCAGCATCCTCTCGAAAAGTCCAATTAAGAGATTATCCTTGCACCTTAAAGACAACCAGGCAAACTACTAATCAATAAGAATAGATACTCGCTCGCTTCCCGCTCCTAAAGTATCATATGCCCTAAAAGTACAGCTACTGGTTTAATACTATAACAGATCGATATGGAACTAGAACCAAATATGGTGGCAATCTAATCACCTCGTCGAATGTATCCATATACTCTCAAGCTATAAGCCGAGGTGATGACTCGCTAATAGATAACTGTCTCATCCCACCATCATTCAATCATAAGTAACTCACCTACTGAATATCTAAGTCATATCCCACTATCGTTAAATCGAAGACGACTCATTACTAAAGAGAAAAATGTCCTAGTCCATTATCATCACCAACAACCTCTCACTACCATTGATTTCAGTAAGCGGACTACAAAACTCAAATATAACTCTAATTAAGTTCAACAAGCAAAGGAATTGGCAAAGAAGTAAACATAACTGGATGAGATTTAAGTTTTGATGAACCATGTATACTGCCAAATTATAGATAATCTATGTCACAACTCTCCCCTACCTCGTTAAATGCTCTGGATGTTATAGTCATCCATAGTATTTAATTTCTGGCAACCAAACATGGAATGTTACACACAAACTGTAACGTCCCGGATTTTTCGACCATTTAAATTCGAATATTTTAAATTTGTTTATATATTATATTGAAATTTTTAAGGGATTTTAATCGGATTTATTAAAGGATTTTTATGTAACTGAAATATTATTTAAAACCAGGATTTTTATGTCGAGTTTTGAATTTTTTTTACTGATTTAAAATTGAAATTTATTTGTTTTAAATATATGAGAATATTTATCTATTTTTCGTTAATTTGGTTACTTAAATTAACGTATATATATTTATCCATGTTCACTCGGTTCGGCGTTATTAACATGGACATGCATTTTGAATCCACAAGTGTATAGGGTGTTTGGAATTATTTTTATATTTGCAACTTGTGTATAGTTAATATAGTTATTAGTAATTTTATCTAGAGAAGGGTATAGTGGAATATAATTAATATAGTTATTCATATATGACAATCAAACATTTCTTATAGTGTACAATCACTTATTACCAATTGCTGACTTTAGCTTATAGTTTTATAGCTACTTATTTGTATCAAACAACCATATTTTTTTCTTGATATATTGGATATATCTCTGGAAGTAACTAGTATATGAGCGTTGACATTGGTTGGAAAGGAACGAATTTCACTTCTTAGTAAACAATTGGAAAATGGGATCTGATCAAATTGTATTCATACTTTTGGTATACAACACAAAGGAAAGAAAAACATATACATGATGTTATATACAAGTTCACAAATACAAAACAAAAACAACATTTTGTAGAACATCTTCCTCATGTTTTTCTTGTTTTGCCGAGCCGGTGAATCCATCTTGTTAGTATGATCTGCGAGGAAAAAACAAGAAACCTATTAGTCTAAATAAAAGAAAAGAAGAAAAAAAAAGAAAAAAAAACAATAGAAATATATGTTTATACATAGATCTGTACAACGAAATCAGCTCATATATATATAGCCATGTTCCTATAAACAGTATGCACAGCTAAGGAAAATGAATGTGACAACTCATATTAAATATAGATTTCAGCATGTGTTGTTCCATTCAAGAAAACAATAAAAACGCAGATCCTCTATATACACAGTAAAACAAACTGTGTAGTACGCAGCCACACAACTAGAAAATTTAATGTGGTCATACATCAACTCTCCAAAGATCATAAACAGTTAAATGAAAAAATGAAAAAAAATGAAAAAATATTTATACTAACAGATAGGTGCACGGCTAAACGGTGGAAAATATGCATAGGAAACAAACAACAGACTAGGCGTAGCAGAAAGAAAAAAAAAATCATGCCAAATTGAACAGCTAAGAGATGTACAATGCGTTGGAAAAAAAAATGATATGCATATCTTTAAACAACAGATCCACTCAAAAGCTGAATACTCAAGATTTTTCACCACAAGTACCCTACACCATAATACCATATCATGTACCAGAGTACTGTAAGGCAGAAATTATTAACAGGACAATACAGGATTTTCATCACCAGTAAACAACTAAAGGACATCAAATATAAATACAGCAAAGAATCCATTTTGAAATTTCTATTTACATACATTGAAAAACCCTACTGGAATTGACAATACAAGTTTGAATCTGTAGATCGATTTAACAAGTCATAGATCTAACCTAACCTATACAACCACAATGCCACTGTTCTTTTCGAACATACCAAAGACAATACCAAATCCATCAATGTCTCAGTTAAAATCCCTCACATATCATTTCAGTCCCAATATACGAAAATCTGAAAAGGGGAGATGGCCTAAGTATAGCCGATCCTATATAGAAAAAGGATTGAATAGACAGTGATCCTATCTACAATCAACCGCAAATATAAATACACTATCACACAATGGGTTTCACCAATTCAAGAACAAGTCGAGACCAGAAATTAAATAAAGAAAAAAAGGAAAATACAGTACAGAAATAGAGTAAGAAAAACTTAGCTTTATTCGAAGAAGCTTCGCTCGTCATGGCGCTGGAAGTAGATCAGAGGAGTTGTGGTGGCGCTAAGCGTTGAGGTAGTGGCGTAAGGGTCTGACAGGCCGTTTGCAAGGGATCGAAGGGAGGAGGAAGGTTGAGACATCATCAGGGTTCCGATTTGCTAATGAAATCGAAAAGAGGAATTAGGGTTTTTCGGTCTTTGGGATTGTTTTTGAGGCGGCTTACTGAAATGAGGAATAGTGGATCGATGTAGGGTTTTTAAGGAGGCGGGTCGGGTTTGTATGGGCCAAGTGTAAAGGTAAGGCCCGATTTTTAATTCAAAGAAAATATAGGGTTTAATTTAATTGCTTTATAAAATTGTTTATACGATATTTTTCACATACGTTATCAGATTCAAGCGCGGTCAGTTGCGTTGGGACCGTGGAGACGAGTACTTCGAGACGGAGCAGGCCTAGTCCGGATCTGAAGTGACTGGAATTTTTATTCGAATTAAACGTTAGTTTAATTCGATTAAAAACCAGATATTATCGACGAAATTAACCCAATGTGAGTTAAACTCACTCAGCTCTTCCCATTTATATTTTATATAAATTGGGTTTTTATTTTGCGTGTTCTGATTGCTAGTGGTTGACTGTTTGCTAGTTATATATTTATTGTTGATTCAAATTCTGAAATTAAACGGTCGTTTAATTTCAGTAAAACACCAATCATTTTGATTTGACCCGAATAAAGGAATTTCTCTTGATTGGTCACGTTTATAAACGTGTTTGAAATTGTTTGAATTGTTTGAATTGGCTGTTGATTGATTGATGGTCATTATAGAAACCATCAGTCAAATAAAGAGAAATGATTGGTTACTATTGACTGTTGAAATATATTTCAGCATTTACGTTGATGGATGGTATGGGTTGGGTAATTGGCATCACCTGGATTATAAATCAATCGATTTATAAAATATGGGTTTTATCGACAGTGAATCGATAATATTTAAGTTATAAATATATTTTATAACGGGAATAGGTTTTGAGAGTTATTATATTGAAAAGTCATTTAAAAAGGGAAAAATATTATTTATTTTTCATAGAAATTATGAAATTTGTTTTGTAAGGTGAATTCTTATGTTAATAAAAATTAAAAGCAAAGCGGTCAAGTATTGATTGATTTCGTCTAAGAAACGATTAAATAAAGTTATTTAAATTAATTATATTTTAATTAATTTAAAGGAGGAATTAAATAAATTGGTCAGAAGACTAATTGTATTTTTTGTTGACTAAGTCGACATTTAAACCAAGTTAGATTTCAAATTAGTGAAATAACTTAATGAGTAATTAGTTAATCCTAGTAAGATTTTAAAAAGGAAACTTATTATTCATTTTGGTAAATAAAGGAGTTAATTGATTTGAATGATAAATGTTGAAATAAATGAGTTGGTGTGGTAATGAAATACCCTTAAGAAATCAAGTATGAAATGAAGTGGTCGAGTGATTGGAAAGGAGCTAGGGATGAGTTTTATTATTGAACTCAAGTTTAGAAGGAAGCAAATAAGAGGTTTAAACGAATATATAACTTAAATGAAAAGTTTTACTTAACGTTTGAGTTAAGGGAGGTGAAAAGGTATATATTAATTTTATAAACAAAGTTTTTAAATGGAATGTGAGTTTAAAAGTCGTTTTGAATTTGAAATACTTAATGATGGAATTAAGTTAAACCAAAAGAATTGAAAGGAGATTTTCCGAGGAAGGGATCTAAATATGAGCTTGATAAACGAAGTTGAGAATAGGAATAGAAATAATAATATTGGTTTTTGAATTACAACTCGTATTTATCTGAGGATAAGAACGGGGTTGATCAAGGTCTGAGAGATAATTAAAATACCCCAACTTGAACGACTTCGGGACTATCCAAGAGTGATACTAGTTGGAAATATCAAAAGTGTGTGATAAGATTTCCAAAGTAACAGAAATGAGATTTTCCCTAGTAACAGAATTAAAAGGAAATTGGGATATTAATTTCAAGAAGCCAAGTGATGCTGAGTACCAGACTAGTAAATGTATTTTTTATGATTTCATGGATGTTTACTTGATAGTTAAATAACCGACTATCAAGTCTGACCTTTACGATTGTTGGTATGGAAAGACCGGGATCGAATATATATTCGAAAACCATTCCGACCAACAAATACGAAATATATAGAAGAAATCAAGCGACGATCGAGATGGAGCATGTGAAGACCATAGATCTTCCTAAAGCGGAAGAACTACTTACAATCTCTGATTCGACCCGGAGATATACTGGGATTCTGTCGTGGTTGAGACTGTGGATTGCAAGGACGATCGCTACTGATCCATGGGGTGATTCCTATATTGGATGCAGTAGGAGAGTGCCTTCGGTTCATCCTGTTCCTGGGTGACTTGTATGGACGAGTGTCTGACAAAGTATTTCTAAAGGGATTACGTATATTGATTTTCTACAAATGTATCTCTGTTGGTGGAGGAGAAGGCTATACACCTTCTTTGGCTTAACGCTCAGAGTATTTTTCTGGAAATCAGTATTCAGTAATACCTGGCGGATCTGACGATGTGGCATTCAAAGTGAATGGTGGCCAGGTGTTCAAAAGATTATAACCTCAAGCCTCACAGCCGGGAGATGACAAAAATCGGGCAGGCATCATGGCTATGTGGGTCGCTCCCATTAGGGTGTATAATCACCTATCTAGAGAAATTCCTTTTGTTTCTTAATCTATCGATTCTGCCCATTCGGGAAACGATGGTTTGAGCCCAACCATTGGTGATATACATTCGATACACTCAAGCGAAATGAGTGGTCGGTCATGTGAGGGCTGGGTTGCAAGACGTTCTTGTTGAACCCAGTGTATTCGCCTCTAGAGATACACGAGCGGCAGGTGGTCCCATACCTTGTCAAGGTCAGAATCCAATTTCCAATAAGTGCCTACGGTTTTGTTTGTATATATATATATATATACGTGGAGCGTGAGATGCAAGCGTTCCACTAGATTGTTATTTACTTGTATTTAGACATTATTATAATATCAGAAAAGATATTGATTTCAAAACTGTTTTGGGTTATCATAAGGTGAAAACCGTCCGTGTTTATGTGTGGATCGGTCTTACGATTATCTTTTTCTTTCGAAGGGATTTTAAATTTAAAATCAAGTTGTGTGATACCCTAAATGTTGTGCGAGTTTTTCTCACTCTGGTCCACCAGACTGACCCGGTGTTTTGTAAATACTCGGGTTAGACCGAGGTGTACAGGTTCAGGTTATCAGGTACTTAGAAGTCCAGAGATGAGCTGTAGATGTTCAGACGAATGATACTCCGCTGTGTGATTATATATTTGAGGACAGATTATCAAAAACTGTCCAGATGTGTTGTACTCTGATATTGTAAGTATTTTCAAAAGCTTTCAGTAAAGATTTATTTCTGTATTATATTTTGTTCCGCTGCGATGTGAGACTCTGTGTTGGTTCTTCTTCTTCTTTTATTCTTATATTTCTTTCTTTCTTATCTCACCCTCTAATTTCTTTCTAAGCGTTCCAGTGTTTCGGTGCTTGGAGGATCGACATGAGATACGATAAGGGTATTTATGTCGATTTTCGAGGCCGAAAATCCCTGGGTCGTTACACAAACCAGCCCCAATCATGGTAAGTCACAATCATGAATGCAAATCTATACTATATTATAATTACCGAGTTAAAATTGGGGCACGCACAGAGCTTCTCAACAGATTTGCGCTATTGAAACTGAACAGTCGCAGATTTAATTTCTCACCCTAGATTTTTTTTTGTCAATTTGCAAAACCCATTTTCTCATAATTTATCCTTTCTCTGTTTGTCTTCCTAACCCTAATTATTCGTTTGCTTTGGCTCCTCAAATGTACTTTGCGTGTCCTATCATCGAGTATTCCTCAGGCCTAACGCTTATCCTCTTAAAATTAGAAGCCCTAGATTCATCAATCTACAATTTCCATCAGCTTGACACCCATGGACGCCCGAATATGCGGAGTTACCTGCTGTCCACAATCATCTCCGCTTCAAACTATGGTAATAATATTTGGCTTTTTATGAGAACTTTAATTCATTTTTCATTTCTGATTTAAGTGTATTGTTAGCAATCATGTTTCCAATTTTGTGAAAGTAAAAAACCGTTTTTGTTTATTTTCCTTCCCTTTCTTTATTGGTATCTCGAGTTTTATTTCCAGCTTAAATGTTGTTATTACAAGGGTAGCCCAAAGATCCAACAAACCATCTCTATTAAGGTATCCTGAATTTGAACTGATTTCTTTTTTCTTCTTTTTCCGTTTTACTTGGTGTTGTTGATTTATGATCAAAATTGAATTTAACCTCAGTTTTCAATGTGTCAGCAAACTATACAAGATAATTAATAAACATACATAACTTTAAAAAAATGTTGATATGATAATGACTTAATAAAACTTAAAAACAAAATCATTTTATTTGTTCCTTTTATTTGCATGATTGTTTATATAAATGTTCAGTTTGTCTTTGATTTACTTCATGCAGCTAAACTCGGATTTTATTTAGATGACGAATAATTGGTAAATAAAATTTGGGTAATAAACAACTTAAAACCTTTGGGCCTTTAAACAGTTAGTATGGTAATTTCACATTTATATATCTTGCCAAGTAGCATGACTATTCTATGTTAATATTTATGCAACGGTACTATTATAAAGACAAGGAGATATTAACTTTATTATACCGCAGGAACAGGGTATTATTTGAAGCTGCGTTCAATATTTGGTATGTTATTCTCAAGTTTGCAAAATTGATAATAATATGTAAAAACTACCTGGCATTTAAACATACAAACTTCGTTTCTTGGTTATAGAGTTACAGTGTCCGTCTAGCTTAATAAATCAGAAATGTTTCTTATTTAATATATGACATTATTATTGATGATAAATTGGTTCAATGCACCATTAATCATGACAATTGATTTGAATATCGAACTTTTTTCATTTCAGGTGGTTGAAAATTATTCTTCAAATCTGCAAATTTGTGGATGCATTATAACATTGTATATATCTAGAGACAGGTTAGTATTGGTTAAATATTAGCTAAACTAGGTAATGTGGTCCTTTGTTATCTAAAACTTAGCTATGATAACTATTAGACTAGATTTTATTTTTAATATTTGGTAGAGTAATAGTAGTTCTTATTTAATTATTTCTTCAACTTCTTACTTAAGTTTCTTCAATACTTATTATGCCGATAGTAAGAATTCGGGAATTTTTTTTTTTTTTGATTGTATGAAGCTTCTAAGCTACAACATATCTATAAGAAATTTCAAAGGAACATTAAACACCATTGGTTACATTCCAATACTTAAAGCTTTTCCTCCTTGCATAATAGGTCAAGGAATATTTTTTAATTAAAGGTACACTTATCTTGAAAGCTTTGTTTTCTAAATTAACCTTCTACTGTCCTTTTTTGGCTTATGAACATTGCACATGACCTTCCAATTTGAAATTTTGATGTAAACTAGAATGCATTTTTATCATTGTCTACTTTTGTTTATAAGAGATAATTTTGTCTCCTGCGTGCCCTTTACTGCAATTTTGTTCTGAGCTGAAGGCTCACTATCATGTTTTTTAAATATTCTTGAAAACTTCATCTGAGTCATTTGGATTTTGCTTTGTTAATTTGTTCATTTCCCTCCATATATCAATTATATATTGGTATAAATTAATTAGTCAATTTAGTGTGGTCAGTTTATCCATGCAGTAGACCACAAAGTTGAATATCCTTTTGGTTGACTAATGGTTCTGAATTTATATTTAGAGAGAGATTTCTAAGATATTGAGGAAGTTTCAGAGTATAGCGTGGAAGGTAATTGAATACTGCTTCTTTATTGTTAATAATGTTTCTTCTACTCTTTTCTTAGAGAAGAAACACAGTTTAAACATTGTGTTTGCCTGTGGTATGACTTTGTTTTAGTTAATCGACTTTGTTTATTCCTTCTTTCCATAGCTTTATTTAAATTATCTATCTTAGATTTTGTGATTTTTTTATTATGTTTGGGAAAACTCTTCTTTTACTGGATTTGTAAATGTCAAGTTATAGAAACAAATTTCTAAACATAATAAACACAATATTCAGTTCATAAGTGGTACGTACTAGAGACAAATAAACTATTTTACATGCTATCAAAAGAAATATTTTACGCACATGACAAATAGTTTATTTATGAGTTATGTCCTGAATATGTGTTAAACCATGTACAAATAATATATATGAGTTATGTGCTAAATATGTGTTAAAATAGTTATGCTATCAAAGCATGTAAAATACTTTATTTATTAGTTATGTGCTTATTAAAAGTAAATCAACATCAGTGGTTTTAACACTTATTGCAACTAAGCATTATTGATGAGTTATGTACTTATTCAATTTGTACTAGATAGATTTTCTATGCATATGTGAACGATATTTTATAATCATGACATTAAAGCTTATTTGAAATCGCACTTAAGTTAAGTATTGAAAGTGCATTAACAAGCATGGTTCTTAGCTCTTAGTTACATAAGTAATTTTACATAATAAAACGCAGTATGGTGGTGATTATCTTAGTTTTTACTCTGCCAAAGCATAAGGTTTATTTGATGTTCTTGAATGTTGCTGTCATATTTCATATTTAATAACAATTGCAGAGATTTTATGCATTTTTATTAAGAGTTATGCACTATCATTTATATACAATATATGTATTCCTATATGTATGTATGTATGTATACAACACATGTTTAGTTTCTAATCAGTGCACAATCATAACTTTTTATGCTGCTCTCATTTTTGGTTAAATATTTTCATGTATAGTTCAAATATGGATCTCCAATTTCATGTACTGTCCATTTGTTTGGGTAAGCTGACTTGAAATTGGTTTTTTAGGTAAATCAATTTGCAGTTTCATTGAATTACCTAATTTTGATATATCGTTTTCTTAATATCTCGCTCAAATGCGTCTATTTTCCTTACCTTATTGCGCTTTAATGCAACAAATTAGAAGGATAAACGTAATACTTAAAAAAAAACTTTTTTACTGCATAATGTTTTTAACCGTTGTAATCAATTTTTTATGTATCATAAAAGCACAATCATGCAAAAGTGTGTGTGTGTGTGCGTATATATATCTTCTCCAAATTACTTAATTCTTTTATTATTATTTTGCGTAGTCTGTGATGGTAAATTGATAACCTATGATGTTGATACTGTATTAGTAAACTAACTTGGTTTATACAAAAAATAATTTACTGTATTATATACAACCTCTAATTTGTGCGTAAGACTTACAAGACAACGCATAAAATTCTTATATATATGTGATATTAATGTATAAGGTCTTTGAAGAAACATGAAATGCTTATGCTGTTTTTTCTATATTTTATCAATAAATTTGATCTTCCTCAATTGTGTATTTGATTAATTGATATGGCGTGAATTTATATTTTAGACTTTTTAGTACAATTAATAGTTGTGCAGGAGTAGCTAAAAATGCAGCATAATCAGAGAATACAATCATACCAAAGTGAATGACATCTCTATATCACATAGCTAATTCTATTGGTTAACTAATTACATGTTTTGTTGTTCAAAATTAATGTTAGAAGGTTTAATTCATGTACTTGCATTGTAGCCTAAGGGAACCACACTTGAAGAAGCAGCTCCTAAAGTAACAGGTTAGCTTTATTTTTCATGCATATTCTTTTCATTTGAATTTTTAGCACTTACATTTTAGCTTCAAAAATTGTTTTTGCTTGTCTTCTTTTGTAGTTTGATTGGTTACATGTATATCTGTTTCTTCAACTCAAATGAATGGGTCTAACACTTTGTTGAATGAAGGTTACATTTGCTTCACCTGTAATTCAGAGACTCACTTATTATTTTTATCCATTTTCTCATATTTAGTATTTGCTTTTGTGTCGTAAACAAACATTTGTCTGCAGGAAGAGTGAAAAATGAACTAAAAATACATATAGGTTTGAATCCTAATTTTAATTTAAACAGAAATTAGTTCTTTATCATGCTTAATTTGAAGTTATATATGTTTCTTTTTTCACATGTTTTTTCAACTGACCTAATCAAGTTATTATAAGTTTAGAATTTACTTTCTAAATCTAATATGAATCTATTGTACTTTCATTAGACAACTAGAAGACTATAGATTGTGCAAAACGAAAGTAACATTTAGTGCAAGGGGTAATGAGTGCTTTAGCTAAGTTTAATTGAGGAAGTAAAACAAAAATTTGAGGAAAGATTCAAGTTTTATGATAATATAATTGATTGATAAGACTTGTGTATTTGTCAGCTTAATTTTAGTGTGTTGTATATATTCTCAAAAATGTTTAAAATGTTGTTTACTATAAAGTTTGGTTCCCAACTTTTTTTAACGAGCATGGTTCTTAGCTCATCTTACACAATTAATTTTACATAATAAAAACTTAATATGATGGTGATTATCTTTAGTTTCTATTCTGTGAATGCATATGGTTTATTTGATGTTCTTGAATGTTGTCATATTTCATTTTCCATAAGAATTGCAGAGATTTTATGCATTTTTTTTTAAAATTATGCACTTTCATGTATATACAATATATGTACTCTTATATGTATACAATATATGCTTTAGTTTCTCATTAGTGCATAATTATATTTTTTGATGCTGCTCTCATTTTTGGTCAAACATTTTCATGTCCAGTCGATGTCAATAGAGTAGGGATCTCCATTAATGTTCCAAGCAAAGACGATAATCAAGTCAAATTACTTATTTAGCAATATTCAAATTTGATATGATTATAATACCTTTCTTTAAACTATTATTTTACTAATGCTGTAATTTTACATTTTATTTTAGAAACAGAGATTACAACTTAACTACATTAATGCAAGCTGGATTTGTAATGACCCGCATTTGCAGAGGTATAATAATTAATTTATTTAATTATTTAAATGGTGAATTAAAGGATTTAATGGTCGATTAATTAAATAATGGTGAATATTTAATTAAAATAATAAATTAAATAATATATTTAATTCTGAAATAATCAGAATTGGCGGAAATGGCGATATGGTGTGGACTGGATCATCTGTGATATTTAATTCAGCTTGGAATTGAATTTGAATAACGAATATATTATATAAATGACAGTTTGAACGTATAATTATATTATAATTAAAATCGAGCTTGAAATGGCACTGCAGTTCGCGATTTGGCGATTTGAACTTCAACTGAATGTACAGGATTCGTTTTAAGCCGGATTTCTGTGAAACAAGAAACGAGTGGAGCTGGTGGAGTATATCTTTCTAGTGGAAGAGAAAAATCGGGATTTCGTTGGATAGATTTTGATTTACGTCCAAATCAAATTTCAGAAAAGTCGCTGTAGAACTCCTTTATAATTTGCGACGCTTTATATACGTTATAAAAGGATTTTCGATATAAACTGAATATCGATAAATCTAAAATCTGAAATATCAAGCTGTAAATTCTGATATGATATTCTGGAGCTGGACGATATCATATGTGAAGATACACGATAATATAAATTTATTTATATTTAATTTAATTATATTTAAATATATTTATATATTTAAATGGGTCATCCAGAGCTTTAAAAATAACCACTTTTGCAAACAAAGTCCGAATTCGACGAAACTAATTTTGTTGGATCCGCAATGTCAAATAGTTGTTAGATTTCCAGTTTCGTGATTTTTAGAGTCACTGTGTGGTCGTACGGATTTTTAGAGTGGAAAATAGTCAGTATTTTGACAGTTAAAAATACACTGTGTGAGCATACGGAGTCTGAATTCGACGAAACCAGTTTCGTTGGGACCATAATGTCGAACTGTAGCTGCATGTCCAGTTTCATGATTTTTGGGTACCGTGTGTGATCATAGGAATTTTTAATAGGAAATATAGAGAGCGTTGGAATATAAATTAATATAAATTTTTTATATTTTTCCCTATATATACCCTTATAATCTCCCTAACCTAACCTTATTTCATTTTCAAAGTCAACAGAAAAGGAGCCGCCACCAAAACAAACTCAAAACATGAGATCTGAATCTTTCAAAAATCGAAATAAAATCCAAGATAAATCTGTAAATCTCCTCATGAATATATTGGTACTCGTGAGTTGATTCTCTTCATTTTGATACCATTTTCGTAGGGTTCGAACTCCCTTTTGTTTTACTGGTTTTCAACGCAGCGAGCTAGGGCTAGTCGAATCGAGAGATTTGAGCACTGATGCTTGATTTCGATGTTGGTTTTGTTTTGTGAGTTGAAGAAATGGTTGTTTGCAAAATTCCATGAACTTCGAAAGAAGGAAGGGTGTCGCGATGTCCTGTTGAGGGCTATTCAACGGATTCTGCTATGCTGTGCGAGTTGATCGAGATGGGTAGGAGGGGATGCGGTTTTGGAAGAGGAGATCAGTGGTGAGGTTCGTTTGAAAAACCATGGAGTATTGAAGGTGCGGTTTGGGAATGAACGTGGTAAATGGAGTTGGAGGATTACTGGAGTTCGGTGTTCATCGTTAGGGAAGAAAGGCAATTTCGGGTTCGGGCCTGGTTATATAAGGGAGATGGGCCAAGACAATGAGGGGTGAGACCCACTAACTTTAAAAAACCAAGTTTTATTGATGTAAAATGTATGTAAAACTTGTAAATTCGATATCTCTTTCATATGTGGACGAAATTCAGCGAAACAAGATCCGTCGGGATCGTATGGACGGGAGCAACACAATGAGACTGACCGGGAGTGAATCCGAGCTCGTTACAATTTATGGAGAAATAAATTGTCCGACTGAATCAAATAACGCAAACCGTTATTTAACGGCTAACGCGCAAATGCGAGTAAATCTCACTAACTCTGAACAGTTTATAATTTCATGTTGTATTTTTAGAACTGTTAGGAATTGTCTGTTTGATTGTGTGTTGACTGTTTGATTGAACTGCTAGTCAGTTAATGAAATATTATATATATATAAATATATATAATATATAAACAGTTATGTAGTTATATATTGATTCTGTTTATCAGAATAATTCATATTGAACTGAAAGTGATGACAATCATGTTGTGTAACATCTGTGGATGCAGGAAAACAGGTTGGAGGAATCCGACTAGATTCCTCAACAGTTATTTTATTGTTTTTCATATATTTTGATATATGATGTGAATTATAACCTGTTGTTGATTTTGTGTGTATGGACGATATTGGACATCGAAATTTGATATGTTAAACACCATAACATACCAGAATGTTGGTAAGGGAATTTTCAAAGTGATAGTGAAAATAAAATATTTATAAATAAGAAATATTTATAAATTGGAATATTTATAAATAGGAGATATTTAGAAAGGAAATGATTTCAAGCAATTTTCTTTTTGAATGGAAAGGCCTATGTGGCGGGTTTGGGGATTTTCCCGATGCTTCCGTTACAAAGGAGGTTATGGCGAATTTTTCCGGGAGTTTAAAGAGTTAGAATATATTTGTAAATCAAATATAAGGGAAATATATTTGTGAAAATCAAATATAAAGGAAATATATTTATAAAACAACATAGAGGGAAATATTCGTAAAAACAAATATAAAGGAAAATATTTGTTAAACAAATAGAAAGAGAAATATTTGTAAACCATTTTACAAATAGGTTAAAAAGGGAATTATTTATTTAGGGAATAAATAAAGAGTTAAAGGAATTATTTATTTAGGGAATAAATAAAAGATTTAAAGGAGATATTTATTTGATAAATAAATAGGATTAAATCAAAGGAATATTTATTTGATAAATAAATAGGATTAAATAGAATATGTACCCAACACTTGTATAAGTGAAATAACGTTAATAAAGAGAACATTTATAAAGTGAAGAACCGTTACCAAAAGTAAATCTTTATAAATGAATAAACGTTATCAAATAGGAGTTATTCGAATAAGATAATCAATTAGAGTTAGAAATGATCGATTAGAGTTAGAATTGACCAGTTAGAGTTAATCAGTTAGGGTTAATCAGTTAGAATTAATCAGTTAGAGTTAATCAGTGAGGGTTGACCAGTTAAAGTTAGAGTTAACTAATTAGAGTTTTTCAAAATGGAGTTAATCGAGTAGAGTTATTGAATATCACTTATTCGAAGTAGAGTTATCGAATATAGTGTATTCGAGAGAAGAGTAATCAAATGTTGGTTATTCGAGGTGAGTTATCGAATTAGTTATTCGAAAGGAGTTATCGAATTTAGTTATTCGAAAAGGAGTTATCGATTTGTTAAATCGAAAGGGAAGATTATCGAATATCGTTTATTCAAGAGGAGATTTTCGAATATAGTTTATTCGAAGGAGTTATCGATTATTAGTTAAATCGAAGTGAGTTATAGAATATTAGTTAAATCGAAGGAGTTATCGATTATAGTTTAATCGATAAGAGTTATTCGAATTAGTTATTCGAATAAAGTTAAACACAAGGAGTTATCGAATATAAGTATTCGAAAGTAAGTTATCGAATTAGTTATTCGAAGAAGGAGTTATTGAATTAGTTATTCGAAAATAGTTATCGATTTTAGTGTAATCGAAAGGAGTTATCGAGTATTGGTTATTCGAAGTTAGTTAATCCCAAGGAGTTATTCGAAGTTAGTTTAATCAAAAGGAGTTATCGAACATTGGTTATTCGAAGTTAGTTAATCCAAAGGAGTTAGGCGAAGTTAGTTAATCAAAAGGAGTTATCGATCATAGTTTAATCGAAGAGAGTTATCGATTAGTTTAATCGAAGTGAGTTAATCGAATATAGTTGTTTGAATAGAATTAAAGGAGTTAATCAAATATAGTTATTCGAATAAAATCAAAAGAGTTAATCGAATATAGTTTGTTTAAATAGAGTTAAAGGAGTAATCGAATATAGTTGTTCGAAAGGAGTTACGTAAGGAAGTGTTAAAGAGTTAAAGGATGAACTTACACTAATCCGAGATTTGAAATGTTGTTCAGTTAAGGTCTGAGAGGTAGTTATACCCCAACTTGATTGAGTGCGTTTTTAATTTAGAAATGGCTCGAGAGTGAAATGGTTAAGTGAATTTAGTAAATAAGTATAGTGGTGAGTGGTTGTCGCGATGTTGATTTAAACACCTGTTTAAATCCAAGTAAAGAAGATTTGGAAATGTTTTCCAAATAGAATCAGAGACGAATCAATAATATTGTAATATGAAACATGAATATATATATATATATATATGATTGATTGATAGAATTTCCATCTGGAAATAATATCGTTGTTTGCGCACCTGTTTTTCTTTGATGGTTAAATCACAGACCATCGAAGTTTTGACCATTTTAACGTTGTTAATATGGAGAGACCGGTTAGATTATTATCCAAAGAACCACTCTGTATTGGCATAAGCGTTGCGAATCATATATGCCAAAGATAATTGAAGACGGAGTAAAATGCAAGGGCTATTGTATAAGTCTTAGATAACAGTGCCTAAGATGGATGTACTGAATAGTGCCTCCGGTTCATCCTGTTCCTGGGTGACTTGTATGGATGAATGTCTGACAGAGTATTTCCAGAAGGGTCACGTACACTGATTTCTTCAACCGTACCAAGAGTGGAAATGAAGAAGGAAACTTCTTTTAGCTAACACATAATGTATTGTTGTGAAAGTCAATTAGTGATTCTGATGGATCTGACGATGTGACATTTGAAGTGAATCTGATGTGATGATAACGCGTAATTTCTAGCCTCATCATCCGGTAAATGACAGAAATCGGGCAGGCAGCTTGGCTAAGTCGGTCGCACCGAAGTAGGGTGTATAATCACCTATCTAGAGAATATTCATTTGCTTCTTTAATCTATCAATGCTGTCTCATATATATACGGAAAACGGTTGCTGATCCCAACCGTTGGTGATATACATTTGATACACTCAAGCAAAATGAGTGGTCGGTCATGTGTGGCTGAGTTGCAAGATGTTCTTGTTGAACTCCAGTGTATCGTTCCTAGATTACACTGATCGGAAGGTGGTTCCATACCTTGTCATAATTGGAAATCCATTACCCAATACGTGCTTGCGGTTTTGATTGTATACTATATATGTAGAACATGAGATGAAAGCGTTTCTGCTAGATGGTTATTATATTGTGGTTGATAGACATTATTATAATATCAAAAGGTTTTTGATATAAAGATATTTTGGATTCTCATAAGGGAAAAACCCGTTCCGTTATACGGCGTGGTCTTATGAGATATCGTTTACTTTTTCAAACCGTTTTAAACTGTTTTACTCATACCAGTCCCATGACTGACCCGAAGTTTATTTTGTTTTGTTCTACCTAAACTCTTGGGTGCCTAAATTTGTACGGGCAGTCAAGTAGTTCAGGATTTTTTAGATCTATCTAAAGGAGCTTGGAGCAGAAGGCTTCAGCGTTAGTTATATAGAGTTTTGTTCCGCTGTGTTGTAAGTGCTGTACTCTGATAAGTGCTATTGTATATATAACTGTTATATTTCAAAGTTATGTTATCTATTATATGTTATTCGTTCCGTTGTGAGGTTCGTGTTACTCTGATGTTGTGTTCTTCTTCTTCTTCTATTCTAAATTTCTATCTTATCTTTCCTCACCCTCTAATTTCTTTCATTAATTACCGGGATTTTTCGATGTTTTGGTTATCGACATCGAGCTATGTCGATAACCAAAGTCGCCAAAAAAATCCGGGTCGTTACAGTTGGTATCAGAGCTTAAGGTTAAGTTATTACCTTGGCTCTATGGCATGACTCGGTAGAGATGGGGTTAGTAATACCCTAGATTGAGTTTGAGTGTATATATACGAGTGCGTATTTGTTATTTTATATAAAAATTTGTTTTATATTGTGGAGATTCATTGGTTGAGTTGTTTATGGGTTCTGGTCGATCAGTTTGATCCACTGTATCGGTAGGAGTTACTAAACACTCGAATACGATGGGTCGTCACGATATGTTTTGAAAAGAGGGTAAATAAAAATAATTTTACCCAAAGTATATTTTGATATATATTGGATATATTGGTTGTTATTATAATCGAGTAAGATTATAAAAAGTGAAATGGTTATGTAAATAATCAGTCAGAATTCATATAAGTATAATATATGAAATCAAGATGAATTAAACCTGAATTTAAATCAGAATTGGAATTTAGAATAAGGAAATTTTAAGTTCTTGGGAGATTTTGAAAACGCTTTTCAAACTGGAAGTGATATAGTATTGAACTCACTTTGATTGCTAGAAAACAGATTCCGATGGTGAAGCATGCCATCATCGGTGTTCATTTTCGAGTTCTTAGTGCGGATTACTACCAAAGATTTTGTTTTCAAATTTGGTTTGCGAAAACAAGGTGTTCAGAAATTCAAAGGTTTTTGAATTGTGATTATGATTTCAAATTGATTTGAAATAAAACCCAGGGATTTAAATTCTAGAATTTAAAATTTAACTTGTGAAGTTAAGTAGAATGAGATGTTAAAAGTTAAGTAAAACTGAAAATGATTAGAGAATAATCTGGGATGGAATCGAGGGATAAGTTAAGAATTTGGAATCGAGAATGAAACTCGAGTTTGAAATGATGTCTGGCTTGGATATAAGCGAATGATTTGGTTTTGAGAACGAACTATTTGGAGATCAAGTTGGCAATGCATTGTTATATGCAGAACAGGTGACGAATGGGAGGGATATAATGATATGCCCGACAAAAAGGTAGAAGTTTATATTTCATATGAGTTTGGTGATTTATGAGCCGAATTGGCTGTTTGATTTTCTTTTGGGTTGGAGATGGCCCAGAGAGGCGAGTTGGAGTTTGAGATATTGACCAGTACAAAGGAGGTGCTGGCGAAATTTTTAGAAAAGTTAAGGCGTAAGAAAATTTTCAGTATTTTTGAAAATTTTCGTTGATAAGAATTAATTAATAATTTTAATTGAGATTAAATTAGTTTAGTTAAAACTGAAGTTAAGAAGTGAGCAAATATGTTCTAACCAGGCGATAGGGTCGTTCTCTACCTTAGCAATTTCGAGGATGAAATTATTTTAAGTGGGGAAGAATGTAATGACCCGCATTTGCAGAGGTATAATAATTAATTTATTTAATTATTTAAATGGTGAATTAAAGGATTTAATGGTCGATTAATTAAATAATGGTGAATATTTAATTAAAATAATAAATTAAATAATATATTTAATTCTGAAATAATCAGAATTGGCGGAAATGGCGATATGGTGTGAACTGGATCATCTGTGATATTTAATTCAGCTTGGAATTGAATTTGAATAACGAATATATTATATAAACGACAGTTTGAACGTATAATTATATTATAATTAAAATCGAGCTTGAAATGGCGCTGCAGTTCGCGATTTGGCGATTTGAACTTCAACTTAATGTACAAGATTCGTTTTAAGCCGGATTTCTGTGAAACAAAAAACGTGTGGAGCTGGTGGAGTATATCTTTCTAGTGGAAGAGAAAAATCGGGATTTCGTCGGATAGATTTTGATTTACGTCCAAATCAAATTTCAGAAAAGTCGATGTAGAACTCCTTTATAATTTGCGACGCTTTATATACGTTATAAAAGGATTTTCGATATAAACTGAATATCGATAAATCTAAAATCTGAAATATCAAGCTGTAAATTCTGATATGATATTCTAGAGCTGGATGATATCATATGTGAAGATACACGATAATATAAATTTATTTATATTTAATTTAATTATATTTAAATATATTTATATATTTAAATGGGTCATCCAGAGCTTTAAAAATAGCCACTTTTGAAAACGAAGTCAGAATTCGACGAAACTAATTTTGTTGGATCCGCAATGTCAAATAGTTGTTAGATTTCTAGTTTCGTGATTTTTAGAGTCACTGTGTGGCCGTACAGATTTTTAGAGTGGAAAACAGTCAGTATTTTGACAGTTAAAAATACACTGTGTGAGCATACGGAGTCGAAATTCGACGAAACCAGTTTCGTTGGGACCGTAATGTCGAACTGTAGCTGCATGTCCAGTTTCGTGATTTTTGGGCACCATGTGTGATCATAGGAATTTTTAATAGCAAATATAGAGAGCGTTGGAATATAAATTAATATAAAATTTTATATTTTTCCCTATATATACCCTTATAATCTCCCTAACCTAAGCTAATTTCATTTTCAAAGTCAACAGAAAAGGAGCCGCCACCAAAACAAACTCAAAACGTGAGATCTGAATCTTTCAAAAATTGAAATAAAATCCAAGATAAATCTATAAATCTCCTCCTGAATATATTGGTACTCGTGAGTTGATTCTCTTCATTTTGATACCATTTTCGTAGGGTTCGAACTCCCTTTTGTTTTACTGGTTTTCAACGCAGCGTGCTAGGGCTAGTCGAATCGAGAGATTCGAGCACTGATGCTTGATTTCGATGTTGGTTTTGGTTTTGTGAGTTGAAGAAATGGTTGTTTGCAAAATTCCATGAACTTCGAAAGCAGGAAGGGTGTCGCGATGTCCTGTTGAGGGCTATTCGACGGATTCTGCTATGCCGTGCGAGTTGATCGAGATGGGTAGGAGGGGATGCGGTTTTGGAAGAGGAGATCAGTGGTGAGGTTCGTTTGAAAAACCATGGAGTATTGAAGGTGCGGTTTGGGAATGAACGTGGTAAATGGAGTTGGAGGATTACCGGAGTTCGGTGTTCATCGTTTGGGAAGAAAGGCAATTTCGGGTTCGGGCCTGGTTATATAAGGGAGATGGGCCAAGACAAGTGAGGGGTGAGACCCACTAACTTTAGAAAACCAAGTTTTATTGATGTAAAATGTATGTATAACTTGTAAATTCGATATCTCTTTCGTACGTGGACGAAATTCAGCGAAACAAGATCCGTCGGGATCGTATGGACGGAAGCAACACAATGAGACTGACCGGGAGTGAATCCGAGCTCGTTACAATTTATGGAGAAATAAATTGTCCGACTGAATCAAATAACGCAAACCGTTATTTAACGGCTAACGCGCAAATGTGAGTAAATCTCACTAACTCTGAACAGTTTATAATTTCATGTTGTATTTTTAGAACTGTTAGGAATTGTCTATTTGATTGTGTGTTGACTGTTTGATTGAACTGCTAGTCAGTTAATGAAATATTATATATATATAAATATATATAATATATAAACAGTTATGTAGTTATATATTGATTCTGTTTATCAGAATAATTCATACTGAACTGAAAGTGATGACAGTCATGTTGTGTAACATCTGTGGATGCAGGAAAACAGGTTGGAGGAATCCGACTGGATTCCTCAACAGTTATTTTATTGTTTTTCATATATTTTGATATATGATGTGAATTATAACCTGTTGTCGATTTTGTGTGTATGGACGATATTGGACATCGAAATTTGATATGTTAAACACCATAACATACCAGAATGTTGGTAAGGGAATTTTCAAAGTGATAGTGAAAATAAAATATTTATAAATGGAATATTTATAAATAAGAAATATTTATAAATTGGAATATTTATAAATAGGAGATATTTAGAAAGGAAATGATTTCAAGCAATTTTCTTTTTGAATGGAAAGGCCTGTGTGGCGGGTTTGGGGATTTTCCCGATGCTTCCGTTACAAAGGAGGTTATGGCGAATTTTTCCAGGAGTTTAAAGAGTTAGAATATATTTGTAAATCAAATATAAGGGAAATATATTTATGATAATCAAATATAAAGGAAATATATTTATAAAACAACATAGAGGGAAATATTCGTAAAAACAAATATAAAGGAAAATATTTGTTAAACAAATAGAAAGAGAAATATTTGTAAACCATTTTACTAATAGGTTAAAAAGGGAATTATTTATTTAGGGAATAAATAAAGAGTTAAAGGAATTATTTATTTAGGGAATAAATAAAAGATTTAAAGGAGATATTTATTTGATAAATAAATAGGATTAAATCAAAGGAATATTTATTTGATAAATAAATAGGATTAAATAGAATATGTACCCAACACTTGTATAAGTGAAGTAACGTTAATAAAGAGAACATTTATAAAGTGAAGAACCGTTACCAAAAGTAAATCTTTATAAATGAATAAACGTTATCAAATAGGAGTTATTCGAATAAGATAATCAATTAGAGTTAGAAATGATCGATTAGAGTTAGAATAAATCAATTTGAGTTAGAATTGACCAGTTAGAGTTAATCAGTTAGGGTTAATCAGTTAGAATTAATCAGTTAGAATTTATCAGTTAGAGTTAATCAGTGAGGGTTGACCAGTTAAAGTTAGAGTTAACTAATTAGAGTTTTTCAAATGGAGTTAATCGAGTAGAGTTATCGAATATCACTTATTCGAAGTAGAGTTATCGAATATCGAATATAGAGTAATCAAATGTTGGTTATTCGAGGTGAGTTATCGAATTAGTTATTCGAAAGGAGTTATCGAATTTAGTTATTCGAAAAGGAGTTATCGATTTGTTAAATCGAAAGGGAAGATTATCGAATATCGTTTATTCGAGAGGAGATTTTCGAATATAGTTTATTCGAAGGAGTTATCGATTATTAGTTAAATCGAAGTGAGTTATAGAATATTAGTTAAATCGAAGGAGTTATCGATTATAGTTTAATCGATAAGAGTTATTCGAATTAGTTATTCGAATAAAGTTAAACACAAGGAGTTATCGAATATAAGTATTCGAAAGTAAGTTATCGAATTAGTTATTCGAAGAAGGAGTTATTGAATTAGTTATTCGAAAATAGTTATTGATTTTAGTTTAATCGAAAGGAGTTATCGAGTATTGGTTATTCGAAGTTAGTTAATCCCAAGGAGTTATTCGAAGTTAGTTTAATCAAAAGGAGTTATCGAACATTGGTTATTCGAAGTTAGTTAATCCAAAGGAGTTAGGCGAAGTTAGTTAATCAAAAGGAGTTATCGATCATAGTTTAATCGAAGAGAGTTATCGATTAGTTTAATCGAAGTGAGTTAATCGAATATAGTTGTTCGAATAGAATTAAAGGAGTTAATCAAATATAGTTATTCGAATAAAATCAAAAGAGTTAATCAAATATAGTTTGTTTAAATAGAGTTAAAGGAGTAATCGAATATAGTTGTTCGAAAGGAGTTACGTAAGGAAGTGTTAAAGAGTTAAAGGATGAACTTACACTAATCCGAGATTTGAAATGTTGTTCAGTTAAGGTCTGAGAGGTAGTTATACCCCAACTTGATTGACTGCGTTTCTAATTTAGAAATGGTTAAGGTTCGAGAGTGAAATGGTTAAGCGAATTTAGTAAATAAGTATAGTGGTGAGTGGTCGTCGCGATGTTGATTTAAACACCTGTTTAAATCCAAGTAAAGAAGATTTGGAAATGTTTTCCAAATAGAATCAGAGACGAATCAATAATATTGAAATATGAAACATGAATATATATATATATATATATGATTGATGATTGATTGATAGAATTTCCATCTGGAAATAATATCGTTGTTTGCACACCTGTTTTTCTTTGATGGTTAAATCACAGACCATCGAAGTTTTGACCATTTTAACGTTGTTAATATGGAGAGACCGGTTGGATTATGTAATAACCCGGAAAATACGAGCCAATTTAAAATTTTTAAATTGATTATTTCAAAGCAATTTGAACCATTGAAATAGAATATTTCAATAAATTAGTGAATTAGAAATAGTAAGTCAGTTTGAAAATTTGAATTCGAACTTTGACCGACTATGCAGGGTGGAAAATTGATATTTTGCAAACGGCCTCGGAATTCGACGAAACCACTTTTGTCGGGTCCGGGATGTCAAACTATTGCTAGGTTTCAAATTTCATAATTTTTCGAATCAATATGTGAGCGCGGCAAAAGAAAACGCGTTTGACCAGTTTCTGTTGAATTTAATCGACAGGAAATTGGCCATTTTTCAAACGGTCTTAGAATTCGACGAAACTAGTTTTGTTAGGACCGTATCGTCAATACGAAACTAGAAAATATTTTTCTGGAATTTTTCTAGTTAGTATGTGACCCCGGTAATTTGAAATGTACGTTTAAAATTCAATATAAGGATTTAAAATGTAAATTCAACGGAAACTGATTGTAACGATCAAACCAGCTTACGATACATATCCCATTGTGTTCGGAATGGGGGTAAAACGCTATGGACGACAGGCGGTGGGCCTCGTTTCGAGGTCGTATGTAAAAGTCAACCCTTGTGCAAAATTAAATAATTAAATAATAAAATAAAATAAAAAAAACATACCTTTCCCCTTTTTCTTCTTCATTGCCCCCCCGATCATTTATCAGAAAGAGGAAAAAAAAAGAAAACCTAAATTAAATACGAGCCGCCGCCTGACCCTCGAGCCGCCGACGAGGACTTCGCCGAAGCCCCACCGCCCGACCCCCTCCTTCCATCGAAGCAACGCCTTCACCGACGAACGCAACCTCGACACCCCGAAGCAACACCCCACCACCCTCGCGACACCTCCCTGAACCACCGAGCGTCGCCACCAACAAGCCGCCTCTTCTTCCCTCCTCCACTTCGAGATCTGCGGTAAGAACTAGGTTAGTTTATTTTTAATTTTAATTTTGTTTTGTTAAAACTAATTACTATATTTTTTTTTTTTAAGATTTGAAAACTGTTTTTTTTCTAGTTTTATAAACAAAATTTTTAAAGATTAGAAAACTGAATTTTTTTTAAAAGTTATAAAAACTGGATTTTTTTAAAGTTATAAAAACTGAATTTTTATAAAGAATGAAAACTGTTTTTTTTATAAAGATTTAAAACTGTTTTTTTTTAGAAATAAAAACAGAATTTTTGAAAAGAAAATAAAAACAGAATTTTTGAAAAGAAAATAAAAACTGAATTTTTAAAAGAAATAAAAACTGAGTTTATTTTAAACTTTGAAATAGAAAAAAAGGGGTTTAAATTTTGAAATAGAAAAAGGTTGAATCTTTTAGTAGAAAAAGATTTAACTTGTAAAAATAAAGATCATATTTTTAAAAAAGAGAAAAGACAGAATTTTTGTTAAGTAGAAGAAGTAAGATATGATTCTTATATTTTTAAAGCAATAAAAATATAATTTTTACATCATAGGAATATTAAAAATATAATCTTTGTTTTTAAAATATGATCTTTATATATTGAATAACATAGTAAAAATTCAATTTTTACTTATGTAGAGAATACGGGCAACGAAAGCGACAAGAAGACGAAATAGACGAAGATTTCCATAAAGGAAGAGTCGTGTTATTGGATAGCTACGGGTGAGAATTTCTCACTCTTCAATTTCTTTTTATATATCTATATATGTGTGGAAAATAAAAGTGAATTGCTACATATACATATTTATATATATATATATATATATATATATATATATATATATATATATATATATATATATACGCCCCCTCGTCCACAACCATGGACGATATATATATTGGTTGAAATTGTTGTGAAAATTGGTTGACGGCAAATAGTTGTTTGGGATTGTTTGTGGTTGAAATTGAATTGATTGAGGTTGAAAAATACCCGTTTGTGATTGGAAAATATTTGGTTGAAACCACATAGGATTAGTTTGTGGAAATGAAATAAATATAAACATGCCGCCTGCGTGCGAATTAGATGCATGATCCCCATTGTCAAAAACCGCGAGGTTTTAAGGTAGAGCGAGGAGCCGTACTAGGGACGGTGCCGGTTTAACTACCCTGCCGTTATGCTGCCGAAATTTTGAATAATCTTTGTGTGTTAGAATTATTTTCATATGTTGAAATTATTTTACATGCATTGAAATTAAAGTCATATATTGAAACTATGTCCATGTGTGGAAATATTCATGTGTTGAAAAGTGTTGTGTGAAAATAAAATTCATTTGTGAATGAATGAAGTGTATAAACAATAAAAATCACATTTTTATATATATATATGAAGTATGAAAAATATTCGCCTTATATAAATAGTTTCAATCATAAAAATCCCATCTTTCTAATATGAACAACATAAATAAATTGTCCATGTGTGGAAATACTCATTTGTTGAGAAATGTGTGTAGTGGAAAGGTGCATGTGTTGAATAAAAAGATTGAACGATAAAAATTACATTTTTATTGAAACTATGAAGTGTTGAAACCATACATTGGTTGAATAAATATTTTAAATGATAAAAATATGATTTTTATCATATGTGTGATATGCTAAAGATATGCAGACGTTGAAACAAATATTTGTGATAGAAATATTATTTCTAACATGCATAGGAACTAAATAAAATAGTCATGTGTTGAAATCTATTTTAGTTCGCCAAAATTATCATCTTTGAAATGTGAAGTGTTAAAAATAGCCACTGGTTCGGATAAACGTGCATGAGTTGAAATATACATTAACTTGCTAATGATATGATTTTAGCCTATGCATGCGATATTAGAATGAGTGGTGTTTTTAAACCAAAGCAAATCAAATATGAAGTTGAATAGAAAATGATAAATGTTAGAAATTGTATATATGTGCATGCATATCTATTGAACAGGTTAAAGCAAAAGGGGCTAGAGAAGAGGAATAAAATTTTGTGCCCAACAAATAGGTACACATTTACTGTTTTGTTTGGGTGATGATTTTATGAGCCTATTGGCTAGCCGCTTGGCTTTTTCTTTTTCTTTTTGAGATTGGAAGGACCGGGAACGCTATTTGCGATTTCCCGATGCCCCCGGTACAGGGGAGGTTATGGCGAAATTTTCCAAAATTTTAGGGTGTTAGAAAAATATTGGAAGTGAAATCGATATAGAAATTATTGAATGAACTATATTTTTATATATATAAATATAATTAAAACGAAACGTGGCCGTGCAGTTCATATTTTGAAACCGTGATTTCAAACGACTAGTGCGGAAGATCCGACCATTGGATTTTCCCGAAACCTCAACCGTTGGGTTCGCCTTGGAAATATCTTTCCAACGGCACCAACTTTGTGAAGATCCGACGGTTGGATTGTCTAGAATGTTTAATTCAAAATTAGTGAAAAACAGCGCCAGAAACGATTATATTTATATATATATATATAAATATAATTAAATTAAATCGAATAACGACGCTGCAGTTCGTAAATTGAAATCGTAACTTCAAATGGTTAGTGTGGAAGATCCGACCGTCGGATTTTCCTAAAACTGGAACCGTTGGGTTCGTTTTGAAAAGACCTTCCTAATGATGTAAAATTTGTGAAGATCCAACGGTTAGATTTTCCTATATGTGTAAAACAAAATTAGTGGAAAGCAGCGCCAGTGCATCGACACGACCTGAAACGTCGTTTAATTAAATATGGCCGTTTTAAATTAAATAAAAACGGCGATATATCGTTATTAAGTGCTATAGACGATATAGAGTGAAAATAAACCAATTTTGTTGTGTTTGCTTGATATGTGATGGTTGAATGTATTTGACGTGAAAATTATAACTAAACAACTGAAATGTGAATGTTGAATAGTTCAACCCTGTGATTAATTGGTTTGAAAATCTAAATATACGTGGGTTATTTGAAAAGGCCGAGTTTATCTCATTTCAAATAATCGATCGACGTTGAGAAGTCGAAGAGTCGAAGACGACTGAAGACCGACGATCTCCACGTTGGATGGATGGGCGCTACTGATGCTCGTGATTGGAGTAGCTACCATGAAGGAATTGAAGTAGTAGCCGTCCAAACATAGTGTTGATTGTACGGATATGCGAGGAATTGGTGCCTCCGGTTTCGTTCAGACCCAGAACGGACTTGTAAATGGACTGTGTGTCTGACATTGGATTTTGTTCTGTGTTAATTGATCTCTGTTAAATATATATCTGTTTGGCGGCGGAGAATTTATTCTCTTGTTTAACGCCCTTCTCTGAGACGTACGAGCTTAGAGGTTATGTATTGACAGAAATCAGTCGCATGGAGTGGATTGCCTGTGTGGCACGCCTAAGTGGCATATGATCAAGGCTTCTGTTGCAAAGCAAAGTCTTGTGGTTGATGATCAAAGCATAGTCTGTGTGACGTAGCTTTGTGTATAACGTGAATTCGCGAGCCTCACACCCCGGTATGAACCAGAAACGGGAGGAAGGACCTCAGGGAGGACATGCGTTTCTTTCTAGCTAGGGTGGTGTCAGTGACCTACCAGCCCTGACATTTATATACTTTTCACCTATGTGGTTGTTGCTGTTGCGAGGCGCCTCGGTTTGATCGGACGATCCGGGTCCGATGGAGTCATTCGTTGGCTCGTTTACGCCCCAAAGGGCGGGGAAACGCAGTGTTCAGGCATTTTAATCCACATCGGTGGACCGGCCCTGTCGCTCCTAGGGTCACTCGAGCTCTGATCTTGTGGCTCGGGCTAGAGAGTCACGAATTCGGTGAGGACTATCTTTTGCCTCGGTTCATGACGGAAATCCAATTTCCAAATACGACATCGTGCGGTTTTGATTGTATATATACATTTGGCGACATAGTGGCATGGGACACTCATGTCGTCTATGATTGATAGTTATGATTTGAAATTGTTTTCAAAACATATAAACACTAGCAATAATATCAAATGCCTTTGTTTTATTCGTATCAAGCATATCTTGGCCGTTATAAGGTAAAAACTCTATCCTCCGGTTTGCGTTGCATTGTGTGATGGGAACTGAGTCTTATAACGACTTCATTTTTATAAAAAGCATAGCGATGTTTAAAAGAAAGATTTGTTTTAAAGCACTGGCAATCCAATGGAGTAAACCCGTTCCACGAAAGTGGCGTGGTCCTGTGATTAGCCATATTATATATGTGTTGAGTAGATTTCTCATACCCGTCCCATGACGGACTCGTAGTTTGTTTCACTTTCAAACTCGGGTGCCCCTTTTTCCACACGGGCAGCCTTGTATTCAGGTTTATCTGGTTCTTTTTCTGGATAGCTGGAGCTGAAGATGGATTCTATCATTTATTCTTTTTTTGCTGTTCAGCTCCTATTGTACATATTTTGTTTATTTCCGCTGTAGACATTTATGTATAGCTGAACTGTATTTGTACTAAGTAAGATCCTGTATACTGTGTAACTCTGATGATTACTTTTATCCAGTATATTTTGTTGTTCATTCTGGTGTATTTATTTAATTCTGTTCTGCTATTATATGTTTCTGTTTTATATTCCAAAGATAACCTTGTTTCCGTGAGAACGGGAAATCGGGACGTCTCATCGTGGTATCAGAGCTTTGGTTAACCTTAGTTCTGGAGTCTAACACATTAAACACTTCGTCAAGATAGAATCAGTAGTATTCTAAGGCGAGTCGCTCATTAGAGATAGGACTAGTAAAGTCCTAGAATGAGCTGAGCAGAATAGCAAAAACAATTGATCAGTCCATCGTTATCTTTCCGTAGGAATTTCTGCTTAACTATGCAAGTTGTTTCCTTTTCGAGGACGAAAAGTTTTAAGTAGGGGAGATTGTAATAACCCGGAAAATACTAGCCAATTTAAAATTTTTAAATTGATTATTTCAAAGCAATTTGAACCATTGAAATAGAATATTTCAATAAATTAGTGAATTAGAAATAGTATGACCTACCAGCCCTGACATTTATATACTTTTCACCTGTGTGGTTGTTGCTGTTGCGAGGCGCCTCAGTTTGATCGGACGATCCGGGTCCGATGGAGTCATTCGTTGGCTCACTTACGCCCCAAAGGGCGGGGAAACATATTGTTCAGGCACTATAATCCACATCGGTGGACCGGCCCTGATGATCCATGGGGCAGTTGCGGCTGTTCCTGAGGCTCGGGCTAGAGAGTCTCGAATCGGTTGAGGACTATCTTTTGCCTCGGTTCATAGATGGAAATCCAACTTCCAAATACGTGACATTTGCGGTTTTATTTGTAGAACTAGTATGGCGACATGATATATGGTACCCATGCCGCCTATGATTGATACTTATGATTTGAAGTTGTTTTATACACTATGCACTTATAATAGTATCAAACGATTTGTTTTAAACGTATCAAGCATTCTTTGGCTGTTATAAGGGAAAACCCTATCCCCCGGCTTGCATTGCATTGTGTGATAGGACCTGGGTCTTATAACAGCTTCATTTTTCTTTATTTAGCATTGCGCTGTTTGTTTTATGCACTGGTATTCTTGGGAGGAAACCCGTTCCGTGTTATACGGCGTGGTCCCTTGATTTGCCTAGCTTTAAAAATAAAGATTAATAACTGTTTTAGTTCTCACACCAGTCACATGACTGACCTGGAGTTTATTGTTTTAACCTAAACTCTGGTTGCCCCTATTTTCCGCACGGGCAGCTAGTAGTTTTGGTTTTGCAGATTTATATTCACAGGATCCTGGTTTACAGCTGGAATGATATCCGGAAAGCTTTGTATCCGTATATCTCTTCTAGTTGTGTATTGTATTATTTTCCGCTGCGATGTATTTAAATGTAATTTGAATCTCTGATATTTCTATGTAATATTTATTTGTTTATACTCTGTATATTCTTGTAATCTGATGCATTGTTGTAATATACAGTGAAATGTTCTTTTGTATGCGTTCTGTTGTGGCTTGTTCTCGAACTATCCGACACTTTCCTTTACGGGGAAGTTACGGGTCTTTACAGTTGGTATCAGAGCTTTGGTTTACAAAGCTCAGAGAACAAGACACATTAGAACCATACGAAAGAATTCATCAGAATTGGATTAGTAATATCCAACGAGGATGACTCGTTAGAGATGGGATCAGTAGTATCCTAGAACGAGTGTGAAGAGTAAATTTTTAAAATAAAAATGAAAACCAATTTTGTTTTGAAAATTTAAAATCAATTATTCGTATTTGATTATTTATTTTATATTGATTTGGACAGTCCAGTAGATAAAGATTTTGCATATGAGCCTTGCAAACGTATATTCGAAATTTTAATATACTGGATAGATATAGATTCACACTCTAGTCGCCCGAAGATGATTCTGATGATTGTAGCTACATCATCAGAATTAGTGTTCGAGTGTTGAAGGTGTGATATTTATATATCTCCTATTGACTGGTGTGAGAACCAAAATTAGATAGGGCCTATTGTTGTGATTTGGCATCAAAAATCTGATTTTTGACTATATATCAAAGTTATGAATTTCAAAAGCTAATCAACTAATTGATTGATGGTTGTGTTGTTTGATTATTGTTTGTTAGTTGAAATTTTAACCAAATAGCCAATTTGATCAAATAGTGAATATTATTGAAATTTGGTCGCATTTGCTTGCATATACACGTACTTACATTGAACAGGTCATAGCAAGGAGGCTAGAGCAGAGAATAAAATTTGTTTGGCCGACAAATAGGTACATGTTTACTACATAATTTACTGTTTTGTTTGGGTGATGATGATTTTATGAGCCTATTGGCTAGCCGCTTGGCTTTTTCTTTTTCTTTTTGAGATCAGAAGGCCTGTATGGCAATTTCGGGATTTTCCCATGGCTCCCGGTGCAGGGGAGGTTATGGCGAAATTTTTCAAAAATTCCGGGTGTTAGCTGTAACGACCCGGGGAAAAGAACGACAATCGGGTTCTCGACAACAATACATAAACTCGTATCACTTGCCAAAACCCAAGTATCGAACCCACAGATTGTCATGAGAAAGAAGTTAGAAGGTGAGAATAGAAAGAAAGAAGTATTAGAATAGAAGAAAGAAGAAGAACACATTAGAATCTCACAGCGGGACAGATAAAATATAATATCAAATCTCTTTATACAAAGAACTGTATAAAACATACCAATCATCAGAGTACAAATACATTAGTCACAGCGGAATAATACTTTAAATAACTAGCGGTGAAGCCGCCTGCTTCCAGCTCCTGAAACTCCAAGCGAAACCTAACCTGGAACATACTCGGTCTGACCCGAGCACATTTGATTTAAAACAAAATACACCGGGTCAGTCTGGAATACTTTCAGTGATAAATTCACAGAACACACACTTGTTTAACTTTGCAAAATCCTTTATGAAATCAAAGGATAATAGTAAGACCAGTCCACACATAAACACAGACGGTTTTTACCTTACTATAACTCAAAACATTTTTGAAATCAATACCTTTCTCTGATATTATCATAATGTCTAAATACAAGTAAATAATAATCTAGAGGAACGCTTGCATCTCACGCTCCACATATATAGTATAAAATCGAAAACCGCGGGCGCTTATTTGATATTGGATTCCAACTTGACAAGGTATGGGACCACCTTCCGCACGTATATCTCTAGAGGCGAATACACTGGGTTCAACAAGAACGTCTTGCAACCCGGCCCTCACATGACCGACCACTCATTTCGCTTGAGTGTATCGAATGTATATCACCGACGGTTGGGATCAGCAACCACCACCCGAATAGGGTCAGCATCGAATAGATAAAGAAGCAATAGGAATTTCTCTAGATAGGTGATCATACATCCTAATGGGAGCGACCCACATAGCCATGCTGCCTGCCCGATTTTTGTCATTTTCCGGTTGATGAGGCTTGAGGCCAGAACTTACCTTTAGAACATCTGGTCATCATATACTTTGAATGCCACATCGTCAGATCCGCCAGATCACACTTGATTGACGTCCACAAAAATACTCTAGTTATTTGGCTAGAGAATAACCATTTCTCCGCCGTCAACTATGGTACGTTTGGAGAAATCAACACATGTAATTCCTTTGGAAATACTCTGTCAGACATCCGTCCATACAAGTCATCCAGGAACAGGATGAACCGAAGGCACTCTCCTACTGCATCTCATATAGGAATCACCCCAGGGATCAGTAGCGAGAAGTCCTTGCAACCCGTAGATTCCAACCTCGACAGAATCACAGTTTATCTCTGGCCGCTAAACCAGAGAATATTAGTGGTCCTTCCGCTTATGAAGATCCAGGGTCTTCAATGCCCCATCTCGACCATCTCCAAATATCTTCACGTATTTGTTGGTCGGAATGGTTTTCGAATATAAATTCGATTCCGGTCTTTCCATACCAACAATCGTATTGGTCAGGTTTGATAGTCGGTGTTTTAACTATCAAATAACAAAAGTGTTCATACAATGTGTTTGCTGATTTGGTACTTGACAATACCTGGCCTTTAAAAATATATATTTGACAAAATGGTTAATTAACCTTATTTTCTTTCAATATAATTAAACTTTATAATTATTCTCAATTATAACAAAACTATGTTTCAATACTTCCGAGCATATATATATATATATATATATATGTATATTTATATCCATCTTTTCCTTCCCTCTGGAATTATCGAGGTATTTCTTTAAGCCTCTTTTTCCTTTTTCTTATGCTCGAAAATCTCGCGATATCTATATATGTATATACTTAATAATATAAACCAAAGTTCCTATGATTAACTCTGATTGATTTACTTTGATCGCTTTACTCTTAATCGACTAACTCGACCTATTTAACTCAACTAGACTAACTTGACTTGGTTAACCCTAACGATTTACTAATACTCGACTTAACTCCATTTGCTTGACTCTGGATCGCAGTAATCACAATGGTTGCACCTGATTCCCTCAGGAAATATCCGACCGCCGTAGGCTATCTGCAGCCCTGCGAATTACGCTAGCAGTCGTACACAATAACACTCTTTCTGAATAACTATGTTGACTAACTCCATTTCAAATACTATATTCGATCAACTTTTAATTGAATATCAAATGTTTTATATAATTTGAAAACAAGATTCTTATTCTCTTTGAAACTAATATTACCATATTATTTATCTTCTCAAAACCTTGCCTTTGAGTTTGGCATTCCTGAGACGACCCGATTTCCCGTTCTCACGGAAACAAGGTTATCTTTGGAATATAACACAGAAACAGATAATAGCAGAACAGAATTAAATAAATACACCAGATAATGAACAACAAAATATACTGGATAAAAGTAATCATCAGAGTTACACAGTATACAGGATCTTACTTAGTACAAATACAGTTCAGCTATACATAAATGTCTACAGCGGAAATAAACAAAATATGTACAATAGGAGTTGAACAACATAAAAAGAAATAAATGATAGAATCCATCTTCAGCTCCAGCTATCCAGAAAGAACCAGCTAAACCTGAATACAAGGCTGCCCGTGTAGAAAAAGGGGCACCCGAGTTTGAAAGTGAAACAAACTACGAGTCAGTCATGGGACTGGTATGAGAAATCCACTCAACACATATATAATTGGCTAATCACAGGACCACGCCACTTTCGTGGAACAGGTTTACTCCATTGGATTGCCAGTGCATTACCACAAATCTTTCTTTTAAAACATCGCTATGCTTTTTATAAAAATGAAGCCGTTATAAGACTCAGTTCCCATCACACAATGCAACGCAAACCGGAGGATAGAGTTTTTACCTTATAACAGCCAAAATATGATTGACACGAATAAAACAAAGGCATTTGATATTATTGCTAGTGTTTATATGTTTTGAAAACAATTTCAAATCATAACTATCAATCATAGACGGCATTAATGCCCCATACCACTATGTCGCCATATATAGGTATACAATCAAAACCGCACGATGTCGTATTTGGAAATTGGATTTCCGTCATGAAACAAGGCAAAAGATAGTCCTTACTGAATTCGAGACGCTCTAGCCCGCCCCTCAGGCAAGCGCGCAGGCAAGCCTTGGATCGTCAGGGCCGGTCCACCGATGTGGATTATTATGCCTGAGCAATACGTTTCCCCGCCCTTTGGGGCGTAAACGAGCCAACGAATGACTCCATCGGACCCGGATCGTCCGATCAAACCGAGGCGCCTCGCAACAGCAACAACCACATAGGTGAAAAGTATATAAATGTCAGGGCTGGTAGGTCACTGACACCACCCTAGCTAGAAAGAAACGCATGCCCTCCCTGATGTCCTTCTCCCGTTTTAGGTTCATACCGGGGTGTGAGGCTCGCGAATTTACGTTATACACAAAGCTACGCCACACAGGCGGTGCTTTGATCATCACCACAAGACTTTGCTTTTCAACAGAAGCCCTGATCACTGCATCTTAGCATGCCACACAGGCAATTCACACCGTGCAACTGATGGCTATCAATCACACAGAACAAATTCCAATGTCGGACACACAGTCCATTTACAAGTCCGTTCTGGGTCTGAACGAAACCGGAGGCACTAAATACCTCGCAAACCCTTCGATCACCACGTACGTCTGGACGATCACCACTCATTATCCATATTTCGGGATGCCTCCCAATCAGGACCTCGGTTACCATCCAAACGAGGTGAAGATCTCCGGTCTTCGACCACCGTCTTCATCTTCGACTTTCAATCGTCGATCAATTATTTGAAATGAGAATTAACTCAGCTTTTTCAAATAATTCACGTATATTTAGAATTTCAAATCAATTTATTTCAATGGTTAAATTATTCGACAACACCAATTTCGTTCTTTAATGTAATTTTCACACCAAACACATTCAACCATCAAAAGCCACATAAATCAAGCAAATTCAGTTTATTTCCATTCCATATCGCTTACGATATTTTATAACTATTTATCGCTATTTTTATTTATTTTAAAATAGCCATTTTATTCAAAACGACGCTTCGGGCCATACAGCGGCCGTGGCGCTGTTTTTTTTCAGATTTGATTTACACATATCTGAAAATCTAACCGTTGGATCTTCACCAAATTTATATCATTAGAAAGGTCTTTTCAAAACGAATCCAACGGTTCCAGTTTCGGGAAAATCCGACGGTCGGATCTCCCGGTACAATCGTTTGAAGTTTCGATTTCAAAATACGAACTGCAGCGTCGTTATTCGATTAAATATAATTATATTTATATATATAAAAAAATATAATCGTTTTTGGCGCTGTTTTTCTTCATATTTGAATTAAACATTCCAGACAATCCAACCGTTGGATTTCTACAAAGTTGGTGCCGTTGGGAAGATATTTCCAAGGCGAACCCGACGGTTGAGGTTTCGGGAAAATCCAATGGTCGGATTTCCCGCACTAGTCGTTTGAAATCACGGTTTCAAAATACGAACTGCACGGCTTCGTTTCGTTTTAATTTTATTTATATTTATATATTTATATAAATATAGTTCATTCAACAATTTCAATATCGTTTTCACTTCAAATATTTTTCTAACACCTTAAATTTTGGAAAAATTTCGCCATAACCTCCCCTGCACCGGGAGCATCGGGAAATCGCAAATAGCGTCCCGGTCCTTCTAATCTCAAAAAGAAAAAGAAAAATCCAAGCGGCTAGCCAACAGGCTCAAAATCATCACCCAAACAAATCAGTAAATGTGTACCTATTTGTCGGGCACAAAATTTTATTCCTCTTCTCTAGCCCCTTTGCTATAACCTGTTCAATGAATATGCATGTACATATATATATATATACAGTTCATATCATTTTTCAATTTCTATTCGACTTCATATTTGATTTCTATTTGGTTTAAAAACTCCATTCATTCTAATGTTACATAAATAGGTGCAAATCATTTCATTAGCTAATTAATGATTATTTCATCTCATGTATGTTTACTTTGAACAAGTGGCTATTTTTAACACTTCACATTTCAACGATTTCTGCATACAATAAAAATGTAATTTTTATTGTAAAACGATTCATTTCTAAACACTATTTTTCTATATAGTTCATATAGTCGATAAAAGGTGATTTTTATTATCAAACAATTTATTTCAAAATATGAATACCATTCAACACATGAATTTCTAAACAACGAAAGAATATCAATTCAACACATGAATGTTTTCTATAGTTTTTATATATAGATAAAAATGTGATTTTTATTATCGAACAATTTATTTCAAAATATGAATACCATTCAACACATGAATTTCTAAACAACGAATGAATATCAATTCAACACATGAATGTTTTCTATGGTTTTTATATATAGATAAAAATGTGATTTTTATTATCGAACAATTTATTTCAAAATATGAATACCATTCAACACATGAATTTCTAAACAACGAATGAATATCAATTCAACACATGAATGTTTTCTATGGTTTTTATATATAGATAAAAATGTGATTTTTATTATCGAACAATTTATTTCAAAATATGAATACCATTCAACACATGAATTTCTAAACAACGAATGAATATCAATTCAACACATGAATGTTTTCTATAGTTTCTATATATAGATAAAAATGTGATTTTTGTTATCGAACAATTTATTTCAAAATATGAATACCATTCAACACATGAATTTCTAAACAACGAATGAATATCAATTCAACACATGAATGTTTTCTATACAATGAATAAATATAGTTTAAGCATATGAAAATAATTCAAACACACAAATATTATTCAAAATTTCGACAGCATAACGGCAGGGTAGTTAAACCGGCACCGTCCCTAGTACGGCTCCTCGCTCTACCTTAAAACCTCGCGGTTTTTGACAATGGGGATCATGCATCTAGTTCGCACGCAGGCGGCATGTATATATTTATTTCATTTCCACAAACTAATCCTATGTGGTTTCAACCAAATATTTTCCAATCACAAACGGGTATTTTTCAACCACAATCAACCAGTATCAATCACAAACAATCCCAAACAATCAATTGCCATCAATCAATTTTCACAATGATTTCAACCAATAAATATCGTCCATGGTTTGTGGACGAGGGGCGTATATATATAGATATTTATATATAGCAATTCACTTTCATTTCACACATATCTAATATTTTTAAATCAGAAATCTCACCAATAGCTATCCAGTACCACGACTCTTCTTCGCCAATCTCTCTTTCTGTTTCTTCGTCGCCCGTATTCTCTACATATGTAAAAATCGAATCTTTACGATGCTATTCAATATATAAAAATATGATTTTTACTTCGGCTTTATATATATAAAAATCTGATTTTTACTTTCGACTTTCGATATATAAAAATATGATTTTTTACTTCGGCTTTCCATATATAAAAATCTGATTTTTACTTTTAAATTTCTAATCTTCTTCTAGTTTATAAATCATTTTAAAATCAGTTTTTATATTCCTTTATAAATCAGTTTTTATATTCCTTTATAAATCAGTTTTTAAAATCTCAGAAAAATCAGTTTTTATATTTTTATAAATCAGTTTTTAATACTTATATAAAAAATCAGTTTTATTCTTTTTAAAATCCATTTTTATTCTTTTTTAAAATAAACAGTTTTAATTTTATAAAAAATTCAGTTTTTATATTTCCTTTAAAAATCAGTTTATATTTCTAAAACAAAACCAGTTTTTAATACTTTAAAAACAAAATCAGTTTTATTTCTTTAAAACAAAAATCATTATTAAATTCGGTTTTTATAAAATAAAAATAAAATAATAAAATAAACAGAAATACTTACAGAGAGGGGGGGGGGAGGTCTTCGCAGACGTCGGAGGGCTTCGAGGTGGTGTTGTTCGTCGATGGCGGCGTCTTCGAGGCTCCAGGGGGGGCGTCGCGATGCTTCGATCGTTGGAGGGGGAGGGGACAGGTCTTCGTCGGCGTCGAGACGAGGGGGGGGGGGGGCGGCGGCTCGATTTGTTTAGGTTTTTTTTTTATTTATTTCGTTTTCTGATTTTATTAATCGGGGGGGGGGGGGGCAATGAAGATAAAAGGGGGGGGGAGAAATTAAATTTTTTTTTTATTATTTTATTATTTAAATTTGCAAAAGGGTTGACTTTTACATACGACCTCGAAACGAGGCCCACCGCCTGTCGTCCATAGCGTTTTACCCCCATTCCGAACACAATGGGATATGTATCGCAAGCTGATTTGATCGTTACAATCAGTTTCCTTTTGAATTTTCATTTAAATCACTATATTGAATTTTAAACGCACATTTCAAATTACCGGGGTCACATACTAACTAGAAAAATTCTAGAAAAATATTTTCTAGCTTCGTATTGACGATACGGTCCTAACAAAACTAGTTTCGTCGAATTCTGAGACCGTTTGAAAAATGGCCAATTTCCAGTCGATTAAAATCAACGAAAACTGGTCAAACGCGTTTTCTTTTGCCACACTCACATATTGATTCGAAAAATTATGAAATTTGAAATCTAGCAATAACTTGACACTGCGGATCCAACAAAAGTGGTTTCGTCGAAATCCGAGGTCATCTGCAAAATGTCCATTTTTAAGGGCCTGAATTCCATAGCGACTATTCAGAATCTTCAACTGGACATATCTTTTGATTCCCGCTATCAAATTTCGATTGGTCGGATTCGTTAGAAAGATATTCACTAACGGATATAAATATTTTTGGTTTCACTAAAATCCGGATTGTTTTGCACCCGGTACAGTTCGACAAAGTTGAATTCAATTTTCGAAACTACATCGCCCTTTCAGGCCTTATTTATAATTATAATTAATTATATTCGTTTTCAATCGTCGATTCAAACTTAGTTTTCATCGCCATTATTTAAAATATTTATTTTAAATAATTAAAATCCATTATTTTAGCCAATTTAAAAATTTTAAATTGGTTCAGATTTTCTGGGTCGTTACAATTCCTCGTATAAGATAAAACCAACTTTAACACCTTCACTTACATCAAACTAATACCATTCCTCGATAATAGTGAAGCCAACCAAGTTGGGGTATTTTAGTTACCTCTCAGACCTTGATCGACCCGTTCTCATCTCAGAATAATATCAGTTCGACACTTAACCACTAATATAAAAATCTCATGTTAACATCTTGATTCCAAATCTGGTTCATAAATCAGCTCTCACATTTGGAAGCCTCTTTCAAATATCATCTCTTTACTTAATTCGTTTGATTAAGTGGATCTCCATAACTTCTAACTTAAGTCGTAACTCCACCTAAAATTCTTGGATTTTATTTCCAAATACCCATTTACTCATGATAACACAAACTATCTTATGTGTTTCTCTTTTTCATTTGAAATTCTTATTTCAACTACGGCGCTTGCTTAATTCAATGTTCTAACATCTAAGGTCATTATTTTGGTTTAAAAACCTCCTTTAGAACCTTGTTTGAATTACTTCTAAAAACACTTATAAAAATTCGTTAAACTTCTTAAACAACTTCTTTTTAAACGTTTACACTTCGGTTACTATCATCTTCCTTATCATTTCATCTCAATTGTATTCCCTTCAAGCAATTTAGTAAAATCTTGTTTAAATCTTCACATTTACTTCTAAATATCATTTACCAATCTCGTTTGAAGACTTGGATTATAAACCTCTTTATAAAACACTTAGCGCCTTTTCTGATTAAACTATAAATAGAAGTATTACCATCTTTAAAAGCTTATTAAATTCATTAACATTAACCAATTCGGAAATTTCCTTAATTCATGGTTAATCGGGGATTAACTAATGTTTATCACCATTCAATTTAAAGATCTCCTTAAGTTATAGTTAATCGAATATTAAATAATATTTTACACCCTTCGTTAATCTTTAACGAATGTCCAATAAATCTAGCCCAAATGAATTCAATTATCCACTTTCAATTTAAGCGGTTGATTTTTGTCAACCGCACATATCAGTTATCCGTTAACTGATTCAGCCCATTTGTCATTTTCCCTTTAATTACGTAAATAATTTAAAAGAACCGCCTTTTAATTGTTTTAAAAACAATTATTCCATTTTGACAACCCGTAGGTATATTCTTTGGTTTTCTACTTGTAGAACTTGTTTGCATCGTACACTGTTACTACATAAAATCACTTCAATAATTTCTTTAAAGAACTTGATTTAAAATATTTATATATAAATTCTAATTTAATTACTTATATAAAATCATTGGAAAGCTTCAATTTAGTTATAAAATAATTTATAACTTTAAAACTGCGTCTATTCACCTGACGGTCGAACGACGACTAAAACAGTACATTTCAGGCCATTCACTGCCTACTACCAAATCAACATTGTCGGTTGATTACGACAAATGAATATCTATTCAACCCTCAACATACAGACAGGTTTTGGTGTCAGTCAAGGTGAACAATTCATATCTATGCATAACAAATGAAAATACAGTAAATTTGAGGAATCCGGTTGGATCCCTCCAACCTGTCCTTCTCTGCATCACAGATGTTAGTTGATCACAATATACAAATTAAATAATTGGCAAAATATAAATAACTGCAACCATCAAACAATAACAAACAATTTGCATCCATCGCGTCCAATCAACCGATTTAAACTGTTAACTGTAAAATATATTTTTCTGTGAATGTACCACATCACAGGATTCCAGAAGGTGTGAGAATTAACTCACCTTTGATTCTCACTGTCTCCATCTTTGTCCTGGTTTTGTTCTGCTTGTAGTCATGATTGTAACACGAGTTGTTTTGCCCATTTCTGTCCATATATGAACGAGTTATGAATGTTTGAACGCCTTAGTTAAATTAATTTAACCCTTAGTTAATTAAACAAACTAATCTTATTTAATTAAACTAATTACCTTGCTATATCCTAACTAATTTCCTTTTATCCCTATATTCTAATTAAATTAATTATGTTAACCCTTAATCACATTTATTAACAACTGAATTATACTAAACAGATAACTAATTATGGTTTAAAATTTGATTAACGAAATTAACACGACCAATTTAACTAACAATGGAATGATATGGAATGGTTTTAAACCTCCTTTAATTAGATTAGCTTACTCTAATTAAAATTCCTTAATTAAACAACTAAGCCTTCATTAAAATCTACACTAAACTAATATATATAAAAAATGGCCCATTACCTTACCTCGTCCAGCCCATTAGTCCAAGCCCGTTTCCCCCTCCTCAACATAAACCCTCGTATCCTTCCTTTTTCCTCAGAATTCACCGCCGCCTCAAAAAAATGGAAGAGAAAAACCCTCATCGGCCGACAGCTTCCACAACAGACCGCTTCCACCAACGCTACGCCAGTAGCCCCACTCCCCCACCGTACTGCTGTCCACGCCAGAGACCCTCCGTCGAGTCAAACATGGTAGCAGCTCACATCCGTCCCGATGCCAATCCCTCTCATCGGCCTCCTTCCACTCGATTTAGCCAACCCGAGACCTTCCTGACCTCTTCCAGCAACTCTGGCGCCACCCTAAATTCCAAAAAGCTAAGTATTTTGACACAATTTAATTTCTGTTTTTATTTCTATAGTTTCGTATTTCTCGTTCAATCCAAACTGAGTTGATTTGCGGTTTATCCTTCCGTGTATTTATACTAGAAAGGATGACAGTAATTTTCGTATTGTTACATCCTAGTTTAGATTTACAGTACTTAGGATCCTAGGTGATATTTCATTTCAGTCCTGTTATAATCGAACTGTGGTACTTTGATACGATAATTCATGTTTGGATAGTGATCGATTCTGGTGTGGTTGAGTTGTTTATTCCATTTCAGATATTCAGATTTGAAAAAAAAAACAGTGTACCTCCACATATATATTTATCTGCTTCACTCTGTTCCATTGTTTATGTCACAATATTGTTCCCATGTGTTACTGTTTTATAGCATGTTCCTTAGCTGACCACTACCACTTCTTTAGTCATTTCGAAATCTTCTATAGATTTGCAAATATCTACATTGGTTTAGCTGGAAGGGTTTGATGTAAATATACATATATATTTTTTTCTGTTCGAAATCCATATAGATTGGATATTATCCTATAGTTCCTAGGACATGTGAATATTTCTGATATCTAATAGGTTTACTGTTTTTGTTTGATTTTAATTGTGCATTTCACTGTTCCCATGTGGTATTTTCTGATTCAAAAAATTTCAACTTAAAACATATCTATACTTTAATTGCTAATACTCATAGCTTTTTCTTTACCTTTTCAGAGCAGATTGCAGGTGACAAAGATTGATGTTGTAGATTCACTTTTTCCTTTCAGTTTTATTTCTGTTCTGAATTGTCTTTTCATTTTATACAGTTGAAATTTGGTTTTGGAGGATCTTGTATTTGATTTCGTTCATGTGAAACCGTACATGAGATTTGGACTGCATTTCTGTAGATTTTCTGTATATGAATATATATTTTCAGATTTCTTTCTTGTTCGTTGTCTGTGTATAGAAATTTGGGATTTGAAATTGTATATGGTTGATCCTGTAATTGATTTAGATTGCCAGCTTTTGTATACATTTGTGCTGAAGTCTAATATGTAAAATCAGTTGTACACCGTGAATTTATGGATATGGTGCGTGCTTTACTATTACTGGGAAGGCTATGTTGTAATTGAATTTTGAAATGAATTGTTTTCCCCTTTAGATTTTGCATTTGTTCAAGCAATACGTTGTATTGTTTTTCTTGGTATTGATCACTTCCAACTATGTATACGACCTAGTGTTCAAGCATGATGTAAATATGTATTTGAGTTTGCCAAATGAAAATATGTATTTCAGTACACATGCGGATTTGTACTGAAAATATAAACTCTGTGTTTGATGTTGTACATAAGCTTTTGGTTGTCATGCAATATAAATAAAACTTCAAATAGTTAATTAAAAAAAAACTGATATCACCAAGTATATTCAAATGAAATACCGTCTAACTTCAAATAGCCTAAGATGGATTTCAAAATATTAAAAATAAATTATTACCGTAAATATTCAAATGAAAATAATATATTTTAAATCCATTAATATTCTAAATAAATAAATCAAATATTTAACTACTAAAAATACGGGACATTACATTCTTCCCCCCTTAAAATAATTTCGTCCTCGAAATTGCTAAGGTAAGAAAAAGGTTGCAAATCCCGTTAAATATATTTTATTCTAAAGCAAAACCCATTTATTTTGGTAAAATTTTTTTTTTCAAAAAATATTGTAAATATTCTATCATCTTAAATTCTCAGAAAAATTCAGCAGTTTATTTAACTCTTTATCAATCCATGGATGAATTATATTCAACCAACCTAACAAGCAACCAACAATCAATCAAAAAATCAAGGCACAACAACTCAACCAAGTCAACTGAATTCACATTCAATATTATTATTTAATTTAATTCAACATATTTGAATATCAACCAATTTATATTCAATTTAATTATATTGTTCATTAAATTTCCAAATTCGAATTAACTTTATTTAATTACCACATTATCTCTTACTTTAATTTCAATATGGAAATTAATTATTTAATTTGATATCACTTAACTTAATTGGGTTCCAATCCAAAATTTTAACCAAATTTTGAATTTTATTCAAATCAGTCAACACACCATATCAAAATAATTTGGGAAAATTATTTCTTTACTTATACAAAAAATAAAATTTGGGCAAAATTATTTCATTTACCCTTTTTACAAAACAATATTGTATCGATTACCAGTTCAACGCTTTTCAATACTTGAACTGATCAAACAACACAATACAAAACATTTGTATATAAAATTTACAAATACGCTCTCATATATATATACACTCAAACTCAATCTAGGGTGTTACTAACCCTATCTCTATCGAGTTACGCCACAGAGCCAAGGTTATTACTAAACCAATAGCTCTGATACCACTGTAACGGCCAGGGGCAGTGGGCTAACCTCCCACCGTGGCTTACAGAGATACCTCAGAACTGCTTTTACGGCCAGCCTCTCGACTCGACCAACCCACATTGTCGGGAGATGTAGGGGTAAGAGTCTCCCGTTCGCCACCAAACGCGAAGCGAGAACCCCCTATCATCCGTACCAATTAAGCAACCAGCTCTGATACCACTGTAATGACCCGGCGAAAAAGAACGACAATCGGGTTCTCGACAACAATACATAAACTCGTATCACTTGCCAAAACCCAAGTATCGAACCCCCAGATTGTCATGAGAAAGAAGTTAGAAGGTGAGAATAGAAAGAAAGAAGTATTAGAATAGAAGAAAGAAGAAGAACACATCAGAATCTCACAGCGGGACAGATAAAATATAATATCAAATCTCTTTATACAAAGAACTGTATAAAACATACCAATCATCAGAGTACACATACATTAGTCACAGCGGAATAATACTTTGAATAACTAGCGGTGAAGCCGCCTGCTTCCAGCTCCTGAAACTCCAAGCGAAACCTAACCTGGAACATACTCGGTCTGACCCGAGCACATTTGATTTAAAACAAAATACACCGGGTCAGTCTGGAATACTTTCAGTGATAAATTCACAGAACACACACTTGTTTAACTTTGCAAAATCCTTTATGAAATCAAAGGAAAATAGTAAGACCAGTCCACACATAAACACGGACGGTTTTTACCTTACTATAACTCAAAACATTTTTGAAATCAATACCTTTCTCTGATATTATCATAATGTCTAAATACAAGTAAATAATAATCTAGAGGAACGCTTGCATCTCACGCTCCACATATATAGTATAAAATCGAAAACCGCGGGCGCTTATTTGATATTGGATTCCAACTTGACAAGGTATGGGACCACCTTCCGCACGTATATCTCTAGAGGCGAATACACTGGGTTCAACAAGAACGTCTTGCAACCCGGCCCTCACATGACCGACCACTCATTTCGCTTGAGTGTATCGAATGTATATCACCGACGGTTGGGATCAGCAACCGCCACCCGAATAGGGTCAGCATCGAATAGATAAAGAAGCAATAGGAATTTCTCTAGATAGGTGATCATACATCCTAATGGGAGCGACCCACATAGCCATGCTGCCTGCCCGATTTTTGTCATTTCCCGGTTGATGAGGCTTGAGGCCAGAACTTACCTTTAGAACATTTGGTCATCATATACTTTGAATGCCACATCGTCAGATCCGCCAGATCACACTTGATTGACGTCCACAAAAATACTCTAGTTATTTGGCTAGAGAATAACCATTTCTCCGCCGTCAACTATGGTACGTTTGGAGAAATCAACACATGTAATTCCTTTGGAAATACTCTGTCAGACATCCGTCCATACAAGTCATCCAGGAACAGGATGAACCGAAGGCACTCTCCTACTGCATCTCATATAGGAATCACCCCAGGGATCAGTAGCGAGAAGTCCTTGCAACCCGTAGATTCCAACCTCGACAGAATCACAGTTTATCTCTGGCCGCTAAACCAGAGAATATTAGTGGTCCTTCCGCTTATGAAGATCCAGGGTCTTCAATGCCCCATCTCGACCATCTCCAAATATCTTCACGTATTTGTTGGTCGGAATGGTTTTCGAATATAAATTCGATTCCGGTCTTTCCATACCAACAATCGTATTGGTCAGGTTTGATAGTCGGTGTTTTAACTATCAAATAACAAAAGTGTTCATACAATGTGTTTGCTGATTTGGTACTTGACAATACCTGGCCTTTAAAAATATATATTTGACAAAATGGTTAATTAACCTTATTTTCTTTCAATATAATTAAACTTTATAATTATTCTCAATTATAACAAAACTATGTTTCAATACTTCCGAGCATATATATATATATATATATATATATATATATATATATATATATGTATATATTTATATCTATCTTTTCCTTCCCTCTGGAATTATCGAGGTATTTCTTTAAGCCTCTTTTTCCTTTTTCTTATGCTCGAAAATCTCGCGATATCTATATATGTATATACTTAATAATATAAACCAAATTTCCTATGATTAACTCTGATTGATTTACTTTGATCGCTTTACTCTTAATCGACTAACTCGACCTATTTAACTCAACTAGACTAACTTGACTTGGTTAACCCTAACGATTTACTAATACTCGACTTAACTCCATTTGCTTGACTCTGGATCGCAGTAATCACAATGGTTGCGCCTGATTCCCTCAGCAAATATCCGACCGCCGTAGGCTATCTGCAGCCCTGCGAATTACGCTAGCAGTCGTACACAATGACACTCTTTCTGAATAACTATGTTGACTAACTCCATTTCAAATACTATATTCGATCAACTTTTAATTGAATATCAAATGTTTTATATAATTTGAAAACAAGATTCTTATTCTCTTTGAAACTAATATTACCATATTATTTATCTTCTCAAAACCTTGCCTTTGAGTTTGGCATTCCTCGTATAAGATAAAACCAACTTTAACACCTTCACTTACATCAAACTAATACCATTCCTCGATAATAGTGAAGCCAACCAAGTTGGGGTATTTTAGTTACCTCTCAGACCTTGATCGACCCGTTCTCATCTCAGAATAATATCAGTTCGACACTTAACCACTAATATAAAAATCTCATGTTAACATCTTGATTCCAAATCTGGTTCATAAATCAGCTCTCACATTTGGAAGCCTCTTTCAAATATCATCTCTTTACTTAATTCGTTTGATTAAGTGGATCTCCATAACTTCTAACTTAAGTCGTAACTCCACCTAAAATTCTTGGATTTTATTTCCAAATACCCATTTACTCATGATAACACAAACTATCTTATGTGTTTCTCTTTTTCATTTGAAATTCTTATTTCAACTACGGCGCTTGCTTAATTCAATGTTCAAACATCTAAGGTCATTATTTTGGTTTAAAAACCTCCTTTAGAACCTTGTTTGAATTACTTCTAAAAACACTTATAAAAATTCGTTAAACTTCTTAAACAACTTCTTTTTAAACATTTACACTTCGGTTACTATCATCTTCCTTATCATTTCATCTCAATTGTATTCCCTTTAAGCAATTTAGTAAAATCTTGTTTAAATCTTCACATTTACTTCTAAATATCATTTACCAATCTCGTTTGAAGACTTGGATTATAAACCTCTTTATAAAACACTTAGCGCCTTTTCTGATTAAACTATAAATAGAAGTATTACCATCTTTAAAAGCTTATTAAATTCATTAACATTAACCAATTCGGAAATTTCCTTAATTCATGGTTAATCGGGGATTAACTAATGTTTATCACCATTCAATTTAAAGATCTCCTTAAGTTATAGTTAATCGAATATTAAATAATATTTTACACCCTTCGTTAATCTTTAACGAATGTCCAATAAATCTAGCCCAAATGAATTCAATTATCCACGTTCAATTTAAGCGGTTGATTTTTGTCAACCGCACATATCAGTTATCCATTAACTGATTCAGCCCATTTGTCATTTCCCCTTTAATTACGTAAATAATTTAATTAATTTAAAAAAACCGCCTTTTAATTGTTTTAAAAACAATTATTCCATTTTGACAACCCGTAGGTATATTCTTTGGTTTTTTACTTGTAGAACTTGTTTGCATCGTACACTGTTACTACATAAAATCACTTCAATAATTTCTTTAAAGAACTTGATTTAAAATATTTATTTATAAATTCTAATTTAATTACTTATATAAAATCATTGGAAAGCTTCAATTTAGTTATAAAATAATTTATAACTTTAAAACTGCGTCTATTCACCTGACGGTCGAACGACGACTAAAACAGTACATTTCAGGCCATTCACTGCCTACTACCAAATCAACACTGTCGGTTGATTACGACAAATGAATATCTATTCAACCCTCAACATACAGACAGGTTTTGGTGTCAGTCAAGGTGAACAATTCATATCTATGCATAACAAATGAAAATACAGTAAATTTGAGGAATCCGGTTGGATCCCTCCAACCTGTCCTTCTCTGCATCACAGATGTCAGTTGATCACAATATACGAATTAAATAATTGGCAAAATATAAATAACTGCAACCATCAAACAATAACAAACAATTTGCATCCATCGCATCCAATCAACCGATTTAAACTGTTAACTGTAAAATATTTTTTTTTGTGAATGTACCACATCACAGGATTCCAGAAGGTGTGAGAATTAACTCACCTTTGATTCTCACTGTCTCCATCTTTGTCCTGGTTTTGTTCTGCTTGTAGTCACGATTGTAACACGAGTTGTTTTGCCCATTTCTGTCCATATATGAACGAGTTATGAATGTTTGAACGCCTTAGTTAAATTAATTTAACCCTTAGTTAATTAAACAAACTAATCTTATTTAATTAAACTAATTACCTTGTTATATCCTAACTAATTTCCTTTTATCCCTATATTCTAATTAAATTAATTATGTTAACCCTTAATCACATTTATTAACAACTGAATTATACTAAACAGATAACTAATTATGGTTTAAAATTTGATTAACGAAATTAACACGACCAATTTAACTAACAATGGAATGATATGGAATGGTTTTAAACCTCCTTTAATTAGATTAGCTTACTCTAATTAAAATTCCTTAATTAAACAACTAAGCCTTCATTAAAATCTACACTAAACTAATATATATAAAAATTGGCCCATTACCTTACCTCGTCCAGCCCATTAGTCCAAGCCCGTTTCCCCCTCCTCAACATAAACCCTCGTATCCTTCCTTTTTCCTCAGAATTCACCGCCGCCTCAAAACAATGGAAGAGAAAAACCCTCATCGGCCGACAGCTTCCACAACAGACCGCTTCCACCAACGCTACGCCAGTAGCCCCACTCCGCCACCGTACTGCTGTCCACGCCAGAGACCCTCCGTCGAGTCAAACATGGTAGCAGCTCACATCCGTCCCGATGCCAATCCCTCTCATCGGCCTCCTTCCACTCGATTTAGCCAACCCGAGACCTTCCTGACCTCTTCCAGCAACTCTGGCGCCACCCTAAATTCCAAAAAGCTAAGTATTTTGACACAATTTAATTTCTGTTTTTATTTCTATAGTTTCGTATTTCTCGTTCAATCCGAACTGAGTTGATTTGCGGTTTATCCTTCCGTGTATTTATACTAGAAAGGATGACAGTAATTTTCGTATTGTTACATCCTAGTTTAGATTTACAGTGCTTAGGATCCTAGGTGATATTTCATTTCAGTCCTGTTATAATCGAACTGTGGTACTTTGATACGATAATTCATGTTTGGATAGTGATCGATTCTGGTGCGGTTGAGTTGTTTATTCCATTTCAGATATTCAGATTTGAAAAAAAAAACAGTGTACCTCCACATATATATTTATCTGCTTCACTCTATTCCATGGTTTATGTCACAATATTGTTCCCATGTGTTACTGTTTTATAGCATGTTCCTTAGCTGACCACTACCACTTCTTTAGTCATTTCGAAATCTTCTATAGATTTGCAAATATCTACATTGGTTTAGCTGGAAGGGTTTGATGTAAATATACATATATATTTTTTTCTGTTCGAAATCCATATAGATTGGATATTATCCTATAGTTCCTAGGACATGTGAATATTTCTGATATCTAATAGGTTTACTGTTTTTGTTTGATTTTAGTTGTGCATTTCACTGTTCCCATGTGGTATTTTCTGATTCAAAAAATTTCAACTTAAAACATATCTATACTTTAATTGCTAATACTCATAGCTTTTTCTTTAACTTTTAAGGGCAGATTGCAGGTGACAAAGATTGATGTTGTATATTCACTTTTTCCTTTCAGTTTTATTTCTGTTCTGAATTGTCTTTTCATTTTATACAGTTGAAATTTGGTTTTGGAAGATCTTGTATTTGATTTCGTTCATGTGAAACCGTACATGAGATTTGGACTGCATTTCTGTAGATTTTCTGTATATGAATATATATTTTCAGATTTCTTTCCTGTTCGTTGTCTGTGTATAGAAATTTGGGATTTGAAATTGTATATGGTTGATCCTGTAATTGATTTAGATTGCCAGCTTTTGTATACATTTGTGCTGAAGTCTAATATGTAAAATCAGTTGTACACCGTGAGTTTTATGGATATGGTGCGTGCTTTACTGTTGCTGGGAAGGCTATGTTGTAATTGAATTTTGAAATGAATTGTTTTCCCCTTTAGATTTTGCATTTGTTCAAGCAATACTTTGTATTGTTTTTCTTGGTATTGATCACTTCCAACTATGTATACGACCTAGTGTTCAAGCATGATGTAAATATGTATTTGAGTTTACCAAATGAAAATATGTATTTCAGTACACAGGGAATTTGTACTGAAAATATAAACTCTGTGTTTGATGTTGTACATAAGCTTTTGGTTGTCATGCAATATAAATAAAACTTCAAATAGTTAATTAAAAATAAACTGATATCACCAAGTATATTCAAATGAAATACCGTCTAACTTCAAATAGCCTAAGATGGATTTCAAAATATTAAAAATAAATTATTACCGTAAATATTCAAATGAAAATAATATATTTTAAATCCATTAATATTCTAAATAAATAAATCAAATATTTAACTACTAAAAATACGGGACATTACATTAGCCAAATTTTTGAAGAATTCTCAGAAACTGAAAAGTTGGAGAATGGAAACCAGATCGAGCGTAGAGTTGATTAATCAAACCACTTTCGACTTTGTTCCTTTTCGGGGACGAAAAGTTTTAAGTGGGGGAGATTGTAATAACCCGGAAATCTGGGCCAGTTTAAAATTTTTATTTTGGCAATTTTAGCGAGTTTTGAATATTTAAAATGAATTATTTTAAATAATATCGACGAGAAATTTATTTTGAATATAATTAGAACGTATATATTATATACGTCGTCGTTAGAATATAAATAATTATATATATATAATTATAAAAGGAATTGAAAATGGCGCGGTAGTTCGACAATTCGATTTCAAACTTCAATTGAACGTACCGGGTGAAAAACAATCCGGATTTTAGTGAAACCAAAAACATTAGGATCTAATTGATGATATCTTTCCAACGAATCCGAAAAATCAAAATTTCATAGCGGGAATCAAAGGATATGTCCACTTGAAAATTCTGAATAATCGCTATGGAATTCAGGCCCTTAAAAATAGAAATTTTGCAAACGACCTCGGATTTCGACGAAACCACTTTTGTTGGATCCGTGATGTCAATTTATTGCTAGGTTTCAAATTTCATAATTTTTCGAATCAATATGTGACCGTGACAAAGGAAAACGCGTTTGACCATTTTCAGTTGATTTTAATCGACTGGAAATTGGCCATTTTTCATACGGTCTCAGAATTCGACGAAACTAGTTTTGTTAGGACCGTATCGTTAATACGAAGCTAGAAAATATTTTTCTGAAATTCTTCTAGTTAGTATGTGACCCCGGTAAATTGAAATGTGTGTTCAAATTCAAAATATAAAGGATTTATATTTTGATTTTGACAGAAACTGATCGAAACAGCTGAATTGGCTTGAGTGGGATATCCCATTGTGTTCGGAATGGGGGTAAAACGCTAGGGGCGGCAGTCGTTGAGTTTAAATTGGAGTTCGTTTCGATAAGCATGAAGTTTTGAAATTTAAAAGAAATTAAATAAATTATTATATAAAAAAAACCCCTCCCCCTATTTTCTTCAGACCCCCCCCCGGTCATTTTCCAAATCAAAAAAAAAGGAAAAAAGAAAAAAATTTGAGATCGACGAAGCCGACCCAGCCGCCACCTCAATCCGCCTCCCCCACGCCGACGCGATCCCCCACTCCCCCCCCTCTCGTCTCCTTCCTCCAGCGAACGCCTTTAGCCGACCACCCCGAGCAGCAACGCCCCTTTCCAGCTTCAAGCCCGAAATCCTAGAACCCTAAATCCGTCGCTCCTCCAGCCCTAGCTGCGCCGCCACTTGCCGATACCACCACGCCTCTGACGATCGCCTCTAGATGCACTCCATTGCCCTCCGTCCTCGCTTCCCTTTCTGAAACAGCGAAACCCCCTCCTTCTGTTGGTAACGTGAATTTTTTTTAGCATCTAACTTTATTTTCAGTCCTTAAAAATGTAGGAAGATAATTTTTGTATGAATGAATTTTGTTTATAAAAAGATATAATTTTTATTTATAAACCTATGTTTTTGTTTTATATAAAGCTTTGGTTTTGATTATAAAAAGTTATGGTTTTCATTTATATAAAAATGAGATTTTTATTTACATTTTTTGAAAAATAAAGATTTGATTTTCATAAGAAATTTTGATTTTTATATATTGAATAGCATAGTAAAAATTCGATTTTTACATATGTAGTGGCTACGGGCAACGAAAGCGACAAAGGGCGAGATTGGCGAAGATTTCTACCTAAGAAGAATCGTGGAGTTGGATTAGCTATTCTATGAGAATTTCTCACCTTTCAATTTCTTTTTCTAGTTATATATATATATATATATATACTAGGATGCAGACGGTGTTTAGTAGCACCCAACACAATCGTCCACAGACCATGGACTTGTTTGTTTGGTTGCATAGATTCGTTAGATGATTTGATTTGAATTTGGTTGTTTGGTGAATTTGATTGATGTGTGAATGGCGTGGGCCTTCACTTGACCGGGTATAAGGCTAGGCCTTGTCCCGTTTCTAATATCGTGCCGTTATGCCGCCGAAATTTTCTAAAATGAGTTAGAAAAATAAAAATATCATTTTATTGTGTAAATGAATAATAGAAATTCATGTGTTGGAATAAAATGTTTTATCGTTAAAAATATAATTTTTAACGTGAATATGAATAAATGAATATTTATAAACAAATCAGCCGATTTGTTTATATACACTAATTTGAATGACATTGATTGGGTCGATAAATTTTACACATCGCCCAACTGCACAAATAAAATCTGTGTTTGTTGATTTGAAACCCCACACGGGTGTTGGGATGAAATTTGAAGTTCACTCATCTTGATTGATTAAATATGTCGATCGATTGATTGACAAGCTGTTATAAGATATCTATATTTGATGCTTATACAGTGTAGTGCACTTTGGTTGATGGTTGATTATTTTTCAATGCTATTATATACATGTGTTGTATGGAATCCATATAATTAACTTTATATGGTAATTGATTGGGCCTCATTCCAATTTGAAAAATAAAGAATAATATAAAATAAAGGTTCATGTGTTGACAGTACTCACCCGTTGAGGTTAGTCATGTGTTGAACGAAATATTTTAATAACAAAATTTGCATCTTTATCAATATAAAATAAAGGTTCATGTGTTGACAGTACTCACCCGTTGAGGTTAGTCATGTGTTGAACGAAATATTTTAATAATAAAATTTGCATCTTTATCAATATAAAATAAAGGTTCATGTGTTGACAGTACTCACCCGTTGAGGTTAGTCATGTGTTGAACGAAATATTTTAATAATAAAATTTGCATCTTTATCAATATAAAATAAAGGTTCATGTGTTGACAGTACTCACCCGTTGAGGTTAGTCATGTGTTGAACGAAATATTTTAATAATAAAATTTGCATCTTTATCAATATAAAATAAAGGTTCATGTGTTGACAGTACTCATTCGTTGAGGTTAGTCATGTGTTGAACGAAATATTTTAATAATAAAATTTGCATCTTTGTCAATATAAAATAAAGGTTCATGTGTTGACAGTACTCATTCGTTGAGATTAGTCATGTGTTGAACGAATTATATTTGAAATAGAATATTTGAAAATAGGAATATATGAAGCCGTGTTGATTAGATTGACGCCATTTTGACGTGAACGATATTTATATCGATTTTATTCATTTTAAAATGAATTGAATTGAAAACGATTTCAAAATGAATTGAATTGAAAACGATTTCAAAATGAATTGAATTGAAACCGATTTCGAAATGAATTGAATTGAAAATGATTTCAAAATGAATTGAATAGAAAACGAATTTGATTTCAATTGAATATATAACGAATTTGATTTCAATTGAATATATAACGAATTTGATTTGAATGGAAAACGTATTTGATTTGATTTGATTTGAATATATAACAAATTTGATTCGAATAGAAAACCAATTTGAGTTGAATCGAATAGAAAACCAATTTGAGTTGAATCGAATAGAAAACCAATTTGAATTGAATCTAATAGAAAACCAATTTGAATTGAATCGAATAGAAAACGACTTTGGAATTGAATTAAATTGAAAACGAATTCAAATTGAATTGAAAGCGAATTGAAATGAATTCAAATTGAATTGAAATTGAATAGAAATGAATTTTAAAACGAATTTATAAAGAAGAATTCAATTTTGATTTGAATTGAAATGGAAGTTGAAATTGCTTTTGAAACGAATTTAAAACTATTTATATAATTCGTTTTAAATAGAAATCGACGAAATATATATTATATATATTACATATAATATAATGGCCTGAATAGAACGCGCCGCGCCGCGGCAGTTCGTGAATTTCGACCATTTCTTTCAAACGGACATTACGGGAGATCCGGCCGTCAGATTCTCCTAAAACCGGAACCGTTGAGTTCGTATCGAAAAGAGCTTTCTAACGAATATTAGAAATTAGAAATCTAACGGTTGGATTTGGAATTATGTCCAAATCAAATTTGAAAAAGGTCGCTGTAAGTGCAGTTCGATGGCCGTTGATGGAAATCGACTGTACGTGTAACGACCCAGAAAATCTGAACCAATTTAAATTTTTTAAATTGGCTAAAATAATGGATTTTAAATATTTAAAATAAATATTTTAAATAATGGCGATGAAAACTGAGTTTGAATCGACATTTGAAAACGAATATAATTAATTATAATTATATATAGAATTGAAAATAGCGCGGTAGTTCGATAATTCGATTTCAAACTTCAATTGAATGTACCGGGTGCAAAACAATCCGGATTTTAGTGAAACCAAAAACATTAGGATCTAATTGATGATATCTTTCCAACGAATCTGACCAATCGAAATTTGATAGCGGGAATCAAAAGATATGTCCAGTTGAAAATTCTGAATAGTCGCTATGGAATTCAGGCCCTTAAAATGGGACATTTTGCAAACGACCTCGGATTTCGACGAAACCACTTTTGTTAGATCCGCAGTGTCAAGTTATTGCTAGATTTCAAATTTCATAATTTTTCGAATCAATATGTGAGCGTGGCAAAGGAAAACGCGTTTGACCAGTTTTAGTTGATTTTAATCGACTGGAAATTGGCCATTTTTCAAACGGTCTCAGAATTTGACGAAACTAGTTTTGTTAGGACCGTATCGTCAATACAAAGCTAGAAAATATTTTTCGGGAATTTTTCTAGTTAGTATGTGACCCCCGTAATTTGAAATGTACGTTTAAAATTCAATATAGAGATTTAAATGTAAATTCAACAGAAACTGATTGTAACGATTAAATCAGCTTGCGATACATATCCCATTGTGTTCGGAATGGGGGTAAAACGCTATGGGCGACAGGCGGTGGGCCTCGTTTCGAGGTCGTATGTAAAAGTCAACTTTTTGCAAAATTAAATAATTAAATAAAAAAAAAATCTATTTTCCCTCCTTTATCTCCCTTTCTGGCCCCCCCCCCCCCCGTTCATTTTTATTTCAAACGAAAAGAAAAAAAAACCTAAGTCTAAATCGCGTCGCCGACCAGGAAGCGCCACCGCCGCCGCTTGCCCCGCCTTTCCCCTCCTCCACTTCGCCAGACCCCCATCTCTCTCCTCCTCCCCTCCCCTTCTCTTTCCTCCCCCAGTACGATTCGCAGCGACCCAAACCCAACCGCCTGCCACCACCGTTCGAAACCCCGAGCGCCTCCCTCGAGAAGCCTCCGTCGATCTGCGAAAACCCCCCTCCCTCTGTAAGTTTTTTTTTGTTCTATTAATTTATTTTTATGTATTTAAATAGTAAAAACTGATTTTGTTTAAAATAGTAAAAACTGATTTTGTTTAAAATAGTAAAAACTGATTTTGTTTAAAATAGTAAAAACTGATTTGTTTAAAAGGGTAAAACTGATTTTTTTTTAAAAAGAATGTAAAACTGAATTTTATAAAGATTTAAAACTGAATTTTAAAAAGATTTGAACTTTAAACTGATTTTAAATTTTAAGTTAAAAGAAAAAGGTTTAAACTTTAAAAAGATCAGATTTGTAGAAAAGTAAAAATCATATTTTTATATATTGAAAGTCGAAGTAAAAATCATATTTTTATATATTGAAAGTCGAAGTAAAAATCATATTTTTATATATTGAAAGTCGAGGTAAAAATCATATTTTTATATGTTGAAAGTCGAGGTAAAAATCATATTTTTATATATTGAAAGTCGAGGTAAAAATCATATTTTTATATATTGAAAGTCGAGGTAAAAAATCATATTTTTATATATTGAAAGTCGAAGTAAAAAACATATTTTTATATATTGAATAGCGACGTCCAAACTCGATTTTGATATACTGAATAACATAGTAAAAATTCGATTTTTACATATGTAGAGAATACAGGCAACGAAGCGACAAAAAGGAGAGATTGGCGAAGATTTTATGCAAGGAAGTGTCGTGCAGTTGGATAGCTATTGGTGAGATTTCTGATTTAAAAATATTATATTTGTGAGAAAATAAAAGTGAATTGCTATATATAATATATATATATATATATATATATATATATATATATATATACGCCCCTCGTCCACAAACCATGGATGATATTTATTGGTTGAAATTGTTGTGAAAATTGATTGATAGCGAATGATTGTTTGGGATTGTTTGTGATTGATATTGGTTGATTGTGGTTGAAAAATACCCGTTTGTGATTGAGAAATATTTGGTTGAAACCACATAGGAATAGTTTGTGGAAATGAAATAAATATATACATGCCGCCTGCGTGCGAACTAGATGCATGAACCCCATTGTCAAAAACCGCGAGGTTTTAAGGTAGAGCGAGAAGCCGTACTAGGGGCGGTGCCGGTTATAACTACCCTGCCGTTATGCTGCCAAAATTTTGAATAATATTCGTGTGTTTGAATTATTTTCATATGCTTAAACTATAGAAAACATTCATGTGTTGAATTGATATTCATTCGTTGATTAGAAATTCATGTGTTGAATGGTATTCATATTTTGAAATAAATTGTTTGATAATAAAAATCACCTTTTATCGACTATATGAACTGTGTAAAATAATCTCGTTTTAAAAGAAATTGTTTTAGGATAAAAATCTTATTTTTATCACCTATAGGAACTATATAGAAAAATAGTGTTTTGAAATGAATTGTTTTACAATAAAAATCACATTTTTATTGTATGCATAAATCGTTGAAGTGTGAAGTGTTAAAAATAGCCACTTGTTCAAAATAAACATATATGAGTTGAAATATTCATTAATTAGCTAATGAAATGATTTGCACCTATTTATGTAACATTAGAATGAATGGTGTTTTTAAACCAAATTGAAATCAAATATGAAGTTGAATAGAAAATGATAAATGATAAGAACTGTATATATATGTACATACATATTCATTGAACAGGTTATAGCAAAGGGGCTAGAGAAGAGGAATAAAATTTTGTGCCCGACAAATAGGTACACATTTACTGCTTTGTTTGGGTGATGATTTTATGAGCCTGTTGGCTAGCCGCTTGGCCTTTTCTTTTTCTTTTTGAGATTATAAGGACCGGGAACGCTATTTGCGATTTCCCGATGCTCCCGGTGCAGGGGAGGTTATGGCGAAATTTTCCAAAATTTTAAGGTGTTAGAAAAATATTTGAAGTGAAAACGATATGGAAATCATTGAATGAACTATATTTATATAAATATATAAATATAAATAAAATTAAAACGAAACGAGGCCATGCAGTTCGTATTTTGAAACCGTGGTTTCAAACAACTAGTGCGGGAAATCCGACCATTGGATTTTCCCGAAACCTCAACCGTCGGGTTCGCCTTGGAAAGATCTTCCCAACGGCACCAACCTTGCAAAAATCCAACGGTTGGATTGTCTGGAATGTTTAATTCAAACCTGAAGAAAAACAGCGCCAGAAGCGATTATATTTTTATATATATAAATATAATTATATATTTAATCGAATAACGACGCTGCAGTTCGTAATTTGAAATCGAAAATTCAAACGATTGTACCGGGAGATCCGACCATCGGATTTTCCCGAAACTGGAACCGTTGGATTCGTTTTGAAAAGACCTTTCTAATGATGTAAATTTTGTGAAGATCCAATGGTTAGATTTTCAGATATGTGTAAATCAAATCTGAAGAAAAACAGCGCCACGGCCGCTTTATGGCCCGAAGCGTCGTTTTGGATGAATTAGCTATTTTAAAATAAATAAAAATAACGATAAATAGTTATAAAATATCATAAGCGATATGGAATGGAAATAAACTGAATTTGCTTGATTTATGTGATATTTGATGGTTGAATGTGTTTGGTGTGAAAATTACATTAAAGAACAAAATTGGTGTTGTCGAATAATTTAACCATTGAAATAAATTGAGTTGAAATTCTAAATATACGTGAATTATTTGAGAAGGCCGAGTTAATTCTCATTTCAAATAATTGACCGACGATTGAAAGTCAAAGATAAAGACGGTGGTCGAAGGCCGGAGATCTTCACCTCGTTTGGATGGTAACCGAGGTCCTGATTAGGAGGCATCCCGAAATATGGATAATGAGTGGTAATCGTCCAGGCGTACGTGGTGATCGAAGGGTTTGCGAGGTATTTAGTGCCTCCGGTTTCGTTCAGACCCAGAACGGACTTGTAAATGGACTATGTGTCCGACATTGGATTTTATTCTGTGTTGATTGATCTCTGTTAAATATACATCTGTTTGGCGGCGGAGAATTTATTCTTTTGCTTAACGCCCTTCTCTGAGACGTACGAGCTCAGAGGTTGTATATCGATGGACATCAATCGCATGGCGTGAATTGCCTGTGTGGCATGCTAAGATGCAGTGATCAGGGCTTCTGTTGAAAAGCAAAGTCTTGTGGTGATGATCAAAGCACCGCCTGTGTGGCGTAGCTTTGTGTATAACGTGAATTCGCGAGCCTCACACCCCGGTATGAACCTAAAACGGGAGAAGGACCTCAGGGAGGGCATGCGTTTCTTTCTAGCTAAGGTGGTGTCAGTGACCTACCAACCCTGACATTTATATACTTTTCACCTATGTGGTTGTTGCTGTTGCGAGGCGCCTCGGTTTGATCGGACGATCCGGGTCCGATGGAGTCATTCGTTGGCTCGTTTACGCCCCAAAGGGCGGGGAAACGTATTGTTCAGGCATTTTAATCCACATCGGTGGACCGGCCCTGTCGCTCCAAAGGCTTGACTGAGTACTTGCCTGAGACATGGGCTAGATTGTCTCGAATTCGGTAAGGACTATCTTTTGCCTTGGTTCATGACGGAAATCCAATTTCCGAATACGTGATCGTGCGGTTTCAATTGTATATATATATTTGGCGACATAGTGGCATGGGACGCTCATGTCGTCTATGATTGATAGTTATGATTTGAAATAGTTTTCAAAACATATAAACACTAGCAATAATATCAAATGCCTTTGTTTTATTCGTATCAAGCATATTTTGGCCGTTATAAGGTAAAAACTCTATCCTCCGGTTTGCGTTGCATTGTGTGATGGGAACTGAGTCTTATAACGGCTTCATTTTTATAAAAAGCATAGCGATGTTTAAAAGAAAGATTTGTTTTAAAGCACTGGCAATCCAATGGAGTAAACCCATTCCACGAAAGTGGCGTGGTCCTGTGATTAGCCAATTATATATGTGTTGAGTGGATTTCTCATACCAATCCCATGACTGACTCGTAGTTTGTTTCACTTTCAAACTCGGGTGCCCCTTTTTCTACACGGGCAGCCTTGTATTCAGGTTTAGCTGGTTCTTTCTGGATAGCTGGAGCTGAAGATGGATTCTATCATTTATTTCTTTTTATGCTGTTCAGCTCCTATTGTACATATTTTGTTTATTTCCGCTGTAGACATTTATGTATAGCTGAACTGTATTTGTACTAAGTAAGATCCTGTATACTGTGTAACTCTGATGATTACTTTATCCAGTATATTTTATTGTTCATTATCTGGTGTATTTATTTAATTCTGTTCTGCTATTTTCTGTTTCTGTGTTATATTCCAAAGATAGCCCTGTTTCCGTCTGAACGGGAATTCGGGTCGTCTCATCGTGGTATCAGAGCTTTGGTTAAGCTTAGTTCTGGAATATAACATTTGAACGAACTCGTCAGAAATAGAACCAGTAGTGTTCTAGGACGGGTAACTCTATACAGATAGGATCAGTAATATCCTAGTATGAGTAAAGCAGAATGAAATTTCACCTTGATAGACACATTTACATTTGAAGTATGTGTTTCTATATTTTAAAATATCTTTTCTGTGACCTGACACTTGATCTGCCATTTGCAGAAGTACTAGAAAATGAGTGTCAGAAGCAGAAGGAATGCAGAACCGGATATTGAGGCCCTATTAATCAAATATCGAAATATGGGTGGAATACCATTCTCTGGTGAAGAATCTATTATGAAGACACAAGCTTGGATTCGTTCGGTTGAGAAAATCTTCGAAGCATTAAAGCTGAGGGATGACCAGAAAAGATTACTGGCCTCCTGGGCACTTAAAGATGAAGCTTTGTTTTGGTGGGATTCAGTTATTGAAAATAATCCAGAAGGTGATATCACCTGGGATAGATTCAAAGTGACTTTCCTGGGCACTTAAAGATTCGTTCGGTTGAGAAAATCTTCGAAGCATTAAAGCTGAGGGATGACCAGAAAAGATTACTGGCCTCCTGGGCACTTAAAGATGAAGCTTTGTTTTGGTGGGATTCAGTTATTGAAAATAATCCAGAAGGTGATATCACCTGGGATAGATTCAAAGTGACTTTCCTAGAAAAATTTACTCCTCCCGAAGCAACTGAGCGATTATACGATGAATTTTCTTATCTGATACAAGGAGACATGATAATTCCCGAATATCATAAGAAATTCAATGAACTTTCTCACTTTGCTCCTCATCTAATTCAAGACCCAAAGAGGAAAAATCTGAGATTTATTCACGGGCTTCAAAGGAAATACCGGAATAAAGTATTGGGGCATGTGAAGCTTCCTTTCTCAGAAATGATTTATATGGCTTATCAATACGAAGATCTAGACAAGAAAGGAATGTTGCGTGACGAAGAAGAAGTTTGTTGTAGTGACAAAGAAGATTCGGAAACGGATATTCCTGAAGCCAGTATGATGTCTGAGGTCAGTAAGGAGCCTAGGACCAATCAGAAAAGGGCCAGACCAGGAAAACAACTGGTAACGACCGCCATATGCAATAACTGCCATAAGCAAGGGCATTTGCAATGAAATTGCAGATCTTTAAAGAAGAAAGGAAAGAGCGGATCCAAACCTACGAAGAGGTAAAAGAACACACATGGCGAAAGGAAATGCCATAAGTGTCGTCAAGCAGGTCATATTGCACGGGAGTGTCAACTCTCAAAGAAATCTGAGGCAGTACATATAAATGAAGTAGCGGAAACTTCTGAGCCCTCGGATAAGCAAGAGAGGTCTGATGTTTTAGAAGGCACGCTCAATGTCAAAAACATCCCCGTTAAAGTACTGTTTGACACAGGCGCGTCACGAAGCTTTATTGCAAAGAGTGCAGTCAAGAAGTTGGATTTGAATTTGAAAAAGCTCAAAGAGCCCATGACTGACCAAAATCCAGTTGGGGGTTCCGTCAATCTCCGTTGGATCTGTGCAGTACCTGTCTCTTTTTCTTGCTATAAATTCCCTATTATCTCTATCATCATGAATTTTAATGAATTCGATCTCATTCTGGGATTGGATTGGTTAACTAGATATGAAGCTGAAGTTAAATACGCCGAGAGAGTGGTTAAAGCAAAGGCCCAATCGGGGAATTATATAACCATACCATGTGAAGGCCCGACTTCAAATAGAAAAGATTTCTGGTCAGCTCTCGATGTTTCTCCAGCTCAAATAGAAAATATCCCTGAGGTTGCAGAGAATATTCCTGACCTCATCAAAGACATTCCTGTCGTTAAAAACTATGCGGATGTGTTCGAAGAAGTTGTTCGCTTACCTCCGCAGAGAGAAATAGATTTCAAGATTGCTTTAATTCCAAATGCAAGGCCGGTAGTTCACGCTATTCGAAGAATGTCCTTGAAAGAGAAGGAGGAATTAGACAACCAAACACGACAGCTAGTATGGAAAGGTCTGATCAGGCCTAGTTTCTTTGATTGGGGTGCAGCCGTGGTATTTGTCCCAAAATCTGACGGTACTCTACGGTTATGTGTGGATTATCGTGATCTGAACAAACAGACGATAAAGAACAAATATCCATTGCCGCGAATAGATGATTTGTTGGATCGATTAAATGGAGCACAAGTATTCTCACGAATGGACCTAGCTACAGGCTTCCATCAACTTCGAATTGCCGAAGAGTGTGTTCCAATGACAGCGTTCAGAGGCCCCGACTTATTCTACGAGTGGTTAGTAATGCCGTTCGGCTTATGTAACGCTCCCGCTTACTTCGTCGATCTGATGAACAGAGTATTCAGAGGAGTATTAAATAAATTTGTTCTGGTTTTTATTGATGATATTCTAATCTTCTCTAAATCAAAGTCCGAGCATGAAAAGCATCTGGAACAGGTTCTAGAAATTTTGAGACGGAATGTATTAAAAGCCAAATTTTCCAAATGTATATTCTGGCAAGATGAAGTGAAATTTCTGGGCCATGTCGTATCGAAAGATGGAATCGCTGTGGATCCAAGTAAAATCACGGCTATTCAAAATTGGAAACAGCCCAGTACTCCCACTGAAGTCCGCAGTTTTCTCGGATTAGCTAGCTATTATCGGAAGTTCGTTAAAGACTTTTCGAAGATATCTGGTCACTTAACGAAGCTTACCAAGAAGCATTCTAAATTTAAATGGACTCCAGAAAGTGAGGAAGCTTTCGAAGAGCTAAAGTTAAGATTAACCACAGCTCCAGTGTTAACCATCATCGATGGCAACCAAGATCTAAAAGTCTGGACTGATGCTTCTAGAGAAGGCCTTGGTGCCGTGTTGATGCAAAGGGGTCAAGTGATTGCTTATGCTAGCCGTCAACTGAAACCGCACGAGAAAAACTATGTAACTCATGATCTTGAGTTATTGGCTATCATATTCTCTTTGAAAATCCGGAGACACTATCTTCTGGGCAAGAGATTTGAACTGTTTACTGATCACCAGTCATTAAAGTATCTGTTCACTCAGAAGGACTTAAATTTGAGGCAACAGCGTTGGCTGGAGTTTCTTGCAGCATATGACTTTGAAATTATATATACTCCCGGGAAAGCCAATGTCGTAGCTGATGCGTTAAGCAGAAAGAATGTAATGATCGCCAGTTTTATTATCACGACTTCTTTGCTAGATAAGATATCTGCTCTTCAGGAGGATGATCACTTCATTCAGAAGATCAGAGGGATAATTCAACGAGGCGAACCCTCGAGTTTTCAAGTTGATAATGAGGGGATTCTAAGGCTCAAAGGTCGAATATGCGTTCCTAACATTCCTGAACTTCGAAAGGAAGTACTGGATGAATGCCACAAGTCAAAACTCAGTATCCATCCGGGAATAAGCAAAATGTATAATGACATCAAACGCACTTTCTGGTGGAAGTCGATGAAGAGAGACATTTTCTTATATGTTAGCCGGTGCCCTACTTGCCAGCTAGTTAAAAGTGACCAACAGAAATTGGCTGGATTATTACAACCACTAGATGTTCCTGGTTGGAAGTGGGAACATATTTCTATGGATTTCATTGATGGTTTGCCCAGAACAAGAAAAGGAAATGACAGTATTTGGGTGATCGTAGATCGTTTCACGAAGACCGCCCATTTTATACCTGTCAAATCAAATAGAACCGCTCAGAGTCTGGCGCAGATTTACTTCAGGGAAATAGTTAGACTGCATGGAGTGCCGCTCAGTATAGTAAGTGATAGAGATACAATATTCACTAGCAAATTCTGGGAAGCATTTCAAGTCGAGCTCGGAACGAAGTTAAACTTGAGCACCGCTTATCATCCTCAGACAGACGGTCAGACTGAGAGGGTGAATCGCATTTTAGAAGATCTATTGCGGGCTTGTGTTCTAGATTTCGGTGGATCATGGGAAGACCATCTGCATTTGGCTGAATTCTCTTATAACAACAGCTACCAGGCGAGTCTGACAATGTCGCCATTCGAAGCATTGTACGGTAGACCGTGCCGATCTCCTGCTTGTTGGGTCGAGCCTGGAAATAGACTTGTGTTGGGTCCTGATATGATTCGAGAAGCTGCCGACAAAGTCGATTTTATTAAGAAGAGATTACTCGCCGCTCAAAGCCGACAAAAGAGCTATGCCGATAGAAGAAGAAGAGATATATCCTTTGAAGTTGGCGACTATGTATATTTGAAAGTATCGCCGATGAGAGGAGTTATCCGGTTCGGCAAAACTGGAAAGTTAGCGCCCAAATTTATTGGTCCGTTTCCTATTCTGGAACGGATTGGGACTCTCGCTTATAGGGTCAAACTGCCTGACTGGTTGCCTGGTGTGCATGATGTATTTCATATATCTCAACTTCGAAAGCACGTTCATGATCCAGACTTGATCGTGGAAGAAGCAGCTCAACAGGACATTGAAATTACTCCAGAATTAGCTGTGAGGCGAGAGCCGCTAAAGATTATCGGCAAAGAAACCAAAGAACTGAGGAACAAGAAGGTTCGCTTAGTCAAAGTGTAATGGAGTGGAGATCCGCGAGATTGTACTTGGGAAACCGAGGAGAGCATTCAGAAAGCTTATCCTAGATGCCGAGTAGATATCTCTGATTGACTCTGGTGCAAGGTACATTTACCCTACTTTGCATTACCATTCAATTCTCTACTCTATTGTTATTTTCTTTTCATGGATGTGCACTATTTATTCTGTACTCTGAATGATTTTTAAAGGAATATAAGATTTTATTAGTATATTTTTAAAGGTTAAAAACAATTGGATTGGTTGTTGTGCTGTGTGATTGTAGATTTATCAAACCACTTTCGACTTTATTCCTTTTCGGGGACGAAAAGTTTTAAGTGGGGGAGATTGTAACGACCCAGAAAATCTGAACCAATTTAAATTTTTTAAATTGGCTAAAATAATGGATTTTAAATATTTAAAATAAATATTTTAAATAATGGCGATGAAAACTGAGTTTGAATCGACATTTGAAAACGAATATAATTAATTATAATTATATATAGAATTGAAAATAGCGTGGTAGTTCGATAATTCGATTTCAAACTTCAATTGAATGTACCGGGTGCAAAACAATCCGGATTTTAGTGAAACCAAAAACATTAGGATCTAATTGATGATATCTTTCCAACGAATCTGACCAATCGAAATTTGATAGCGGGAATCAAAAGATATGTCCAGTTGAAAATTCTGAATAGTCGCTATGGAATTCAGGCCCTTAAAATGGGACATTTTGCAAACGACCTCGGATTTCGACGAAACCACTTTTGTTAGATCCGCAGTGTCAAGTTATTGCTAGGTTTCAAATTTCGTAATTTTTCGAATCAATATGTGAGCGTGGAAAAGGAAAACGCGTTTGACCAGTTTTAGTTGATTTTAACCGACTGGAAATTGGCCATTTTTCTAACGGTCTCAGAATTTGACGAAACTAGTTTTGTTAGGACCGTATCGTCAATACGAAGCTAGAAAATATTTTTCGGGAATTTTTCTAGTTAGTATGTGACCCCGGTAATTTGAAATGTACGTTTAAAATTCAATATAGAGATTTAAATGTAAATTCAACAGAAACTGATTGTAACGATTAAATCAGCTTGCGATACATATCCCATTGTGTTCGGAATGGGGGTAAAACGCTATGGGCGACAGGCGGTGGGCCTCGTTTCGAGGTCGTATGTAAAAGTCAACTTTTTGCAAAATTAAATAATTAAATAATAATAAAAAAAATCTATTTTCCCTCCTTTATCTCCCTTTCTGGCCCCCCCCCGTTCATTTTTATTTCAAACGAAAAGAAAAAAAAACCTAAGTCTAAATCGCGTCGCTGACCAGGAAGCGCCACCGCCGCCGCTTGCCCCGCCTTTCCCCTCCTCCACTTCGCCAGACCCCCATCTCTCTCCTCCTCCCCTCCCCTTCTCTTTCCTCCCCCAGTACGATTCGCAGCGACCCAAACCCAACCGCCTGCCACCACCGTTCGAAACCCCGAGCGCCACCCTCGAGAAGCCTCCGTCGATCTGCGAAACCCCCCCCCCCTCTGTAAGTTTTTTTTTGTTCTATTAATTTATTTTTATGTATTTAAATAGTAAAAACTGATTTTGTTTAAAATAGTAAAAACTGATTTTGTTTAAAATAGTAAAAACTGATTTGTTTAAAAGGGTAAAACTGATTTTTTTTAAAAAGAATGTAAAACTGAATTTTATAAAGATTTAAAACTGAATTTTAAAAAGATTTGAACTTTAAATTGATTTTAAATTTTAAGTTAAAAGAAAAAGGTTTAAACTTTAAAAAGATCAGATTTGTAGAAAAGTAAAAATCATATTTTTATATATTGAAAGTCGAAGTAAAAATCATATTTTTATATATTGAAAGTCGAAGTAAAAATCATATTTTTATATATTGAAAGTCGAGGTAAAAATCATATTTTTATATGTTGAAAGTCGAGGTAAAAATCATATTTTTATATATTGAAAGTCGAGGTAAAAATCATATTTTTATATATTGAAAGTCGAGGTAAAAAATCATATTTTTATATATTGAAAGTCGAAGTAAAAATCATATTTTTATATATTGAATAGCGACGTCAAAACTCGATTTTTATATATTGAATAACATAGTAAAAATTCGATTTTTACATATGTAGAGAATACAGGCAACGAAGCGACAAAAAGGAGAGATTGGCGAAGATTTTATGCAAGGAAGTGTCGTGCAGTTGGATAGCTATTGGTGAGATTTCTGATTTAAAAATATTATATTTGTGAGAAAATAAAAGTGAATTGCTATATAATATATATATATATATATATATATATATATATATACGCCCCTCGTCCACAAACCATGGACGATATTTATTGGTTGAAATTGTTGTGAAAATTGATTGATAGCGAATGATTGTTTGGGATTGTTTGTGATTGATATTGGTTGATTGTGGTTGAAAAATACCCGTTTGTGATTGAGAAATATTTGGTTGAAACCACATAGGATTAGTTTGTGGAAATGAAATAAATATATACATGCCGCCTGCGTGCGAACTAGATGCATGAACCCCATTGTCAAAAACCGCGAGGTTTTAAGGTAGAGCGAGGAGCCGTACTAGGGACGGTGCCGGTTTTAACTACCCTGCCGTTATGCTGCCGAAATTTTGAATAATATTCGTGTGTTTGAATTATTTTCATATGCTTAAACTATAGAAAACATTCATGTGTTGAATTGATATTCATTCGTTAATTAGAAATTCATGTGTTGAATGGTATTCATATTTTGAAATAAATTGTTTGATAATAAAAATCACCTTTTATCGACTATATGAACTGTGTAAAATAATCTCGTTTTAAAAGAAATTGTTTTAGGATAAAAATCTTATTTTTATCACCTATAGGAACTATATAGAAAAATAGTGTTTTGAAATGAATTGTTTTACAATAAAAATCACATTTTTATTGTATGCATAAATCGTTGAAGTGTGAAGTGTTAAAAATAGCCACTTGTTCAAAATAAACATATATGAGTTGAAATATTCATTAATTAGCTAATGAAATGATTTGCACCTATTTATGTAACATTAGAATGAATGGTGTTTTTAAACCAAATTGAAATCAAATATGAAGTTGAATAGAAAATGATAAATGATAAGAACTGTATATATATGTACATACATATTCATTGAACAGGTTATAGCAAAGGGGCTAGAGAAGAGGAATAAAATTTTGTGCCCGACAAATAGGTACACATTTACTGCTTTGTTTGGGTGATGATTTTATGAGCCTGTTGGCTAGCCGCTTGGCTTTTTCTTTTTCTTTTTGAGATTATAAGGACCGGGAACGCTATTTGCGATTTCCCGATGCTCCCGGTGCAGGGGAGGTTATGGCGAAATTTTCCAAAATTTTAAGGTGTTAGAAAAATATTTGAAGTGAAAACGATATGGAAATCATTGAATGAACTATATTTATATAAATATATAAATATAAATAAAATTAAAACGAAACGAGGCCGTGCAGTTCGTATTTTGAAACCGTGGTTTCAAACAACTAGTGCGAGAAATCCGACCATTGGATTTTCCCGAAACCTCAACCGTCGGGTTCGCCTTGGAAAGATCTTCCCAACGGCACCAACCTTGCAAAAATCCAACGGTTGGATTGTCTGGAATGTTTAATTCAAACCTGAAGAAAAACAGCGCCAGAAGCGATTATATTTTTATATATATATATATATATATATATATAAATATAATTATATATTTAATCGAATAACGACGCTGCAGTTCGTAATTTGAAATCGAAAATTCAAACGATTGTACCGGGAGATCCGACCGTCGGATTTTCCCGAAACTGGAACCGTTGGATTCGTTTTGAAAAGACCTTTCTAATGATGTAAATTTTTGAAGATCCAACGGTTAGATTTTCAGATATGTGTAAATCAAATCTGAAGAAAAACAGCGCCACGGCCGCTTTATGGCCAGAAGCGTCGTTTTGGATGAATTAGCTATTTTAAAATAAATAAAAATAGCGATAAATAGTTATAAAATATCATAAGCGATATGGAATGGAAATAAACAGAATTTGCTTGATTTATGTGATATTTGATGGTTGAATGTGTTTGGTGTGAAAATTACATTAAAGAACAAAATTGGTGTTGTCGAATAATTTAACCATTGAAATAAATTGAGTTGAAATTCTAAATATACGTGAATTATTTGAGAAGGCCGAGTTAATTCTCATTTCAAATAATTGACCGACGATTGAAAGTCTAAGATAAAGACGGTGGTCGAAGACCGGAGATCTTCACCTCGTTTGGATGGTAACCGAGGTCCTGATTGGGAGGCATCCCGAAATATGGATAATGAGTGGTAATCGTCCAGGCGTACGTGGTGATCGAAGGGTTTGCGAGGTATTTAGTGCCTCCGGTTTCGTTCAGACCCAGAACGGACTTGTAAATGGACTGTGTGTCCGACATTGGATTTTATTCTGTGTTGATTGATCTCTGTTAAATATACATCTGTTTGGCGGCGGAGAATTTATTCTTTTGCTTAACGCCCTTCTCTGAGACGTATGAGCTCAGAGGTTGTATATTGATGGACATCAATCGCATGGCGTGAATTGCCTGTGTGGCATGCTAAGATGCAGTGATCAGGGCTTCTGTTGAAAAGCAAAGTCTTGTGGTGATGATCAAAGCACCGCCTGTGTGGCATAGCTTTGTGTATAACGTGAATTCGCGAGCCTCACACCCCGGTATGAACCTAAAACGGGAGAAGGACCTCAGGGAGGGCATGCGTTTCTTTCTAGCTAGGGTGGTGTCAGTGACGTACCAGCCCTGACATTTATATACTTTTCACCTATGTGGTTGTTGCTGTTGCGAGGCGCCTCGGTTTGATCGGACGATCCAGGTCCGATGGAGTCATTCGTTGGCTCGTTTACGCCCCAAAGGGCGGGGAAACGTATTGTTCAGGCATTTTAATCCACATCGGTGGACCGGCCCTGTCGCTCCAAAGGCTTGACTGAGTACTTGCCTGGGACATGGGCTAGATTGTCTCGAATTCGGTAAGGACTATCTTTTGCCTTGGTTCATGACGGAAATCCAATTTCCAAATACGTGATCGTGCGGTTTCAATTGTATATATATATTTGGCGACATAGTGGCATGGGACGCTCATGTCGTCTATGATTGATAGTTATGATTTGAAATAGTTTTCAAAACATATAAACACTAGCAATAATATCAAATGCCTTTGTTTTATTCGTATCAAGCATATTTTGGCCGTTATAAGGTAAAAACTCTATCCTCCGGTTTGCGTTGCATTGTGTGATGGGAACTGAGTCTTATAACGGCTTCATTTTTATAAAAAGCATAGCGATGTTTAAAAGAAAGATTTGTTTTAAAGCACTGGCAATCCAATGGAGTAAACCCGTTCCACGAAAGTGGCGTGGTCCTGTGATTAGCCAATTATATATGTGTTGAGTGGATTTCTCATACCAGTCCCATGACTGACTCGTAGTTTGTTTCACTTTCAAACTCGGGTGCCCCTTTTTCTACACAGGCAGCCTTGTATTCAGGTTTAGCTGGTTCTTTCTGGATAGCTGGAGCTGAAGATGGATTCTATCATTTATTTCTTTTTATGCTGTTCAGCTCCTATTGTACATATTTTGTTTATTTCCGCTGTAGACATTTATGTATAGCTGAACTGTATTTGTACTAAGTAAGATCCTGTATACTGTGTAACTCTGATGATTACTTTATCCAGTATATTTTATTGTTCATTATCTGGTGTATTTATTTAATTCTGTTCTGCTATTTTCTGTTTCTGTGTTATATTCCAAAGATAGCCCTGTTTCCGTCTGAACGGGAATTCGGGTCGTCTCAGTACGGGCCTTGATAAAATTATTAAAAATAATAATAATTTGTGTAAAATCATAAGAAATGATTTAGAAAGGATTGGGATGAAAAACTCCATATTTGAAAATATAAACATAGATTTTTATCGAAATGAACTAGTTTTGAACTAGAATTATAATTCTATTTATTTTTAAATAAATAAATTGAATTTGAAAAGGGTTTTAAAAATAACCAGAATTTCCAATGATTGCATTGGAGTGGATTTGAATCGAAATTGTCTTCGGAATATTTCGATGTTGGAATTCGTGATTATACAGATGTTGTTATGGAAATTTGAAAGATATATATTTATATCGTTATTTCCAATACGACATTTGTTAATTGTAGAATTTGATATTGAATATAAGCCGATATATTTTCTATTCAGAGCCTTGTATTGAATATCAAATGTGATTTGGGTTTGTCGTGAATGGTGTCTTCACTAACACTGTTCTTGAACCCAGTTGAGAAAAGATTAAATCTTTTTATTTAGATTTAATAAAGTGTACCAATTAAATGATATTTAATTGGAATTGAATTGATATTGATTTTTGGGTTTATCGTGAACAATGTTTTAAATAACACTCGTTCTTTAACCCGATAATTAATGAAATGTGATTTTGGGTTTATCGTGAACCGTGTTTTAAATGACACTGATTCTTTAACCCAGTTAACGATTAAAACTAAGTGGAGTTTTAATGAATCTTTAATTAGATTGAAAAGATCGAGAATGGAGTATCACCAGTTTTGCTCCTGGCGATAGTTAAATCTTTAATTAGATTTGAACGTGAAATGGTAATTGAATTTACCGATAACACCGTGGTGTTAGATAGGAAGTATGACTTGTTTTACTTCATGGGATGAATAGGTTGGGATTGGGAAATAAAATAAATGATTACTTCGGTGTGGTTCGCTAATCCCGACTAGTTTGAATTGATATTCAAAGGAGATTAAAGAATAAATTTAAAGAATTTATCTTGGATAAAATTAATGGGAACTTTTCCCAAAGTATAGGAATATTTGAATAAAAGAATATTCTGAATTGGAATGAGGCGTATGTTGTGTTTGTGTAACACTTTTATAATATATACGCGAGTTATTCAGAAAGACCGGGTTTATCCCATTCTGAATAACTGATTCGACATGGTGTTGAAGATGAAGACGGTGGTCGAAGACCAGAAGTCTTCACGTCGTTTGGGTGATTACTGATGATCTTGATTGGGCTGTACACCCAAGAAGATGGAAACAGTTGGTGATCGTCCAGACGTACTTGGAGATCGATGGATATGCGGGGTACTAGGTGCCTCCGGTTTCGTTCAGACCCAGAACGGACTTGTAAATGGACTGTGTGTCTGACATTGGATTTTAGTCCGTGTGATTGATCTCTATTGAATATATATCTGTTTGGTGGCGGAGAATTTATTCTCTTGCTTAACGCCCTTCTCTGAGACGTACGAGCTCAGGGGTTATATATTGATGGATATCAAACGCATGGAGTGAATTGCCTGTGTGGCATGCTAAGATGCAATTGATCGAGGCTTCTGTTGAAAAGCAAAGTCTTGTGGTGATGATCGAAGCACGACCTTTGTGGCGTAGCATTGTGTAACGTTTACTTCGCGAGTCTCGCACCCCGGTTGTGAACCAAAAACGGGAGAGGACATCAGGGAGGGCATGCGTTTCTTTCTAGCTAGGGTGGTGTCAGTGACCTACCAGCCCTGACATTTATATACTTTTCACCTGTGTGGTTGTTGTTGTTGCGAGGCGCCTCGGTTTGATCGGACGATCCGGGTCCGATGGAGTCATTCGTTGGCTCATTTACGCCCCAAAGGGCGGGGAAACGTATTGTTCAGGCACTATAATCAACATCGGTGGACCGGCCCTGACGATCCATAGGGCAGTTGCGGCTGTTCCTGAGGCTCGGGCTAGAGAGTCTCGAATCGGTTGAGGACTATCTTTTGCCTCGGTTCATAGATGGAAATCCAACTTCCAAATACGTGACATTTGCGGTTTTATTTGTAGAACTAGTATGGCGACATGATATATGGTACCCATGCTGCCTATGATTGATACTTATGATTTGAAGTTGTTTTATACACTATGCACTTATAATAGTATCAAACGATTTGTTTTAAACGTATCAAGCATTCTTTGGCTGTTATAAGGGAAAACCCTATCCCCCGGCTTGCGTTGCATTTTGTGATAGGACCTGGGTCTTATAACAGCTTCATTTTTCTTTATTTAGCATTGCGCTGTTTGTTTTATGCACTGGTATTCTTGGGAGGAAACCCGTTCCGTGTTATACGGCGTGGTCCCTTGATTTGCCTAGCTTTAAAAATAAAGATTAATAACTGTTTTAGTTCTCACACCAGTCACATGACTGACCTGGAGTTTATTGTTTTAACCTAAACTCTGGGTGCCCCTATTTTCCGCACAGGCAGCTAGTAGTTTTGGTTTTGCAGATTTATATTCACAGGATCCTGGTTTACAGCTAGAATGATATCCGGAAAGCTTGGTATCCGTATATCTCTTCTAGTTGTGTATTGTATTATTTTCCGCTGCGATGTATTTAAATGTAATTTGAATCTCTGATATTTATGTGCAATATTTATTTGTTTATACTCTATATATTCTTGTAATCTGATGCATTGTTGTAATATACAGTGAAATGTTCTTTTGTATGCGTTCTGTTGTGGCTTGTTCTCGAACTATCTGACGCTTTCCTTTACGGGGAAGTTACGGGTCTTTACACCACGCCATTCGCACATCAATCAAATCCACCAAACAACCAAATTCTAATCAAATCATCTAACTAATTTGTGCAACCAAACAAACAAGTTCATGGTCTGTGGACGATTGTGTCGGGTGCTACTAAACACCGTCTGCATCCTAGTATATATATATAACTAGAAAAAGAAATTGAAGAGTGAGAAATTCCCACTAATAGCTATCCAACCATCTTGACTCTTCTTTTGATAGAAATCTTCACCGTTATCGCATTTTTGTCACCTTCGTTGCGGTAGCCACTACATATGTAAAAATTGAATTTTTACCATGCTATTCAATATACAAAAATCGAATTTTTATTATACTATTCAATATATAAAAATCAAATTTTTACTATGATGTCATATAGATAAAAATTCCATTTCAAAAATATAGATTTCGCCTTTATAAAAATAAAGATTTCGCCTTTATAAAAATAAAGATTTCGTCTTTTCTATTTTAAAAATCTCGTCTTTTCAATTTCACCTTTATAAAAATCACCTCTTTATTTTGCTATACATATAACGATGATATTCCTATCATGTAAAAATTATATTTTTAATTCTCTACCTAAACAAAAGTCATATTTTTATATCATCTAGATAGTAAAGACTATATTTTTAATACTTTAAAAATATAAAAATCATATTTTTATTACTTTAAAAATCAAACCTTTTCTGTTTTAAAAATCAAATATTTTTTAGTTTAAAAATCAAATCTTTCTATATTATAAAAATCTAAACTTTTGCATTTTAAAAATCTTTCTTACAAAAAGAACTGAAATTCAACTAAATTAAATTAGTTAATAACTGATTAAATAAGTAAATAAATTACCTCATTATCGTAGTTCAAACAAATCAGGGTTAACTGCGGGTAGGAGGGCTGCAGCGTTCATCAGGGTGGCGGTGGAGGCGTTGGAGCGTCGGCAGGAGGAGGAGGGCGAAGTGGAGTGGGCGGCGGGTCTTCTGGGTGGTGACGGGCCTCGAATCGGGGGGGGGGGGGGGGGGGTTCGTCGTGATTGCTGAAACGAGGGGGGGTTCTTCGTCGCGATCGACCGGGGGGGCACGCCAGCCTCTGGCGGCGGCGACAGGGGTTTCCCCCTTTTCCGTCGTCTCCCTTTTTATTTATTTATTTTGAAAACTAAATTGAAAATATCGGTGGGGGGGTGGGCCTGGTTAAGGAGAAGGGGAGAATTTTTTTAATTATTTTATTTTGCAAATAGTTGACTTTTACATACGACCTCGAAACGAGGCCCACCGCCTGTCGTCCATAGCGTTTTACCCCCATTCCGAACACAATGGGATATGTATCGTAGGTTGATTCGATCGTTTGAATCAGTTTCCGTTAAATTTACATTTAAATCACTATATTGAATTTTAAACGTACATTTCAAATTACCGGGGTCACATACTAACTCTAAAAATTCCTGAAAAATATTTTCTAACTTCGTATTGACGATACGGTCCTAACAAAACTAGTTTCGTCAAATTCTGAGACCGTATGAAAAATGGTCAATTTCCAGTCGATTCAAATCAACTGAAACTGGTCAAATCAACTGAAACTGAAACTGGTCAAATTCCCATTTTTAAGGGCCTGAATTCCATAGCGACTATTCAGAATTTTCAACTGGACATATCTTTTGATTCCCGCTATGAAATCTTGATTTTTCGGATTTGTTGGAAAGATATTATCAATTAGATCCTAATGTTTTTGGTTTCACTAAAATCTGGATTATTTTGCACCCGATACATTCAATTGAACTTTGAAATCGAATTATCGAACTACCGCGCCATTTTCAATTCTATTTATAATTATATATAAATATTTATATTCTAACTACGACGCGTTATAATATATACGTTCTAATATATTCCAAAATAAATTTTTCGTCGATATTATTTAAAATAATCTATTTTAAATATTCAAAATTCGCTAAAATTGACAAAATAAATTTTTTAAACTGGCCCAGATTTTCGGGTTATTACAAACAACCATAATAATCCTTTTATGTTCAATCTTGTTTAAGATTCATAATCTCTTAAAAAGATTATTTACTATAATTATTGTGAATTTTGCCCAAACCATTAGAAAGAGGAAAATTGGCATATTTCAAGTCACAAGGAAACTGGTTAATATTTTATTTAGAACAGATGTTATGTACAAAAAAATGTGAATTCTTACATCTCTTCCTGTTTGGTTTGTTTATGTTCCTTGTAGATTTCAAATAATGTATTTTTATGTAAAAGAGAAAAAGGGCAAATTTACAACAGTCGATTAAAAACCTCAAACGATATAAAACACAAACAGGTTTATATTTCTAAAATCAATACTGCACAAATCCTATATTTACACCCAAATCCTATGAACCTGGAATAACAAGACTACGTACCTAACAATATTTTGAGATTTCCAAATTCAGGGTGTTTATAATAACCACAACAATCCAAGATAAATTATGGACAGTATGATAATATTAAACTAAAAGCCCTATAAATCTATATTTAACTTTCATACATATTGTTTCAGATTTGACAATAACAAAACATATCTAATAAAATTTAGGCATACAATCCACATTTAACACAAAGAATTATATAACATATTATAAACAATGAATATGTTTCTCAATCACCTGAAATTTATCCAAATTTTAATATGAACACAATTTTTAGGCTTATAATTTTCAAATCTCATTGATTTATAGTTTGTATACAAAGGGGATATATATGCTTATTTAGATTTGTAGATCTGAAAGAGAATTTGGGAAAGTAAAAGGAAATTTATACATATAGAATTACCTATTCGAAGAACCAAACCTTTTTCACAAATCTGAATTCAATCTCTCTTATTCTTGTTAATTAGATTTGTATATGTTTATATTTTGAATTTTAGAAGAGATTGGAGGATTGGGAATGGCAGAGCTTTGCTACTGCCTCTAGAAAATATGTGAAAAGAGTGGGGGTCTAGCCCTTTATTTATAGACATAGAAATAACGTTGAATCATTAGATTTTATTTTAGAAAAACCCGTCCATCGATATAAAATTTTATAATATCAAAACATTAGTCGGCCCTCCCTGAATCAACTAGGGGTCAATCCAACAGTCGACCGCCTAGGTCGATTTGGCAGTGGTGGGGAAGTTACGGGTCCTTACAATTTCGATGTTACAAATATAGATTTTCAATTCTTAATTAACATAAGACTAATTCAAAACTATTCTATTTTAAGATTTAGGAAAATATCCTATATTATATCCAATTTTCTATTCTCTTGTTTTTTTTTCAAAATATTGGTTCTCGTTATCTTTAATTAAGAAAATCAATTCAATTTATCATTCGTAAAATAACGTTATGAAATCCACTTTGTTTTATTATTTGAAAATAATAACTAACACTTATTCTTTTAGAATAACTCATTCAAACACTTTACCTTTCATTTCCTTTTATTTCTTTTACTTTGGGAATATCCTTACATATATATATATATATATATATATAGAAATATATATATTCTCAAATCTTCTCATTTCCGTTACTTGGAAAATTTCATTATATATTTTCAAACCTCGCAATTTACATTGCGTTATTATTTCTCATCTGGAAATAATAAATTGTACTTAGCCCCTTTCCCATTTACTACACATATCACCTTCAGACAATCCTGAAGTCATTCAAGTTGGGGTATTTATTTATCTCTCAGACCTTGATCAACAACTTTCTCATCTTTAAGATAGATATGAGTCGTAACTAAAAAGCCATATTCATTCTAGTATAAAACAAATCTCATTAAATTATTTTATTTAAAATATGTTTTATAAAACCTGCTTACTTTTGAAATATTTCTTTCTTTAAATATAACTTATTATTACTTAATATATTATTAAGTGATTTCTTAAATAAAATCACTTCTTAACGTTACCTTATTTCAAAGCATTAATATTATAACTAGAATTATTATTACCATATCACATTATTAAATCCTTTACCAAATTCAATTACCAATCCCTTTTGATCGTTCCTTTTGGAAATCTCATTTCAATCCCATTTATTTAAATTAATTACATTATTAAGTATTTCGATTCAAATCAACGTTTTGACTTCACATCCTTTTATAAACCTAGTTTATAAATTCAGGTTTAATATAAACCCCTTTTTATCTCATTTCTTTTACTTAATTCAAGTATTAAGTCAACATTTATTTTAAGCCATCATGTTTGCTTGAAATTCCTTTTATAACTTCATTATAAACTCGGGTTATATATCGAAAACTCGTTTGTAACCTCTTTCCAAAACTCAACCATCCCATTTCAAAATCGATTACTTGCTTAAATGTATTTCAATTAAGAAGCAATTACTTAAATTATTAAAATAATACTTTACTTCATTTTTAACTAGAATTGGTATTAAATTTCTTTTTAAAATCTTATTCAAGTTAAACAATTATATTCTAAATTATTTCATTTCTAATTGGCACAAATAATTTAATTAATAATTTCAATTAAAACAGTTGACTTGGTTAACTCTAAACATGATTAACTCGTTGATGACTTTAACTCATCTCTTCATTTAATTTAATTAATAAATAATTTAAATAACCTCATTTAATTTAATAAATTAATTTAAATAAATATCATTTACTTCGATTAACATTAAATAAATAATAATATAATTCCATTTTAATTGTTTCTAAAAAAACAATTAATCTCAGTTGTAAATCGTTACATTAATATAAGGCACGTGCTCCGCATACGGCTGATTTCTCCTTTTATAACTTCATTTTTAAATCATATATTTAAACATCTATATACAGTTATAAATAAATTTCATAACTTCATTTTTATATCGATTTACCTGACGGTAAATAAATATTTCAAATGACTGATTTATTGGCCAACTGTTGCCAATCACTCAACCAATATTTCCCATTGGTTAAAACAATACTGTGACAACCCCAATTCCCGTACTGACGGAAACAAGGGTAATCTTTGGAATATAACACAGAAATAGATAATAGCAGAACAGAATTAAATAAATACACCAGATAATGAACAATAGAATATACTGGACAAAAGTAATCATCAGAGTTACACAGTTTACAGGATCATACTTAGTACAAATGCAGTTCAACTATACATATATGTCCATAGCGAAAACAAACAAAATATGTACAATAGGAGCTGAACAACATAAAAAGAGATAAATAATAGAATCCATCTTCAGCTCCAGCTATCCAGAAAGAACCAGCTAAACCTGAATATAAGGCTGCCGTATAGAAAAAGGGGCACCGAGTTTGAAAGTGAAACAAACTACGAGTCAGTCATGGGACTGGTATGAGAAATCTACTCAACACATTTAATATATAGCTAATCACAGGACCACGCCACTTTCATGGAACGGGTTTACTCCATTGGATTGCCATTGTTTTAAAAACAAATCTTTCTTTTAAACATCGCAATGCTTTTTACAAAAATGAAGCCATTATAAGACTCAGTTCCCATCACACAATGCAACGCAAACCGAAGGATAGAGTTTTTATCTTATAACGGCCAAAATATGCTTGATACGAATAAAACAAAGGCATTTGATATTATTGCTAGTGTTTATATGTTTTGAAAACAATTTCAAATCATAACTATCAATCATAGACGACATGAGCGTCCCATGCCACTATGTCGCCAAATATATATATATACAATCGAAACCGCACAGTCACGTATTTGGAAATTGAATTTCCGTCATGAACCAAGGCAAAAGATAGTCCTTACCAAATTCGAGATAATCTAGCCCATGTCTCACGGCCCAGACTCAGGTGGGCCCTTGGAGCGATAGGGCTGGTCCACCGATGTGGATTAAAATTCCTGAACACTGCGTTTCTCTGCCCTATGGGGCGTAATCGAGCCAACAGATGACTTTGTCGGACCCGGATCGTCCGATCAAACCGAGGCGCCTTGCAACAGCAACAACCACACAGGTGAAAAGTATATAAATGTCAGGGCTGGTAGGTCACTGACACCACCCTAGCTAGAAAGAAACGCATGCCCTCCCTGAGGTCCTTCTCCCGTTTCTGGTTCACACCGCGGTGTGAGGCTCGCGAATTCACATTATACACAAAGCTACGCCACACAGGCGGTTCTTTGATCATCACCACAAGACTTTGCTTTTCAACAGAAGCCCTGATCATTTGCCACTTAGGCATGCCACACTAGCAATTCATGCCATGCGACTGATGTCCATCGATATACAACCTCTGAGCTCATGCGTTTCAGAGAAGGGCGTTAAGCAAAAGAATAAATTCTCCGCCGCCAAACAGATGTATATTTAACAGAGATCAATCAACACAAAATAAAATCCAATGTCAGACACACAGTCCATTTACAAGTCCGTTCTGGGTCTGAACGAAACCGGAGGCACTAAATACCTCGCAAACCCATCGATCACCACGTACGTCTGGACGATCACCACTCACTATCCATATTTCGGGATGCCTCCTAATCAGGACCTCGGTTACCATCCAAACGAGGTGAAGATCTCCGGTCTTCGACCACCGTCTTCATCTTCGACTTTCAATCGTCGGTCAATTATTTGAAATGAGAATTAACTCGGCCTTTTCAAATAATTCACGTATATTTAGAATTTCAAATCAATTTATTTCAATGGTTAAATCATTCGACAACACCAATTTTGTTCTTTAATGTAATTTTCACACCAAACACATTCAACCATCAAATACCCCACAAATCAAGCAAATTCAGTTTATTTCCATTCCATATCGTTTATGATATTTTATAACGATTTATCGCTATTTTTATTTATTTTAAAATAGCCAATTTATTCAAAACGACGCTTCGGGCCATAACGCGGCCGTGGCGCTGTTTTTCTTTAGATTTGATTTACACATATCTGAAAATCTAACCGTTGGATCTTCATAAAATTTACATCATTATAAAGATCTTTTCAAAATGAATCCAACGGTTCTAGTTTCAGGAAAATCCGACGGTCGGATCTCCCGGTATCATCGTTTGAAGTTTCGATTTCAAAATCTGAACTGCAGCGTCGTTATTCGATTAAATATAATTATATATATATAAATATAATCGTTTCTGGCGCTGTTTTTCTTCAGATTTGAATTAAACATTCCAGACCATCCAACCGTTGGATTTTTATAAAGTTGGTGCCGTTGGAAAGATATTTCCAAGGCGAACCCAACGGTTGCGGTTTCGGGAAAATCCAATGGCCAGATTTCCCGCACTAGTTGTTTGAAATCACGGTTTCAAAACACGAACTGCACGGCCATATTTCATTTTAATTTTATTTATATATATATTTATATAAATATAGTTCATTCAACAATTTCAATATCGTTTTCACTTCAAATATTTCACTAACGCCTTTAAATTTTGGAAAATTTCGCCATAACCTCCTTTGTATGGGAGGGTCTAGGAAAATTTCCAAATAGCCACACAGGTGTCTCATGTCAAAAAGAAAAAGAAAAAGCCAAGCGGCTAGCCAACAGGCTCATAAAATCATCACCCAAACAAAACAGTAAATGTGTACCTATTTGTCGGGCACGAAATTTTATTCCTCTTCTCTAGCCACTTTGCTATAACCTGTTCAATAAATACGCACGTACATATATACAATTTTTATCACTTATCATTTTCCATTCAACTTCATATTTGATTTACATTGGTTTAGAAACAACATTCATTTTAATGTTGCATGCATAGGCTAAAATAATATCATTAGCTAATTAATGTATATTTCAACTCATGCATATTAAATTTGAACAAGTGGCTATTTTTAACACTTCACATTTCAACACATGACCATTTTCTTTAGTTCCTATGCATGTTGAAAATAATATTTCTTCACAAATATTTATTTCAACGTCCGCATATCTTTAGCATATCACATAGATGATAAAATTGATATTTTTATCATTTAAAATATTTATTCGACAAATAGATGTTTTCAACACTTCATAGTTTCAATAAAAATGTAATTTTTTTTATTGTTCGATCTTTTTATTCAACACATGAACTTTTCCACTACACACACTTCTCAACACATGAGCATTTCCACACATGGATATTTTATTTATGTTGTTCATATAAGAAAGCTAGAATTTTTGTTGTTGAAACTATTTATATATAAGGCGAATATTTTACATACTTCATATATATTATAAAAATGTGATTTTTATTGTTTATACACTTCATTCATTCACAAATGAATTTAATTTTCACACAACCCTTTCAACACATGAACATTTCCATACATGGATATAGTTTCAACATATGACTTTAATTTCAACGCGTGAAAATAATTTCAACATATGAAAATTATTCTAACACATAAAGATTATTCAAAATTTCGGCAGCATAACGGCAGGGTAGTTAAAACCGGTACCGTCCCTAGTACGACTCCTCGCTCTACCTTAAAACCTCGCGGTTTTTGACAATGGGGATTCATGCATCTAATTCGCACGTAGGCGGCATGTTTTATTTTTATTTCCACAAATATTTCCAATTCATTTCAATCACCAATGGGTATTTTTCAACCACAATCAACCAATATCAACCACAAACAATCACAATCAACCATTCGCTATCAATCAATTTTCACACCAATCACAATCGATAAATATCGTCCATGGTTTGTGGACGAGGGGCATATATATATATATATATATATATATATATATATATATATATATATATAGCAATTCACTTCTATTTCAACACATATATATAATTTTTATAACGCATATATAACTTATACAATGCTTATACATGAGGTGTACAATGCTTATATAACTCATACATCGACTATATAATTTATACATCGTCGTTTTCCATATCGTTTATAAATTAGAAATCTCACCTTGGGTTCCACTCCACCAAAAAAATAGCAGAAGGCTCAGAAAAATACGCGGTCTCTTCTAAAATGTAGAAGACGTCCACACGGTCACGGTGTTTCCTGTTTCATCGAATTTCGTTAACACACTAAAAAGATATGATTTTTCAAAGTTTGCAACAGTTTAAAAGTGTTAAAACTGTTGAAAATTAAACAAGCCATTACCTCAGCAGAAAGGTTCAAAACTAGGTTTGAATTTTTCGATCAATCCGTGCAATGGTTCCACGATCGGGTTGCGCAGGGTCGAAGAGGGAAGAGAGGCGCCCGTTCGCCTGGAGGTGGGGCCAGTTCGACGGCCTCAGGCGTGCATGGCGGTGGTTCGAAGTGCTGAACTTCGTGACGTCGGTTCTCCCAAACCACAAAATGAAAAAAATCCAAACTATATATGGATTTGAAGATCTTCTCGTGCTCTTCAAAATCTTCAACTGGAGCTTTTGATATGTAATGACCCGCATTGGCAGGGGTATTATGATTAATTTATTTAATTGTATAAATGGTAGGTTAGTGAATTACATGGTCGTTGAATAAAATAATAGTGAATATTTAATTAAAATAATAATTAAATAATATATTTAATTCTGAAATAATCAGAATTGGCCGAAATGACGATATGGTGTGAACTGGATCATCTGTGATATTTTATTCGGTTTAGAATTTGAAGTAGAATAACGAATATATTATTTGAACGACAGCTTGAACATAGAATTATAATATAATTATAAATGAGCTTGAAATGGCACTGTAGTTCGTAAATTGGCGATTCGAACTTCAACTGAATGTACAGGATTCATTTTAAGCCGGATTTCTGTGAAACAAGAAACGTGTGGAGTTGGTGGAGTATATCTTTCTAGTGGAAGAGAAAAATCGGGATTTCATCGTGTAGATTTTGATGTATGTCCCAATCAAATTTCAGAATAGTCGCTATAGAATCGTTTATCGGCCATAACGGTTATTTCAAAATAACTAGATATCGGGTGTGAATTCAGATAAGGTTGTTTTGGGAAATAGTGATAATTTAATTTTTAGAATTTTACTGTAATTTTTAATTAATTAAATAAGAAACTTTTTATTTGGAGTATTTCGCACCCTGAAATCAACATTTTGAAGTTTCAAAATATGAGTCCACCTACCGGTATTATTACATTTTTGGGATCGTGACACCGAGCTGATCACAACGGTATGGTCATTTCTGTCTATAGCAGTCATAAACAAACGAAATTTCACGAAATGAGGTATCCTTAAATAAATAAACATATTCCTTGATACTTAACTGTCCACGTTTCATTCTTCTCAAAACCACTCGTTTTCTTTGGTCCCAAAAGCAACAGACGTGGCCCTTCCTTCACAAAGCAAATTAATTTCTATATAATACCTCTACTTCCTAAACCTAGGTTACATTCTCCACAGTCAACAAAAATGCGCCGCAGTCTTTATTTCTCCTCTTTCAGTAAATGTCGATCCTCAAAAATTCAAGCAAACTCAAATAAAAAGAAATAAATCGTATACTATATATAGTACTGATCCTTGCGAGTTACTGGTCGAGCTCGTATCCCTTTCGAGTTATACCGTGCCATTTTGTTTCTCTGTTTTGGGGTACAACAATTTCTGGGTTGGGTATTTGTTTCGGCGAGTTAGGGTTCAGGAAATCTTGGACTGTGAGCATTGATTTGAGAAGCAGACTTTGGTTTGAGGTTCCTGAGGTGGTTTAGCATCAAAGGGAGGAGTTTGGTGGAATTCAAAGTGCACTAATGTCGCACTTTTCCTTCTGTGCGTGTAGAGCAGCTTCGACGCAAGCTGCAGGAGGTTGTTCGAGTGCGGTAAAACGGGGATGAGTGGAAGGCTTATTCGAAGGAGAATCGAACAGTATATTTTGGTTGATTTTCCATTGAAGAAGTTTGGTGCGGTGGAGATTTTAAACGTTGGCAATGGGAACGAGAATGGAGCGGAAGGTATTCACGATGGGGAAAAAGGATTGATGGGTTGCGGGTCTTTAGTGGATATGGACCTGGGCCGACATCAGAGAGCAAGGCCAAGTGAAAAAGAAAATTGGTATAGCGTGAAGAACTGAGTAGCTAAAGGGTGGATGGGCTGATTCGAAAATCAGGAGGAGTTGGGTTTAATAATACAGGAAGATGGACTTATGTACTATGGAAAAATGGCTAGACTATAATGAGGTAACGGGCTGAAGGGTCTGAATCCTTTTATAATATTATGTTTAAACGTAAAGTTAATGTCGTATTAATATGTAGGAAAATATATATATATTTTTATAGTGGAAGAGGGGCATCCTTGCAGGCGTTAAAAATAGGAAGAGGCGTTGTTTTTGTTGTTGTTCATGGAGGAGAAGATAATGTGCATTTCGTATATGGAAATTGGAGATGGGCCGATGTTGGATAGTGAGGCCCAACGAAGAATGATCACGTGCAGGCCGGGTTTCGCTTCTTTAAAAGTTTGATGGGCCGATCCTTAACTAATAAATTTCGAATTTTCTAAATACGTTGGAATCATGGGATCATGAGCTACCACATGGAACAGGTTGGGATGCATTTGGAGCTCGTCTCCATTTATGGCGAAATAAATTGTTTGATTCAAATCAAACAACAGTTTATCGTTCTATAATGATGAACTGCCAAAGTGAGTAAATCTCACTAACTCTGAAGAGTTTATAATTTCATGTTTTATTTTTAGAACTGTTAGATATTGGCTGATTGACTATATGTTGACTGTTTGATTGAACTGCTAGTCAGTTAGTTGATTTCTATATTTGATTCTGTTTAACAGAATGTATCATATAGAACTGAAAGTGATGTTATCTAGATTGTTTAACATCTGTGATGCAAGGAAACTTGTTGGAGGAATCCAACTGGATTCCTCAACATTTGTTTTACTGTTTTTCATATATTGTGATATATGATGTGTTATATAATCAGTTATGGATTATGTGTGTTGGAATGATGTTGATCATTGTTATTCGATATTGTAAATATCATAAAGACCCTGGGATGGAAAAAGAATTATTTCAATGTATATTGAAATAAAAGGGATTTTATAAAATTAACAGATTTTATAAAAGGAAATATTTCAAAAATAAATAAAAGGGGAAAATGTTTTTAAAACGAATAGAGTTTTATAAAAGGGGAAATCATTTGTAAAGTGAAGAACTGTTACTAAAAGTAAATCTTTATAAATGAATAGTTTAATCGATTTGAGTTAAAATAAAAGGAGCTAATCGATGTTAGTTAATCGATTAGTGTTAAAGTTAAAGGAGTTAATTGATGTTAGTTAATCGATTAGAGATAAAGTTAAAAAATGGGGTTAATCGATGTTAGTTAATCGATTAGAGAATAAAGTTAAAAGGGGTTAATCGATGTTAGTTAATCGATTAGAGTTAAAAGCAAAGGAGCTAATCGATGTTAGTTTAATCGATTAGAGAAGAAAGTAAAAGGAGTTAATCGATGTTAGTTTAATCGATTAGAGTTAATCGAATATAGTTTATTCGAAGAAAGAAAAATGAGTTAATTGAATATAGTTTATTCGAATAGAAGTCAAATGAGTTAATCGAATATAGTTTATTTGAATAGAAAGCAAAGGAGTTAATCGATGTTAGTTTAATCGATTAGTGTTAAAGTCAAAAGAGTTAATCGAATATAGTTATTCGAATAGAAGCAAATGAGTTAATCAAATATAGTTTATTCGAAGAAAGAAAAAGGAGTTATCGAATATAGTTTATTCGAAAGGAGTTAAGTGAAATGAGTAAATCAATAGCGTTAGTCAAATAGAGTTAATCCAATAGTGTTAGTCCAATAGAGTTAATTGATAAGGGTTAATCGAATAGAGTTATGTGAAAAGAGTCAATCGAATATAGCTATTCGAAGGAGGGTTAAGCAAGGAAGTTAGTAAAAGGGATATAAAGTGAACTTTGCCAATTTCAAAGTTAGAAATGTTGTTCAGTTAAGGTCTGAGAGGTAGTTCTACCCCAACTTGATTGGCTTCGTTTTTAACTAGGGAATAGTTAAGGTTCGGCAGTAAAGGAAATGGGTTGAGTTGGCATCGTGATGGTTTGTTTAAACATCTGCCTAAGTCTAAGGAAGAAGCTTTGGAAGGGTTTTCCAAATAAGAAACCAGAAATGTTTTCTAATAAAGAAAACAAGAAATGGAAATGTTTTCCATTGTTAATAACGTATATTTTCCCAATTTAGAAAATAAGAAATATTGAACATAGGGAAACAGGAGATAAGTAAATTAATGAAATAAAGAGATAAATGTTGAATGATGTTTGATTGATATAAATTTCCATTTGGAAATATTATCGTTGTTTGCACACTTGTTTTCCTTGATAGTTAAATCACAGACTATCGAAGTTTTGACCATTTTTAACGTTGTTAATATGGAGAGACCGGTTGGATCATTTTCCAAAGAACCACTCTGTATTGGCATAAGCGTTGCGAATCATATATGCCAAAGGAAATTGAAGAAGGAGTTATGCAAGGGCTATCCTGTTTACAGAATAGTGCCTTCGGTTCATCCTGTTCCTGGATGACTTGTATGGATGGATGTCTGACAGAGTATTTCCAGACGATCACATATATTGATTTCTCCAACTGTACCAAGAGTGGGAGCGGAGAAGGAAACTTATCTTAGCTAACACGTAATGTATGGTTGAGGACGTCAATCGGTGATTTGATGGATTTGACGATGTGGCATTCAAAGTGAATCTGGTATGATGATAAAGCGTAGCTTCTAGCCTCATCATCTGGTAAATGACAGAAATCGGACAGGCAGCATGGCTACGTTGGTCGCACCGAAGTAGGGTGTATAATCACCTGATCTAGAGTTTCATTTACTTCTAAAAATCTATTGTTGATGCTGTCCCATTCGGGAAACGGTTGCTGATCCCGACTGTTGGTGATATACATTTGATACGCTCAAGCGAAATGAGTGGTCGGTCATGTGTGGCCGGGTTGCAAGATGTTCTTGTTGAACCCAGTGTATTTCTCTCTAGAGGTACACTAGCGAAAGGTGGTTCCATACCTTGTCATAGTTGGAAATCCATTACCCAATACGTGCTTGCAGTTTTGTTTGTATACTATATATGTAGAACGTGAGATGAAAGCGTTTCTGCTAGATGATTATATATACTGTGGTTGTTAGACATTATTATAATATCAAAAGGGTTTTTGATATAAAGATATTTCAGATTCTCATAAGGGAAAAACCCGTTCCGTTATGCGGCGTGGTCTTATGAGATATCGTGTACTTGTTCGAACTGTTTTTAAACTGTTTTACTCATACCAGTCCCATGACTGACCTGGAGTTTATTTTGTTGTTTTCCCTAAACTCTTGGGTGCCTAAATTTGTATGGGCAGTCAAGTAGTCGGGATTTACAGATACATTGAAGAGCTGGACCAGGAGGCTTCAGGATCATATAGCTATTATTATTCCTCTATGTTGTAAGTGCTGTACTATGATAATGATATGTATATGCAAGTACAGATTTGTATTTCAAAGTTATGTTATGAAATATATTTATTCGTTCCGCTGTGAGATTCGTGTTACTCTGATATTGTGTTCTTCTTCTTCTGTTCTAAGTTTCTATCTTATGTTTCCTCACCCTCTAATTTCTTTCACTAATTACCAGGATTTTTCGGTGTTTTGGTTATCGACATCGTGTTTATGTCGATAACCAAAATCACTCAAAATCCGGGTCGTTACAGTTGGTATCGGAGCTTAAGTTAAGAATTTACTTGGCTCTGTGGCGTGACTCGGTAGAGATAGGGTTAGTAACACCCTAGACTGAGATTGAGTGTATATATACGAGTGAACGTATTTGTATATTGATATAAAAATTGTTTTATATTGTGGAGATTCATTGGTTGAGTCGTTTATGAGTTCTGGTCGATCAGTTTGATCCACTGTATCGGTAGGAGTTACTAAACACTTGAATACGATGGGTCGGCACGATATGTTTTGAAAGAGGGTAAATGAAAATAATTTTACCCAAAGTATATTTTTATATATATTGGATATATTGGTTGTTATTATAATCGAGTAAGATTATAGATTAAATGGTTATGTAAATAACCAATCAGAATTCATATAAGTGAAATATGTGAAATCAGATGAGTTAAATCTGAAATTTAAACCAGAAATGGAGTTAAAATTCTGGAGAATTGGATAAGTGTTTGTAAATGGATTTGGATTAAAAATAAGGAAAATTTAAAATCCTGGGAGATTTTAAATTGTTTTACAAGCAGTGTGAATTATATTTTGAAATGAATTTCAAAGTGGAAATGTTTAAAAATGTTTTTTAGTATTGAACTCACTTCGATCGCTGGAAAATAGATTCTGATGATGACAGCTGCATCATCAGTATTCATTTTCGAGTTGTAAGTGACGAATTACTACCAGAGATATGTTTTGAATTTGTTTTGGGAAAGACAAGCTGTGTTGAATTTCAAAATGGGATTTATAATATAGATTTGAAATATTAACTTGTTTAAAGGAAATAAAACGAGAAGTTCCTTTATAAACGAAGTTTATAATAGTTCTTTTGTAAATGAAGTTTATAAATGAAGTGAAAAGAATTATCATCGGATAATTCAGAAATAAAATACAAGTGTGAAATTGAAAGGGAAATCTATCTTCCAAAGGTAGAAATATCAATTTCAAAAGGAATTGAAATCGAGACTTATTTAAAGGAATTTGAATAAAGGAAGTTCAAACATAGAATTTGAATATAGAAATTCAAAGGGAGTTTGAATATAGGATTTGAATAAAGAAAGTTTAAAATAGAAATTGAATATAGAAATTCAAAGGGAGTTTGAATATATGAAATTCAATGAAATTGAAATAGAGTTTGAATATAGAAATTCAAATGGAATTCAAATATAGGATTTGAATATCGAAAGTGAAATGAAATTTGAATGTAAAGGATTCAAATAGAAATGAAAATGAAATTTGAATATAGAAGATTCAAATAGAATTGAAAAGGGAATTTGGATAAAGAAGATTCAAATAGAATTGAAAATGAAATTTGAATATAGAAGATTCAAAGGGAATTGAAATGAAATAAAGAGAATTCAAATAGATTTGAATATATGAAATTCAAATGGAGTTTGAAAATAGATTTGAAATTAAATTCAAATCTAGAATTTGAATAAGGAAATTGAAACGAAATTAAAATATAAAATTTGAATAAGAGATTTGAAATGAAATTCAAATATAGAATTTGAATAAGAGAATCAAAATGGAATTTGAATATAGGGAATTCAAATAAAATTGAAATGAAATTCAATTAGTTGATAAATAAGTTAAACCTATATTTGAACATGAATATTCAAATAAAAAGGTGAAATGGGCAAACCAGTAATTTGAAAAATCACTTAACGAACTAAGTTAAAATGATTGGATTAAGTTGAAATGAATTAGAAATGTATAAATATACATGAGATAGGTATGGATAAGGTATGAAGGTAACAGATAGAATGCTCGACGGAAAGGTATGTATTTAATTCATATATGAGATTTTATGCGCCGTATCGGCTAGCCGCTTGGCTTTTTCTTTTTCTTTTGGATTGGTGAGGGCCATGGGAGGCTATTTGAAATATCCCGATGCTCCTAGTACAAAGGAGGTTATGGCGAATTTTTCCAGGAATTTAAGGAGTTAGAATATTTTTAAGAAAATCTGATAATTAGAAATCTATATATCTATATATATAGAAGTCGATAAGGAAGCGAACTTAAAAATAGAATAGTAAAATCAAAAAGGAAGTCTAGAATAAAATCTAGTCAGAATAGAAAGAGAAAGTGTATACGTGTTTAAAAGTGAATAAGTAGTTGTAGGGTGTTGATTTTTCGAGTAAGTAGTCATATCTATTTTGACGTTATAAATGTTATTCAGTCAAGGTCTGAGAGGTAGTTATACCCCAACTTGATTGATTTCATTATTAACAAATAAATAGTAAGATTTCAGGCTCGAAGATCAATGTTGAGTAAGAGATAGTGAATATAGTATTTGGGTTGTCGTAACGATGTTTTACACAACATCCGTTTTAACCCAAATAAGTATAAGTTTGGAAATATAATAAAGAATATTTCCTAAGTATATAAATAAACGAGATCGGAAAAGAGATAAGTAATTGGAATATTTTCCAATTATAAATAGCATATATTTTCTAAAGTTTAGAAAATAAAGGAAGGCGATATTCGGAAATGTTTTCCAAATAACATAAAAGGCCAATATGGTTATTGAAAATATTTGGTTAACAAATATTGATAAAGAAATAGAGAAGTGATTTAATTAATGGAATATAAATTGAGGTCTCAGTGACATGTTCAAAAGGAAAATTTGATTTTTTGAAAGAGTAAACTGTTTGAAAACTCCCTGGGAAAGACTGATTGAATTAAAAACAAATTTAACAGAAATCTGTGAAAGCAAAATTTGAATTAAAGTAAAGCCAGTAAAGTGGTAACTGAGATTGCATTAGAATGATATCAAGACAAATTGGATTGTGAGATTCAAATTCGAAGTGTAATGTGATAACCAAGTTAAGAGTTGGGAATCGAGAAGGAACGCGAGTTGAAATGATATTTGGCTTGGATATAAGCGAATGGTTGTGTTGAGGATAAATTGATCAGAGTTTGATTTGATTAATATTGGTATATGCTGAGTTGATAGCATGTGGAAGTGATGGAGTTGATATGCCCGACAAAAAGGTACAAGTTTATAATACTATTGGATATAAGATTTATAAGCCGAATTGGCAAGCCGCTTTGCTGTTTGATTTTCTTTTGGGTTGGAGATGGCCCAGAGAGGCGAGTGGTGGTTTGACGTATTGACCAGTACAAAGGAGATGCTGGCGAAATTTTTCGAAGAGTAAGGCGTTAGAAAATTTTCATGATTTTTTGGAAATTTTCGTTGATAAGAATTAATTAATAATTTAACTGAAATTAAATTGGTTCAGTTGAAACTAAAGTTAAGAAGTGAACAAATATGTTCTAACCAGTCAGTAGGGTCGTCCCCTACTTTTTAGCAATTTCGAGGACGAAATTATTTTAATTGGGGAAGATTGTAATGACCCGCATTGGCAGGGGTATTATGATTAATTTATTTAATTGTATAAATGGTAGGTTAGTGAATTACATGGTCGTTGAATAAAATAATAGTGAATATTTAATTAAAATAATAATTAAATAATATATTTAATTCTGAAATAATCAGAATTGGCCGAAATGACGATATGGTGTGAACTGGATCATCTGTGATATTTTATTCGGTTTAGAATTTGAAGTAGAATAACGAATATATTATTTGAACGACAGCTTGAACATAGAATTATAATATAATTATAAACGAGCTTGAAATGGCGCTGTAGTTCGTAAATTGGCGATTCGAACTTCAACTGAATGTACAGGATTCATTTTAAGCCGGATTTCTGTGAAACAAGAAACGTGTGGAGCTGGTGGAGTATATCTTTCTAGTGGAAGAGAAAAATCAGGATTTCATCGTGTAGATTTTGATGTATGTCCCAATCAAATTTCAGAATAGTCGCTATAGAATCGTTTATCGGCCATAACGGTTATTTCAAAATAACTAGATATCGGGTGTGAATTCAGATAAGGTTCTTTTGGGAAATAGCAATAATCTAATTTTTAGAATTCTACTGTAATTTTTAATTAATTAAATAAGAAACTTTTTATTTGGAGTATTTCGCACCCTGAAATCAACATTTTGAAGTTTCAAAATATGAGTCCACCTACCGGTATTATTACATTTTTGGGATCGTGACACCGAGCTGATCACAACGGTATGGTCATTTCTGTCTATAGCATTCGTAAACAAACAAAATTTCACGAAATGAGGTATCCCTAAATAAATAAACATATTCCTTGATACTTAACTGTCCACGTTTCATTCTTCTCAAAACCACTCGTTTTCTTTGGTCCCAAAGCAACAGACGTGGCCCTTCCTTCACAAAGCAAATTAATTTCTATATAATACCTCTACTTTCTAAACCTAGGTTACATTCTCCACAGTCAACAAAAATGCGTCGCAGTCTTTATTTCTCCTCTTTCAGTAAATGTCGATCCTCAAAAATTCAAGCAAACTCAAATAAAAAGAAATAAATCGTATACTATATAGTACTGATCCTTGCGAGTTACTGGTCGAGCTCGTATCCCTTTCGAGTTATACCGTGCCATTTTGTTTCTCTGTTTTGGGGTACAGCAATTTCTGGGTTGGGTATTTGTTTCGGCGAGTTAGGGTTCAGGAAATCTTGGACTGTGAGCATTGATTTGAGAATCAGACTTCGGTTTGAGGTTCCTGAGGTGGTTTAGCATCAAAGGGAGGAGTTTGGTGGAATTCGAAGAGCACTGATGTCGCACTTTTCCTTCTGTGCGTGTAGAGCAGCTTCGACGCAAGCTGCAGGAGGTTGTTCGAGTGTGGTAAAACGGGGATGAGTGGAAGGCTTATTCGAAGGAGAATCGAACAGTATATTTTGGTTGATTTTCCATTGAAGAAGTTTGGTGCGGTGGAGGTTTTAAACGTTGGCAATGGGAACGAGAATGGAGCGGAAGGTATTCACGATGGGGAAGAAGGATTGATGGGTTGCGGGTCTTTAGTGGATATGGACCTGGGCCGACATCAGAGAGCAAGGCCAAGTGAAAAATAAAATTGGTGTAGCGTGAAGAACTGAGCAGCTAAAGGGTGGATGGGCTGATTCGAAAATCAGGAGGAGTTGGGTTTAATAATACAGGAAGATGGACTTATGTACTATGGAAAAATGGCTAGACTATAATGAGGTAACGGGTTGAAGGGTCTGAATCCTTTTATAATATTATGTTTAAACGTAAAGTTAATGTCGTATTAATATGTAGGAAAAAATATATATATTTTTATAGTGGAAGAGGGGCATCCTTGTAGGCGTTAAAAATAGGAAGAGGCGTTGTTTTTGTTGTTGTTCATGGAGGACAAGATAATGTGCATTTCGTATATGGAAATTGGAGATGGGCCGATGTTGGATAGTGAGGCCCAACGAAGAATGATCACGTGCAGGCCGGGTTTCGCTTCTTTAAAAGTTTGATGGGCCGATCCTTAACTAATAAATTTCGAATTTTCTTAATACGTTGGAATCATGGGATCATGAGCTACCACATGGAACAGGTTGGGATGCATTTGGAGCTCGTCTCCATTTATGGCGAAATAAATTGTTTGATTCAAATCAAACAACAGTTTATCGTTCTATAACGATGAACTGCCAAAGTGAGTAAATCTCACTAACTCTGAACAGTTTATAATTTCATGTTGTATTTTTAGAACTGTTAGATATTGGCTGATTGACTGTATGTTGACTGTTTGATTGAACTGCTAGTCAGTTAGTTGATTTCTATATTTGATTCTGTTTAACAGAATGTATCATATAGAAATGAAAGTGATGTTATCTAGATTGTTTAACATCTGTGATGCAGGGAAACAGGTTGGAGGAATCCAACTGGATTCCTCAACATTTATTTTACTGTTTTTCATATATTGTGATATATGATGTGTTATATAATCAGTTATGGATTATGTGTGTTGGAATGATGTTGATCATTGTTATTCGATATTGTAAATATTATAAAGACCCTGGGATGGAAAAAGAATTATTTCAATGTATATTGAAATAAAAGGGATTTTATAAAATCAACAGATTTTATAAAAGGAAATATTTCGAAAATAAATAAAAGGGGAAAATGTTTTTAAAACGAATAGAGTTTTATAAAAGGGGAAATCATTTGTAAAGTGAAGAACTGTTACTAAAAGTAAATCTTTATAAATGAATAGTTTAATCGATTTGAGTTAAAATAAAAGGAGCTAATCGATGTTAGTTAATCGATTAGTGTTAAAGTTAAAGGAGTTAATCGATGTTAGTTAATCGATTAGAGATAAAGTTAAAAAAGGGGTTAATCGATGTTAGTTAATCGATTAGAGAATAAAGTTAAAAGGGGTTAATCGATGTTAGTTAATCGATTAGAGTTAAAAGCAAAGGAGCTAATCGATGTTAGTTTAATCGATTAGAGAAGAAAGTAAAAGGAGTTAATCGATGTTAGTTTAATCGATTAGAGTTAATCGAAAATGAGTTAATCGAATATAGTTTATTCGAAGAAAGAAAAATGAGTTAATCGAATATAGTTTATTCGAATAGAAGTCAAATGAGTTAATCGAATATAGTTTATTCGAATAGAAAGCAAAGGAGTTAATCGATGTTAGTTTAATCGATTAGTGTTAAAGTCAAAAGAGTTAATCGAATATAGTTATTCGAATAGAAGCAAATGAGTTAATCAAATATAGTTTATTCGAAGAAAGAAAAAGGAGTTATCGAATATAGTTTATTCGAAAGGAGTTAAGTGAAATGAGTAAATCAATAGCGTTAGTCAAATAGAGTTAATCCAATAGTGTTAGTCCAATAGAGTTAATTGATAAGGGTTAATCGAATAGAGTTATGTGAAAAGAGTCAATCGAATATAGCTATTCGAAGGAGGGTTAAGCAAGGAAGTTAGTAAAAGGGATATAAAGTGAACTTTGCCAATTTCAAAGTTAGAAATGTTGTTCACTTAAGGTCTGAGAGGTAGTTCTACCCCAACTTGATTGGCTTCGTTTTTAACTAGGGAATAGTTAAGGTTCGGCAGTAAAGGAAATGGGTTGAGTTGGCATCGCGATGGTTTGTTTAAACATCTGCCTAAGTCTAAGGAAGAAGCTTTGGAAGGGTTTTCCAAATAAGAAACCAGAAATGTTTTCTAATAAAGAAAACAAGAAATGGAAATGTTTTCCATTGTTAATAACGTATATTTTCCCAATTTAGAAAATAAGAAATATTGAACATAGGGAAACAGGAGATAAGTAAATTAATGAAATAAAGAGATAAATGTTGAATGATGTTTGATTGATATAAATTTCCATTTGGAAATATTATCGTTGTTTGCACACTTGTTTTCCTTGATAGTTAAATCACAGACTATCGAAGTTTTGACCATTTTTAACGTTGTTAATATGGAGAGACCGGTTGGATCATTTTCCAAAGAACCACTCTGTATTGGCATAAGCGTTGCGAATCATATATGCCAAAGGAAATTGAAGAAGGAGTTATGCAAGGGCTATCCTGTTTACAGAATAGTGCCTTCGGTTCATCCTGTTCCTGGATGACTTGTATGGATGGATGTCTGACAGAGTATTTCCAGACGATCACATATATTGATTTCTCCAACTGTACCAAGAGTGGGAGCGGAGAAGGAAACTTATCTTAGCTAACACGTAATGTATGGTTGAGGACGTCAATCGGTGATTTGATGGATTTGACGATGTGGCATTCAAAGTGAATCTGGTATGATGATAAAGCGTAGCTTCTAGCCTCATCATCTGGTAAATGACAGAAATCGGGCAGGCAGCATGGCTACGTCGGTCACACCGAAGTAGGGTGTATAATCACCTGATCTAGAGTTTCATTTACTTCTAAAAATCTATTGTTGATGCTGTCCCATTCGGGAAACGGTTGCTGATCCCAACTGTTGGTGATATACATTCGATACGCTCAAGCGAAATGAGTGGTCGGTCATGTGTGGCCGGGTTGCAAGATGTTCTTGTTGAACCCAGTGTATTTCTCTCTAGAGGTACACTAGCGAAAGGTGGTTCCATACCTTGTCATAGTTGGAAATCCATTACCCAATACGTGCTTGCGGTTTTGTTTGTATACTATATATGTAGAACGTGAGATGAAACCGTTTCTGCTAGATGATTATATAAACTGTGGTTGTTAGACATTATTATAATATCAAAAGGGTTTTTGATATAAAGATATTTCGGATTCTCATAAGGGAAAAACCCGTTCCGTTATGCGGCGTGGTCTTATGAGATATCGTGTACTTGTTCGAACTGTTTTTGAACTGTTTTACTCATACCAGTCCCATGACTGACCCGGAGTTTATTTTGTTGTTTTCCCTAAACTCTTGGTTGCCTAAATTTGTATGGGCAGTCAAGTAGTCGGGATTTACAGATACATTGAAGAGCTGGACCAGGAGGCTTCAGGATCATATAGCTATTATTATTCCGCTGTGTTGTAAGTGCTGTACTTTGATAATGATATGTATATGCAAGTAAAGATTTTTATTTCAAAGTTATGTTATGAAATATATTTATTCGTTCCGCTGTGAGATTCGTGTTACTCTGATATTGTGTTCTTCTTCTTCTGTTCTAAGTTTCTATCTTATCTTTCCTCACCCTCTAATTTCTTTCACTAATTACCAGGATTTTTTGGTGTTTTGGTTATCGACATCGTGTTTATGTCGATAACCAAAATCGCTCAAAATCCGGGTCGTTACATGATATTAGTGAGTGGTTGAGGAGAAATCGAAGAGAGAAGGCCTCAAGCCCTTTCCGCTGTCCGTCGCGATATACGGGGAGAGAGAAGCTGGGGAGTCGTTTTCTGATTGGCCAGGATTTTTTTTATATTTATATATTTTTAAAATTTCAAAAATACCCCTCTTCGCATACTAACTCCAATCCGAACCCAACGACTGTCGTCCCTAGCGTTTTACCCCCATTCCGAACACAATGGGATATGTTTCGTAGGCCCATTCGACTGTTTCAGTCAGTTTCCATTCAAATTAAAATATATAACATTCAATATTTGATTTGAACGTACATTTCAATTTGCCAGGGCCACAAATTAATTCGAAAAATTATAGAAAAATAAATCTAGCTATGTTTTGACAATACAGTCCCGACAAAACTAGTTTCGTCGAATTCTGAGACCGTTTGCAAAAAGGCCCATTTCTGGTCGATCCAACTTAACTATAATTGACCAAAACACGTTTTCCTTTGCCACGCCCACATACTAGCTTCAAAAATTATGAAATTTGAAACCTATCAATGACTTCACAACCCGGATCCAACAAAAGTGGTTTCGTCGAATTCCGAGGTCGTATGCAAAATGGCCAATTTCACGGGCTATATAAATTCCATAGCGACCTTTCTGAAAATTCATGTGGCCATAACTTTTGCTTTCCGCTATGAAAATTAGATTTTCTAGATTTGTTAGAAAGGTATTCACCAACAGATTTAAATATTTTTGGTTTTATTCAAATCCGTTTTGTTTTGCACCCGGTACAGTCCGACAAAATTTGAATCCAATTTTTGAAACTACAGCGCCATTCCAGGCCTTATTTATAATTATAATTAATTATATTCATTTCCAATTGTCGATTCAACTCACTTTTCATCGCTATTATTTAAAATATTTATTTTAAATATTTAAAATCTACTATTTGATCCAATTTAAAAATTTTAAATTGGTTCAGATTTTCAGGGTCGTTACAATCTCCCCCACTTAAAACTTTTCGTCCCCGAAAAGGAACAAAGTTGAAAGTGGTTTGATTAATCAACTCTACGTTCGATCTGGCTTCAATTCTCCAACTTTTCAGTTTCTGAGAATTTTCAAATTCTTCAAAAATTTGGCTAACACCTGGAATTTTCGAAAAATTTTCATTCTATTATTGATCCAATTAACTATCGTTTTAATAATTTTAATTAATCAAATTTACTATCACACAACACAAACAACAATCAAATTGTTTTTAACTTTTCATTTCAAAAATCATACAAATTAATTCCTATTCTCCTTTAAAGTCATTCAGACTATAGAGTTAAAAGTGCACATCCATGGAAAGAAAATAAAAATAGAATAGAGAACTAATTGGCAATGCAAAGTATGGCAAATGTACCTTGCACCGGAGTCAATCAGAGATATCCACTCGGCATCTAGGATAAGCTTTCTGAATGCTCTCCTCAGTTTCCCAAATACAATCTCGCGGATCTCAACTCCATTGCACTTTGACTAAGTGAACCTTCTTGTTCCTCAGCTCTTTGGCTTCTTTGCCGATGATCTTTAGCGGCTCTCGCCTCACAGCTAATTCTGGAGTAATTTCAATATCCTGCTGAGCTGCTTCTTCCACGATTAAGTCTGGATCATGAACATGCTTTCGAAGTTGAGATATGTGAAATACATCATGAACTCCAGGCAACCAATCTGGCAATTTAACCTTATATGCGAGAGTTCCGATCCGTTCCAGAATAGGAAACGGACCAATGAATTTGGGCACCAACTTTCTAGTCTTACCGAACCGGATAACTCCTCTCATTGGCGATACTTTCAAATATATGTAGTCACCAACAGCAAAGGATATATCTCTTCTTCTCCTATTGGCATAGCTCTTTTGTCGGCTTTGAGCGGCGAGTAATCGCTTCTTAATAAAATCGACTTTGTCGGCAGCTTCTCGGATCATATCAGGCCCTAACACAAGTCTATTTCCAGGTTCGACCCAACAAGCAGGAGATCGGCACGGTCTGCCATACAACGCTTCGAATGGCGACATTGCCAGGCTCGCCTGGTAGCTGTTGTTATATGAGAATTCAGCCAAATGTAGATGGTCTTCCCATGCTCCGCCGAAATCTAGAATACAAGCCCGCAATAGATCTTCTAAAATACGATTCACCCTCTCAGTCTGACCGTCTGTCTGAGGATGATAAGCGGTGCTCAAGTTCAGCTTCATTCCCAGCTCGACTTGAAATGCCTCCCAGAATTTACTAGTAAATATTGTATCTCTATCACTGACTATACTGAGCGGCACTCCATGCAGTCTAACTATTTCCTTGAAGTATATCTGCGCCAGACTCTGAGCAGTTCTGTTTGATCTGACAGGTATGAAATGGGCGGTCTTCGTGAAGCGATCTACGATCACCCAAATACTGTCATTTCCTTTTCTGGTTCTGGGCAGACCATCAATGAAATCCATAGAAATATGTTCCCATTTCCAACCAGGAACGTCTAGCGGTTGTAACAATCCAGCCAGTTTCTGTTGGTCGCTTTTGACTAGCTTGCAAGTAGGGCATCGACTAACATATATCGAGATGTCTCTTTTTAACGACTTCCACCAGAACGTTCGCTTGATATCGTTGTACATTTTACTCACACTCGGATGGATACTGAGCTTAGATTTTTGGCATTCATTAAGCACATCTCTTCTGAGTTCAAGAATTTCTGGAACACAAATTCGCCCTTCTAACCTCAGAATCCCTTCGTTGTCTAGCTGGAAATCCGAAGCATTGCCTTCACGAATTCGCTGACTCATTCCTTTGATAAATTGGTCGTCTTCTTGGAGAGCCGATATCTTGTCAATTAACGAAGTCCCAATAATAAAATTGGATATCATTTCATTCTTTCGGCTTAACGCATCGGCCACGACATTGGCTTTCCCTGGAGTGTATAGAATATCAAAATCATATGCTGCAAGGAACTCTAGCCAACGTTGCTGCCTCAAATTCAGGTCTTTCTGGGTGAACAGATACTTTAACGACTGGTGATCTGTAAACAGTTCAAATCTCTCACCCAGGAGATAGTGTCTCCAGATTTTCAAGGCGAATACAATAGCCAATAACTCAAGATCATGAGTTACATAGTTTTTCTCATGTGGCTTCAACTGACGGCTAGCATAAGCAATCACTTGACCCCTCTGCATTAACACTGCGCCAAGGCCTTCTCTAGAAGCATCAGTCCAGACTTTCAAATCCTGATTGCCATCAATGATGGTTAACACTGGAGCTGTCGTTAGTCTTAACTTTAGCTCTTCAAAAGCCTCCTCACTTTCTGGAGTCCATTTGAATTTAGAATGCTTCTTTGTAAGCTTCGTTAAGTGACCAGATATCTTCGAAAAGTCTTAAACGAATTTCCGGTAATAATTAGGCAATCCGAGAAAACTGCGGACTTCAGTAGGGGTACTGGGCTGCTTCCAGTTCTGAATAGCTGTGATTTTACTTGGATCCACAGCGATTCCTTCTTTCGATACAACGTGGCCTAGAAATTTCACTTCATCTTGCCAGAATATGCATTTGGACAGTTTGGCTTTCAATACATTCCGTCTCAGAATTTCTAGAACCTATTCCAGATGCTTTTCATGTTCAGCCTTTGATTTAGAGAAGATTAGAATATCGTCAATGAAAACCAGAACGAATTTATTCAAAAATCCTCTGAACACTCTACTGATCAGATCGACAAAGTAAGCTGGAGCGTTACATAAGCCAAACGACATTACTAACCACTCGTAGAATAAGTCGGGACCTCTGAAAGCTGTCATTGGAACACACTCTTCGGTAATTAGAAGTTGATGGCAGCCTGTAGCTAGGTCCATTCGTGAAAATACTTGTGCGCCATTTAATCGATCCAATAAATCATCTATTCGCGGCAATGGATATTTGTTCTTTATTGTTTGCTTGTTCAAATCACGATAATCCACACATAGCCGTAGAATACCGTCAGATTTTGGGACAAACACCACTGCTGCTCCCTAATCAGAGAAACTAGGCTTGATAAGTCCCTTCCATATGAGCTGTCATGTTTGATTGTCTAATTCCTCTTTCTCTTTCAAGGACATTCTTCGAATAGCGTGAACTACCGGCCTTGCATTAGGAATCAAAGCGATCTTGAAATCTATTTCTCTCTGCGGAGGTAAGCGAACAACTTCTTCAAACACATCCGCATAATTTTTGATGATAGGAATGTCTTTGATGAGGTCAGGAATATTCTCTGTGACTTCAGGGATATTTTCTATTTGAGCCGGAGAAACATCCAAAGCTGCCCAGAAGTCCTTTCTATTTGAAGTCGGGCCTTCACATGGTATGGTTATATAATTCCCCGATTATGCCTTTGCCTTAACAACTCTCTCGGCGCATCTAACCTCTGCCTCATATCTGGTTAGCCAATCCAATCCCAGAATAAGATCGAATTCATTAAAATTCATGACGATAGAGATAGTAGGGAATTTATAGCAGGAAAAAGAGACAGGCACCCCACAAACCCAACTGAGATCGATGGAACCCCCAACTGGATTTCGGACAGTCATTGGTTCTTTGAGCTTCTTCAATTTCAAATCCAACTTCTTGACTGCACTCTTTGCAATAAAGCTTCGTGACGCGCCTGTGTCAAACAGTACTTTAACTGGAATGTTCTTGACATTGAGCGTGCCTTCTAAAACATCAGACCTCTCCTGAGCATATGAAGATGTAGGCACTTCTGCCACTTCACTCACTTGTACTGCTTCAGGTTTTATGAACAGCGGGCAATTTTTCGCAATATGGTCGGTCTGGTGGCACTTATGGCATCCTCTGCCCTCATGAACCCTCTTATTAGAGTTGGATCCTTCCTTTCTTTGCTTCTTTAAAGGTTTGCTTTTTCCTTGCAGATGACCTTGCTTATGGCAGTTATTGCATATGGCAGTTGTTACTGGCTCTTTTCCAGGTCTAGCCCTTTTTCGATTGACCTTAGGCTCCTTACTGGCCTCAGACATCGTACTGGCCTCCGGGCGATCAGTTTCAGACTCAACTCTATTACTAGAACTGGGTTCCTCTTCGTCGTGCAACATGCCTTTCTTATCGAGATCTTCATACTGATAAGCCATATAAATCATTTCTGAAAAAGGAAGCTTCACATGCCCCATTACTTTATTCCGGTATTTCCTTTGAAGCCCATAAATAAACCTCAGATTCTTTCTATTCGTATTCTGAATTAGATGGGGAGCAAAGTGAGAAAGGTCGTTGAATTTCTTATGATATTCTGGGATGGTCATATCTCCTTGTATTAGATAAGAAAATTCATCGCATAATCGCTCAGTCGCTTCGGGAGGAGTAAATCTTTCTAGGAAAATCACTTTGAATCTGTCCTAGGTGACATCACCTTCTGGATTATTCTCAATAACTGAATCCCACCAGAACAAAGCTTCATCTTTGAGTGCCCAGGATGCCAGTAATCTTTTATGGTCATCCCTCAGCTTTAATGCTTCGAAGATTTTCTCAGCAGAACGAATCCAAGCTTGTGTTTTCATAATTGATTCTTCACCCGAGAAAGGTTTTCCACCCAGATTTCTATATTTCATAAATAGAGCTTCTATATCCGGGTCAGTATTACTTCTTCTGTTTCTGGCACTCATTTTCTAGTTCTTCTGCAAATAGCAGATCAAGTGTCAGGTCAACAGAAAAGATATTTCAAAATATAGAGACAAATACTTGAATGTAAATGTGTCTATCGAGGTGTCTTTTTCATTCTGCTACTCATACTAGGATATTACTGATCCTATCTGTATAGAGTTACCCGTCCTAGAACACTACTGGTTCTATTTTTGATGAGTTCGTTAACATGTTATATTCCAGAACTAAGCTTAACCAAGGCTCTGATACCACGATGTGACAACCCCAATTCCCGTACTGATGGAAACAAGGGTAATATTTGGAATATAGCACAGAAACAGATAATAGCAGAACAGAATTAAATAAATACACCAGATAATGAACAATACAATATACTGGATAAAAGTAATCATTAGAGTTACACAGTTTACAGGATCATACTTAGTACAAATGCAGTTCAACTATACATATATGTCCACAGCGGAAACAAACAAAATATGTACAATAGGAGCTGAATAGCATAAAAAGAGATAAATAATAAAATCCATCTTCAGCTCCAGCTATCCAGAAAGAACCAGCTAAACCTGAATACAAGGCTGCCCGTATAGAAAAAGGGGCACCCGAGTTTGAAAGTGAAACAAACTACGAGTCAGTCATGGGACTGGTATGAGAAATCTACTCAACACATTTAATATATGGCTAATCACAGGACCACTCCACTTTCGTGGAACGGGTTTACTCCATTGGATTGCCATTGTTTTAAAAACAAATCTTTCTTTTAAACATCGCAATGCTTTTTATAAAAATGAAGCCATTATAAGACTCAGTTCCCATCACACAATGCAACGCAAACCGGAGGATAGAGTTTTTACCTTATAACGGCCAAAATATGCTTGATACGAATAAAACAAAGGCATTTGATATTATTGCTAGTGTTTATATGTTTTGAAAACAATTTCAAATCATAACTATCAATCATAGATGACATGAGCGTCCCATGCCACTATGTCTCCAAATATATATATACAATCGAAACCGCACAGTCACGTATTTGGAAATTGAATTTCCGTCATGAACCAAGGCAAAAGATAGTCCTTACCGAATTCGAGACAATCTAGCCCATGTCTCAGGGCCCAGACTCAGGTGGGCCCTTGGAGCGACAGGGCCGGTCCACCGATGTGGATTAAAATTCCTGAACACTGCGTTTCTCCGCCCTTTGGGGAGTAATCGAGCCAACGGATGACTCTGTCGGACCCGGATCCTCCGATCAAACCAAGGCACCTCGCAACAACAACAACCACACAGGTGAAAAGTATATAAATGTCAGGGCTGGTAGGTCATTGACACCACCCTAGCTAGAAAGAAACGCATGCCCTCCCTGAGGTCCTTCTCCCATTTCTGGTTCATACCGGGGTGTGAGGCTCGCGAATTCACATTATACACAAAGCTACGCCACACAGGCGGTGCTTTGATCATCACCACAAGACTTTGCTTTTCAACAGAAGCCCTGATCATTTTCCACTTAGGCATGCCACACTAGCAATTCATGCCATGCGACTGATGTCCATCGATATACAACCTCTGAGCTCATGTGTTTCAGAGAAGGGCGTTAAGCAAAAGAATAAATTCTCCGCTGCCAAACAGATGTATATTTAACAGATATCAATCAACACAGAATAAAATCCAATGCCAGACACACAGTCCACTTACAAGTCCGTTCTGGGTCTGAACGAAACCGGAGGCACTAAATACCTCGCAAACCCATCGATCACCACGTACGTCTGGACGATCACCACTCACTATCCATATTTCGGGATGCCTCCCAATCAGGACCTCGGTTACCATCCAAACGAGGTGAAGATCTCCGGTCTTCGACCACCGTCTTCATCTTCGACTTTCAATCGTCGGTCAATTATTTGAAATGAGAATTAACTCGGCCTTTTCAAATAATTCACGTATATTTAGAATTTCAAATCAATTTATTTCAATGGTTAAATCATTCGACAACACCAATTTTGTTCTTTAATGTAATTTTCACACCAAACACATTCAACCATCAAATACCACATAAATCGAGCAAATTCAGTTTATTTCCATTCCATATCGTTTATGATATTTTATAACGATTTATCGCTATTTTTATTTGTTTTAAAATAGCCAATTTATTCAAAACGATGCCTCGGGCCATAACGCGGCCATGACGCTATTTTTCTTTAGATTTGATTTACACATATCTGAATATCTAACCGTTGGATCTTCACAAAATTTACATCATTATAAAGATCTTTTCAAAACAAATCCAACGGTTCCAGTTTCGGGAAAATCCGACGGTCGGATCTCCCGGTATCATCGTTTGAAGTTTCGATTTCAAAATACGAATTGTAGCGTCGTTATTCGATTAAATATAAATATATATATATATATATATATATATATAATCATTTCTGGCGCTGTTTTTCGTCAGATTTGAATTAAACATTCCAGACCATCCGACCATTGGATTTTTATAAAGTTGGTGCCGTTGGAAAGATATTTCCAAGGCGAACCCAACGGTTGCGGTTTCGGGAAAATCCAATGGCCGGATTTCCCGCACTAGTTGTTTGAAATCACGGTTTCAAAACAAGAACTGCACGGCCACATTTCATTTTAATTTTATTTATACATATATTTATATAAATATAGTTCATTCAACAATTTCAATATCGTTTTCACTTCAAATATTTCACTAACGCCTTTAAATTTTGGAAAATTTCGCCATAACCTCCTTTGTACGGGAGGGGCTGGGAAAATTCCCAAATAGCCACACGGGCGTCTCATGTCAAAAAGAAAAAGAAAAAGCCAAGCGGCTGGCCAACAGGCTCATAAAATCATCACCCAAACAAAACAATAAATGTGTACCTATTTGTCGGGCACAAAATTTTATTCCTCTTCTCTAGCCCCTTTGCTATAACCTGTTCAATAAATATGCACGTACATATATACAATTTTTATCACTTATCATTTTCCATTCAACTTCATATTTGATTTACTTTGGTTTAAAAACACCATTCATTCTAATGTTGCATGCATAGGCTAAAATCATATCATTAGCTAATTAATGTATATTTCAATTCATGCATATTTTATTTGAACAAGTGGCTATTTTTAACACTTCACATTTCAAAGATGATAATTTTGGCGAACTAAAACACATTTCAACACATGACTATTTTCTTTAGTTCCTATGCATGTTGAAAATAATATTTCTTCACAAATATTTATTTCAACGTCCGCATATCTTTAGCATATCACATAGATGATAAAAATGATATTTTTATCATTTAAAATATTTATTCGACAAATAGATGTTTTCAACACTTCATAGTTCCAATAAAAATGTAATTTTTTTTATTGTTCGATCTTTTTATTCAACACATGAACTTTTCCACTACACACACTTCTCAACACATGAGCATTTCCACACATGGATATTTTATTTATGTTGTTCATATAAGAAAGCTAGAATTTTTGTTGTTGAAACTATTTATATATAAGGCGAATATTTTACATACTTCATATATATTATAAAAATGTGATTTTTATTGTTTATACACTTCATTCATTCACAAATGAATTTAATTTTCACACAACACTTTCAACACATGAACATTTCCACACATGGATATAGTTTCAACATATGACTTTAATTTCAACGCGTGAAAATAATTTCAACATATGAAAATTATTCTAACACATAAAGATTATTCAAAATTTCGGCAGCATAACGGCAGGGTAGTTAAAACCGGCACCGTCCCTAGTACGGCTCCTCGCTCTACCTTAAAACCTCGCGGTTTTTGACAATGGGGATTCATGCATCTAATTCGCACGTAGGCGGCATGTTTTATTTTTATTTCCACAAATATTTCCAATTCATTTCAATCACCAATGGGTATTTTACAACCACAATCAACCAATATCAACCACAAACAATCACAATCAACCATTCGCTATCAATCAATTTTCACACCAATCACAATCGATAAATATCGTCCATGGTTTGTGGACGAGGGGCGTATATATATATATATATATATATATATATATATATATATATATATATATATATATAGCAGTTCACTTCTATTTCAACACATATATATAATTTTTACAACGCATATATAACTTATATATCGAACGTACAACTTATACAATGCTTATACATGAGGTGTACAATGCTTATATAACTCATACATCGACTATATAATTTATACATCGTCGTTTTCCATATCGTTTATAAATTAGAAATCTCACCTTGGGTTCCACTCCACCAAAAAAATAGCAGAAGGCTCAGAAAAATACGCGGTCTCTTCTAAAATGTAGAAGACGTCCACACGGTCACGGTGTTTCCTGTTTCATCGAATTTCGTTAACACACTAAAAAGATATGATTTTTCAAAGTTTGCAACGGTTTAAAAGTGTTAAAACTGTTGAAAATTAAACAAGCCATTACCTCAGCTGAAAGGTTCAAAACTAGGTTTGAATTTTTCGATCAATCCATGCAATGGTTCCACGATCGGGTTGCGCAGAGTCGAAGAGGGAAGAGAGGCGCCTGTTCGCCTGGAGGTGGGGCCAGTTCGACGGCCTCAGGCGTGCATGGCGGCGGTTCGAAGTGCTGAACTTCGTGACGTCGGTTCTCCCAAACCACACAATGAAAAAATCTAAACTATATATGGATTTGAAGATCTTCTCGTGCTCTTCAAAATCTTCAACTGGAGCTTTTGATATTAGTGAGTGGTTGAGGAGAAATCGAAGAGAGAAGGCCTCAAGCCCTTTCCGTTGTGCGTCGCGATATACGGGGAGAGAGAAAGTTGGGGAGTCGTTTTCTGATTGGCCAGGATTTTTTTTATATTTATATATTTTTAAAATTTCAAAAATACCCCTCTTCACATACTAACTCCAATCCGAACCCAACGACTGTCGTCCCTAGCGTTTTACCCTCATTCCGAACACAATGGGATATGTTTCGTAGGCCCATTCGACTGTTTCAGTCAGTTTCCATTCAAATTAAAATATATAACATTCAATATTTGATTTGAACGTACATTTCAATTTGCCAGGGCCACAAATTAATTCGAAAAATTCCAGAAAAATAAATCTAGCTATGTTTTGACGATACGGTCCCGACAAAACTAGTTTCATCGAATTCTGAGATCGTTTGCAAAAAGGCCCATTTCTGGTCGATCCAACTTAACTGTAATTGACCAAAACACGTTTTCCTTTGCCACGCCCACATACTAGCTTCAAAAATTATGAAATTTGAAACCTATCAATAACTTCACAACTCGGATCCAACAAAATTGGTTTCGTCGAATTCCGAGGTCGTATGCAAAATGGCCAATTTCACGGGCTATATAAATTCCATAGCGACCTTTCTGACAATTCATGTGGCCATAACTTTTGCTTTCCGCTATGAAAATTAGATTTTATATATTCGTTAGAAAGGTATTCACTAACAGATTTAAATATTTTTGGTTTTATTCAAATCCGTTTTGTTTTGCACCCGGTACAGTCCGACAAAGTTTGAATCCAATTTTTGAAACTACAGCGCCATTCCTGGCCTTGTTTATAATTATAATTAATTATATTCATTTCCAATTGTCAATTCAACTCACTTTTCATCGCTATTATTTAAAATATTTATTTTAAATATTTAAAATCTACTATTTTATCCAATTAAAAAAATTTAAATTGGTTCAGATTTTCAGGGTCGTTACAAATACATTTGTTGAATTTCATGTCAGTGATCAACAATCAAATCAATTATCCAAACAGATGGGTTTAAACAGTTCATATAGTGATAATATGGAAATAAATAACATCCATTATATTTGAGGAATCTAGTTGGATTCCTCCAACCTGTTCTTCTCTGCATCCAAATGGGTTACTTCAAATAACATCATTTACTTCAATTTACCGGTTATTACTATAACAATAAAATAATAGCAACTGAATATCAATCAATTTACTTAATGCTAGCAAACGGTTCAGACAATTCAAATAATTCATTAAATTAAACACGGTTATTTTATAACTGTGACCAACAAGATAAGTTACCTTATTTGGAGAAATAATCGTTAAAAATAATGATTGGTTTTCATTTAAATTAACTAACATGCAGTTCAGTCAATTCATTCAATATATATGTAAACATTCAGCACAAAACCAGCAATCAACAATTATAGCACAAAAAATAACAACTCAACTTAAATAAAATATAAGTGGGAATAACTAAGTGAGTAAACTCAATTTGATTTGTTTTTGCTTCGGTTATAGTTGGATCAAATGATCATTTAATTTACCATAAATTCCTGCCGTCTCTTGCACCGTCCAGATTAGTTCCAGAATGTAGTGCTTGTTAATGCGATTCCATTGCTTCCTACTTCATCAAATTCTATTAATATACAGATACGTTACACAAATTATAAATTTGTGGTTTAATTTAAATCAATAACCACCTTAAATAAAAAGCTAATAAACGTTTAAATTACTTGTTTATTATTTTCAGCAAGCCAATTAAATTCTTTGCCTCGTTCACTGCTCCACCCGATATCATGCGTTCACTGTTGTATGCTGTTTGTTCTGCACAAGATAAAACCAATTTAATTATAGGATTTAATTAAATAATCTACCTTAATTAAATAATTATAAACAACTAATTACTTCACTGTTCAGGTTAATATAATGGTTGACCGTATTTTTCTTTCACTAATGCTTGTCCAAACAGTTTCCCGGTTGCACTTTCTTTCTTTATCTTTGCGTCCTTCAGACATCATGCACCATCCCTAATAACATTATTGCGTTCTTGACTTTAAACCAAACCGTGCCCGTTAATTGATTATTCCAACCGAAACATACCAGCGCCTCTACCCATCTTTTTTTTTAATATTATATGTATGTATATATATTTATTTCGCAAGTCCACTCTTCTATAACCGGTAACCGCATGCTTCTTCTTCTGCGCATTCTCCATTGGAAAAACAAAACATGCGCCTATAGTTTCCTCCCCTCATGCACGTCTGTCTCCAACTTTCCCATTTCCTTCCCGTACCGTTCCTTTCAACGCCCTCCTTTTTTACATTATTGTACACTTCTTCACGCCAGGTTGACAGTAACCCACGCAAGCTCCGTTTACCCAAAAACACGGATCCCGCTTTGTTTCATTGTTCCAATAAAAGAAAATGCCCACTTGAAATTTGTTTGCTTCCATCACGCAGAAAATACCCTCATCTCCAATTTTTCATCGCCAGCTCCAATAATGGCCACCGTAGTTTGATCTACAGGTCCCCTTGGACGCGCCTCAGCGTCACACGTGCTCAACCCAAACATGGCCACGCTAGTGATAATTAATCGCCGGAAATCCTCCATGAGTGGCACAGCCTTCGGCCAAGGCTTTTGGTCACATCGGTGAACAAAAATTGATCTCAGCCATTCAGATTACACAACTCGCTAGGCTGAACAATGTTGCAGTGGATCATATTTTGAATTAATTAATGGTTTTGAAGGAAATGTGGTGAAGGAGTTGGAAGAATATTTGTCATTCATTTAATTTTATGGCGGCTGGTTCCATCTTTGACCATGCAAGAACAAAAGCAAGGGTTTTGACTAAGTGAATTAAGTTACGTCTTGCCTTTATATAAAAGTATGGATAGAGATATTAATATTTTATTCTATGAAACTTATCTATGAGAAATCGCCTTAAAACATCTACAAATAATCTCTGTTTTCTCGATAAAAAGGCTAATTATAGCATAAAAAATATTCCGGACCCAATGGGACAGGTGTAACACCCCGAATTTCAGTTAACACTGATATTCACTAATTACAAATTAATAATCTCAGATGTGAGAATCAGGGGAAACGGGTTACGTCATTGTGTTCGTCTCGTAAAAATACGCGAAATAGAGTCCGAAATTTTGTAAATCGGAGTCCGTATGACCCGGTTAAGGCCCAAAGAAGTTTTCGGGAAATTTGAATTTCGAAACATGCAGAAATGGGGGCCAGGCGGGAAAAATCCCGCCCAGCCAAGTCGACTTGGCTGTCGACAGGGCTGTCGACTTGCCTGTCGACATGCCTGTCGACTTGGCAGTCGACAGGGCTGTCGACTTGGCAGTCGACAGGGCTGTCGACTTGCCCTGTCGGCTGATTCTGGCCTGGGTGCACCTAGTTGAGTTTTGGGCTGGGTTGGAGGGCTTGGGACGAAATCTGACGGACCTAAACTAACCTAGGGTTAATCTAAGGGTCTAAAACACATCCTAATCCTATAAATAAGACCCTAAGCTAGCCCTAAATGATCATAATCCTATCCTCTAACTAAACTATGCCAAAATTTTCTATGATCATGGCCTCCACTCAAAACCCTACCCTCCATCCTCTTTCTAAACTATTTCTATGAAGGCTTTCATGTTCATACAAGCATTTTTAAGTTGTATGAGTGATCATTAGCTTGCATTCATCATCAAGTTGCAAGCTTTATTTTCAAGGCTAGAGTTTTTGGGTGATTTTTGGCAAGGGTTTGCTTATTGGAGTTTAGTGGTGCAGTGTAGGAATTACCCTTGGGTGGGTAGATCTGGGATGGTGCAGTGTAGTAATTATCCTTGAGTGGGTAAATGCGTCTTTTCGGTTACCTTAGTATATCCTGTGTTTAGTTGGCTACTTAGTGTAGTCATTATCCCCAGAGGTACCGTACCTTGTTTATATCATACCCTAATTACTTTAATGATTGTATTGTTAAGGTTATAGGACTCGCTCAGACTTATGTCTGACCCCGTTGTTTTTATCTTTTTCCCAACCCTCAGGTTATCAGAGTGGGCCTAACACTATTGGGCTTTGATCAGACTGCTTTATTTATCTTTTGGAGCTTGGACCGTGGATGTAAAGCTCAGTTTATCTTTTCTATTATGGCTATTAAGTTATGTAGTGGGATTATGTACTTTTGTTTTATCAGGATGGATATTATGTACTTGACTCTTGTTTATGGTTTTGGTGTAACCAAACATGTTTTACTTTCCACTGCAATGAAATGATGTTTTAAATTCTCAAGTATTACTTATATCTGTCTTGTTGTAATTTTTCTGTTCTATATTCACTTAAAATACTCCACCGATGTTATGGCATTCCCTTAGTGAGTGACCGTAGCGGGTGTGGGGTGTTACACGTGGTATCAGAGCTTAAGGTTACCAGAACAGATAAAATTTTTAGAAAAACTATTTTTCTAAAACATTTTTGGAAGAAGTATTTTCAAAAGCATGTCTTTTAAGAGAAAAGTTTTTTTGAAAGAAAAACATAATCCCAAATAGCCATATCTTTATCTTTCGAATTCTCCGTTTTGAATCTCTTCCTCTCTCGTTTTGAGTTTCCCCTCCGTGTATAGATGATCTTTCTAAGATAGATAAGAATGGAAAACCACTTCAAGGGACTTAGACATTTGTCGGATTAGAAGCTGGTTTAAGAAGGAGGAGGACTTGTAGGTACCTATGGGATAGACGATGGGAGGAAGGCTCAAATAGTTGTTTGGTTAATGAAGGACGAAACCTCATTGATGGGAGGTTACGAGTGGAGAATGGGAAGAAGAAGGCTAGTAGTTATCCTTTTAGGAGGAACAGGACACCTTATTAGGATTGTCCAAGGAGGCAAGGGCAAGGTACGGAATCTCCTGGAGGGTAGTTGTATTCCCTCACTGCTAGTGTACCAGATGGGGATAGGACCGTCTAGGTTGGAATTTGGATTTCTTTATTATCCGGTTCGAACTTTATTTGATTCTGATGCATTGAGTTCGTTTATCTCATCATTGTTAGTTGAGTCACTGCACTTAGACACCAGTTTAGTAGATGATCCCTTAGTTGTTTCAAACCCAATTGGGGCTCCATGATGTGTTTGGGTTTGAAAGTTTCTATACTTAGCGTTGAGTTTAGATGTGATGCTTTTTGGGCTTCACGGGCTATGGGGTAGTTTTGGGCATGGACTGGTTATCCAGTAGGGGTGCCGTTCTCGATTTTGAAGGGAGAGTTGTTAGGCTTATGACCCGCTTGGGTAACACTCTCAAGATCTCTTGTAATCCCATGGAATCTGTTATGCTAAGTTATCTAGAATCGCTTGACACATCGGTCTAGAGTTTGCGATCTGTTAGAGAGGTCCGGGAATACTCAGATGTGTTTGAGGAGGTGAAGGGCTTACCTCCGGAGTGGGAGATTGACTTCCGAATATATCTGGTAGACAATGCCAAACCAGTATCTTGGCCAGTGTGCCACATGGCTCCTCGTGAGAGGAGGGAACTCCATAAGCAAGTAGGCGATTTGCTTGAGAAGGGGTTCATAAGACGAAGTATATCGGAGTGGGGTGCTCCAGTAGTTTTTGCCACGAAGGCGGATGGGTCCCTCAGACTTTGTGTAGGCTAAAGAAAACTAAATAAACTCACAAAGAAGAATATACACCCATTGCCGAGGATTGATGATCTCTTTGATCAGTTAGTTGGCGCCTCAGTATTTTCGCAGTTGGACTTAGCCACGGGGTTTCGTCAGTTGAGAGTGGCTGAGGATAGTATAGAGAAGACTGCCTTTAGGACTCCGGATGGTTTTTTTTATGAGTGGCTGGTGATGCCATTTGGTTTGACGAACGCCCCCGCATACTTTATTGATTTGATGAGAAGGGTGTTTAGGGAGTACCTAAATAAGTTCGTGATGGTCTTTGTAAATGACATCTTGGTCTTTTCTAGGAGTGAAATAAGTTTTCGTATGTGCTCAATAGGTTGAGCAAAGCCAGTTATGGGATAAACGGTGGTTTTGGAGCGAGACTGGCAAGGACATCCAGAGTTGGACAAGGGCTTAATTAGTTAGCCGTTTTTACTAGTATCATCTCACGTAGGTCGTCTGAATTCGAAGGAGGTATCCCTTGGGTGTTTGTCTGATATTGGTTTAGGCCTTTGGGGCTTGCATTTGGGGGATGCCGAGTTCGACTAGGGTGGTCTGCGTGAGAGATGGACAGTTATGATGATTTTGGATGGGGTAATATCCTGGTTTTCTCTAAAAGTGGAGAAGAGCATGCCCTACATCTTAGGGAAGTGTTGGAGACTCTTCGAGCGCATAGTCTTAGGACAGCAAAAGTGGATGGGATTCTTAGCATCCTATGAGTTTGAGATAGCGTATACCCATGGCAAGGGTAACGTGGTAGCGGACGCCTTAAGTAGAAAAAGGTTGTCCTCGAGTTCATTGTTCGTTGAACGACGGAGCTTAGAGTTTATTTCTATGTTTGACTTTAGACCTTCCGTTGACTTTGTACCCGGTTTGCTAGCCTCCTTGGAGGTTAGGCCTACTCTTTTGGGATGGATTGGCAAGGCACAGCGAGACGACCCACAGTTGGTTGAGTTAGTAGAGAAGCTCATAAGGGGGGGGGGGGAGTCGTCCAGCCATTTGAGTAGGTACACCCTAGATGGTAAGGGGTGGTTGCGTAGAGACAGTAGACTTTGTGTACCGCAAGACGAGGGTTTGAGGAAGGCTATACTTGATGATGCACATCGGTCGAAGATGACCATTCATCCCGGTGGGGACACGATGTACCAAGACATGAAGCGAGTTTTCTTTTGGGCCAGTATGAAGAAAGATGTGGCCGAGCATGTCGCTAGATGCTTGGTGTGCTAGCAAGTGAAAGCGGAGCAGAAGAAACCCGGTGGGTTGCTTCACCCATTGGAGGTTCCACTATGGAAGTGGAATAGTGTCTCGATGGATTACCGAGATCGAGGAAGGGTAATACGGGAATTTGGGTTGTGGTAGACAGACTTACTAAGAGCGCCCATTTTATACCCGTGGAGAGTAAGAGAACTGCTCCATGGCTAGCTTCAGTTTACATTCGAGAGATTATTAGATTGCATGGTGTACCTTCCAGTATAGTGAGCGATCGAGATCCTATCTTCACTAGAGAGTTTTGGAAGAGTTTGCAAAAGGCGGTAGGGACTCAGTTGTGTTTGAGTGCCGCATATCATCCTCAGACAGACGGCCAGACCGAGAGGGTGAATCATATTTTAGAAGACCTTTTGAGGCTATGTATCTTAGATTTTGGAGGTACATGAGAAAAGCATCTTCCATTGGTGGAGTTGCCCGACAGACTTAGTGGTGTACATGATGTATTCCATGTGAGGAAGTGCCTACATGAGACCATAGAGGTGGTAGAGCCGAGCTTGCTTAGAGAAGTAGAGATAGAGCGTGATGCGACTATTCGACGAGCTCCTACATGCATCCTTGGGTCAGAGATTAAGAGGTTGAGAAACAGGGAGGTTCAACTAGTCAAAGTGCAATGGGGAGAAGATGAGAGCAACACTACTTGGGAGACGGAAGCGAAAATGCGTTCATTATACCCATTCCTTTTTGAGGGTATGTCTTTTGACTTCTCCTTTATCGTTTGTCTAGTACTTATCTTATCTTTAGTATGTCCTCTTGTTAGTGCCTTTGACCTTTAGATAGGGTAAACCTATGGTTGAAACATGTGTTTGAGACATGTTATGATTGATGGATGCATGTGGATGCAAGTGTTTGCTAGTGGTTGCTCGTGGTTGCATATACACACACTCTAGACACTAGATCGGCTCAATCACTTCATATTGCATATTGCATATAATTGTGTGTAGGTAGCTATATTTATGGATGTATAATGGTTGTGTTATCATATGGATGATGCATTTTGGTGAATGATTGTGCACTCATGTAGATATAGTATGTGTCGATAGGGTTCTTTCGCATACATATTGGATGCATGGCACTATCACGGTTTGCATATGTTCATACATTAGACAGGGAACATATACACACACTTTTTGCATATACTCATACATCAGTAGAAATTGTTTTAAGGACAATGGATGCCCGTGTTTGATGGATTGAGTAGATGGTTGTTTGGATGGTAGGATATGCATTCTCCTTAGCTTAGAGATTTCGGGGACGAAATCCTTTAAGGAGGGGAGAATGTAACACCCCGAATTTCAGTTAACACCGATATTCACTAATTATAGAATTAATAATCTCAGATGTGAGAATCAGGGGAAACAGGTTACGTCATTATGTTCGTCTCGGAAAAATACGCGAAATAGAGTCCGAAATTTTGTAAATCGGAGTCCGTATGACCCGGTTAAGGCCCAAAGAAGTTTTCGGGAAATTTGAATTTCGAAACATGCAGAAATGGGGGCCAGGCGGGAAAACTCCCGCCCAGCCAAGTCGACTTGGCTGTCGACAGGGCTGTCGACTTGGCAGTCGACAGGGCTGTCGACTTGCCCTGTCGGCTGATTCTGGCCTGGGTGCACCTGGTTGAGTTTTGGGCTAGGTTGGAGGGCTTGGGACGAAATCTGACGGACCTAAACTAACCTAGGGTTAATCTAAGGCTCTAAAACACATCCTAATCCTATAAATAAGACCCTAAGCTAGCCCTAAATGATCATAATCCTATCCTCTAACTAAACTATGCCAAAATTTTCTATGATCATGGCCTCCACTCAAAACCCTAGCCTCCATCCTCTTTCTAAACTATTTCTATGAAGGCTTTCATGTTCATACAAGCATTTTTAAGTTGTATGAGTGATCATTAGCTTGCATTCATCATCAAGTTGCAAGCTTTATTTTCAAGGCTAGAGTTTTTGGGTGATTTTTGGCAAGGGTTTGCTTATTGGAGTTTAGTGGTGCAGTGTAGGAATTACCCTTGGGTGGGTAGATCTGGGATGGTGCAGTGTAGTAATTATCCTTGAGTGGGTAAATGCGTCTTTTCGGTTACCTTAGTATATCCTGTGTTTAGTTGGCTACTTAGTGTAGTCATTATCCCCAGAGGTACCGTACCTTGTTTATATCATACCCTAATTACTTTAATGATTGTATTGTTAAGGTTATAGGACTCGCTCAGACTTATGTCTGACCCCGTTGTTTTTATCTTTTTCCCAACCCTCAGGTTATCAGAGTGGGCCTAGCACTATTGGGCTTTGATCAGACTGCTTTATCTATCTTTTGGAGCTTGGACCGTGGATGTAAAGCTCAGTTTATCTTTTCCATTATGGCTATTAAGTTATGTAGTGGGATTATGTACTTTTGTTTTATCAGGATGGATATTATGTACTTGACTCTTGTTTATGGTTTTGGTGTAACCAAACATGTTTTACTTTCCACTGCAATGAAATGATGTTTTAAATTCTCAAGTATTACTTATATCTGTCTTGTTGTAATTTTTCTGTTCTATATTCACTTAAAATACTCCACCGATGTTATGGCATTCCCTTAGTGAGTGACCGTAACGGGTGTGGGGTGTTACAACAGGTTCAATCAAATTCCGAGGTTGTTTGTGAAAAGTCCTTTATAATTATCAATGAAAAATCGAGTGTTTAAAATTCCTATAATTATGGAAAAATCCAACAAAAATGAGGCCTTGGCATTTTACTTGACCTCTTCCTAACAGATCCAATGAATCTTGTTCCGCTAAATTTTGAGTTTGTTTGACGAGTCGTTTATTCGTTAAAAGTTACCCATGTCTATATAATATCAATAATTAAATAGAAACAGAGATGTTCTTTGTCACCGAAGTCGCATACAACATTGGTTTGCCACGAAACTTGATTTTCTTATAATAATTGAACGATAAGGTTCCAATGATACTAATTTCATCGAAAACTGAGACCGTTCACAAAAATGGCTATTTTTAACGCTCAAATAATATTAATAAATTATTATTTAAATTCCCAAATAATTCAAATAAATAAAAACAAATTATTTTCAACATATATATCCAAATTGAATATATATACAACTTCAATATAAACTATACAACTAGATATTAACAGTTTCGGATTAACCGACATTCAAATTATATTAAAAATCCTTATTTATTTATTAGTAAACGTTATATTTTAATAACGATTTCCATAGTGACTATTTTAAAAATTGAATTGGACATAACTAACAATCCATAACATGAAATCTGGATTTTTCTCTTTCATATAAAAATTATAATCAATTTGATTCCAACGTTTCTTGTTTCACAGAAATCCGACTTATATCGGATCCGATATATCCAATCAAAGTTCAAAACTCCATATTACAAACAACAGCGCCATTTCGAGCTTGTTTATAATTAAATAATTTTTTTATATCTTCAATTGTCGTTTTATTAATGAATTTAACATTAAAATCGATTAATATTCCAAATATGATATTTAAACAGATTTAAATATTCGAATTCGAATAGCTGGAAATCCGGGTCATTACATTTGTACTCTGATGAATGGAAGTATTTATAAAAATTCATTATAAAGATTTTTTCTATATTATATTTTATTCCACTTTGATGTGAGACTCTGATTCTATGTTGTGTTGCTAGTCTTATTCTTCTTCTATTCTAATATTTCTTTCTTTTCTCACTTTCTAATTTCTTTTTACTAACTATCTGGTGTTTTTGGTACTTGGGTTTTAGCAAATAATAGGGTATTATGTATTATTGTCAAAATTCAAGCGTCGAATTTTCGTCGGGTTGTTATAGTTGTATGAGAGCAAAAGGTTTAGTGATAACCTTGGCTTTGTGGCGTAACTCAATAGAGATAAGGTTAGTAATACCCTAAATTGAGTTTGAGTGTATATATATATATATATATATATGAGAGCGCATATTTGTAGTTGAATATTAAAAAAACTCTCATTATTTTGTAAAGAGGGTAAATGAAATAATGTTGCCAAAATTATGCTTTTTATACACTAACTTAATTTGAGAAAATTAGTATTGGTTTGTTTGATTGATTTGAATGTAATTCAATTGAATTATGAAATGGAAGGGAACTAATTAGTAAACCAATTAGTTAATTGAATATGGAAATGTGACTTAACTAGGTTTAATCGAGTTAATTTAAGAATGGATATAGAATTGGAAGTAAATGAAATAGATTTGGGATTGGAAATCAAATAAATAATAATTGAATGGAAGTCAATAAGATAGTAACCGACTGATATCAAAGTATGTTAACCCAAGTGAAGGCAAATAAGTAAGTATTAATGTTGAATATTAATTGGATTTAACTAGACCAATTAAATATAATAAAAATTTGACTATTTGGATAAATTGGCTGTGCATTTTTTGTTTATATATGTTAGATCGGCTGAATATAGTTCATCAATAGTTTAATAAAAAAGTTAAATGAATTGAAGTAAGGAAATGAATTCCAGTATAATGAATCTGAATGGAACAACTTATGAACATAAACTAAATGATTTAACCTTGTATTTGCATATTCCTTCTAAAATGAATGATGCTACATGTGTAGTTACACTTGTTGATTAATGGAATATTATTTAAAATTTTAGTTTTTCTTACATGGTAATCTGAGTAAAGTACGAGTACAGAAGGCTATGAGGATTGATATGGTTGTGTATATTGCATATAACTTGTGCAAGCATGCTTAATAACGCTCCGATAAGGTATGCTTACGCGAAATAATTAGTGTGCGTTTGGTTTACATTTTGAGTTTTCAATTTTGAGTTTTCATGGTTGTTTTCAATTTTTCATTTTGAATATTTTCACTATTTCTCAAAATGCGTTTGGTTATCCTTTTTTCGAAAACAAATTTTCAAAACTAAAAATTGAAAAATGCGTTTGGTTTGAAATACATTTTTTAAATTTTGAAAATTTGAATTTTCATTTTGGCAATTCAAACCAATTTTACGTTTAAAGTATAATACGTAATGTATAATATGGAAAAAATCTATTTATACAAAAAATGTAGATATAATTGATGACACAATAAATATTCACCATTTGATCATCCCATGAATTACACTTTTCATATAAAAACAAAACAATTCAACAGTCTAGATCACTTTTGTCACTAATTGTATCTAATTTTATGTTCAAATAGTCACCCCCAATAATATATATTATTCATTTTTCATGTTTGCATGAACATACTACAAGTTGTAAATCAAACAAAATATAAAACGAAAAATTCAAACATAAAGAAGTTGAATAGGAACAATAGTAAATATATCAAGCTGCAAATTAAAAACTATAATAGATGAACGAAAATAAGTTAAATTCTAAACATAATGATTAAACATTGAAGAGAATACAATATTTTAAACTTATGAGGCTGAATTGTATAGGAATAAAATTACAATAAAAAAGTTCATAACATGGTTTTAAATATATACTATAAGAGATATGCTAGATAAAGAGAAAGTTGAAAGAGAACACATAAGCTTAGACACGTTATATGTTATATGTTAATACATGTTATATGTGTCCAAAAAAATGTAATAATACACGGTGTATTAGTACAAAACAGGAGTGCATATGTCCATAAAAATGTATTAATGCATTCAATACATTAATAAAATGTATTAATACATTCAATGCATTCAATACATAAAAATGTATTAATGCATTCAACTCATAAAAATGTATTAATACAAGTAACTACATGAGGTCTTTGTATATTGTTAAGAACATGAATATAAACAATAGAAAATAAAGGCACAGACAGATTATACATAAAAGCAAGTCAAAATTTATTAAGGAAAACTGAATGCTCAACATGTACTGATAAAATACACGACTGTTACTATTTTAAGGACCATCCTAACTACATAAGCTCACATCCTTAATGTAATTACAATAAAATACACGACTGTTACTAACATGTTCACAGTCACATCCTTAATGTAATTTTATTAAAGAGAACACATAAGCTCATAGTCACATCCTTAATGTAATCCTTGGGGTTAAGCTTTTATCATCTCCATGCATTGATAAAATAGACTCAATGTTAATAGGACCATCTCCTGTTAATATTGCCTCCACTTTTACTATATTTAAACATGCTCACAGTCACACCCTTACTTGAGCTAAGCTAAGAACTACATTAGGGACGACCAACATAGTCCAGCGAAGGTAAAAGCCAGCGACAGTTTTTCCTAGTAATATCTCGGGCTTCTTGCAAAGAGAAAATAGGATCATCCGTCCACTACATTATACTAAAGCTGAACACCTGCGAGCGCTTGAAGTCACAAATGCAGTTTCCATTAAAGCCACTGACATGAGAGGCTGATAACATATACGAGCCACCCTAACAATTTAAAATCACATGACCACCAATGCCACCTTCTACTATAAAACATCCCATTCTAGCCAAGTCTGCCTTCAATATCACAACCTCCAAATTCCGAAGCGGTAACCAATTTCAGCCACGTAAGAATACTCAGTTACAAGATTACTCAAAATTTCATCATCCCAGAGGTCAAAATCTATGTCCACCTACATTAAAATGTCTGCAATTTATGCCTAAAGAATAAATAAATAAAATATTATCGAAACAATGATTGAATTTTTTTTCAAACTAAGGGTTGCTTATCCGATCTAAAAGCAAAGTTATCTAACGTTAAAACAATTTTTGCTGTTTGAAAGAAAAAAAATGAAAATTCAGCTTAACAGAGTAACCATTTATGATTTAAAAGCAATAATGGTTAAATGTACATTTTCACTTTAACTTCTAGAAGGGCAAAAAAACAAAAATATTCAACGAACAACAAGATGAAAAATAACAAATACTGTATGTTATAAATTAAAATTTGAACACTCAGAGTCACCGGTCCTAGGCCAAGGCAATTTCATCTCTGAATTATATGTTTTAAATTAAAATCGTTAGCCTGAAGACCAATTATTATGTAAATCATTATCGAGCATATTTTGACATTGACAGATTGGAATGGAGATCGAGCAAACAAACATGCTAGGCTCAGTTATAAGGTCGATGATAGCCCCCTGGCCATAGTTAAGGCATGTATAGGGTTTGGTTGATATAAGATAATGATAAAAATGATTTAATGGTTTTGAATCGTATTAGTGGTCACTGATTATGGCATGCTCCTTGATTTACAGAGCGATGGTTGTATTCTTACTGAATTGCTTTCAGGAAATTCAATCATGCCAGGAAGAAAGCATTATTTTTATTTACATGGTATATTATAATCACTCACAATGAATATTAACTAAGTTTATCTAGGATTCCTGAACACATAGATCGAATTTTTCTATTGTTCAATTTACACTTTCAAGCAATGGATTCATTTCAGTTATATAACTAGTTTCAACTAGCTGCTTTATGCTTTGACATACAACCTAAAATTAAAATGTTCTTTTATCAAGCTTAAAAATAAATTAAAATGTTTTAATGGCCTCCGGGCTGCCTTAGTCAATGGTCGGCGATTTTGAAGGTTCGATTGGCGGTCGGGTCGAGTCATGATAATAATGCTTTCACATTGATACAATATTCAAAATCAGCAGCTAATCATTGGTATATAGAATTAGGAATATTACAACACTTTTGGTTCTTTCTTATGCAAACATGTTTCATCTGTGTTTTATTAAACCAAACAATTTGATTGCCATATTAAAACAATTGTTGCAATTGTGAACATGTTGGCTTGTGATCATAAATCGATATTAAGGATCTTCAAGCATTATCATTGATCCAACTAACTTCGAAATCTATTGGCTATGACATATTTACCATCCCTTATAAGCCGTTTTTAGGGGAAAAAAATCACTTTAATATATATCTACATATTTTGTAGTCAAAACATGCATTTGTCACAAGTAGAATCCGAATGGGCTTAAGCATGAAGACTAGTGAAAACATTTCATCATAATTAACAATTTGAATTTGAAGAAAAATAAATGTGACCAACCTTGCTTTACAGGTTTCAACCTTTTCACCTGTACTGATATTTTTCTTAAATACCCGCTTGCAGGCTTGCAGCTAGTGATTCTTTTCCCTCCGGTTACATTCCCTAAATCTCTTTGTTTTTGTATCTTGAACCAACCTGAGATTTTATAGTATCAATCCACATGGTAGACTCCTTACTCTCAAGTTATAATTTAATTATAACAGAACCCCATCAATTCATAATTTAATTAATCAAGTAGTTTACAAAATTATACAAGAGTAACTGACAACATATGCAATACTAAGATTAAAAATAACTATGTGTTACCATATTATCTCAAAAAACAACTTTAGTTCATATGATCTTTGCTAATATGGATATTGGTTGGGATATGCTACTGGTTGGGAATACAACTAAAGCACCAATTCAGGATTTTCATTTCCATAGTAATTGTCAAAATATGTCAAATAGAGAACCACATTTGTTGTGAATGTGGCTATGCCACTGACTAATGTAAACCCTATCAGCAAAAATATAGTCTGCCCTACACAGAATTGAATCTCTATATCAAGCAGCTTTCTAAACTCTACCCGGCTACAATGCAACAATTTATCTTATAATTCAAGAATAGAAACATACGATCAAATTATAATGTAATAAAATCGAAAGAATTTACCTTAGAACAGGATTGAATCAAAAGCAGCTCGAAAAAATAAGAAAACCCTAACACATACCGGAGATAAGAAACCAAACGAAGTATGAAGGAAAAGAATTTACCTTAGCAAAATCATGATGATCTAATCAAATTGAATCGAAGAAAGCATAAACGAAATAAAAATCGTGATTTTACTTCATTTTATTGACGAGAGGCGAAATAGGGAGAAGTGAATTTGTGCGGCCAGAAAATAGAAATAGATTTTTAAACGTGTTTGGGTAGGATATGGATTTTGAGTTTTGAATTTTAAGTTGGCTTCAAAATGAGGAAAACAAAATAATATTATTTTCAGTTTTCTTTTTTAAGCCCATTTTCAGAAATAAGATTTTTTCAAAATGCAATTTTCAAAATGGTAAAAGGAACAAGTTTTCATAATTTTTCAAAACTCAAAACCCAAAATGGTTTGAAAATGAGAAACCAAATGCACCATTAATTTTTGGTATATGAATTGGGTTTTCCAACTGTGTGGGTCGATGTATATATATTTGTTATTCCTACGATATTGCAGAAGTTCCTCCGTGCAGAGGGGACTCTGCCAAAAAATTTCAAAAATTTAAGGTATTAGAATTTTTTTTATATTTTTGAAAACCCTTTTAACAATAATGAATTGGTTTTTAAATAAAAAGGTTCGGTAAATAGAGAGAATGATTTTAACTAAATAGATTTTATAAGATAATGGGTTTGTAGCAATTTTCCGGTCTTAGTAATTTTGAGGACGAAATCCTTTTAAGCGGGACGAATGTAACGACCCAGATTTTTATCCGTTTAGTTCGAACATTTAAATTGGTTTTAATGTTAAATTGGAAATAATAAGGATTTCTATTTATTAATTAAATGAAGTTTGAACATATGATTTCTATTAAATTAAAAACGAGCCATCAGAACTTTAATTGAATATATAGAATCCAATATAAGTCGGAATTCTTTGAAACAAGAACCATCCGGATCTATTTGATTATAGTTTTCCAACGAAAGAGAAAAATGAAGATTTCATATTATAGATTTTAAGTTATGTCAAAACGAAAATTTCAAAATGTTGCTACGAAATCGTTTATAAACCATAACTATTTATTAAATAGCATAAAATATTTTTAATAAACTGAATATCGTTAAAGCCTAGAATTCAATAAAAAATATTTTTTGAATAATTATATATGTTGTTGGAATATAATGGAAGTTAATCGAGTTTTAAAACAATTTAATGTTGATTTGGCATAAATGATAATTTTATATTAATTTAATCAAGTTAAAAATAGCCAATTTTGTAATAGTCATGGATTTCAATGAAATCAGTTTCATTGGATCCGTAATGTAGAATTATTATATGAAAATAAATTTCGTGGCAATCTGATATCATATGTGACTTCGGTAACCATAAACGCGTAGGTAGTTTGCATAGCAATTAATTAAATGAATCTAATTCGAATGGAATTTTATAGGTAACTTGCGCTAATGATCGAATTAAGATGCGAGACTTGTTCTGTTGAATTTGTATTAACCCTTAGAGTCAGGATGTGGGTGTAGTTTTTTTTTTTTGAGATCTTGTAATTTGGTATCTAAAATAGCTTCGTTTTTATGTGTAAAATTCCATTCCAGGATAACAATCTCGAAATACGGTGAACCTTATGCCATTGGATTCATATTAGCAAGTTATTATAGGATTTCAATTTTCGTGTTGATCGAACTTACCTTTTGATCATGTGAATGGTAAACAGTTAGATTTTTATTTTATCGTTTTATTGATTTAATATGGAACATAAGAATAACCGATTTTCAAATGAACTCGGATTTCAACGAAACTAATTTTATTGAATTCGTGATAATTAATTATTGTAAGATTTCCAGTTTCAAGTCAGTTGGAATTATTTTTTGATCGTGCACAATTTAAACGCGTATCGATTCATGTTATGAAATTAAAAGGGAAATTTTACAAACAATCTTGGAATATGAAACCAGTTCCATCGTGTCTGGAATATTCAATTATGGTAGGATTTCAATTTTCATCGTGATTAGAGGTCGTATGTAGTCATTTTAACGTGTTACTTCGTGCTTATGTTTCATAAAACAATAAAATATCAATATCTCTCTATATATACTGATTCCTACCCTAATTTTCTAGTCAAAGTGTTCATCGTGGTCAACATCTAGGGGCGCCTTAACTATCCAATCAAATGGCTAAAAACATTCAATTCTTCTCCTCCAAAACTTCTTACAATCTACTCATCAATTCAGAAAACTCTTAATTAGTAAATTCTAGAACTCGACGTGGGCAATGAACTGGACGGTTGTGATTGAGTTTAGTGCATCATGGTGGCCAGGATTCGATCTGGAAGAGCCGGCATTCGTGGGGAGATTTTTGGCGTATGGTGAGACCAGACCAGGAGATATTTGGGATGAAGGACGGAGTGCTTGTGGTGCCCGTGCCAGCGTTGTCAGATCGATATCAGGTGGAGGAGGGAGATGCCACAATGTGGTTGGTAAGGTCGTGTGCGTAGATGAAGTCAATACGAGAACAAAGTAGTAGAAGAAGCATAATCGGTCTATTTACCTCTATAGAAAGTAATTAGTTTAGACTAACCTATAATTAAAAGTTAATAAGTTTTAAATTAAATTGTGTATACTTATAATTGTATAACTTATGCATATATTATCAGAATTGAACCAAACAAGAAGCATCACGATCGTGGTGATCAACACTTCATTCTGGAACTGATTTGGACAAGCTGGAGACAGCTGAAATTTTAGTTAATCAAACGCTGGTTTAATTTAACTGAAAACAGAATCTCTTTAGCGACAAATGGAACCAAGTGAGTATAACTCACTCAGTTTGACCCATTTATATTTCATATAAGTTGGGATTTTTATTTGTGTGCTATGTTTGCTAGTTTTTTAATGTTTGCTTAATATTTATATATATATTGGTTAAATTAAACGTTCGTTTAATTAAAATCAAATTGTTGTTTCAACAACTAATACCAAATAAGTTAACTTACATTATTGGTCACGTTTATAGTAATATAAACGTATTAAATTATATGATGGATGTTTGTTCTACTATTATTGTTGAAAAATTATATATCTGTATATTGAATTGGTTTAGATTACGTATTTGTGATGCAGGAAAAAACAGGTTGGAGGTGTAACGACCCGTATTTTTAGTCAATTTAAAATATGAAATTTTAATTGATTTTAGTGGACTTTAAATAATCAAATTTTGAATTTAAACTTGAAAATAATTGAAAATAAATTCTAAACTTTGTTTTATATTTTACTGGGATTAAAACAAGGTCAATAAACTATCAAAAAAGGAAATAATGAAAATCAATAATTTAATATTATTTTGATGAGCTAAAAATATACCATTTTTGAGATAGTCTTAGAATCCGATGGAATTAATTTTATCAGATTCATAACGTCAAAATATGATAAGGTTTCAAGTTTCAAGTCAATCAGAGTTAATATGTAAACACGTTTGAAAAACTAGTTAAGATTCAATAAAAGCTAGAAATACGGCAAATTTTCAAATGGTCTCTTAATCCGAAGAAACCAATTTTTTTAGATCCGCAACTTCAAATAATGGTAAGGTTTCAAATTTCATAATTTTCTCAGTTAGTATGTGAGCGTACGAAAAATAAATGCGTACCGGGTCAACTAGTCAAAATTAAGTAATAAAATAATTAGACCGGTGGTCAAACTGACTCCAAATTTGACAAGACCTATTTCATTGGATCTAAAATTATGGTAGGGTTCCAAATTTCATATCGATCGATCTAACCATATGATAACACAAGCAATAAACATTTGAAAAAGCTTGAATGAACTCCACCTTTTAAACAAATGCAAAGGTAAGTGCTCTAGTTCTAGGTGCCATCTTCTAAGGCAATTAGATTGTGCTTTCTTCCCCTCTCCCATCTTGCGCAACCTCGCTTATCTGTATCTCCCCCCTTTTTATAAAAACCTAAGCTTCTCCTTTCTTTTTACATTTTCTATCCTTTCTCTCCTTAAGCTTACCTCCTCCTTACTCCAAGTCACCTCCTCCACTACCAAACTCCACTCCAACCACCATCCGCCACCTCCAGCCCTTCCTTTACGCAACCACTCCATCCCCCTTGTTGCATGGCCTCCCCTCCTATCCAAAATCCAATTCTCCCTTTTATAAACCCTAATTTCCACTCCTAAGTCAAATTGCACCCAAATCTCAGCCTCCCTAACCCCACTACAGCCCATGCCAGGTCCACCAACACCAATTCCGACCCACTCCAGCTCAATCAACGTGTGGAACCCACCTCTCCCAAGCTGTGGGCCCCACCAAGGCTTCCATGCCCTTGAAACCCATAAAAATCCAAAATTTCCTCTTTAAACTCAAATTAAAAATATATACCCCTATTACACTTAGTTCATGATGCGAGAAAGGTGTGAATTTGGTTGCTAATAAGATTTTGGAGTTGAATTGTAGCTAGAATCTTCTACCTAGAAGAGTCGTTGTGTAGGATAGCTTTAAGTGGGAACTTTTAAACCGACTAAGAACTAGTTTAATTTTAAATGCCGTTGTGAATTGTTTGAGTTATATATTGATGAGTGATGGATGATATGGGATTATTAAATGATTTAATGAAATTGAAGGTGATAAAAATATGATTTTAAAATGATATGTTTGTAGATCCTTGGACTTATGACAATTAAAACTAATGATGTGGACATTGGGAATTGATTGAACCTTAAATGGTCATTAGAAAGTAATTAACTAAGTGTTAGTTAATGGATATTGATGTGAATCCTATTTAGATAATTGATTAATGATTGGTTGTCACTAATAGTTGAAATATACCTTATTAACTGATATTGCGGTTAATCTATTGATTGAAAAACTGTCCCAGATTTTTGAACGTTAGTAAAGAATATTTGAATCTGTTTTAAATATTGGTTTGTTGATATTAATGGATTTTTATATTGAATTTATTTAATAAAATGGGGTTTAAACGTTTAGATTTATAATATAATTAAAACGAGCTCGAAATGACGTAATAGTTCGTAATATGGAGTTTTGAACTTTAATTGAATATACGTGATCCGATATAAGTCGGAATTCTATAAAACAAGAATCGTCTAAATCGATTTGATTATATTTTTCTGGTGAAGGAGAAAAATGGAGATTTCATATTGTAGATTGCAAGTTATTTCCAATTAAAAATTTGAATAGTCGCTGTGGAATTCTTTAATAAAAAAATATCGTTTATTTTACAAATTAAAGGTTTATATATATTTGAATATCGTTTAACTTGAAATTTTGAATATTGAGTTTAAATTATATATTGTTCTAATCTTAAGCTGTATAAGATTTCATTTGGAGAGGTACGATAATAAAAATTTATTATTATTTAAATAGAATTGTTTTGGGTTTGATTATATTTTCTCATTATTATGTAGGCCTTAAAGATAGGTATTTTTCCAAACGACCTTTGTTTTTGCCAAAGCGAATTGTATTGGAATACGATTGCTTGTTATCGTTAGGTTTCCAATTTGAAGCCAATTGGAGTTGTTTTGTTTTTATGTACAATTTAAGGGTGAACCGATAAATAATATAAAATATAATAACGCCATTTGTGCAGACGGAGTCCATTTTCGATGAAATTAGCTCCATTGGTTTCGAAACGTGGAGATGCAGCAGTGCATCCATTTTCGTTGCATTTGGAGTTCGTGTATATCAGTGTGAATTTAATGGTCAACGTTGAATTGTGGTACCATATAAATAAAACTTACCCTATAATTTGCCGACCCAAACGTGCTACTTTCCCCGCTATAGCCTAAACAATTTAATTCCTTTACATGCATGTTCTATCCATAGCCGACTAGCTAGGCTTAGGTCCTAATCAAATTAAAAACTACACATGCACGCCTACTTTTATCAACAAGTAAAATTCTAAGCACATGCAAACGTACATACTGTGAAAAATTAGCCAACCTACCTAGCATCCAATATGTCTGTACTTATGAAAGAATATAAGCCTACCCCAAGTTCTATTTACCTCATTTCTTCCTTTCAAAGTGCATACATGGGCCTAAAACAATTATGCAGCCTAACATATATTTTCCCATTTTAAACGACCCAGACTTCCCCGATCCCCCAAGAGACAGAGGAGCCCGGATTGTTTTGAGAATACGATGCATCTGAAACAAAAAACAGAGCAATCATTGTTACTACAACAATTTACATCAGAGTGCAAGAATATAACATAGTTCAAATAATATACAGCAGATAAATATTAGAGATTTAAATTACAAAACAGCGGAAAATATATACATAAATATAATGTGTAGAGGAAAATAACAACTGACACAACTGAAAGAGATATACGGATACAAAGCTTTTCGAATATAGTTCCAACTGTAATACAGGATCCTGTTAAAAGAAATATCTGCAAATCCCAAAACTACTAGCTGCCCGTGTGGAAAATATGGGTACCCAGAGTTTAGGTTAAAACAATAAACACAGAGTCAGTCATGGGACTGGTGTGTGAACTAAAATAGTTATTAGCTTTTTATTTTAAAGTTAGGTAAATCACGGACCACGTCTTATTACAAATAACGGGTTTATCCCCGTGGATACCAGTGCGTAAAACAAACAGCGCAATGCTAAATAGAAAAATGAAGCTATTAGATGACTCAGGCCCCATCACACAATGAATGCAGTCGTGGATAGAGTTTTTCCTTACAATAGCCAAATATGCTTGATACGCGAAATTTCATCTTTTATTATTACTATAAGTGAAGAAATCAATTTCAAATATATTAATCATAAGCAGCGTAAGTACCATTATATTACGTCGCCATATAATTTTACAACTAAAACCGTAAAATCGCGTATTGGAAATTGGATTTCCATCTATGAACCAAGGCAAGGGATCTTCCTCATTGATTTCAAGACACACTAGCAACGCCTCAGGTGGCGAGCCCTTGGATCTTCATGGCCAGTCATCCGTCGATGATTAGATATACCATAAACTATATGTTAGCCGGTTCTATCGAACCTTCAAAATGGTCAGTCACATCGACCATCAAGGACCTTTTAGTCAGTTCTAGTATCAAATCCGAGGTAGCTTGCTATTCCATCAATAAAATTTCCAACATCCACATAAGTAAACAGCCTGGGCTCCAAACCATGACGTTACTTGTACCTAGAAACTAACATATGTCCATTTCCCTGTAGTCACTATCCCGTTTCTGGTTCATACCGGCGTGTGAAGCTCACAAATTAATGCTACACAAAGCTGTGATTTGTTCCTCAACCACAAGACTCTTCTTTTCAACAAAATCCTTGATCTATGCAATTCAGCATGCCACACTTCCATACCGTACCATTGATTTCCACCAATATAAAACCTCTAAGCTAGAACGTCTCAAAGAAGGGTGTTAAGCAAAAGAAAAAAATTCTCCGCCACCAAACATATATATATTTAGCAGAGATCAAAGAATACAATATAAAGGAATACAATGTCAGACACACTATCCCTCTACAAGTCCGTTCTGGGTCTGAACGAAACCAGAGGCACCTTATTCCTCGTCCCATATGTCCAATACAGGAGAGAGGCCCTCACATATCCGGTCAATCTTCCAGTACGTCTGGACGGTCACCACTAATTACCTTGTCTTGGGTGTACATCCCGATCAAGACATCAGTAATCATCCAAACGATGTGAAGATCTCTGGTCTTCAACCACCGTCTTCATCGTCGATTTTTAATCGTTGTATCAATTATTCAGAATGGGTTAAACCCGGTCTTTACAAATAACTCGTGTATCTTATAATCAAGTGCTATAAAAACACATCATACGCCTCATTCCAATTTAGAATATTATTTTATTCAAATGCCCTTTTCATAATTTAAACCAAATTAAGGTTTATCAAACTAGTCGGGATTATCGAGCCTTGCCGAAGTAATCATTTATTTTATTTTTCCAATCCCAACCTATTCATCCCATGGAGCAAAACTGTTAGTACTCCATATCTAACACCCATAGTGTTACTGGTAAAATTAATTACCATTTATCATTTCAAATCTAATTAAAGATTTAACTATCGCGTGGGGTAAAACTGGTGGTACTCCATTCTCGATCATTTCCTGAATTTGATAAATTTAATTAATTATCTCATTCTCATTCCAATCTAATTAAAGACTCATTAAAACTCCAACTTGGTTTTAATAGGAAAAATGATTACTTTATGATTATTCAAGTTTAAGAAATTAAACTTGTCTTTAACTGGGTTAAAGAACCAATGTTATTAAAAACACAGTACACAATAAACCCAAATCATCTTCCATCAAAATGTAATCTTCACATAAATCTGATCAGTATATAATGGATATAAATTTTAGTATCAGACTAACAATATAAATGAAATAACGGCAAAGCCTTTTAAATTCCATATATAGTATTGGGCTTCCTTTACAGAAGCTCATCTCGATTATTACCAAATCGAATTCCATTCAATTCCAATTTAATATATTAAATTGAAAAAATTTGCTTTGGAAAATTTTCATTAAATCTTAATAAAAAGATTTATAAATTCCAAATCATCACTTCATTGTTAATTGGGTTAAAGAACAAGTGTTATTTAAAACACCGTTCACGATAAACCCAAAAATCCAATTTCAATTCCAATTAAATATTAATTAATTGGTAAACTTCTCTAAATCTTGTTTAAAAGATTTATTCTTTTCTCATCAAGGTAAGTGTTATTTAAGACACCATTCACGACAAACCCAAAATCCAATTTGATATTAAATACAAGGCTCTAAATAGAAATTATATCGGCTTATATTCAATATCAATTTCTGAAGCCAACGGATACTGTATTGGGAATAACGATATCTGTATCTTCCAAATTCCTCACAATATCCGTATAACCATGGAATCCAATATCGAAATATTCGAAGATTATTTCCATTCAAATCTTTTCCAATTCGTATATTAGAAAATTCTACTTATATTAAAACCCTTTTCAATCCAATTTATTTATTTAAAAACATTAGATTTTTATTCTAGTTAATAACTAGTTCATTTAGATAAAAATATATTTATCCTTTCAAATATGGATTTTTTTTCATCGAAATTTTTTCCAAATCATTTATTATGATTTTACATAATTTTTCCATATTTTTAATAATTTTATTAAGGCTCGTATAGTTGGTTTCCAATAACGGCAACTGAACTGCATCCACAACGATCTTTTTTGAAATTGATTTGGACATAATTTAAAATCCAACCGTTCAAATTTAAATATCTTAGGGTGCGTTCACAGCAATAATTTGGCACGCTCATAATTTTGTTCGCGTCCGATGCATCGGATGCAAATACTTTTTCCCCTTCCAAACGGAACGATAGCTGAACGTTGGAGCATGAGATGCAAGCGTTCTACTAGATTCTATTTATTTGTATTTAGACACTATTATAATATCAGACATGATATTGGTTTCAAAAATGTTTTGGGTTATCGTAAGGTAAAAACCGTTCGTATTTATGTGTGGATTTGGTCTTACGATTATCCTTTTCTTTTGAAAAGATTTTGACTTAAATATTAAGTTGCGTGATACCTTAATACTATGCGAGTTTTTCCCACTCTGGTTCACCAGACTGACCTGGTGTTTTGTAAATGCTCGGGTTAGCTTGGGGTGCACAGGTCCAGGTTATCGGATGCTGCGAAGTCCAGAGACGAACTGGAGAAGTTCAGACATATTATATATATGATGTGTATTCCGCTGTGTATTGTATATGAGGACAGGTTATAATAACTGTCCAGATGTGCCGAGTACTCTGATATTGTAAGTATTTTCAAAAGCTCTCAGTAAAGATTTATTTTTGTATTATATTTTGTTCCGCTGCGAGTAAGACTCTGTGATTCTGTGTTGTGTTGGTTCTTCTTCTTCTTCTATTCTAATATTTCTTTCTTATCTCACCCTCTAATTTCTTTCTATTAACATTCTAGGGTTTCTGGTGTTTGGAAGGTCGGCATGAGTTACGGTAAAGGTATTTATGTCGATTTCCGGGGCCGAAAATCCTTGGGTCGTTACAGTGGTATCAGAGCTATTGGTTTAGTAATAACATTGGCTCTGTGGCATAACCCGATAGAGATAGGGTTAGTAATACCCTAGATCGAGATTGAGTGTATATACATGAGAGCGTAATTGTAAATTTTATATATGCAAATGTTTTGTATTATGTTGTTGATCGGTTCGAGTGTTGAGAAGCGTTGAACTGACAATGAATACAATATTGTTTTGTAAAGCGGGTAAATGAAATAATTTTACCTAAATTATATTTTTGTATAGTAAAGAAATAATTTTATCAAATTATTGAGATAATAGTGTGTCTGATCGATTTGAATGGGATTCAAATCAGATTGCTTAACTAGTTAATTGTAATTAACTTAATAATTGATATTGAAATTAAATTAAATAAATTGGAATTTAAACGAATAAATAATAATTGAATAGAAATTATTCAATTAATGTTCAATTATGTGAAACCAAAGCAAAATATTAATATTAAATTTAAATTCAGTTAATTTGGCTGATATGGTTGTGTATTGATTGTTGATTGTGAATTGTTTGTTATTGGATGATAGTTTGTTTGAATGGAATAATCAAAATTTTAATGGAGCTTAATGAATTATAAATTAAGGGAATAAATGAAGTGATTATAAATAATTATAATCTCATGTGGATTAGATTGTGTGTAGAACTGGTTGGATCGTATGATATGAATATTTAAAACTAATTGATGTTGTTTTGGGGACTAATGAAATTTATTTGAGTTGAGAATTTAGTTGAGAACAGGTGCAGAAGTGCCAATTCAGCTTTAAAATCCATCCAAGAGAAAATTCTAGGGTTAATTGAATCCAGTTTGAATAGAGCTGCATAATAACTAAGCAAGCTCCAATATAAAATATTGCTTACCGCATAATAACGCTCGCAAAAAGGTACACCTATGCAGAATATGAAATTTTGGTTTTTATTTGGGTTTTTCAATTTTTCCGACCCTACTGGTCGATGGATATATATTTCTGGAACCTGCGATAATTGTAGGCGTCCCTCCGTACTGGGTAGACTCTACCGAAATTTTTCCAAAATTTAAGGTGTTAGAATTTTTTTGAAGATTATTGGAAAATTCTTTTATTTGGAATAAATTGGTTTTGAAACCAATTAGATTAGTTTTGGAAATAAAAATCGAGTTTTAAATTTATTATTTTTGTAAAGATAATGGGTTTGTTACGTTCTTTCCTACATTAGCAATTTCAAGGATGAAATTATTTTAAGGGGAAGAATGTAACATCTCGTATTTTTGGCAGTCAAATATTTAATTTAATTTATTATTTTAAATATTATATTTGGAATATTAATGATTTTTAATATTAAATTCGTTATTTAAAATGAAGTTTGAAAGTTATAATTTATATAATATAAAACGAGCTCGAAATAGCGCGGCAGTTCGTAATATTTGGTTTTGAACTTCAACTCAATATACAGGACCCGACATAAGTTGGATTTCTGTGAAACAAGAAACGTTGGAACCATATTGTTTATAATTTTCATATGAAAGAGGTAAATTTAGATTTTCGGGTTATAGTTTGTAAGTTATGGTCAAATCAAATTTTGAATAGTTGCTATGGAAATCGCTATTAAAATATATAGGCCTTTAAAATGGCCATTTTGCAAACGGACTCCGTTTTCGACAAAATTAGTTTCATTGGAACCGTAACGTTAAATTATTGTACGTGTTGAGTTACGTGGCAAACCGATGTCGTATGTGACCACGGTAGCCGTAAACGCCCGTTCATTTTCTATAGCACGTAATTAAATTTATTTAATTTATAAAGGGTTATTAGGGTATAACTTGAATAGACGATCGAATTAGGCTACGAAACCAATTCCGTTGAATTCGTATCGTCAATTAGAGTCAGGATACGTACATAGTTTGTTATTTTTGGAGACCAGCTAAATTCTTGTCGAAAATGGCATTGCGGTGTGCGTAAAAATAGCCTATCGGGAAAACAGTCTCCGAATGCGATGAAACTGGTGCTGTTGGGTTCATATTGATTAATTATTGTAGGATTTCAAAGTTTCAAGTTAATCGGATTTATTTAGTGATCGAGGAAAATTTAAATACGTGTTTATTTATTGTTTTATAAAGGATTTTTTTACAAACAATGTCGGAATTCGACGAAACGTATCCTATTAGGTCCAGAATATTTTTCTATGCTAAGATTAGCATTTTTATGAAAAACAAAGATTATATGTGGTGCTTTTTACACGTTACTTTACCACGAAGTTTCGTTATGATATTATACGAATATTTCCACCTTATATATATATATATACACCATGTTAACCAAACCCTCGTCAAAAATGCTCTTGTCTGGCCAACGAACGAAACCGCATCCACTAATTAATTCGATGGCTAGAATTCTTGTTACCTTCCTCCTCCATTAACATCCGATCCAATCACCTATAGACCAAACTCATAGCAACAAAAACCTAGACCTAGGCAGGAGCAAGACAACGAACGATTGTGATCAGTTTATGGCGACGAGGGCGGCCAGAAATTAGTCTGGAAGCACAGGAGGTTCGGGGTCTTTTCTGATGATAGGTGGAGTCGGACTGGATGGCGTTTGGGGCATCTGTCGTGGAAGTGAAGGTGCCAGTGGCAGCTAGTTCCGATGGGGCTCAAGTGATCAGATTTTGGTGCGGTTTTCAGAGTGGATTGAAGTGCGGTGCCGGGTTTGAATGATGTTGGAGAAAACTGTTAGCCTGGAATTCACGAAGGAAAGCGATGGACCGAAACATACCATTGGGAAGAAACCAGATCTGCTCCTACTGGTTTAATCATCTCAGGTATTCAAAAGGGAACCGTAACAATGGAAGGACCTGATCCCAGACTTGAAACCGTAACTAGTTTTTGTTATAAAGTGGTTAAAGACTTAAACATAGTTAATTAAGTTAAGTTAATTACATTGGTTAATTAAAATTATAATTAAGTGTATACTAATTAGTGAATTATGAGCAGGCAGGAGAAAGAGTGGAACGAAATGGAGGAAGCGTAGTCTGTGCAGTTGGTTTATAAAAGTAATTAAGTATATAGTGATTTATTCAAAATGGAAGCAAAATATGGGACAACATGGAATCAAGGGTTCAGACCCATTCTGAATAACCAATGTGGACCATGAATAGTAATATTAATTATAAAGTAAGTTTAAGAAATTTTAATGTTAGTTAAGTTAATTAACTTTATATTAGACAACAAAATAATCATAATGTAATTCATCACAGGTTACCACATGAAGCAAGAAGTATTCGGACCCAAAACCAAAAATTAGAGGATATCAAAAAGTAATTAGTTTTAATATAAAATATGGTTAAGGAATAAGTTATAATTAGATCCTATAACTTATAATATTATAATTTGTGATTACATTATCAGAGTGGAACGATTTGGGATGCGTCAGAATTGCCTTGGCAAGATCTATATTTTGGAACAAAACTGGACGAAATTTGAATCAGCCAGAGATTCTAATTAAATTAAATGACCGTTCAATTTAATTAAAAAGAGCCATCGACGGTGAATGAAATCGACTCAAGGTGAGTTAAACTCACTCAGTTTTTTCCCATTTATATTTTATATTAATTGGGTTTTTATTTTGTGTGCTCTGTTTACTGATGGTTGACGGTTTGCTAACTATTTATCTATTTGTTGATTTAACCAATGAAATTAAATCGTTGTTTAATTTCAGTAAAATACCAAATCTTTATTTTTAATGATTTGAACCAATAAAGGTAACTTACCTTGTTGATCACGTTTGTAAAATAAACATGTTGAATAGTTTGAAGTGTTTGAAGTGTTTTGATTGGTTGATGTTAAATAGACGATAATTTACTGTTATGGTTAAATGGTCGAATGATCTGATTTGAGATAACCATTTGAATACAGGGAAGAACAGGTTGGAGGGATCCAACGGGATTCCTCATATAAATTATTTGTTTTCATATTATCATATGAACCGCCATGTTTGGGTGATTGATCTGATTATTGATCGTTGATTGGAAATTCAACATGTATTGTGTTTTAACCAATGGGCAGTATTGGTTGAGTAATCGGCAGTAAATGGCCTAAAAGTAAATTATTTTATTTATATCGATTTACCGTCAGGTAAATCGATAGAACTGAAGTTATAAAATTTATTTTATAACTAAAGATAGATTTTGAAATATATATTTTGAATAAAACTTTATTAAAAGGAAATAAATATTTATGTTTATAATTAATTGTACCTTGATTTTATAAAGTCAAATGTGATGTTAATCAGATTTGTTAATGTGAGAATAAGGAAATTAACCTAACGGTTAAATTTGGATAATTGTGCTGTTGAGAAACAATTTAATGGAATTATTTAAATTAATTAATTATATTATTAATTAATTTAAAGGAAAAACAAATTGGAATCAGTTAATAAGATAACTATGTTTTGAGTGACTAAATCGACTCTTTAATTGGATTGATTACTAAATTTGTATGTTTTGAATAGAAAATAGTTTAATGAATATTGTTTAGATTATAATAAGATTTTAAAAAGGGATTTACTGGTTATTTTAGTTAATAAAGAAATTAACTACTAATGTAGTTAATGGTTGAAATAAATTATTATTGTAATTAATAAAAATTTAGAAAATTACTTTTTAATGGGAATTTAATTAAATGTAATCTAAGTTAAAATGGAATCCAATTAAATGACGAAAGGAGTTTGTGAACAGGTTCTGTTTAAAACCTGAGTTTTATAACAAAGTTATAAAAGGAATTTTAAAATGATTATTATAGCTTAAATAAATGTTACCTAATTAATTGAATTAAATAAAAGGAAATTTAGATAAAAGAGTTTTATGATAAACCAAAGTATATAAAAGAGGTTTGAGGTGTTATATTGTTAATTCTAAATGAACTAACTTAATAATGTGATTAAGTAAAAGTGGGGAATTTAAATAAGTACTTCAAAGCGAGAAAGGTCGAATAGATTGGAAAGGAGATTGGTAAAGGTGAATTTGGTAAAAGAAGTAGGTCATCGGATTTTGTAAACAAATCCGAATTATGAAATGAATTGTTTAAAAAGGTAAAGGTTAAAATGGTGCTTTATTAAGAAGTACTTAATTATTGAACTAAGAGAAAATAGGTATAGCCGAGAAAGAGATTTTCAAAATGATAATAAGGTTTATGAAACCGTATTTTAAATAAAATAGTAAATGGAATTTGTATTAGAATAAAATATTGGTTTTTATATTATGATAATAAGGTTTACAACTTATATTTAAGGTGTGAGAGATAATTAAAATATCCCAAGTTGAACGACTTTAGGATTATCTACGGATGATGTTAGTTGTAATGGGAAAGGGGGTTAAGAATAATTTATTATTTCTAGACGTGTAATAATAACGCAATGTTAGTCGCAAGATTTGAGAACGCATTGAGATTTCCAAAGTAACGGGAATGAGAGGATTCGAGAATATATATAATAGTTTTTCCCAAGCAAAGGAAGTTATAAAAGAGATTTATGTGAAGATGATAATAAAAATAGAAATTGGGTATGATTATGGGATATTTTCTTAATTATGGAAATAAATAGTTTTGGAAATAAATCTTATGTTAAATAAGAAAGTAAAAGCTATATTTGTGATATCTAAAGATTATAGTGTTTTAAATTTACCATCCGTAATTATATTAATTAAAGAGGCTATGTAATGCTGAATACTAAACTAATAAACTCCTTTCATGCTCACAATTATTTTTTTGATAGTTAAATCACCAACTATCAAATCTGACCCATACGATTGTTGGTACGAAAAGACCGAGATCGAATTTGTATTCGAAAACCATTCTGAACCAACAAATACATGAAGATATCTAATTAAAGATGGAATTTTTCTTCCAAAGTCTTTCCAAATCATTTATTATGATTTTGCATAATTTTTCCATACTTTTAATAGTTTAATTAAGGCCTATATAGTCGGTTTCCAATAACGGCCACCGAACTGCATCCATAGCGACATTTTTTGAAATTGATTTGGATATAATTTTAAATCCAACCGTTCAAATTTAAATCTCTTATATTCACTAGAAAGCTCTTTTTGATACGAACCCAATAGTTCTGGTTTTAAGAGAATCTGACAGTCGAATCTCCCGTTACATCAATTTGAAATTAATGGTCGAAATTCGCGAACGGTCGCTATGCGGCGCGTTCTATTCAACCCACTAAATATATATAACTTATATATCATCGCTTTCCATTTAAGATTTATTTTATAAATTGTTTATAAATTCGTTTTAAAACGATTTCAACTTCATTTTCAGCTTTAAATCAAAATTGATTATTCCATATCATTATAATATTAAAATGATATTATTTTCAAAATATCTGATTTTGAAATCCATTTCCCTTTCGTATCATTTATAAAATGAGTTATATCGATATAAAAAAACCCATTCGAGTTAAAATGGCGCAAATCTACTTAACTCGGCCCCATTCACTTTTATATTTTCATGTCCATCCAAAATCAGACATCAAAACCATATTTTGATTCTTCATTGAATATTATTTTAAAATATTCGTTCATATTTCTGAATTGGAATCAGACTCAATCAATTACCATATAATTTTGTTTATATGGATTTCATACATCGCGTGTATTCAACAATAATGATAAACAATCATTAGACGTTCAAACATCATCCAGAGTGCCTTCTACAACTGTATAAACATTAAAATAAATAAATAATGCTCACCACAGTCTGTCAACCAATCGATTGACATACAAATTAACAATTGGGATTAGTGCAAATATCATCCCTATACCCGTGCGGGGTTTTCATCTAACAAATACTGATTATTATTTGTGCATTTGGGCGATGTGCAAAAATTATCGTCCCAATCAAGATCAGTTAAATAGGTGTACATAAACATGTCGTCCGACTTGTAAATGGATCTTATTCCAATTTTACTGTTTAAATTATAAATGGATATTTATTATTCTAATTTCAACTACCACAATAATATTAACATTGTTTTAATATGTTAATCATCAAGTCACAATACACAAATCACTAAATCATCCGTACAAGTAAATATTGAACAACCCAATGCCATTTACGGCGCCACAAGTGGCCATCTGTGGAGTATGAAATGCAAGTGTCGCTAATATCCATACATCGCTTTCAATTTAAATGATTTGTGGGAGTTGTGTATCGAGCTCCAAAAATAAATAACTATATGTTAAAATATTGAGTGAAAAGGAGTTCTTACTTTGGTTTCCACTCCGTCATTCTTTATTTGAAGATTTTTTTTAATAAAATAAAACTGGTCGTTTAATTTTATCAAAAACTTTAACTTACTCTGTTTCCATTCTGGTCAGTTTCAAGCCGAAGAGTTCGTCGCCACGATTACAACGCGACTGAAGTTGCCGGATTTGGACCTCATATGGAAAAGTTATGATAATTAATACATTGGGTAATGAAATAAATAATTAATTAAAATAAAACCTTAATTAAAACCTTTAATAACGTTTAATAAACGTTGCCCCCTTCGTCTTCTATTCTGGACGATTTCGAACGGAGCTGGCACCCTAGGGCTCGTCCTTGCACCATCACGAAGGAGCACGATTGGAGGTGCTCACGAGGATCGCCGTTGCCTGACCTCCACCGTCCATAACACCGATGAACTCGGCGGTCTCCTCATCCTCAAGCCGGTGTTCGAACGAGATGGTTTCAGGCCGCAATTTTGAATGATTTACTCCACCATATATGATCAATCCCATATCTAATTAAAGATCTCACTTTGCTCTTGAATTTTCCTTTTGATTTCATGTTCTAATTCGTTATAAATTGAAAGAAATCGTAGGGAATTGTTTTGAACAATTTCCGCTGTTCAAACTGGATAGTGGCGGCCGGTTTTCTAAATGAGATAGGGTTTTGGAAAATAGGGTTATTTATATATTTTTTATATTATTTAAATCCAAAAGTACTAATTTTTGCATTAGAATTCCAAATCAAACCCAACGATTGTCTCCTTTAGCCAAATACCCCATTCCGAATATAATGGGATATGTTTCATAAGCCTATTTGATTATTTTGATCATTTTTTCTTTAAATTAAAATATAAATCAATATATTGAATTTTAAATGTACATTTCAATTTACCGAGGCCACATATTGACCCCAAAAATTAAAGAAAAACAAATCTAGCTATGTTTAGATGATACGGTCCTAACAAAACTAATTTCATCGAATTTGGAGACCGTTTGAAAAATGACGTTTTTCTAGTTGATTAAATTTACAACAAAAATTCAATATGTGTTTAAATTTACTACGCTTATGTATTAATTCCAAAAATTATGATTGAAACCTGACTATAATTTGACATTCTAGATCCGAAAAAAGTGGTTTCGTCGAAGGCGGAGGTCGTTTGTAAAATGGCTATTTTTAAGGGCTATATATTTATAAATTCCATTGCGACTATTTTGAATTTTAAACTGGACATAACTATCAATTTATAAGTGAAATCTTAGTTTCTTACATTCGTTAGAAAGATATCATTAAATAGATTCCAACGTTTCTTGTCTTACTGAAATCCGATTTATTTTGAATCCTATACATTCATTTGAAATTTAAAATTGAATTTTCAAACTACCGCGCCATTTCAAGCTCGTTTTATAATTAATATAAATTTATATGTTCTAACTTCGATTTAAATAAATTTTAAATTGTTATTATTTAAAATAAATCAATTTAAATTATTCAAAATCCATTAAAATTGCTAAAATAAAAAATTTAAATTGGTTCAGAAATTCCTGGTTGTTACACATTTAGTTTAGTACAACTACCTAAGACTATGTAGCCTATTATTTAAAAATGTAGCACCTACATTGTACGTAAGATACCGAAATTGTTCTTATCCTCTACTTCTTCTCACCTATATATAACTCTCATGCCCTCATTTTTTTTAGCAATGGAAACTGAAGCCATTAACAAATTAAGAAAAACTCCCCACTTTCATATCTAACACATACAAGCTTCTGAAAATTTCAAAAGAAATGAAGATCCCCTTTACTGTAAAAACGCAAACCCTATTGAAGTAAAAAACCAAAAACAATCGATCCCATGAGAGTTAGGCCAACCTGTCGGTATCGTAAAATGAAAGGAGTTGGGGAGCTGAAGTGTTTGGACAGTTTAAAGGAGCAGAGGAGTTATTTGAGGGAGAAATGAGAGGGAGGAAAAAGTAATGTTGGGCAAAATTAAAAAGATAAGTGGGTACAAATGGCGCTGGAAGTCAGGTGCAGTTCAAACAGTGGTGTGGGTTCGAATATGAAGTGCAGCATGCATGGGGAGAAGAGCAACAGGCATGTGTCATTTCCTTTGGAATGAAACAAAGTAGTGGGTGTTGTTTTTGTTCTGGAAAGAAATGCATGGGAACAGTTTCGAAAACTTAAAGTGGGAAAAAGACTTGGCTGATGAGGCTTTTGTATGTGAGGTTGTGCATGCGTTCTAGTTTGCGTGGGTTAGTAAGTAATGGGTTTTCAAAATATGTGTATGGGATGGAAAACGCAGTGGGGAAGGATATATGCATGGGGGGAGGGCTACGGTAGAAGATGGGGAAGAATGGAGTCACGTTTGCTGGGGGAAGATTTTTGTATACAGTAAAACGAAAAAAAAAGATGCATGGGGATGAAAGTATAGTTTGGGGAAGGAGAGTACTATAGAGCAAGAAGGCAGGTGCGTATAAGGGGCATTGGGCTGGGTTGAAGATTTAAGTAGGGTTGGTTATATAAATTAATATTATAGTTTAGTTTTTAATTTAAATATATACACCACTTAAAACATTATATCTTGTTCATACTTGAACAGAAGTTATCGCCGTTGGACACGTTGAACCGTATCGACAAGCACAAAGTTATGGAACTAGTTTGGTCAGAATTGGTAGCAACTTGGATTTTTAAACAACCGTTTAATTTTATTAAAATGAACAGTTTCAGCGACAAACGAATCAAGGTGAGTTTAACTCACTCAGTTTATCCCACTTATACGTTATATACGTTGGGTTTTTATTTTGTGAGAAATGTTTGCTAATGGTTGATGATTGGATGACGGGTTGCATGCATGCTGAATATTTTTAATATTTACCAATTAAATTAAATGTTTGTTTAATTTAATCAAATTAAAATAAATGTTTGTTTAACTGAATCAAATTACATCATTGTTTTAACGATTTAATTCCAAATGGGGTAACTTACCATGTTGATTATGTTTATAATAATATAAACGTATCAAATAAACAATTGGATGCTTGATTGGATGTTATTAATTGGTTGTTGACTACTAACTGTTTATTTTTGTTTACCGTGATGATTAAAAATAAATATATTGTTGTATTGAACTTGAGGAAACTTATTTTGGTGTAGAGAAGGATGGGTTGGAGGGATCCAACAGGATTCCTCAAATATGTTGTTTCCTTCTATGAACTGTTTAATCAGTCTGATTGATTGTTGACTGTTGAATCCAAATTCAACACTTGTTTGATATTAATCAATGGGTGATATTGGTCGAGTAATTATCGGAAGATGGCCTAAGAATGAATCGTTTTTATAAAGATTGATTTACCATCAGGTAAATAAATAGGAAGGAAGTTACCAATTTTGTTTTTATAACTAAAGATAGATTTTGAAATATATTTTACATGGATTATTTTTAAATGAAAGTTTATTAATGGAAATGAATAATATTTATCAAGTAAATTATAAACCAAGTATCTGAATCTATAAAGTGACTCAATAGACTAGATTGGAAACTATAATAGTGTTTTCAAATGAAATAAAGTTGTTTTGATATATCGAGTCTAGATTTCTATAAAAAGGAATAATATTGACTTTTAAATGAATAATGTTTGAAAGTAAACATGTTGAAATGGAAATAGTGATAAAGGAAATTGAGTTGAGTAAAACCCTGTCTATAGTTAAAAAGGATTTTAAATAAGTCTTACTTATATTTTTATGAGTTAAAATTCTGATTTATTTCCTGAGCAGTATTTTATAATAAAGGGAAGTTTAAATAAGATTTAATATGGGCTGAAATCTAATAGAAGCTTAAATAGATTTAATCTGATTATAAAAGTGATGATCTAATGAAAAGATCTAAAGAAAAATATTTTAGATGTGAAATGGAGTTTTTTCAAAACAAAACTAAGGTAAATGGTTATGAAAATGGATTCTATAGTACGAAACTTTGGGTTATTTACGAAAATTTGGGATTCGTTTATAAACTTCTATCTATTCTGAAGATAAGAATGTTGTCGACTCAAGGTCTGCGAGGAAAATAAAATACCCTAACTTAAATGACTTCATGATTATCCTAGAATGGTACTAGTTTAGAAACGAGGGTAATTGAGGGAATTAAAATAATATTTCCGTGAAGGAAACTATAAACTATAATTTGAAGAGTTATAAGTCAAATAAATTGATTTGGGAATTCCAAATGTTGGAAGACTTAGAAATTTAATTAACAATTGTTTAAATAAATAGGCCAAGTGACATTGTATACTGAATCAATGAATCCATTTTATTATTTTATGGATGAGGATTGTTTATTTTGATAGTTAAATAACCAACTATCAAATCTGGCCAATACGATTGTTAGTACAGAAAGACCGGAATCGAATTTATATTCGAAAACCATTCCAACTAGCAAATACGTAAACATTGAAGATATCAAAAGATGGTCGAGATGGAGCATTGAAGACCATGGATATTCATAAGTGGAAGGACTACGCGTTGAATTTCAAAGGGTAGCTCCTGGAGATTTTCGACTTGTGATTCTGTCGTGATTGAAATCTTTGGATTCCAAGGACTTCTCACTGTTGATCCTTAGGGTGAATCCTTGGATGTGGTAGGAGGGTGCCTTCGGATCATCCTGTTCCTGGGGGACTTGTGTGGACGAATGACAAACAGAGTATTTCCTTAAGAATCACGGACGTTGATTTTTACAAATATACCAAGTTTTGAAGCGGAGGAGGCAACTTCTCTTGCTTAGCACCCAGAGTATATTTGTGAATGTCAACTAGTGATTTGATGGATCTGACAATGTGGCATTCAAAATTATGAAATGTCCTCTAAAAAGGAAAATGTGGCCCTCAAGCCTCACAACCGGGAAGTGACAAAAATCAGGTAGGCAACATGGTTGTTGGGTCGCACCCAAGAAGGGTGTATTATCACCGTCTAGAGAAATTCCTTTTTGTCTTCTTAATTTATCATTGTTGCATCTTTCATTAGCGGTTGCTGATCCCAACCGTGGGTGATAATACATTCAGTCCACTCAAGCTGAATGAGTGACGGGTCATGTGTGGCCGGGTCGCAAGACGTTCTTGTTGAACCCCAGTGTATCCCCTCTAGAGTACGCTGATCGGAAGGTGATTCCATATCATGTCATAATTGGAATCCAATCTCCAATAAGCACCCTACGGTTTTTGATTTTAGACTATGTATGTAAAGCATGAGATGCAAGCATTCTGCTATTTGGTTATTTATTTTATAGACAGTATTATAATATCACTAGATTTTCATATCAAAAATGTTTTGGGTTATAAATAGGTAAAAACCGTCTGTGTTTGTATGTGGGTTACTGTTATCCTTTTCTTTCAACGGGATTTTATAAAGTCAAGCAATTTGGATGATACTTAAACATAGTGAGTTTTCTCACGCTGGTTCACCAGACTTATCCGTGGCGTTTGTAATGCACAGATCAGATCGAGTTATTTCAGGTTCAGATTATTGGATGCTGTGAAGTCCAGAGACAAACTAGAGGAGTTCAGACGTATGATATTATCTAGTATTTGTTTTGATGTGTGATGTATATAAGGATTGGTTGTTATAGATGTCTAGATGTATTGACGTACTCTAATGAATGTAAATTTTTTTAAACTTTCAATAAAGAACTATTTATATATTATATTTTATTCCACTAGGATGTGAGACTCAGTGTTGTGTTGGTTCTTCTTCTTATTCTTCTATTCTAATATTTTTCTCTTTCTTTTCTCACCTCTAATTTTCTTTCTATTAAAGATTCGTATTTTTGTGCACTTTCGTTTGGACGTTTGTAATATCAGTCAACTCGAAGGGTAAGGATTTGTGGGCCTTTACATTTGATATTAGAGCTGGGTTAAGTAGTAACCTTGGCTCTGTGGCGTAACTCAGTAGAGATAGGGTTAGTAATACCCTAGATTTAGTTTTACGGTATATATGAGAGGGCGTACTTGTAGATTTTATATAAAAATGTTTTGTGTTGTGTTGATTGATCGGTTCAAGTGTTGGGAAACCATATTGAACTGGCATCTTACACAATATTGTTTTATAAAGAGGGTAAATGAAATAATTTTGCCCAAATAATTTTTTTTTTGAAAAAGGAAATATTTTTATGTAATATAGCAGTATTGGTTGATTTGCCTGGTTTGATTGGAATTCAAATTGAATGATGAAATAAAATTGAACTAATTAGTAAAAATCAATTAGTCAATTGAACTAATTAGAAAAAATCAAATAGTCAATTGAATTGGATATGGAAATGAAACTTAACTTGGTCCGGTTAAGTAGAATTAATTTAACAAATGAAATTAAATAATATAAATTTGGAATTCAGAAATCAAATGGATAATTATGGAAATCAATTGGATATTAATCGACTGACACTAATGTATTTTTAACCAAAGTGAATACAGACCAGTAAGTATCAATGTTGAATATAATTCAAATGATTTTGTCATTTGTTAATTAGATTTTGGATTGGTTAAATAAAATTCATCAAATGAGTCATTAAAGAAGTTGAATGAATTGAAGCTAAATCCCATTATAATGAATTGGAAATAAAATCGGTTATGAAATTATTTAACTCTGGATGGTTACTTACATCGTAAGTTGAGTTAAGTGCAGATACTAGAAGGCTATGGGAATTGGCTTGATTATAGAGATTGAAGTACAGGGTAGAAGATGAAGAGCTGTTAGTTGATTTTCTTCGAAATTAGAGTTGAGTTGCCCGACAAATAGGTAAACCATAATATATTGATTGGAGTGATTGATTTTAAAACCCAGAGTTGGGTTAGCAGTTTGGCTTTAGTTTTCTTATTATCGATGTGAGGCCCGAAATGGCGTTCATGATTGTTCTAATTGAGCCATGCAGAGGGGGTGCTGGAGAAATTTTCAATTTTTTTTAAGAGTCTGAATTTGTTTTGATGATAATCCAATTTTTTTTTTTTAAATAATTGAGTTCAGAGCATTCTTCTTACATTGTAATTTTGGTGACGAAATTCTCTTAAAGGGGGAAGAATGTAGCGTCCTAGATTTTTGAACGTTAATTAGGAATATTTAAATCTGTTTTAAATATTGATTTGGTGATATTAATGGATTTTTGTATTGAATTTATTTAATAAAATGGGGTTTGAACGTTTAGATTTATAATATAATTAAAACGAGCTCGAAACGGAGCGGTAGTTTGTAATATGGAGTTTTGAACTTAATTGAATATATAGGATACGATATAAGTCGTAATTCTGTGAAACAAGAATCGTCCAGATCGATTTTAATATATTTTCCTAATAAAAGAGAAAATTGGAGATTTCATATTATAGATTGCAAGTTATCTCCAATTCAAAATTTTGAATAGTCGCTATGGAATTCTTTAATAAACGATATTGTTTATTTAATAAACTAAAGGTTTATATATATATCTATATATATTTGAATATTATTTAACTTGAAATTTTAAATATGGAGTTTAAATTATACATTGGTCTAATCTGAAGCTGTAAATTTCATTTATAGAGGTATGATAATAATAATTTATTATTATTTAAATAGAATTGTTTTGGATTTGATTATATTTTCTCGTTATTATATAGGACTTAAAAATTGTTATTTTTCTAAGAGACCTTCGTTTTTGGTGAAACGAATTTTATTAGAATACGTATCGTTATTCATTGTTAAATTTCCAGTTTGAAGCCGATTGGACTTGTTTTATTTTTGTGTACAATTTAAAATAAAATAATGTCGTTTGTGCAGACGGAGTCGATTTTCAACAAAATTGGTTCCATTGGGTTCAGAACGTTGAGATATAGTAGTGCATCCATTTTCGTTGCATTTGAAGTTCATGTGTGTCAGTGTGAATTTAACGGTCAATGTTAAATTGTGCTAGCGTATAAACAAAACCTACCCTATAATTTGCCAACCCAAACATGTTGCTTTCCCTGCTACAACCTGATCGATTTAATTCCCACACATGCCTGTTCTATTCACAACCGACCAGCAAGGCTTAAGTCCTAATCAAATTAAAAACTACACATGCATGCTTACTTTTATCAACAAGTAAAATTCTAAGCACACGCAAACGTACATACTATGAAAAATTAGCCAACCTACCTAACATCCTATATGTCTGCACTTATGAAACAATATAAGCCTACCCCAAGTTCTGCCTATCTTATTTCTTCCTTTCAAAGTGTATACGTAGGCCAAAAACAAGTATGAAGCCCAACATACCTTTTCCCATTTAATTTCGCACAGCTAGCTAAGACTATGCAGCCTATTATTTGAAAATGTAATACCTATCTTGTACATAAGACACTGACGTTGTTCTTATCCTCTACTTCTTTTCGCCTATATATAACTCTTGTGCCCTTATTTTCTTTCTACAATGGAAACTGAAGCCATTAACAAATTAAGACAAACTCCCTGCTTCCATATCTAACACACAAAAGCCTCTGAAAATTTCAAATAAAGATCCCCTTTACCATAATAACGCAAACCCATTGAAGTAAAAACAAAAAAATCTCGAAGCACTGAGAGTTAGGCCAACCTGTCGATATCGGAAAATGAAAGGACATGGGGAGATGAAGTGTTCGGATAGTTTAAAGGAGAAGGGGAGTTATCTGAGGGAGAAATGAAAGGGGGACAGAAATAACATCGGGTAGAATTAAAAAGCTGAGTGGGTACAAATTGCATCGGAAGTCAGGTGTAGTTCAAATGGTGGTATGGGTTCGAATACAAAGTGTAGCGTGCGTGGGGAGGAGAGAAGTAGGCGTGTGACATTTCCTTTGGAATGAACCAAAGTAGTGTGTGTTGTTTTTGTTTTGGGTAGAAATGCATGGGAATAGTTTTGAAAATTTAAAGTGGGAAGAAGACTTGGTTGATGAGGCTTTTGTACGTGGGGTGTGCATGCATTCTAGGTTGTGTAGGTTAGTAAGTAATAGGTTTCAAAATATGTGTATGGGATGGTAAATGCAGCGGGGACGAATCTATGCGTGGGGGGAGATACAGGAGAAGATAGGGAAGAATATAGCCACTTTGCTGGGGAAGATTTTTGCATGTAGTAAAACGAAAAAAAAAGATGTGTGGGGAAGAAAATATTGTTTGGGAAAGGACAATACTATAAAGCAAGAAGGGGTGTGCATATAAGGGGCACTGGGTCGGGTTGAAGATTTAAGTAAGGACCGTTATATAAATGAATATTATAGTTCAGTTTTTAATTTAAATATATACACCACTTAATAAATTATATCTTGTCCATACTTGAACAAAATTTAATGTCGTCGGACACGTTGGAACGGTATCGACAATTACAACATTACGAAATTGGTTTGGTCAGAGTTGGTAGCAACTTCGATTTTTAAACAACCATTTAATTTAATTAAAATGATCGGTTTCAGCAACGAACGAATCTAGGTGAGTTTAACTCACTCAGTTTATCCAACTTATATTTTATATAATTTGGGTTTTTATTTTTTGTGCAATGTTTGCTAGTGGTTGATGATTGGATGACTGGTTGCATGTATGTTGAATATTTTTAATATTTATTGATTTAATTAAACGTTTGTTTAATTTAATCAAATTAAATCGTTATTTTAATGATTAGTTTCCAAACGAGGTAACTTACCTTGTTGGTTATGTTTATAATAATATAAGCGTATTAAATAAACAATTAGATGCTTGATTTAATGTTATTAATTGATTGTTGATTGTTAAAATGTTTATTTTTGTTTACCGTGATGAATAAAAATAAATATATCGTTGTATTGAACTAAGGAATCCCGTTTTGATGCAGGGAAGAACAAGTTGGACGGATATCCAACCAGATTCCTTAAATATGTTTTTTACTTATACAAACGGTTTAATCAATCTGATTGATTGTTGAATCCAAATACAACACTTGTTTGATATTAACCAATTGGTGATATTGGTCGAGTAATTATCGATAGATGACCTAAGAATGAATTGTTTTTATAAAGATTGATTTACCGTGATGTAAATAAATAGAAAGTTATAAAATTACTTTTTATAACTAAAAATAGATTTTGAAATATATTTTGTATAGATTAATTTTAAACGAAAGTTTATTAAAGGAAATGAATAATTATTTTATCAACTATATAAACCAAGTATGTGAATTTATAAAGTGACTCGATAGACAAGATTTGAACCTACAATAGTGCTTTCAAATGAATGCAAGCTATTTTGATATATCAAGTCCAGATTTCTATAAAAAGGAATAATATTGACTTTTAAATGAATAATGTTTAAAAGTAAACATGTTGATATGGAAATAGTGATAAGGGAAATTGAGTTGAGTGAGACTCTGTCTACAATTAAAAAGGATATTAAATAAGTTTTACTTATAGTTTTATGAGTTGAGTTTCTGATTTATTTCCTAAGAGGGGTTTTATTAAAATGGGAAGTTTTAAACAAGATTTAATATGAGTTGAAATGGAATGGAAGCTTAAATAGATTTAATTTGATTATAAAAGAGATGATCTAATGATAAGATCCGAAGATAAATATTTTAGATGTAAAATGGAGTTTTTTCAAAACAAAACTAAGGTCAATGGTTATGAAAATGGATTCTATAGTAAACAAAACTTTGGGTTAGTTACTGGATTTTGGGATTCGTGTATAAACTTCTATCTGTTCTGAAGATAAGAATGTTGTTGACTCAAGGTCTGGGAGATAAATAAAATACCCCAACTTTAATGACTTCATGATTATCCAAGAATGGTATTAGTTTAGAAACGAGGGTAAATGAGGGAATTAAAATAATATTTCCATGAAGGATACTATAAACTATAATTTTAAGAGTTATAAGTCGAATAAATTGATTTGGGAATAAGAAGTGAAAACGGTATTCCAAATGTTGGAAGATTTAGAAATTTAATTAACAACTATTTAACTAAAGAGGCCAAGTGACGTTGTATACTGAATCATTGACTCCATTTTATTTTTTCTGGATGATGATTGTTTATTTTGATAGTTAAATAACCAACTATCAAATCTGGCCAATACGATTATTAGGACGGAAAGAATGGGATCGAATTTATATTCGAACATCATTTCGACTAGCAAATACGTGAACGTTGAAGATATCAGAAGATGGTCGAGATGGAGCATTGAAGACCATGGATATTCATGAGTGGAAGGACTACTCGTTGAATTTCAAAGGGTAGCTGTGACGGCCTGCCCCGCACCAACAGACATTTCCAATGAAAGTGCACTGTGCCAATGTCCAACCAGCACGAGACGGTCATCAATGAAAGGAAAGAAGGGAATTTGAACTAATAAGGAACCTGTAGAATGTCTCACAGCGCATGGAATAAAATATAATAATAACATAGTTAACATAAAACAGGAGAGACAGCGCATAAGTTGAAAACTAAACCATCATAGCAGCGGAAAATCCAAAATACAGATTATGTTCCACATCATCATTATTACAACTTTTAAAACTGTCTCCAAAGAAAAATAAGAATGGTACACTACTAATGCCCAATGTAGTGACCAGCAGCGACACAGGGAGAATATATATATCACACGTGGAAGCCTCCTGCTCGTCTCCGGCACAGCTACCCGTGCATATCACCTGACCTGTCTCTAGTCTGCCCGTTTAAGAGCACCTAGAGTAATAAGAAGAGACATTAAACTATGGGTCAGACAAAAGTCTGGTATGAGCGATAAGTAGCAAAACAGAACAATAACAGTATACTAAACCATACCTGAACCTGAACCTGCAACCAAAGAGTTAGCACAACAAGATATACAATACTCTAAGGAGACACTAATGTATGGTGTAAAGATACGGGGGAGGGGTGTGCATTTCATAGTGATATCAAACAATCAAGCATAGCAACCATCCTCACATCTCCCACTCAGTGCGTAAAGCATACGATATCCACCGCTTTGATCACCCAAATCCTTGCTATGATCACTTTGCCCCATGGAGTCATAGCGACTCCATTGCACTGATCCACAGCCACTAGTCCTTGCTATGTACACTCTGCCCCATGAAGTCATGACGACTTCACTGCACTGGCTCATAGCCATGCTACTATCACTCTGCCCCATGGAGTAATAACTACCCCACTGCACTGATCCATAGCCTAACATCCGTCTTGGTGGTGAATCAAAGTTATGGACGTCGATAACCCCTTAGCACACGTCCCGCAGCAAAGTCCAATTCATGAAGTTAACCCGTTGGTTCCCATCTAGATCCTGGGTTCTACTTCCTATTTGGACTTCCTTTGCATCCTGGGTTTTGGTCAAATTGGAGTTGTTCTTCAAAAGAATCATCGCATAGAAGTAAGAGTATACATCTGGTTCGGTTCGCTAACCCGGTTCGGTTCGGTGGTCCTAGCCCACTCCTTGATTTGGTTTAGGTATGCGCAGTGCTCCATTCCTCTTTGGTTTGGTCCAGTCACACTTACTTGGTTCGGGTCGGTGGTCACCTCCATCCGGTTCGGTTTGCTTACGACGAACCGATCCCATCCGTTGCTCCAACTCCTCTTCTCTGACCCGATCCGCAGCCCCTTCCTTGCTCCCTATCCGAACACAGCTCCAACTCTTATGCAAATGGCCTTCCTTCTTTCCAAGCCTCCTTTAGTGCTAAGTTCTGATCTGAATCGAATCCCTCTTGCCCGGTTCTCTTTATCCGATCCAGCCCCATATCCGACCCGATCCGATCCGAAACACTGCACATTTCCTACAATTTTTCCAGCGATTGTTTTACTCCACATGACTGCATTTTCAACTATTCTAACTGTTCTAATCAACCATAAAGCATAACATATAGTCATAGCAACATATAGAATTGACCACAAACACCAAAACAACAATTTGATATGTCAAAATGGATCAAACATGCCCAAAACCAATATTTTCCCCTTAAGCATGTTTAAGCAAATCAAATGATAGGATTAGCAAAACTTCACCAAATTAACCCAAACTTCTAACAGAGGCTTAAAATAAAATTTAAGAATTTCTAAACATTTTTCTAGATTTTTAACATGCATAATTTCGTTAATTAACACTAATCATCTTAATTAACTGTAATTAGTGTAAAAACAATGCTAATCACTCACCTTAGCCACAAATTAACTTTAGATCTGAAACTATATCTGATTTGGGTTGAATCTCTATGCAATACAGTAGCTATATTCCCAATTTGATGCTAATTTGCCTTGATTAGATGTAGATTAGGCTAAAACTTAATTAAATGGTGATTAGAAGGTGATTTGGGCGTTGGAGGCCATTGTTAGGGTTAGTGAAATGTTTTAGGCGGCTGGGAAAATGAGAATAGATTGTTTTCCTACTGTTCTCAGCCTCCCCATAACCCTAATGCCAAAGTTGGTTATGGGCCCTCTTGCTAATCACCCTAATTAGGCCCGGTTAAGCTGTTTTTCACCTTCTAAACTTTGTTTCATCCATATCTCCCAAATGGTTAGTCCGTTTGGCAAATGTGACCACTCTACGGAAAGGTAGACCATCATCTGGATCTAATGGAAGTTGTTTCAGGTCAAAACTCCTTACCAGTCAAAAGTTATGGCCGAAACAAGATCAGCTAGGGGAAAAATGGTCATTTAAAAATCGGCAAAAATCATGAACATAGGAAATGACCCCAATAGTCGTCTCCCAAAGTTACATGGCTATACAACTTCGCATGAGAAAGAAATAAATATTCTACGATCCCTTGATGCGTATAATACGGGTCGTTACATTCTTCCTTCCTTAAGAAATTTCGCCCTCGAAATTCCTTAACTAAGAAACAAGTAAAAGGATCCCACATGCCTACCAACCATTCACAACAATCAAACATGCAAAACAACAAACAAGTCTATCCTAGTATGCGGAAAAATAACTTGCAATTAAAATCTTACCACGCAAAGAGTTCTGGATACATCTTCCTAATGCTCTCCTCTGTCTCCTAAGTACAATCATTCTCCTTCTCGCCCCACTGAACTTTGACTAGATCCACCGCTTTCCTTCGAAAGTGCTTCGTATCGTGCTTGGCAGTACGAATCGGCTTGCGGTGTAACACCCCGCTTCCGTTAAGGTCACCCACAAAGGGAATGCTTTAACTTCGGTGGAACGTTATAAGTAAACAAAACAGAAATTTACAAGACATATATGTAAAGTAGTACTTGAAAATTTATAACTTTGTTACAGCAAAAACATAAATAAGTTTGGTTACATCACAATGCCAAAACCCAAGTACACAGTTATCAGTCTTTTACAAAATCCTTCAGAATACATAATTTTAAAGCCATAATCCCCAACAGAGAATGCCATAAATAGGTAAAATAAAAGCCAAGCAATATTTCAAGCACTTCAAGCAGATGGAACCTGAATCAAGCTCCTTTGTTTCCACCCTAAGAACCTGGGGGGAGATGGAACAGAAGAAAAGAGACGAAAAAAACTTGGTCAGACATAAGTCTGGTGAGTCCAGTGACTTTCAACATATCAAAAGATAACAGTGTCACGACATGTAAATAAAACTAGATGAGAGATAACCATAACAGGAGTAGCAGGTTAACAGAAGAGACATAATGATATAGGCTAAACTAAGCTTCTTCTTGGTTTTAACTTCTCTGCACTAATACTAGTATAACAGAATTAGGTGTTGTCCTAATCTCTAAATAGAAAACAGAACGATCTCTTCAGAAACACGATGCTAGTAATGGGCCTTTACCACCCTAACGGAGACGGACGGTACAGAAGCCAAATGCTAGCAATGGGCCTTTACCACCCTAACAAAGACGGACGGTACAGAAGCAAAATGGATCACACGAGGTGTGAGGCTCGCGAATGACTGCAACACAAAGCTATGCTATATTAAAGTCGTGCTTTAATCATCAACCACAAGACTCTGCTTTTCAACACAAGCCTTGATCATTTGCATCTCAGCATGCAACACACGCAATTCACGCTACACAACCGATATCTATCAATCACACAAAATGAAATCCGATGTCAGGCACACATCCATTTACAAGTTCATTCGGGATCTGAACGAAACCGGAGGCACCTTTTTCCTCCCCCATATGTCCAATACAGGGGAGAGGCCCTCACCTATCCGTCGATCTCCAAGTACATCTGGACGATCACCACTTATTACCTCGTCTTAGGTGTACATCCCAATCAAGACATCAGTAAACATCCAAACGATGTGAAGACCTCTAGTCTTCAACCACCGTCTTCATCCTCGACACATCGTCGAATCAGTTATTCAGAATGGGATAAACCCGGTCTTTCTGAATAACTCGCGTATATAATAAACAAGTGCTATAATAACACAACATACGCCTCATTCCAATCCAGGATATTCCTTTATTCAAATATTTTTATACTTTGGGAAAGGTTCCCATTAATTTTATCAAAGATAAATTCTTTAAATTTATTCTTTAATCTTCCTTTGGATATCAATTCAATCTAATTAAAGATGCATTAAAACTCCACTTGGTTTTAATCTTCCCAAAAATCAATATTAACGATTGTATAACTTGGGAAATCATATCCTCTTTAACTGTGTAAAAGAATCAATGTCATTTAAAACACGGTTCACGGTAAACCCAAAATCACATTCCATTCCATTAGCCTTCAACCGTCAATTAGCAAGTGGACAATTCCTTAAGTATTAACCCCGAAGGCCGAAACCAACATCAGATCAATACCTAGGAAACCATTCAACTTAACTAATAATCTCCGGTTAGTTTCTGATTTTCTTAACTCCATTGGGTCTAAGAATAGTATTATTAAAATACCATTCACGACAACCCAAAATCACCTTCCATTAACAATGGAATCTTCATGGAAAGAAAATCGATATATAATCGATATAAATTTCCATATTCAACCGATAATATAAATGGAATAACATCAAGGCCTTTTAAATTCCATATATATTAACCGTCTTCCTCTATAGAAGCTTACTTCAATTATTACCAGATCGAATTCCATTCAATTCCAATTTAATATGTTAAATTGGAAAACTTTACTTTGGAAAATCTCCTTTAAATCTTAGCAAAGGATTTATAAATTCCAAATCACATTTCACTGTAAATCGGGTAAAAGAACGAATGTCATTAAAAACACAGTTCACGATAAACCCAATTCACATTACCTTTTATTCCAATTATTAAATATAATTGGAAACTCTAACAATCTTAATTAAAAGATTTATTCTCTTCACATGCGGTTTAAGAACAGTGTTACTGAAGACACCGTTCATGACAAACCCAAAATCGCATTTGATATTAAATACAAAGCTCTGAATAGAAATATATCGGCTTATATTCAATATCGAATACTACAACCAACAAATATCGTATTAGAAATAACGATATAAATATATCTTTCAAATTTCCATAACAATATCTGTATAATCACGAAATCCAACATCGAAATATTCCGAAGACAATTTTGATTCAAATCCATTTCCAATTTATATATTGGAAATTCTGGTTATTTTTAAAACCATTTCAAATCCAATTTATTCATTTTAAAAATAATTGGATTATAAATGTAGTTCAAAACTAGTTCATTTCGATAAAAATCTATTTTTATCTTTTCAAATATGGAATTTTTCATCCTAATTCTTTCCAAATCATTTCTTATGATTTTACACTAATTATTGATATTTTTAATAATTTTATCAAGGCCCGTACAGTCGATTTCCATAAACGGCCGTCGAACTGCACTTACAACGACCTTTTTCAAACTTGATTTGGACATAATTCCAAATCCAACTGTTAGATGTCAAATCTCCAATATTATTTGGAAATCTCTTTTCGATATGAACCCAACGATTCCAGTTTTAGGAGAATCCGATGGTCGGATCTCCCGTAACGTCCAATCGAAGTCAATGGTCGAAATTCGTGAACTGTGGCAGCACAACACATTCTTTTCAGGCCATTATATATGTAATATATTATATATATATTTCGTCGATTTCCATTCGAAACATATTTTATAAATCGTTTTAAATTCATTTTCCAAACGATTTCAACTTCATATTCAATTTCAAATCAAAATTGAATATTCCATATCATCGATATATAAATGATAGTATTTTCAAAAAATTATATTTTGAAATCAAATCCTTTTCCATATTCATTATAGAAATGAATAAAATCGATATAAATATCGTTCACGTCAAATTGGCGTTAATCTAATCAACACAGCTTTATATATTTAAATATTTTCGTGTCCATCCCAAATCGGACATCAAAATCAGATTTTGATCTTTTACTGAATATTATTTTAAAATATTCATTACTTTAAAATATTTGTTATTTTAAAATATTCATTCTTTCTGAATTGGAATCAGACACAGTCAATTACCATATAATGTGATTATATGAATTTCATATAATACATGTATGTAACAACAATCAAACACAGTCAACCATCACCTAGAGTGCACTCTACACTGCATAAGCATCAAATATAAATATTTAATGCTTACAACAGATTTTCCATCAATCGATCGACATACAACTAATTATTGGGATTAGTGTATGTCTAATTTCATCACAATACTCATGTGGGGTTTTCAAACAACAAACACAGATTTATTTGTGCAGTTGGACGATGTGTAAAATTTATCGTCCCAATCAACATCAGTCAAATGTATATACATAAAAAAATCGTCTGATTTGTTTACTAACATTTATTTTATTCATATACACGTTAAAAATTATATTTTTAACTATAAAATATTTTATCCCATTCCACATCACACAATCAATTTTCACCACACAAACAAACAAGCATACAAGTTGTCCATGGTCTGTGGACGACGTGTGTCGGGTGCTGCTAAGCACCGTCTGCATCCTAGTATTTATTTAACTAGAAAATAAAATAAAAGTGAGAAGTTCTCACCTTGGGGTTCCACTCCGTCATTCTTTATTTCTGAACAGTTCAGATTTGTTCGAAATTCCTAAGCGACCTTTTCCCGCTGTTCACATTAAGAATCACATTTTTAATATGATGTTTATTTTAAAAAAATCACATTTTTATAATGGCACTTCATATATAAAAATCATATATTTATTTTATAAAATCCAATCTTTTTATTTTATAAAAATCTCATCTTTCATCATGTTAAAAATCCAACCTTTATCATGTTAAAAATCATAACTTTATATAAATAAAGATTAAAAGTTTTCTATATAAAAACCCTATCTTTTCCATAATAAAAATCTTAGTTTTTTTAAAGAAAACATACCATATGTTTTTCATCAAAGAAATCGTATTATTATTATTATCATTTTCCATCCAAGAAATCGAAAAAGAAATATAAAAAAATTACTGGTATTTTTTAGGTTGCGGGATTCGATCGGAAGAGAGCTGCGGAAGGAGGGGCAGGCGTCGGAGAGGGGAATGCGGTGGCAGGGATGGTGCGAGGCAAGGTGGTCAATGCGATGTGGCTCATGGTGGGTTCTAGGGCTTGCGTGGGTTTGGGTTTCAACGCGGAGAGGGGGCTGAGGGGAGGGTGCGTGGAGGCTGAAGAGGAGGTGGAGGAGTTCGCGGGGGTTGGGCGTCATCGGCGGTGGATGAGGCAGCGCCTCCCATGTGGACTGGAGCGGAAAAAAATTTGAAAAGGGGGGCATTGATTTTGATCCAAGAAAAGTAAACGGTGGGGGGGGGGGGGGTTAAACGAGAAAGGTGATTGAATTTTATATTTATTTATTTTTTCAATTTATTTAACTTCCCCCAAAATTCTTGTTTATTGATAAGAACTCCAATCCGAACCCAACGACAGTCGCCCCTAGCTAGTTATCCCCATTCCAAACACAATGGGCATATGCCGATTCGACTGTTTCGATCAGTTTTCGTCAAAATCAAAATATAAATCTATATATTAAATTTGAACGCACATTTCAATTTATTGAGGTCACATACAGACCCCAAAAATTCCACAAAAATTATTTCTAGCTATGTTTTGACGATACAATCCTAAAAAAACTAATTTCATCAAATTTGAAGACCGTTTAAAAAATGGCCATTTTTTGGTCAATCCAAATTGACTAAAACTATCAAAACACGTTTTACTTCGCCACGCTCACATATTGATTCAGAATATTATGAATTTTGGAATGTAGCAATAACTTGACATCCCAGATCCAACAAAAGTGGTTTCATCGAAAATGGAGGTCGTTTGCAAAATTTCCATTTTTAAGGGCCAATATTCTATAGCGACTATTCTGAATTTTCAACTTGGCTTAACTTTTTATTCCCACTATGGAATTTCAATTTTTCTTATTCATTGAAAGATATTTTCAAATAGATTCTAATATTTTTGGTTTCGCTAAAATCCGGTTTATTTTGAATCCTGTACATTCATTTGAAATTTGAATTTTCAAACTACCGTGCCATTTCCAATTCCTTTTATAATTAAAAATAAATATTTATATTCTAAGGGTGATTCATATAAATATATACGTTCTAATTCTATTAAAAATAAATTCCTAGTCGTTATTATTTAAAATAAATCATTTTAAATATCCAAAATTCATCAAAATTGCCAAAATAAAATTTGTAAATTGGTCCTGATTTTCCGGGTTGTTACAATCTCCCCCACTTAAAATCTTTTCTTCCCCAAAAAGGAACAAAGCTGAAAGTTGTTTTACAAACCAACTCAACTTTCATTATTTTCATTATGGCTGAAGTTCTTCAACTTTTCAGTTTCTAAGAACCTTTCAAATTTTTCAAAAATATGGCTAACACCCTATATTTTTGAATTTTTTTGCTACAACCTCCCTTGTACGGGAGCACCGGTAAAATCCTCAAACCGTCACACTAGCCTATCCAATCAAAAAAAAAAAAGCAAAGCGGCTAGCCAATAGGCTCGTAAAATCATCAAAAACCCCAAGAAATACAATAAATATGTACCTATTTGTCGGGCAAACAATTTTATTCCTCTGCTTAGCTTTCCTGTTATAACCTGTTCAATGTATATACATGTATATGCAAGCAATTTCAAACAATTTTCAATTCAGTTCAACATTTGAGACAATTTGGCTATATTTACCTTACATTCACATAATGTTTTAAATGAATAATCACTCAAAACAATCATCAATCAATTAGTTGAATAGCTTTTCAAATTCATAACTTTGATACATAGTCCAAAAATCAGATTTTTGATGCCAAATCACAACAATAAGCCCTATCTAGTTTTGGTTCTCGTACCAATCTAATGGAAATATATAGATATCCCACTTTCGAAACTCGAACATAAACTACTGATGCTAACATGTCAATCACCAGTATCATCAGAGTCATCTCCGGGCGACTAGAGTGTGATTCTATATCCATCCAATGTATTTGAGACTTCCAATACACATGGATCAGAAGTATATTAAAATCTCTATATACTTGATTGTTCAAATCAATTTAAAATAAATATTAAAATACGAATAACAAAGTTTAATTTTTCAAAACAAAACTTGTTTTCAATTTTATTTTAAAAATATCACTCTTCACACTCGTTTTAGGATACTGCTGATCCTATCTTTAACGAGTCATTCTCATTGGATTTTACTAATCCAATCTCTGATGAATTCCTTAGTTTGGTACTAACGCGTCTTGTTCTCTGAGCTCTGTAAACCAAAGCTCTGATACCACCTATAATGACCAGAACTTCCCCGTGGAGGAAAGCCCGGATTGTACTGAGGACAAGACAAATCAGAACACAAACCTAAGAACATTTCATTGCTTGTTACAACAATTACATCAGAATACAAGAATATAACAAAGTATGAATAAATCATATACATTTGATCAATATCAGAGATTTAAATTACATTTAAATACATAGCAGCGAAAAACAATACAAAACACAACTGAAAGTAATACACGGATACAAGGCTTTCCGAATATCGCTTCAGCTGCAAATCAGGATCCTGTGAATATAAATCTGCAAAACCAAAACTGCTAGCTTCCCGTGCAGAAAATAGGGGCACCCAAAGTTTAGGTTAAAACAATAAAATCCAGGTCAGTCATGTGACTGGTGTGAGAATTAAAACAGTTATTAACTTGGTTTTAAAGTAAGGTTAATCAAGGGACCACGCGGTATAATACGGATCGGGTTTCCTCCTAAGAATACAAGTGCATAAAACAAATAGCGCAATGCTAAATAAAGAACAATGAAGCTATTATATGACTCAGGTCCCATCACACAATGCAACGCAAGCCGGAGGATAGAGTTTTTACCTCAAAACTGCTTGGTACGTGAAATTTCATATTTTACTATTACTATATGTGTATAGTGTTAAAACAATTTCAATCATAAGTATCAATCATAGATGGCATAAGTGCCCCATCCCACTATGTCGCGATATATAGGATTACAACTAAAACCGAAATGTCATATTTGAAGTTGGATTCCATCTGTGAACCAAGGCAAGGGATCGTCCTTACCACTTCGAGACAATCTAGCCCATGTCTCAGGCAAGTACTCAGTCAAGCCTTTGGATCGTCAGGGCTGGTCCACACGGAGTGGATTAAAACACTGTGTTTTCCCACCCTATGGGGGCATAAACTGGTCAAATCCCAACCAAACTACCAGCCCCGGAATGACCGATATAACCGAGGCACCTCGCACTCCATCATCCACATAACTAAAATGTCAGGGATAGTAAAATGCTGACACCACTCCTAGCTAGAAGGAAATACATGCCCTTCCTGATGTCCTCTCCCGTTTCTGGTTCACACCAGCGTGTGAGGCTCGCGGATTAACGCTAGACAAAGCAACGCTATATTAAAGCCGTGCTTTGATCATCAACCACAAGACTCTGCTTTTCAACAAAAGCCTTGATCATTTGCATCTCAGTATGCCACACAGGCAATTCATGCTATGCAATCGATGTCTATCAATCACACAGAATGAAATTCGATGTCAGACACATATCCATTTACAAGTTCATTCGGGATCTGAATGAAACCGGAGGCACCTTATTCCTCCCCCATATGTCCAATACAGGGGAGACGCCCTCGCCTATCTGTCGATCTCCAAGTACGTCTGGACGATCACCACTTATTATCTCGTCTTGGGTGTACAGCCCAATCAAGACATCAGTAATCATCCAAATGATGTGAAGACCTCTAGTCTTCAACCACCATCTTTATCCTCGTCACATCGTCGAATTAGTTATTCAAAATGGGATAAACCCGGTCTTTTTGAATAACTCGCATATATAATAAACAAGTGCTATAAAAACACAACATGCGCCTCATTTCAAACCAGAATATTCCTTTATTCAAATATTCTTATACTTTGGGAAAGATTCCCATTAATTTTATCAAAGATAAATTCTTAAAATTTATTCTTTAATCTTCCTTTGGATATCAATTCAATCTAATTAAAGATGCATTAAAACTCACTTGGTTTTAATCTTCCCAAAAATCAATATTAACGATTGTATAACTTGGAAAATCATATCCTCTTTAACTGGGTAAAAGAACCAATGTCATTTAAAACACGGTTCATGATAAACCCAAAATCACATTCCATTCCATCAACCTTTAACCGTAAATTAGAAAGTGGACAATTCCCTAAGTATTCACCCCAAAGGCCGAAACTAACATTAGATCAATACCCAGGAAACCATTCAACTTAACTAATCTCCAGTTAGTTTCTAATTTTCTTAACTCCATTGGGTCTAAGAACATTATTATTAAAGAAATACCGTTCACGACAACCCAAAATCACTTTCCATTAACAATGGAATCTTCAGGGAAAGCAAATCGATATATATAATCGATATAAACTTCCATATCCAGCCGATAATATAAATGGAATAACATCAAGGCCTTTTAAATTCCATATAAATTAACCGTCTTCCTCTACAGAAGCTTACTTCGATTATTACCATATCGAATTCCATTCAATTCCAATTTAATATGTTAAATTGGAAAACTTTGGAAAATCTCCTTTAAATCTTAACAAAGGATTTATAAATTCCAAATCACATTTCACTGTAAATCGGGTAAAAGAACGAATGTCATTAAAAACACAGTTCACAATAAACCCAATTCACATTCCCTTTTATTCCAATTGTTAAATATAATGGGAAACTCTAACAATCTTAATTAAAATATTTATTCTCCTCACATGGGCTTCAAGAACAGTGTTACTAAGACACCGTTCTCGACAAACCCAAAATCCCATTTGATATTAAATACAAAGCTGTGAATAGAAAATATATCGGCTTATATTCAATATCAAATTCTACAACCAACATGTATCATATTGGAAATAACGATATAAATATATCTTTCAAATTTCCATAACAATATCTGTATAATTACGAAATCCAACATTGAAATATTCCGAAGAAAATTTCGATTCAAAACCATTTCCAATTTATATATTGGAAATTCTGGTTATTTTTAAAACCATTTCAAATCCAATTTATTCATTTTAAAAATAATTGGATTATAATTCTAGTTCAAAACTAGTTTATTTCGATAAAAATCTATTTTTATCTTTTCAAATATGAAATTTTTCATCCTAATTCTTTCCAAATCATTTCTTATGATTTTACACTAATTATTTATATTTTTAATAATTTTATCAAGGCCCGTACAGTCGATTTCCATAAACGACCATTGAATTGCACTTACAACAACCTTTTTCAAATTTGATTTGGATATAATTCCAAATCTAACTGTCAGATTTCAAATCTCCAATATAATCCAAAATCTTATTCCTGTCTTTAACTGGGTTAAAGAATCAATGTCTTTTGAAACACGGTTCACGATAACACCAAAATCTTATTCCTTTCCATCAGCCTCTAACCGTAAATTAGCAAGTGAACAATTCCCTAGGTATTAACCCCGAAGGTCGAAACCAACATCAGATCAATTCCCGGGAAACCATTCAACTTAACTAATAATCTCCAGTTAGTTTCTGATTTTCTTAACTCCATTGGGTCTAAGAACAGTATTATTAAGGATACAATTCATGACAACCCAAAATCACATTCCATTAACAATGGAATCTTCATGGAAAGCAAATCGATATAAACTTCCATATCCAACCGTTAATATAAATGGAATAAGGACAAGGCCTTCTGTAATAATCCAAATTTTTATATGATTAATTTATTGTTTAATTAATTAAGGAAGAAAATTCAAAAGTGCACAAGAAAATGTAGAAAAGCATTAATGTAAAGAAATGCATGTGACAAATTAAAGTAAGAAGATTAACATATTAGTACGTGCGTTAAATAAGAAAATTTAACGCAGTAATGCATATGGTAAAAGTATTAAATAAATAAAAGCACATATGTACATATGTGCAATTATGTTATAAAGATAAATAAATAGATGCATATATGTACATATGTGCAATTATGTTATAAAGATACAAATTTAAAAATGTGTGAGTACAGAAGGAATCAATACATGCAATGAAGAGAACAAGTAATTTGTCATTTATGTTCGATTGATTGTCATTTATGTTTATAATTTAGGAAACCATGTAATTAATCTTAATTTGTATGAATACTTATGCTAATTTTTCATTTATGTCAATTATCATTAAAGAGAATATGATAATTTGTCACTTATGTTAATTGATAATAACAAAAAAAGGAGCGCATAAAAAAATAAAAAGGTTCGCAAAGTAATGTGTGTATTAAAAAGAAAAAAATAATATAGAATATATATATATACACACATATATATATATATATGACGTATACGCATCATGTGGCGCATGTGGCACATTTTTTTGGTCAAGGATTGTTTTTTTTAACATGGCCTTCTCTGTTTGGCCTGGTGATTAATTCTGAGGTATTAGGGCTTATGTGTCATGCTGTGATTGGCTGAGTGACACATCTCTTTGATTTGGATGACTCTGATTACTCCCAGACTGATCTAAAGGTTAGAATTAATCCTAAACTCTTATATAATCACATCTAACCTAGACCCTAAATCAAAACAAAAATCATTCTCAAGCCGCCATGCCGCTACAACATAGACTGAGCATGCTTCTCTTATTCAACGAATTAAAACATAAGATGGTGGAAAAATGATTCTACGCTTAATCTATTCTCTTCTTTAATCCCTTCATAGTTAGTACAACTCCTTTAACAAGGTAATTGTTGAATGTAATTGTGATGGGTTTATAAGTTGGGCTATATGAATATGACTAATTACATATACTTGATTAAGTCCATTTTATGATGTTAATTCATGTGTCTAATTGTGTATGCTCGATTAGATTCATTTTATGAGGTTGTTGTATGCAAGTTCGTATGCAAATCATATGCAAGTTTATATATAAATCATGTGATATTAGTCTACATGTCTAATTACATATGCAAGTTTACATGCAAGTTTGTATGCAAATCATATGCAAGTTTATGTGAAAATCATATTCATACATGCAAGTTCCTGTTTATATGTTTAGATCTAAGCAAGTCATATTTTATATGATTAGATCCATGCCAGTTTATATATTTATGCAAATTCATATTTTATATGTCTATTGCTTATGCAAGTCATTGATTATACAAATTTATGTCAATTTATATTATGATCATGCAAGTTTATGATCCATGCTAGTCTATTTTCATATGTTTAGATCTAATTTGTTATGCAAACCCATATGTTAATTTAGATCTAATTTGTTGTGCAAGTCCATATGTTAATTTAGATCTAATTTGTTATGCAAGTCGATATGTTAATTTAGATCTAATTTGTTATGCAAGTTCATATGTTAATTTAGATCTAATTTGTTGTGCAAGTCCATACGTTAATTTAGATCTAATTTGTTATGGAAGTTCATATGTTAATTTAGATCTAATTTGTTATGCAAGTTCATAAGTTAATTTAGATCTAACTTGTTATGCAAGTTCATATGTTAATTTAGATCTATTTTGTTATGCAAATTCATAAATGAGGATCTTTGTTATATGCTAGTTATGTTCATAATTGGATCTATAATGTTTTATGCCAGTTTGGATGTTATATGTCTCTTTCTTTCCCCTTTTCTTATGAGTTAGGCTAATTGCGAGCCTAACGTATTACATGAATCATACGAACGATCGATGTTGGAAAACAGTTGGGAATATTGGACATTATGTAATTGGCATAAAATGGGTTGTAATCATACAATTAATTCTGGGCATATCTAGTAAATGTGGCATAACCTGAATTGACCACACTTATGGATAATTTACATATAAATCTAGACTTGGACATAAGTGTTAAATATGTAAATTGGTTAAAAGATGAACATGCCTAACCCGAGGTTAGATTGAGTTGCATTGTAAGACTGCCGGGAAACGCCCGGCACATCCAGCAACCGCAACAACACAGATCTAATGTGAGAGTTTAGCGCATTAAGCCCAAAACCCGAGGTTAGAATGAGTTTGCGGTAGAAGTCTGCCCGGGACCGCCCGTCACATCCAGCAACCGCAAACAACAGTTCTAATGTGAGATGTTGGTGCATTAATAAATTAATTAATGCCAATGAATAGACAAGTGGGTGGGGTTAAGTAAATTGAGAACACTTAACTAATACAACATGTTAATTAGATAAGTGGGTGGGGTTAAGTAAATTGAGAACACTTAACCAATACATGTTAATTAGGTAAGTGGGTGGGGTTAATAAAATTGAGGACACTTAACCAATACAACATGTTAATTAGATAAGTGGGCGGGGTTAAGTAAATTAGAACACTTAACTAATACAACGTGTTAATTAGATAAGTGGGTGGGGTTAAGTAAATTGAGAACACTTAACCAATACAACATGTTAATTAGACAAGTGGGTAGGGTTAAGTAAATTTAAAACACTTAACCAATATAACATGATGAATGAACAGGGTTAAGTTAATAAGAAACACTTAACCAATACAACATGATTTGTGGATTGGTTAAGTTAACATGAATGGAAAACACTTAACCAATATTACATGAACAAAGGGGATAGGGTTAAGGCAAGCTTAACCAATAATACATATTGACTTGATAAGTAGGAGGGTTAAGTAAACCTTGGGTAGGTGGGTAATAATAGTATATATAGGCCCACAAACTTAACCGTTAAATAAACATGTTTGAATCAGTGGGAGGGTAAAGTACATCTCGTGTAGGTGGGTAATATTTGCTTATATAGGCCCACAAAACTTAACCAATAGGAAACCCTAGTAACGGGGACCCATTTTGTAATAACCCGGAAATGCGAGCCAATTTAAATTTAAATTTTTTATTTTGGCAACTTTAATGAAGTTTGAACATTTAAAATGAATTATTTTAAATAATATCGACGAGAAATTTATTTTGAATAGAATTAGAACGTATATATTTATATAGATTGTCGTTAGAATATAAATAATTATTTATAATTATAAAAAGGAATTGAAAATGGCGCGGTAGTTCGATAATTCGATTTCTAATTTCAAATGAATGTACAGGATTAAAAATAAACCGGATTTTAGTGAAACCAAAAATATTTGAATCTATTTGAGAATATCTTTCCAACGAATCCGAAAAATCAAAATTTCATAGCGGGAATCAAAAGATATGCCCAGTTGAAAATTTAGAATAGTCGCTATGGAATTCTGGCCCTTAAAAATGGAAATTTTGCAAACGACCTCGGTTTTCGACGAAACCACTTTTGTTGGATCCGTGATGTCAAATTATTGCTAGGTTTCAAAATTCATAATTTTTCGAATCAATATGTGAGCGTGGCAAAGGAAAACGCATTTGATCAATTTTAGTTGATTTTAATCGACTGTAAAATGGTCATTTTTCCAACGGTTTCAGAATTCGACGAAATTAGTTTTGTTAGGACCATATCGTAAATACGAAGCCAGAAAATATTTTTCGGGAATTTTTAGAGTCCGTATGTGGCCCCGGTAAATTGAAATGTACGTTCAAATTCAATATATAAAGTTATATGTTGATTTTGACGAAAACTGATCGAAACGATCGAATCAGCCTATGATACACATCCCATTGTGTTCGGAATGGGGGTAATTAGCTATGGACGATAGGCAGTGGGCCTCGTTTAGAGGTCGAATGAAAAGTCAACTTTTTGAAATTAAATAATATAAATTAATATATAAAAACCCTTACTTATACTCTCAGCCCCCCTTTACTTTTCAAATCGATTTAAAGGAAAACAAAAACCCTACAACTAAACCGTGTCGCCCCCCATCCGCTGCCACCGCCGCCGTTTCTTCTTCCTCCTTCCCCTCCGATGGTCCTCCTCCTGTCGAGCCTCTCCTTCTTCTTCTATCCTCACCCCTTCGCTCGAGACCCGGATCAACGCCCCCCCCCCCCCAAACCGACCCCTAAGCCCACCGCGCCGACCTGCTGAGATACCCCACCTCCGACTGGCCGACGCCCCTCAGACACCTCCCACAGCCTCTTCTGCCACCGTTTCAAAACCACAGCCCCCCTCTCCTTTTCAATTCAAAGAAAGGTGCGATTTTTTTATTTAATTACTTCTCTATTTTTTTACTACGATGTAAGTAGGTTAGTTTAGATAAGGAAATTTTATACGAATGACATTGTATTTTAGATGATGTAAAGCTTAAATTTTTGAATGTAAAAGATATGATTTTTCCATATTAAAATAGGTTATTTTTAAGTGTATAAAAATATGGTCTTTATTCTAAGAAAGGTTTGATTTTTAAAACGTATAAAGATTATATTTTTAATTGTATGAAGATTGTATTTTTATTTAAAACAAGTTGTGATTTTTATCTAAAATGAAAAGGGAGAAAAAGAGTGATTTTTATTCGTATGAAGTAGCGGTAAAAAAATATAATTTTCATAAGGTAGAGAATATAAAAATACGATTTTTATATTTGCAGCGGATTAAAAATATGATTTTTATATTATAGGAAGATTAAAAATATGATTTTTATATTATAAGACGATTAAAAATATGATTTTTATATTATAGAAAGATTAAAAATATGATTTTTATATTATAGAAAGATTAAAAACATGATTTTTATATTATAGGAGGAATAAAAATATAATCTTTATATTTGAAAAGGCGAAATCTTTATATTTGAAAAGGCAAAATCTTTATATTTGAAAAGACGAAATTTTTATATTTGAAAAGGAGAAATCTATATAGAGAATGGCGAGAGAAAAATATGATTTTTTATAAGGTAGTGAAGACAAAAATTCGATTTTTATAAATATGAAGTAGCGGTAAAAATTCGATTTTTGTATAGGAAATAGTGTTGTTAAAAATATAATTATTAACACAAACGGTGTTGAACAGATCTCGTTAGAAGCGAAGCGAAGATTTCCTACATATGAAGAGTCGTGACGTTTGGTTTAGCTAGTCGGTGAGAACTTCTCACTTTAAATCTTGTTTTCTATTTAAAAACATATACTAGGATGCAGACGGTGCTTAGCAGCACCCGACACCCGTCGTCCACAGACCATGGACGGCTTGTATGCTTGTTTGTTGTGTTGTAAAGTTTGTTTGTGATGTTGATGTGAAATTGATAATAAAATATTCATGTGTTGAAATAAATTAATTATCGCTAAAAATATAATTTTTAACGGGTATGTGAATAAATGATAATCTGTGTTTGTTGATTTGAAACCCCACACGGGTATTGGGATAAAACACGGCATACACTAATCCAATAATTAGTTGTATGTCGATCAATTGGTCGACAGACTGTGTAAGCGTTAATTATTTATATTTAATGCTTATGCAGTTGTGTGGTGCACTTTGGGTGATGGTTGATTATTTATCGTTACTGTTTATATACATGTGTTGTATGGAAACCATATAATTAACATTATATGGTAATTGATTGGGCCTCATTCCAATCAGGAAAACAAAGAATATTATAAAATATATATTCATGTGTTGAATAGAATAAATAGTCATGTGTTGACGATGCTCATGTGTTGAGAATATTCATGCATTGAAAAAATATAGATTCATGTGTTGTATAGAATAAATATTCATTTGTTGAATAGAATAACGAATTTATTGAAATATATAAAGCCGTGTTGATTAGAGTTGCGCTATTTTGACGTGAATGATATTTATATCGATTATATTCGTTTTTATAATGAATATAGAAAAGGTAGTGATTTCAAAATATAACGTTTTGAAAATATTATCATTTATATAGTAATGATATGAAATATTCAATTTTGTTTTTAAATTGAATATAGAGTTGAAATGGTTTTGAAAACGAATTTAAAACGATTTATAAAATATGTTTTTAAAAAGGAAATCGATGAAATATATATATTATATTATATTATATATATAATGGCCTGAATAAAACGCGCCGCGCCGCGGCAGTTCGCGAATTTCGACCATCGACTTCGAATTGACGTTGCGGGAGATCCGACTGTCGGATTCTCCTGAAACCAGAACCATTGGGTTTGTATCGAAAAGAGTTTTCCAATGAACATTAGAAATTTGAAATCTAACAGTTGGATTTGGAATTATGTCCAAATCAAATTTGGAAAAGGTCGCTGTAAGTGCAGTTCGATGCCCGTTGATGGAAATCGACTGTACGGGCCTTGATAAAATTATTAAAAATATTAATAATTTGTGTAAAATCATAATATATGAATTGGAACTAGGGTGAAAAATTCCACATTTGAAAAGATAAAAATAGATTTTTATCGAAATGAACTAGTTTGAACTAGAAATAAAAATCCAATTATTTTTAAATAAATAAAATGGATTGAAAGTAGTTTTGAAAATAACCAGAATTTCCAATATATAAAGTGGAAATGGATTTGAATCGAAATTGTCTTTGGAATATTTCAATGTTGGATTTTGTGATTATACATATATTGTTATGGGAATTTGAAAGATATATTTATATCGTTATTTCTAATACGATATTTGTTGGTTGTAGAATTTGATGTTGAATATAGGCCGATATATTTTCTTTTCAGAGCCTTGTATTTAATACCAAATGTGATTTGGGTTTGTCATGAATGGTGTCTTTATTAACATTGTTCTTAAACCCAGTTGAGAAAAGATTAAATCTTTCTATTTAGATTTAATGAAGTGTACCAATTAAATAATATTTAATTGGAATTGAATTTGAAAGTGATTTTGGGTTTATCGTGAATCGTATTTTAGGTGACATTGGTTCTTTAACCCGGTTAAAGACAGGATATTGATTTGGGGGAAAGATTAAAATGAAGTGGAGTTTTAATGAATCTGTAGTTAAATTGAAATGTGAATTGATAATTTAAATTATCAAATTTGGCAAGTGATCGAGAATGGAGTATCACCAATTTTGCTCCAAAGCGATAATTAAATCTTTAATTAGATTTGAACGTGAAATGGTAATTAATTTTACCGATAACACTTTGGTGTTAGATATGGAGTATTACCAGTTTTGCTCCATTGGATGAATAGGTTAGGATTGGGAAATAAAATGAATAATTACTTCGGTGTGGTTCACTAATCCCGACTAGTTTGGAAAACCATAATATGGTTTGAAAAGATATCCAAAGGAAGATTAAAGAATAAATTTAGAAGAATTTATCTTTGATAAAATTAATGTGAACCTTTCCCTAAGAATGTGAAAATTTGAATAAAAAATATTCTGAGCTGGAATGAGGCGTATGTTGTGTTTGTGTAACATTTGTTTATTATATACGTGGGTTATTCGGAAAGGCCAGGTTATACCCATTCTGAATAACCGATTCGACGACAAGTCAAAGATGAAGACGGTGGTTGAAGACCAGAAGTCTTCACATCGTTTGGGTGATTACTGATGATCTTGATTGGGCTGTACATCCAAGATGAGAGAATCAATCGGTGGTCGTCCAGACGTACTTGGAGATCGATGGATATGCGAGGAAAGTGCCTCCGGTTTCGTTCAGACCTAGAACGAACTTGTAAATGGACTGTGTGTCTGACATTGGATTTTATTCTGTGTTGATTGATCTCTATTAAATATACCTCTGTTTGGCGGTGGAGAATTTATTCTCTTTCTTAACGCCCTTCTCTGAGACGTACGAGCTCAGAGGTTGTATATCGATGGACATCAGTCACATGGAGTGAATTGCCTATATAGCGTGCCTAAGTGGCAGATGATCAAGGCTTCTGTTGAAAAGCAAAGTCTTGTGGTTGATGATCAAAGAACGGCCTGTGTGGCATAGCTTTGTGTATAACATGAATTCGCGAGCCTCACACCTCGGTATGAGTCAAAAACAGGATAAGGACCCAAGGAGTGCACGACGTTTCTTTCTAGCTAGTGGTGGTGTTAGTGCTTTAAACTGGCTAACATTTATATACTTTTCACCTGTGTGGTTGTTGGAATGCGAGGCGCCTCGAATATATGGTCGATAACTGGCACTATGTGGGCCGACGTACAGACCATTATATATAGGTCCTAGAGGACCGGGAAACGTGTGTTCAGGAATTGCCAATCCTTAAAAGTAAGAGAGGACCGGCCTTGGAGGTTCCAAGGGATCGCTGTGTGTGGTCCTGAGGCATTAGCTAGAGTGTCTCGAATCGGAGAGGAGCTTGCCCCTTGCCTCGACTCATGATGGAATCCAATTTCCAATACGTGACTTGCGTTTTTATTTGTAGAGCCTAGTATGGCGACATGATAGATGGTACCCATGCCGCCTAGGATTGATATTTATGATGAAATTGTTTTGACTCTATACACTTATAGTAATATCAAAATAATGTGTTTTTAAACGTATCAAGCATTCTTTGGCTATTATAAGGTAAAACCATATCCTCCGGCTTGCGTTGCATTGTGTGATGGGACCTGGGTCTTATAATAGCTTCATTTTTCTTTATTTAGCATTGCACCGTATGTTTTATGCATTGGTATTCTTGGGAGGAAACCCGTTCCATGTTATACGGCATGGTCCCTTGATTTACCTAAATTTAAAAATAAAGACTAATAACTGTTTTAGTTCTAACACCAGTCACATGACTGACCTGGAGTTTATTGTTTTAACCAAAACTTTGGGTGCCCCTATTTTCTACACGGGCAGCTAGTAGTTTTGGTTTTGCAGATTTATATTCACAGGATCCTGATGTACAGCTGGAACGATACTCAGAAAGCTCTGTATCCGTGTATTACTTCTAGTTGTGTATTGTATTATTTTCCGCTGCTATGTAATTTATTGTAACCTATGATATTTTTCTGATGTATAATATTCATTTATATTCTGTATATTCTTGTATCTGATGGAATTGTTGTAATAAACAATGAAATGTTCTTCTGTTTGCGTTCTATTTTGTCCCGTCCTCAAGGTAATCCGGGCTTTCCTTACTGGGGAAGTTACGGTTTATCACACATTTCACCAATAACCCACACAGATGTATCATGGTACCCTAAACTAGGCAGGCTGGGGCACGATTACTGGGCTGATTATAAGCGGTCAAAATAGCGGCGAGTGGTGCGGCAGTGTAGGTTTTGGCGGATTATGGGCATGCACGTGCTCCGTAGTGGAAAAAGCAGACACTTGGCATCAATAGTATACACTGTGCATCTTGAATTGTTTCGGCTTTCCATCATAGGGATTGATACACCCTATGGTGGGACCAGCACATGTATCTACATACAAGCGAGGCCGAATGACACAAGTAAACAAGCAGGGGCAAATGACACAAGTAAACAAGCGGGGCTAAATGACATAAGTAAACAAGAAGGGCCAAATAACACAAGTAAACAAGCAAGGCCGAATGACACAAGTAAACATGCGGGGTCGAATGACACAAGTAATAAATACATGCGAGTTAGGGAGCTGATCAATTAAGCGATAAGGGGGTAGTGTGGGGACATCTAGTATTTAGTATGGGCAAGTAAGGATTATATGGGGTGAATACCTCTTATTAGATGTTACGCCTGAGGACTACCAATTACAAGATGGGGATCAACTTTCTGTATGGAACTAGTAACAGTGCGGTGAAATTAGCATGGGTGTAGTGTAGTAATTACCCTTTAGTGATTAGAAGTGTGATCAACATTTATCTTATTCATCCTGCTTACCTTGTCATGCATATTTATGTATAGTGATTTCTTACTTTCCAGTTTATATTCTTTTCCTATTACTTTAATGATTATATTGTTAAAGTCACTGGACTCACCAGACTTATGTCTGACCTAGTTTGTTTTCGCCTCTTTTCTTCCGTTCCCCCCTTCCCCAGGTTTTTAGGGAGGAATACTCAAGCTTAGCTCGGATATCCCTTCTTCCAGCTTGAAGTTAAAAGATGAATTACTTGACTTTGATTCAGCTTATCCATGGCATTTTCTGTTGGGGATTACATTTTTAATATTAAGTACTCTGAAGGTTTTGTACAAGACTGATATTATGTACTTGGTTTTGGTATTTGAAATGTAATCGAACTTATTTCTGTTTCCGCTGCAATAAAATTATAAAAAATTTCAAGTATTATTTTCTCCGTCTTATAATATTCCATTCTGTTTACTTATAATACTCCACGAAACTTAATGCATTCCCTTTGTGAGTGACATTAACGGACGTGAGGTGTTACACTTGGTATCAGAGCTGAAGGTTACCAGACTAGATAGAAGTTTTTGAAAACTTTTAAAAAAGGTTTTAAGAGGAAGTATTTTCAAAAGGAAAGTTTATTTTGAAAAACATAATCCCCAAAAGCCATATATCTTTCTTCCGATTCTTTGTTTCGAGTTCCTTCCTCTTTTCCTTTTGAATCTCTTCCTCTGCGTGTAGATGCTTTTTCTAAGATGTGTGAGGACTTCTGTGCGGAAAACCGCTTCATGGGACTGAGACATTTGTTGAGGCTAGAAGTTGGCCCAACGAAGTGGAGGACTTGTTAGTACCTTTGAGATAGATGATGGGAGGAAGGTTCAACCAGCTGCTTGGCTAATGAAGGATGAAGCTTCATTTTAGTGGGAGGTCAAGAATGGAGAACATGCAGGGGAGACATGGATAAGACACAGGATAAGAAAGTGGATCCAAAGAAAGGTGGTAAGGATAACAAGGGCCAAGAGAAAAAGGAAGTACCAAAATTGTGAAATACCTGGGCACTTAAAGAAAGACGTTAGAAAGAAGAAGAAGAAGACTAGTTGTTATCATTACGGAGAGATAGGACATCTTATCACGATTGTCCAAATAGACAAGGGCAAGGGTAAGGACAAAGTACAGGATCTTCAGAAGGGCAGGTTGTGTTCTCATGGTCAGTATATCGGAAAGAGATAGGAAGTTTTGGTTGAAGATTTGATTTCTTCTTCCTAGAACTCTTTTCGACTTTTGCGCTTCGCACTCGTTTGTATCTGCTTCGATAGTTGAAACACTACACCTAAATACTAGTCTAGTTATGGATCCCATTGTAGTCTCAAATCCTATTGGTGGTTCGGCTCACTTATCTATGGTTTGTCAGGATTTGAGAGTGTCTATCTTGGGCGTTGGGCTTGAATGCAACGCCTTCGTTCTTGGTTTCACGGGCTATAGCTTGATTCTAGGAATGGATTGGCTAGCCAGGCATGGTGCCATCCTAGACTGTGAAAAGAGGGTAGTTAGGCTGTTGACTCATTGTGGAAAGACCCTTGATATTTCCTATGACCCTAGGGGTCCAGTGATGATTAGCTATCTAGAATCTCTTGATGCATTCATCGATGATTTGAAATTTGTTCGTGTGATCTGTGAGTTTGATGACGTCTTTGATGAAGTTCGGGGTTTACCCCCGAGGCGCGAGATATACTTTGCGTATCACGAGACGAGAGCTTGAGGAAGACAATCCTTGAAGAAGCATTTACATGATACCGTGGAAGTAGTGGAGCTAAGCGTGCTTAGAGAAGTGGAAGTGAAGCAAGATGCCACGATTAGACGAGCTCCTACATGCATCCTTAGATCGAAGGTCAAGAAGTTACACAACCGAGAGATCAAGTGGTTAAAGTCCAATGGGTAAATGATCAAAGAGATGCAACCTGGGAGGTGGAATATAAGATGCGTACGCTGTACCCTTTCCTTTAGGAGGGTATGTTCTTAACTTCTCCTTTTTCTATCGCTTTGTTTATACTTGTGCTATCGTTCAGTATGTCCTCTCGATTACATCTTCGATCTTTAGGTAGGAAAATCCTATGGTTGTAAACATGTGTTTGAGATATGTTACGTTTGGTGGATGCAAGTGTTTGCTAATGGTTGCTCGTGGATGCATTTACACACACATTAGGCACTAGATCGGCTCAATGACTTTCATATTGCATATGAGCAAGTGTGCATAATTAATTTGATGGATGTATATTGAATGTGTTATCATATGGATGTTGCATTTGAATGAAGAATTATGCACGCATATAAAAATGATACGTATCATTAGGATTCTTTTGCATACAATGGACGCATGGCACAATCATGAATTGCATTAAGGAGGTCGACTAAGTCAGTAGACCACCTGATTTTGCATTAGAGTAGGAACATATACACACACTTTTGCATATGTTCATTAAAGCATTAGAAATTTTTTAAAGGACAATGGATGTCTGTGATTGATGGATGAGTAGATGGATCATGGATGGTAGGATGGTAACATTCTTCTTAATTTGGAGATTTCAGGGACGAAATCGTTTAAGGAGGGGAGAATGTAATAACCCAAATTTTTATATGATTAATTTATGGATTAATTAATTAAGGAAGAAAATACAAAAGTGCGCAAGAAAATGCAGAAAAGCATTAATGTAAAGAAATGCATGTGATAAATTAAAGGTAAGAAGATTAACATATTAGTACGTGCGTCAAATAAGGAGATTTAACGCAATAATGCATACGGTAAAAGTATTAAATAAATAGATGCATATATGTACATATGTGAAATTATTTTATAAAGATAAACAAATAGATGCATATACGTACATATGTGCAATTATGTTATAAAGATACAAATTTAAAAATGTGTGAGTACAGATGGAATCAATACATGCAAAAAAGAGAACAAGTAATTTGTCATTTATGTTCGATTGATTGTCATTTATGTTTATTTGATGATAATTTATGAAACCATGTAATTAATCTTAATTTGTATGAATACTTATGCTAATTTGTCACTTATGTCAATTAACATTAAAGAGAATATGCTAATTTGTCACTTATGTTAATTGACAAAAAAAAGGAGCGCATAAAAAAATAAAAAGATTCACAAAGTAATGTGTGTATTAAAAATAATATATATATATATATATATATATATATATATATATATAGAATACATACATACATACATACATATACATATATATATGACGTACACGCATCATGTGGCGCACGTGGCTCATTTTTGTTGGTCAAAGATTGTTTTTTTAACGTGGCCTTCTCTGATTGACCTGGTGATGAACTCTGAGGTATTAGGGCTTATGTGTCATGCTGTGATTGGCTGAGTGACACATCTCTTTGGTTTGGATGCCTCTGATTACTCCTAGACTGATCTAAAGTCTAGAATTAATCCTACACTCTTATATAATCACATCTAACCTAGACCCTAAATCAAAACAATAATCATTCTCAAGTCGCCATGCCGCTGCAACATAGACTGAGCAAGCTTCTCTTATTCAACGAATTAAAACTTAGGATGGTGGAAAAAGGATTCTAGCTTAATCTATTCTCTTCTTTAATCCGTTCATAGTGAGTGCATCTCCTTTAACAAGATAATTGTTGAACGTAATTGTGATGGGTTTATAAGTTGGACTATATGATTATGACTAATTGCATATACTTGATTAAGTCCATTTTATGATGTTAATTCCTATGTCTAATTATGTATATTCGATTAGATTCATTTTATGATGTTGTTGTATGCAAGTTCGTATGAAAATCATATGCAAATTTATATGTAAATCATGTGATATTAGTCTACATGTCTAATTACATATGCAAGTTTATATGCAAGTTTGTATGCAAATCATATGCAAGTTTATGTGAAAATCATATTCATACATGCAAGTTCCTATTTATGTGTTTAGATCTATGCAAGTCATAGTTTATATGATTAGATCCATGCCAGTTTATATGTTTATGCAAATTCATATTTTATATGTCTATTGCTTATGCAAGTCATTGATTATGCAAATTTATATCAATGTAAATTATGATCATGCAAGTTTGTGATCCAAGATAGTCTATTTTCGTATGTTTAGATCTAATTTGTTATGCAAGTTCATATGTTAATTTCGATCTAATTTGTTATGCATGTCCATATGTTAATTTAGATCTAATTTGTTGTGCAAGTCCATATGTTAATTTAGGCCTAATTTTTTATGCAAGTCTATATGTTAATTTAGATCTAATTTGTTGTGCAAGTCCATATGTTATTTAAATCTAATTTGTTATGGAAGTCTATATGTTAATTTAGATCTAATTTGTTATGCAAGTTCATATGTTAATTTAGATCTAACTTGTTATGCAAGTTCATATGTTAATTTAGATCTATTTTGTTATGCAAGTTCATAAATGAGGATCTTTGTTATATGCAAGTTATGATCATAATTGGATCTATACTGTTTTATGCCAGTTTGGATGTTATACGTTTCTTTCTTTCCCTTTTTCTTATGAGTTAGGCTAATTGCGAGCCTAATGTATTATATGAATCATACGAACGATTGGCGTTGGAAAACAGTTGGGAAACATTAAATATTGGACATTTTGTAATTGACATAATGTAACACCCCGAAAATTCTATAACTGTGAAATTAACAAATTAAAGTATAATTAATCTGAAATCAAAGAACTAAGGGAAACGGGATACGCCATTGCGTTCGTCTCGGAAAAATATGCGAAATAGAGTCCGAATTTTCGAAAAACGGAGTCCGTATGAAGAAGATATGGCCTTCGGAAGTTTTGAATAAAATTTAAAATTCAAACAGAATAAAATAATTAAAAAAATCGGGCCCAATGGGCCAGGGCGGATAAACACCCGCCTAGGCCACCCAGGTCGACTGGGCTGTCGACCTGGGCTACCCATGTCGACAGCCCTATCGACAGGGGTGTCGACCTGGTCGAGCCCAGCCAACCTGGCTGGCCAGGTCTGTGTTTGGCCGATTTTCTGTGGTCTGCTTTGTCACTAGGGCTAGGTGGCAAGTTTTAATTGGTCTCTCCTTAGAATGAATGGCTACGATCAATCCAAGCAACATCAATGGTCCTAATCAGTTCCTAACCTCTATATAAACAACCCTAGGCTAAACCCTAATCTATTCATTCAAAAATAAGAACATAGCCGCCATGTTGCTGAGGAACGACTAGGAGTAGCCACCAAATTGGAGAGAGGATTAGGAGGAAGATTCTAAAGCTTAAAGCAACCTAAACAAATCAATTCAACAAAGGAATTTGCGTCTTCAATCCCTAAACTAGAGAATTCATCAAACCATAGTAAGTAGAGTATTACTTTGGTATGAATAAACAATTGTGTTGGTTTGTATGCTTGAATTGTGGCAATAAAGTAATTCATATTTGTGCGTTCTTATCAATTTGAAATATTATATACGTTTGGATATTTATGAATTATGTTATTCATCATAAAGAACTACATGCGGTAGTTCTATGCAAGTATACGTTTGGAATATTTCGCAAATTATGTAATCCATGTTGAAGCTACATGTATGTAGTTGATTTAAATTCATGCAAGTTTGGGGTTTGCTTCTATGCCACCATGATGTATATTTTTGTGCATAAATCATTTTGTAAGTAATTGGAACAAGTCTGGTTATTATCCATATGAAATTATGTTGAGAATTTGGCATTATGTATTAAGCCATGCTTTTGTACTAGAAAACCTATTTGCAAACTTATGAATATGGCTAGGCTATGATTGATATTTGGCAACCATGATTAGGTCTATCTTGTTTACAAGAATTATATGATGACATATGTGGTACATGGCTAGGTTAGGTTCAAAAGGTCCCTTTTTGTAAGTTTACATGGCTAAAGTAAGGATCATGATTTCATGTTAGAAATATTTATGCCATGGTTATGAGAACAAATTTAACTATACTTATGCCATGCTTATGTTTGATATTATGCCATGCTTATGTTTGACATTATGCCATGCTTATGCTAGAAATATTTATGCCATGCTTATGTTTGACATTATGCCTAAATAAAAATATAGGTTCATGTGACAATAATGATATCTCAATTACAAGTTCACATGCTTTGATTCATGTCACCTATGTTACCACTATGCAAGTACACCAGTTTCTATTTTGTATTTCCAACGTCGTATTGCAAGTTCATGCGCTCACATTCCCCTTTTTGTGTATGTAATCACGCCATGAGCCTCCCCTTTTCGCATGGCTAATTTGGGCTTTAAAAGGCTAAGCCCAAAATATATATAAACGGACGTGTTAAACGGGGGAAAATAACGTTGGGTTAAAGTTACTAATGAATGAAAATATAAAATAGAAGGGCCCAAGTTCAAGTATGGGTTGGGCCCATGATTGGTGTAACCTTTACACCATTAACTTAATAATGGGCCGCAAATATTTACATATAAGAAATAAAGAAGAATGACAAGATATGTAAATGTAGAAAATACGATGTGTTTAACCCGAGGTTGGATTGAGTTGTGATGTAAACCTGCCCGGAACCGCCCGGCTGTCCAGTAGTCACAACAATACCTATCCAATGTGGGAGGTTAAACATGGAGCCCAGCAAGGACCCGAGGTTAGACTGAGTTGTGGCGTAAGACTGCCCGGAACCAACCGGCAACAGGCAGCCACAACAATACCTGTCTAATGTGAGAGGTCAGGGCCTTAATAAGACAATTAAGGCTGAGTCAGGATTGATAGGATTAAGTGAACTAAAGACTTAATCAAAATGGAACATGCTAAACAAAACGGACTGGTGGGGGTTAGGTTAGGAAACACTTAACCAACTTAGCATGTTGGCTAGAGATAGAAAACCTAGTAACGGGGGACCCTTTTCAGCAGTAACCCTAGAAGGTGTATCAGGATACCCTGAAACTAGGCAGGGTAGGGAACGATTACTGGGCTGATTGTAAGAGGTCAAAGCGACGGCGGTGGTGTAGCAGTGTAGGTTCTAACAGAGTGCGGGCGTGCACACACTCCGGTGCAGAAAAATAAGGCACTGGACACTAGTAGCATACCTGTGCACTGTAAGGTTGTGTCGGGTTGCCACTATGGGACTTGATACACCCCATGGTGGGACCAGCATAGGTAACTACAACATCGGGGGCCGTAAGACACATGTAACTATGCGAGTAGGAGCCGATCATCATTGAATGGATCACATCACCCTGATTATGGGGTGCCAGTTGGAAACTAGTTTATATGGGTTCAGAGATCAACATGGGGTACGATAGTATATTCGACCCTAGACAACTTAACCAAGTTTATAGTGCATGCCCACTTCTTGTTTATACTTATCATACCCAGTTCTTTATTCATAGACAAAATAGTACTAGACTTACTCAGGCTTTATGTCTGACTCTACTTTTCTTTCGTCTTCTTTCTTCCGTTTCCCCCCCTAGGTCCTCAGGGAGGGAACACAGCAGCTTGACCAACCTCAACATCCAGCTTGAAGAAGAGAAATGTATTGCTTGGACTTTCCTGTTTTGAACTATGGCTTTGGACAATCCACTATGGGGCTTTTGCAGTTTATCTATGTTTTATTTATGCTTCTTTAAATAATGTACTCAAGACAGATTATGAAAGTGTTATGTTATGTTTTTGGGAAAGGATGTTGTTGTAACACGTATTTGACTTTATGAAATAAAGTTTGTTGTTCTTCCGCTGTTTACAAATATGTGTTCTTATATCTGTCTTGTATATCTGTGACTTGTACTTATAAACCTCCACCAAAATTAGGGCATTCCCTTTGAGAGTGACCCTAACGGAGGTGGGGTGTTTCACTTAAAATGGGTTGTAATCATATAATTAATTCTGGGCATATCTAGTAAATGTGGCATAAGTTGAATTGACCACACTAATGGATAATTTACATATAAATCTAGACTTGGACATAAGTGGTAAATATGTAAATTGGTTAAAAGATTGTAATAACCCGAAAATCTGGGCCAGTTTAAAATTTTTATTTTGGCAATTTTAGCGAATTTTGATTATTTAAAATGAATTATTTTAAATAATATCGACGAAAAATTTATTTTGAATAGAATTAGAACGTATATATTATATACGCCGTCGTTAGAATATAAATATTTATATATAATTATAAATAGAATTGAAAATGGCGCGGTAGTTCGATAATTCGATTTCAAACTTCAATTGAATGTACCGGGTGCAAAATAATCCGGATTTTAGTGAAACCAAAAACATTAGAATCTAATTGATGATATCTTTCCAACGAATCCGAATAAGCAAAATTTGATAGCGGGAATCAAAAGATATGTCCAGTTGAAAATTCTGAATAGTCGCTATGGAATTCAGGCCCTTAAAAATGGACATTTTGCAAGCGACCTCGGATTTCGACGAAACCAGTTTTGTTGGATCCGCAGTGTCAAATTATTGCTAGGTTTCAAATTTCATAATTTTTCGAATCAATATGTGAGCGTGGCAAAGGAAAACACGTTTGACCCATTTCAGTTGATTTTAATCGACTGGAAATTGGCCATTTTTCAAACGGTCTCAGAATTCGACGAAACTAGTTTTGTTAGGACCGTATCGTCAATACGAAGCTAGAAAATATTTTTCGAGAATTTTTAGAGTTAGTATGTGACCCCGGTAATTTGAAATGTACGTTTAAAATTCAATATAGCGATTTAAATGTAAATTTAACGGAAACTGATTCTAACGATCAAAACAGCTTGCGATACATATCCCATTGTGTTCGGAATGGGGGTAAAACGCTATGGACGGCAGGCGGTGGGCCTCGTTTTGAAGTCGAAAATAAAAGTTGCTTTTTGTGGAAAAATAAATAATAAATTAATATATATAATATATATTTGGGCGTTGACCTCACTCTCTCTCTTCACTCTCTTTCTTCCCCGTCTGATCTCGATTTAGAAGAAAAAAAATAAAAAAATAAACCATTCGCCTCCTGCTCAGCCCCGCCACCAACGATCGTTGGCCCCCATCTCCGCCGCTGACACCACCGGTCCCCTCCGCTCCATCGCGACCTTGAGGTCCCGCAACCCCCAATTCGACAAAGCCCCAATCTCCACCAACATCGAGACGCCACCGAGCCTTCTGCCGCCACCGCACCCACAACCGCCCCTCACCTCGGACCTCCGACCACCTGCCGCGCCTCCCTGACCTAAGACCGCCGGCCAGTGGACCCTCCTCCCTCACAGATTCGATTCTCAAATAGAGGAAAAGGTGATTTTCTGTTTTTATTGTTTGATTTTTAAAACAATGAAAAGGGGTGATTTTTATCATGAGAATGATCACATAAAGTTTTGATTTTTATTGTGTATGAAGTTATGATTTTTAACTTAAAGGAAGAATTTATTTTTCTAAACAAGAAAAGAAATGATTTTTAATTTGTAAAGATTATATTTTTATAACGAAAAAGATTATATTTTGAGAAGAGTAAAGTTATGATTTTTATAATTTGATATGAAAAAGATAAACGAGAATTTATTTTGGAAAATAAAATAAAATTAAAAATGTGTGAAATAAAAACATGGTTTTTACATATGAAATGTTTAGATAATAAAAATATGTTTTTTTTTTATATATTGAACTTCGAATTAAAAATATGATTTTTTTTATATATTGAACTTCGAATTAAAAATATGATTTTTTATATATTGAACTTCGAAATAAAAATGTGATTTTTATATATTGAACATCGAAGTAAAAAATGTGATTTTTACATATGTAGAGAATACGGGCGAAGAAAATGATAAGAGACGAGGACCAGTGAAGATTTCCTGCATTGGAAGTGCCGTGGAGTTAGGATAGCTATTGGTGAGAATTTGTCACCTTTCAATTTCTTTTTCTAGTTATATATATATACTAGGATGCAGACGGTGCTTAGTAGCACCCGACACAATCGTCCACAGACCATGGACTTGTTTGTTTGGTTGCATAGATTAGTTATATGATTTGATTTGAATTTGGTTGTTTGGTGATTTTGATTGATGTGTGAATGGCGTGGGCCTTCACTAGACCGGGGATAAGGCTAGGCCTCGTCCCGTTTCTAGTATCGTGCCGTTATGCCGCCGAAATTTTCTAAAATATGTTAGAAAAATAAAAATATCATTTTTATTGTGTAAATGAAATGAATAGAAATTCATGTGTTAAAATAAAATATATTATCATTAAAAATATAGTTTTAACGTGAAAGTGAATAAATAAATATTTATAAACAAATCGGCCGATTTGTTTATATACACTGATTTGACTGATATTGAATGGGTCGATAAATTTTACACATCGCCCAACTGCACAACTAAAAATCTGTGTTTGATTGTTTGAAACCCCACACGGGTGTTGGGATGAAATTTGAAGTTCACTCATCCTGATTGATTAAATATGTCGATCGATTGATTGACAGGCTGTTATAAGCGTAAGATATCTATATTTGATGCTTATACAGTGTAGTGCACATTGGTTGATGGTTGATTGTTTATTATTGCTATTATATACATGTGTTGTATGGAATCCATATAATTAACGTTATATGGTGATTGATTGGGCCTCATTCCAATCGGGAAAGTAATGAATATTATAAAAGAAAATTCATGTGTTGAATATAAAAATAGTGATGTGTTGACAGTACTCATGTGTTGAGATTAGTCGTGTGTTGAAATAAATATAGATTCATGTGTTGAATGGGATAATATTCATTTGTTGGATAGAATAAAGAAGTTTTGAAAATATAAAGCCGTGTTGATTAGATTGATGCCATTTTGACGTAAACGATATTTATATCGATTTTATTCATTTCGAAATGAATTGAATTGAAAACGATTTCGAAATGAATTGAATTGAAAACGATTTCGAAATGAATTGAATTGAAAACGATTTCGAAATGAATTGAGTTGAAAACGATTTCGAAATGAATTGAATTGAAAACGATTTCGAAATGAATTGAATTGAAAATGATTTCGAAATGAATTGAATTGAATTGAAAACGATTTCGAAATGAATTGAATTGAAAACGATTTCGAAATGAATTGAATTGAAAACGATTTCGAAATGAATTGAATTGAAAACGATTTCGAAATGAATTGAATTGAAAACGATTTCAAAATGAATTGAATTGAAAACGATTTCGAAATGAATTGAATTGAAAACGATTTCGAAATGAATTGAATTGAAAACGATTTCGAAATGAATTGAGTTGAAAACGATTTCGAAATGAATTGAATTGAAAACGATTTCGAAATGAATTGAATTGAAAACGATTTCGAAATGAATTGAAAACGATTTCGAAATGAATTGAATTGAAAATGATTTCGAAATGAATTGAATTGAAAGCGAATTCAAATGAATTCAAATTGAATTGAATAGAAATGAATTTTAAAACGAATTTATAAACAAGAATTCAATTTTGATTTGAATTGAAATGGAAGTTGAAATTGTTTTGAAACGAATGTAGAACTATTTATAAAATTCATTTTAAAAGGAAATAGATGAAATATATATAATATATATATATTATATATACAATGGCCTGAATAGAACGCGCCGCGCCGCGGCAGTTCGTGAATTTCGACCATTTATTTCAAACGGACATTGCGGGAGATCCGACCGTCGGATTCTCCTAAAACCGGAACCGTTGGGTTCGTATCGAAAAGAGCTTTCCAATGAATATTAGAAATTTGAAATCTAACGGTTGGATTTGGAGTTATGTCCAAATCAAATTCGAAAAAGGTCGCTGTAAGTGCAGTTCGATGGCCGTTGTTGGAAATCGACTGTACGGGCCTTGGTAAAATTATTAAAAATATCTATAATTTGTGTAAAATCATAATATATGGATTGGAAAGAGTTGAGCTGGAAAATTCCACATTTGAAAAGATAAAAATAGATTTTTATCGAAATAAACTAGTTTTGAACTAGAATTAAAATCAAAATTTTTTTTTTGATAAACAAATTGAATTTGAAAGTGATTTTAAAAATAATCAATACTCCCAATACGTGGATGGGACTGGAGTTGAATAGAAATTATCTCCGGGATATTTCGATGTTGGATTTCGTGACTATACAAATATTGTTATGGGGATTTGAAAGATATATTTTATATCGCTATTTCCAATACGATATATGTTGGTTTCAGAATTTGATATTGAATGTAAGCCGATATATTTTCTATTCAGAGCCTTGTATTTAATATCAAATGTGATTTGGGTTTATCGTGAATCGTGTTTTAGAAGACATTGGTTCTTTAACCCAGTTAAAGGCAAGATATCGATTTTTGAGAAGATTAAAACTAAGTGGAGTTTTAATGAATCTTTAATTAGATTGAAAAATGAAGTGATTATTTAAATTATCAAATCTGAAAGGTGATCGAGAATGGAGTACTACCAGTTTTGCTCCAAAGCGATAGTTAAATCTTTAATTAGATTTGAACGTGAAATGGTAATTAATTTTACCGATAACACAGTGGTGTTAGATGTGGAGTATTACCAGTTTTCTCCATGGGATATATAGGTTGGGATTGGGAAATAAAATAATAATTACTTCGGTGTGGTTCGCTAATCCCGACTAGTTTGGAAAACCATGATATGGTTTGAAATGATATCCAAAGGAAGATTAAAGAATAAATTTAGAAGAATTTATCTTGGATAAAATTAATGGGAACCTTTCCCTAAAAATGTGATTTTGTGAATAAAAGAGTATTCTGAATTGGAATGAGGCGTTTGATGTGTTTGTGTAACATTTGTTTATCATATACGTGGGTTATTCAGAAAGGCCGGGTTTACACCCATTCTGAATAACCGATTCGACGAGATGTCGAAGATGAAGACGGTGGTTGAAGACCGGAAGTCTTCACATCGTTTGGATAATTACTGACGATCCTGATTGGGCTTTACACCCAAGAGGATGGAAATAGTTGGCGGTCGTCCAGACGTACCTGGAGATGGATGGATATGCGAGGAAAGTGCCTCCGGTTTCGTTCAGACCTAGAACGGACTTGTAAATGGATGGTGTGTCTGACATTGTATTCCTTTATATTGTATTCGTTGATCTCTGCTAAATATATATCTGTTTGGCGGCGGATTATTTATTCTCTTGCTTAACGCCCTTCTCTGAGACATATGAGCTCAGAGGTTATATATTGGCAGAAATCAGTGGTACGATATGGATTGATAGTGTGGCATACTGAGATGCAGTGATCCAGACTTTTGTTGAAAAGCAAAGTTTGGTGGTTGATGATCAAAGCGCAGCTGATATAGCATGGCTTTGTGTATAGCGTTGATCCGCGAGCCTCACAGCCCGAGATGGTGGTAAACTGATGGTTTGATCAGTATACATTTTTAGTGTAGTGGATTCGGTCGACCGATATTGAGCTTCGTGCTCGGAGGGATAGAGTAAGCGATGTTTTCTCTTGCTGGGACGTAAGCCGCGGTGATACTTGAGTCCCAAAAGTGCGGATGTGCATAGCGGTGTTTTCTCTCGCTGAGACGTAAGTCGCGGTGATTTGTACTACGTGATCGATCTTTCGAATCAGGAGCCACCATGATGGAAATCCAATTTCCAATACGTGTATTTCGGCTTTATTTGTAGAGCCTAGTATGGCGACATAGTGGGATGGGGCACTCATGCCGTCTATGATTTATATTTATGATTGAAATTGTTTTTGACACTATACACTTATTATAGTATCAAATGATTTGTTTTAAACGTATCAAGCATGTTTGGCTGTTATAAGGTAAAACCCTATCCTCCGGCTTGCGTTGCATTGTGTGATGGGACCTGTGTCTTATAATAGCTTCATTTTTCGAAAATGCATTGCGCTGTTTATTCTATGCACTAGTATTCTTGGGAGGAAACCCGTTCCGTGTTATACGGCGTGGTCCCTTGAATTACTCTCTTTTAAAGTAAAGTTTTAAATAACTGTTTTAGTTCTCATACCAGTCACATGACTGACCTGGAGTTTATTGTTTTAACCTAAACTCTGGGTGCCCCTATTTTCGACACGGGCAGCTAGTAGTTTTGGTTTTGCAGATTTATATTCATAGGATCCTGGTTTACAGCTGGAATGATATCCGGAAAGCTTTGTATCCGTATATCTCTTCTAGTTGTGTATTGTATTATTTTCCGCTGCTAGGTATTTAAATGTAATTTAAATCTCTGATATTTCTGTGTAATATTCATTTATACTCTGTATATTCTTGTAATCTGATGCATTGTTGTAATAACAGTGAAATGTTCTTCTGTTTGTGTTCTGATTTGTCTTGTCCTCACAGTAATTCGTTCTTTCTCATCTCTTCGGAGACCGGGGAAGTTTCGGGTCGCTTCATTTGGTATCAGAGCCAGGTTTCGATCCTGGGACCTGTGGGTTATGGGCCCACCACGCTGTAAGACCGCCCAGAACCGCCTGGCACATCCAGCGACCGCAACAACACAGATCTAATGTGAGAGGTTAGCGCATTAAGCCCAAAACCCGAGGTTAGAATGAGTTTACGGTAGAAGTCTGCCCGGAACCGCCCGGTACATCCAGTAACCGAATACAACAGTTCTAATGTGAGAGGTTGGTGCATTAATAAATTAATTAATGCCAATGAATAGACAAGTGGGTGGGGTTAAGTAAATTGAGAACACTTAACCAATACAACAATTAATTAGATAAGTGGGTGGGGTTAAGTAAATTGAGAACACTTAACCAACCAATACAATATGTTAATTAGACAAGTGGGTGGGGTTAAGTAAATTGAGGACACTTAACCAATACAACATGTTAATTAGATAAGTGGGTAGGGTTAAGTAAATTGAGAACACTTAACCAATACAACATGTTAATTAGATAAGTGGGTGGGGTTAAGTAAATTGAGAACACTTAACCAATATAGCATGTTAATTAGACAAGTGGGTGGGGTTAAGTAAATTTAAAACACTTAATCAATATAACATGATGAATGAACAGGGTTAAGTTAATAAGAAACACTTAATCAATACAACATGATGTGTGGGTGGGTTAAGTTAACATGAATAGACAACACTTAACCAATATTACATGAACAAAGGAGATAAGATTAAGGCAAGCTTAACCAATAATACATATTGACTTGATAAGTAGGAGGGTTAAGAAAACCTAGGGTAGGTGGGTAATATTAGTGTATATAGGCCCACAAACTTAACCGTTATATAAATATGTTTGAATCAGTGGGAGGGTTAAGTACATCTCGTGCAGGTGGGTAATATTTTCTTATATAGGCCCACAAAACTTAACCAGTGGGAAACCCTAGTAACAGGGACCTATTTCAGTAGTAACCCACATGGATGTATCATGGTACCCTGAACTAGGCAGGGTGGGGCACGATTACTGGGCGGATTATAAGCGGTCAAAATAGCGGCGGGTGTTGCGATAGTGTAGGTTCCAGCAGAGTATGGACGTGCACGTGCTCCGGAGTGGAAAAAGCAGGCACTGGGCATCATTATATACACTGTGCATCTTGAATTGTATCGGGTTGCCATCATAGGGATTGATATACCCTATGGTGGGACCAGCACATGTATCTACATACAAGCGGGGACGAATGACACAAGTAAACAAGCGGGGCCGAATGACATAAGTAAACAAGCGATGCCGAATGATACAAGTAAACAAGCGAGGCCGAATGACACAAGTAAACAAGTGGGGCCGAATGACACAAGTAATAAATACATGCGAGTTAGGGAGCTGATCGATTAAGCGATAAGGGGGTAGTGTGGGGACATCTAGTATTTAGTATGGGCAAGTAAGGATTATATGGGGTGAATACCTCTTACTAGATGAATGCCTGAGGACTACCAATTAAAAGATGGGGATCAACTTTCTGTGTGGAACTAGTAACGGTGCGGTGAAATTACTATGGGTGTAGTGTAGTAATTATCCTTTAGTGATTAGAAGCGCGATCAACGTTTATCTTATTCATCCTGCTTACCTTGTCATGCATATTTATGTATAGTCATTTCTTATTTTCCAGTTTATGTTCTTATCCGGTTACTTTAATGATTATATTGTTAAAGTCACTGGACTCACCAGACTTATGTCTGACCTAGTTTGTTTTCGCCTCTTTTCTTCCGTTCCCCCTCCAGGTTTTTATGGAGGAAATACTCAAGCTTAGTTCGGACATCCCTCCTTCCAGCTTGAAGTTGGAAGATGAATTGCTTGGCTTTGATTAAGCTTATCTATGGCATTTTCTGTTGGGGATTACAGTTTTAATATTAAGTACTCTGAAGGTTTTGTACAAGACCGATATTATGTACTTGGTTTTGGTATTTGGAAATCTAATCAAACTTATTTCTGTTTCTGCTGCAATAAAGTTATAAAAAATTTCAAGTACTACTTTCTCTGTCTTGTAATATTCTGTTCTGTTTACTTATAATACTCCATGAAACTTAATGCATTCCCTTTGTGAGTGACATTAACGGACATGGGGTGTTGCACCTTTTAAATTCCATATATATTAACCGTCTTTCTCTATAGAAGCTTACTTCGATTATTACCAAATCGAATTCCATTCAATTCCAATTTGATATGTTAATTTGGAAAACGTTACTTTGGAAAATCTCCTTTAAATCTTAACAAAAGATTTATAAATTCCAAATCACATTTCACTGTAAATGGGGTTAAAGAATGAATGTCGTTAAAAACACAGCTCACGATAAACCCAATTCACATTCCCTTTTATTTCAATTATTAAATATAATTGGAAACTCTAACAACCTTAATTAAAAGATTTATTCTCTTCACATGGGGTTCAAGAACAGTGTTACTGAAGACACCATTCACGACAAACCCAAAATCCCGTTTAATATTAAATACAAGGCTCTAAATAGAAAATATATCGGCTTATATTCAATATCAAATATTATAACCAACAAATATCGTATTTTAAATAACGATATAAATATATCTTTCAAATTTCCATAACAATATCTGTATAATCACGAAATCCAACATCGAAATATTCCGAAAATAATTTCGATTCAAATCCATTTCCAATTTATATATTGGAAATTCTGGTTATTTTTAAAACCATTCCAAATCCAGTTTATTTATTTTAAAAATAATTGGATTATAATTCTAGTTCAAAACTAGTTCATTTCGATAAAAATCTATTTTTATCTTTCCAAATATGGAATTTTTCATACCAATTCTTTTCAAATCATTTCTTATGATTTTACACTAATTATTGATATTTTTAATAATTTTATCAAGGCCCGTACAGTTGATTTACATAAACGGCGATCGAACTGCACTTACAGCGACCTTTTTCAAATTTGATTTGGACATAATTCCAAATCCAACCGTTAGATTTCTAATATTCAGTATTCTTTGGAAAGCTCTTTTCGATACGAACCCAACGGTTCTGGTTTTAGAAGAATCTGATGGTCGGATCTCTCGTAACGTCCATTCGAAGTCAATGGTCGAAATTCGCGAACTGCCATAGCTCGGCGCGTTCTATTCAGACCATTATATATATATATATATATATTATATGTATCATCGATTTCCATTTAAAACGTATTTTATAAATCTTTTTAAATTCATTTTCCATACGATTTCAACTTCATATTCAATTTCAAATCAAAATTGAATATTCCATATCATCGATATATAAATGATAGTATTTTCAGAATATTATATTTTGAAATCAAATCCTTTTCGATATTCATTATAGAAATGAATAAAATCGATATAAATACCGTTCATGTCAAAATGGCGTTAATCTAATCAACACGGCTTTATATATTTAAATATTTTCGTGTCCATCCCAAATCGGACATCAAAATCAGATTTTGTTCTTTTACTAAATATTATTTTTAAATATTCATTATTTCAAAATTTTCGTTATTTTAAAATATTCATTCTTTCTGAACTGGAATCAGACACAGTTAATTACCATATAATGTGATTATATGGATTTCATACAATACATACATATAACAACAATCAAACACAGTCAACCATCATCCAGAGTGCATTCTACACTACATAAGCATCAAATATAAATATTTAATGCTTACAACAGCTTGTCCATCTATCGATCGACATACAGCTAATTATTGAGATTAGTGTATGTCCAGTTTCATTCCAATACCCGTGTGGGGTTTTCAAACAACAAATACATATTTGTTTGTACAGTTGGGCAATATGTAAAATTTTTCGTCCAAATCAATATCAGTCAAATGTGTATACATAAACAAATCGTCCGATTTGTTTATAAATATTTATTTTATTCATATACACATTAAAAATTATATTTTCAACTATAAAATATTTTATTCCATTCCACATCACACAATCAATTTTCACCACGCTAACAAACAAGCATACAAGTCGTCCATGGTCTATAGACGACGGGTGTTGGGTGCTGCTAAGCACCGTCTGCATCCTAGTATTTATTTTAACTAGAAAATAAAATAAAAGTGAGAAGTTCTCACCATGGGGTTCCATTCCGTCATTCTTTATTTCTGAACGGTTCAGATTTGTCCGAAATTCCAATGCAACCTTTTCCTGCTATTCACAATAAGAATCACATTTTTATTATGATGTTCGTTTTAAAAAAATTACATTTTTATAATGGCACTTCGTATATAAAAATCATATATTTATTTTATAAAAAATCTAATCTTTTTATTTTATAAAAATCTCATCTTTCATCATGTTAAAAATCCAACCTTTATCATGTTAAAAGTCATAACTTTATTTAAATAAAGATTACAACTTTTCTATATAAAAACCCTATCTTTTCTATAATAAAAATCTTAGTTTTTTTAAAGGAAACATATCATATGTTTTTAATCAAAGAAATCGTATTATTATTATTATTTTCCATCCAAGAAATTGAAAAAGAAATATAAAAAATTACCGGTATTTTTAGGGCCGTGGGATTCGATCGGAAGGGAGCTGCGAAGGAGGAGCAGACGTCGGAGAGGGGACTACGGTGGCAGGGATGGCGCGAGGCAGGGTGGCGCGGTGGTCGAAGCGATGTGGCTCGCGGTGGGTTCTAGGGCTTGCATGGGCTTGGGTTTCAACGTGGAGAGGAGGCTGAGCGGAGGGTACGTGGAGGCCGGAGAGGAGGTGGGGGAGTTCGTCGGGGGTTGGGAGTCATCGGCGGCGGACGAGGAAGCGCCTCCGATGTGGACTGGAGCGTATTTTTTTTTTGAAAAGGGGGACATTGAATTTGATCTAAGAAAAGTAAATCAGGGGGGGTTAAATGAGAAAGGTCAGGGAATTTTATATTTATTTATTTTTTAATTTACTTAACTTCCCCCAAAATTCTTGTTTATTGATACGACTTCCATTCTGAACCCAACAATTGTCACCTCTAGCTTATTACCCCATTCCGAAGACAATGGGATATGTCCCGTGAGCCGATTCGACTGTTTCAATCAGTTTCCGTCAAAATCAATATATAAATCTATATATTGAATATAACGCACATTTCAATTTACTAAGGTCACATACGGGCCCCAAAAATTCCATAAAAATTATTTCTAGTTATGTTTTGATGATATGGTCCTAACAAAACCAATTTCATCAAATTTGAAGACCGTTTGAAAAATGGTCATTTTCTGGTCGATCCAAATTGACTGAAACTGTCAAAACACGTTTTACTTCGCCACGCTCACATATTGATTCAGAAAATTTTAAATTTTTGAATTTAGCAATAACTTGACATCCCGGATCCAACAAAAGTGGTTTTGTCGAAAATGGAGGTCATTTGCAAAATTTCCATTTTTAAGGGCCAATATTACATAGCGACTATTCTGAATTTTCAACTGGGCATAACTTTTTATTCCCGCTATGAAATTTCAATTTTTTGGATTCATTGGAAAGATATTTTCAAATAGATTCTAATATTTTTGGTTTCGCTAAAGTCCGGTTTATTTTGAATCATATACATTCATTTGAATTTTCAAATCGAATTTTCAAACTATCACGCCATTTCCAATTCCTTTTATAATTAAAAAAAATATTTATATTCTAACGTCGATTCATATAAATATATATGTTCTAATTCTATTCAAAATAAATTCCTAGTCGTTATTATTTAAAATAAATCATTTTAAATATCCAAAATTCATTAAAATTGCCAAAATAAAAATTTTAAATTAGTCCTGATTTTCCGGGTTGTTACATAATATCTCATATCGTTATCCTATTCCCATCCTATTCATCCCATTGAGCAGAACTAGTGGTGCTCCTATCTAACACGAGGATCTAACACCCCTCATGTTTGGTAAGTTTAATTACCTTCTACCATTTCAAATCTGATTAAAGATTGATTAGAACTCTAACTTGGTTTTAATCTCCATTTCGTTCAATCAAATGTTTAGTGAAAGATTTATTAAAACTATAACATAGTTTTAATCTCCATTTCGTTCATGTAATAACCAGGAAAATCAGAACCAATTTTAAATTTTTATTTTGGCTATTTTAATGAATTTTGAATATTTAAAATGATTTATTTTAAATAATAACGACTAGAAAGTTATTTTGAATAGAATTAGAATGTATAAATTTATTTAAATCAAAATTAGAATATAAATATTTATTTTAATTATAAAAGGAATTGAAAATGGCGTGGTAGTTTGAAAATTCAATTTCAAATTTCAAATGAATGTACAGGATTCAAAATAAACCAGATTTGGTGAAACCAGAAATATTTGAATTTGTTTGAAAATATCTTTCCAACAAATGTGAAAAATCCAAATTTCATAGCAGGAATAAAAAGTTATATCCAGTTGAAAATTCAGAATAGTCGCCATGGAAATATAACCCTTAAAAAATAGCGATTCTGCAAATGACCTCCGTTTTTGACAAGACAACTTTGGTTGGACCCGGAATGTCAAGTTATTGCTAGATTCCTAATTTCATAATTTTTGGAATTAGTTTTCAAGGAGGCGCAGTTTTCAAGGTCAACAGGGGGAGGTTCATCTGAAATTGGGTTTCCAGGAACAAACGTTAGGAGGTATTTAATTAACTTAATTAATTAGGTTATTAATTAATTTAGTTTAGATTTTTAAATATAAAAATATGATTTTTAAAAATTTAAACAACATTGTAAAAATATTATTTCTACATATAGGAACATCGATTAAAATGTGTTTTTTAAAAATATAAATAACTTTGGTTTGAAATGTGGTTTCTAAAAATATAAATAACTTTGTTTTAAAATGTGGTTTTTAAAAATATAAATAACTTTGTTTTATAATGTGTTTTTTGAAAATATAAATAACTTTGTTTTAAAATGTGGTTTTTAAAAATATAAATAACTTTGTTTAGAAATGTTGTTTATATATATATATATATATATATATATATATATATAAGCACACACACACACACACATAAATAGCGTAAATTGAAAATAGGATTTGCATTGTTTTCTAAATGAAATTTGCATTGATTTTAAAATATAAATAGCCTTGAATTAAAATTGAATTTATATATAAATAGATTTGTTTGAAAATAAAAATAAAAATGCCATTGTTTTAAAAATGAAAATACCATGGTTTAAAAAAATATAAATAGGATTTTTTTTTAAATATAAACATGAATAAGGGAATGTGATTATATATGTATGTATGTATGTATGTATGTATGTATATATATGTATATATATAGCGGTAAAAATATGATTTTTAGTTAAGAAAAAAATACGATTTCTAATTATATGAAAATATGAATTTTATATAATATAACGTTATAAAAATATGATTTTTATATATAATGTAGCGATATAAAAATGTGATTTTTAATGTAAACTACGTGAAACGAATTGTGATAGAACTGACTGGAAACAAATCCAAATCCAAACCATTCAAAAATAAAGAGTGGAGGAGTGGATCCCAAAGGTGAGAACTTCTCACTATAATTTCTTGTACAGTTATTTATTTTATAACTACATATACGAACTGCTCCTCGTCATCCACAGACCATGGACGACTTGTTTGGTTGTATTTTGTTGTGGGAATTGATTGCGATTATGATGTATAAATGAACTGTATAAAACATTCATGTATGGAATGAAATAAACGAACAATAAAAATATCATTTTTGTTGTATATATGAACTGTGTGAAATAGTCATGTATTGAAATAAATATTCATAAACAAATCGGACGATTTGTTTATGTACTCATTTACCTAATACTGATTGGGACGATAAAATTTACACATCGCCCAACTGCACAAATAATAATCAGTATTTGTTGTTTGAAAACCCCACACGGGTATTGGAATGATATTTGACATACACTGATCCTAATAATTAGTGGTATGTCAATCAATGGGTTGACAGGTTGTGATGAGCATTATTTATTTATTTTTAACGCTTATACAGTTGTGTAATGCACTTTGGATGATGGTTGACTATGTTTGATTATTGTTGTGTACATGTGTGTATGAAATCCATATAAATAAAATTATATGGTAATTGACCGTGTCTGATTCCAGTTCAGAATTAATGAATATTTTAAAATAATATTCAGTGAATATTGAAATGTGAAGCTGTGTTCAGTAGTTAAACGCCATTTTTACATGAACGGGAATTTTGTCAATTTTATTCATTTTATAATGAATATCGAAAAGTGATTTCAAAATTTGATATTTTGAAAATATTATCATTTTAATATTAAAATGATATGGAATATTCAAATTTGATTTGAAATGAAATTGAAATCGTTTTAAAATGAATTTAAAACGAATTTAATAAGGAATTTTCTAATTTGATTTGAAATTTGAAATTAAATTGAAATCGTTTTAAAATGAATTTAAAACGAATTTATTAAGGAATATTCAAATTTGATTTGAAATTTGAAATGAATTTGAAATCGTTTTAAAATGATTTTAAAACGAATTTATTAAGGAATATTCAAATTTGATTTTAATTTGAAATGAAATTGAAATCGTTTTAAAATGAATTTAAAATGCATTTAATAAGTCATATTCAAATTTGATTTGAAATGAAATTGAAATCGTTTTAAAATGAATTTAAAATGAATTTATTAAGGAATATTCAAATTTGATTTGAAATTTGAAATGAAATTGAAATCATTTTAAAATGAATTTAAAACAAAATTATTAAGGAATATTCAAATTTGATCTGAAATTTAAAATGAAACTGAAATCGTTTTAAAATGAAATTAAAACAAATTTATTAAGGAATATTAAAATTTGATTTGAAATTTAAAATGAAATTGAAATCGTTTTAAAATGAATTTAAAACAAATTTATTAAGGAATATTCAAATTTGATTTGAAATTTGGAATGAAATTGAAATCGTTTTAAAATGAATTTAAAACGAATTTATTAAGGAATATTCAAATTTAATTTGAAATTTGAAATGAAGTCGAAATCGTTTTCAAAACAAATTTAGAACGATTTATAAAATACGTTTTAAATGGAAATCGATGAAATATATAATATATATATATATATATATATATATATATTATATTTAATGGCCTGAATAGAACGCGCCGCGCCGCGGTAGTTCGCGAATTTCGACCATCGACTTCGAATGGACATTACGGGAGATCCGACCGTCGGATTCTCCTAAAACCAGAACTGTTGGATTTGTATAGAAAAGAACTTTCCAACGAATATAAGAGATATGAAATCTAATGGTTGGATTTGGAATTACGTCTAAATCAAATTTGGAAAAGGTCGATGTAAGTGCAGTTCATTGGCCGTTTATGGAAATCGACTGTACAGGCCTTGGTAAAATTATTAAAAATATCAATAATTTATGTAAAATCATAATAAATGATTAGGAAAGAATTAAGATGAAAATTTCCATATTTGAAAAGAAAAAAATATATTTTTATCAAAATGAACTAGTTATTAACTAGATTTGAAATCCAAAATTTTTTAAATAAATAAATTGGATATTTGGAATGGTTTTAAAAATAACCAGGATTTCCAATATATGAATTGGAATGGATTTAAATCGAAATAATCTTCAGAATATTTCGATGTTGGATTTCGTGATTATACAAATATTGTTATGGAAATTTAGAAGATATATTTATATCGTTATTTCCAATACGATATTTGTTGGTTGTAGAATTTGATATTGAATATAAGCCGATATATTTTCTATTCAAAGCCTTGTATTTAATATCAAATGGGATTTTGGGTTTGTCGTGAACATCGTCTTAAATAACAGCATTCTTAAACCCAGTTGATGGAAGAGTAAATCTTTTTTATTAAGATTTAGTGAAAATTTCCAATTAACTAATATTCAATGGGAATCGAATAAAAGAATTGGGTTTATCGTGAATTGTGTTTTTAACGACATTCCTTCATTAACCAGGTTTATAGTGAAATGTGATTTGGAATTTATAAATCTTTTAATTTGGGGAAATTTTCCAAAGAAAAGTTTTCCAATTCAATAAATTAAATTGGAATGGAATTCGATTTGGTAACAATCGAAGTGAATTTCTGTGGAGGAAGACCGTGATTATATATGGATATATCGATTATATATATATTGATCTGTTTTTCGTGAAGGTTTCCATTGTTAATGGGATGTGATTTGGGTTTATCGTGAGCTATGTTTTAAATGACATTAGTTCTTTAACCTAGTTAAAGATAAATTAATTTCTTAACTTTGAAGAAAATAATTAAGTAATGATTTTTGGAGATTAAAACCGAATTAGAGTTTTAATGTATCTTTAATTATATTAGAATGTAAATGGAATAATTAAAATTATCGAATTCATGAAATCATCGAGAATGTAGTACCACCAGTTTTACTCCAAGAGATAGCTAAATCTTTAATTAGATTTGAACGTGAAATGGTAATTGAATTTACCAATAACACCGTGGTGTTAGATATGGAGTACTACCAGTTTTGCTCCATGGGATGAATAGGTTGGGATTAGGAAATAAAACAAATGATTACTTCGGTAAGTTTCCCTAATCCCGACTAGTTTGGATATACCTTAATTTGATTTGAATTAATATCCAATGGAAGATTAAAGAATAAATTTAATGAATTTATCTTTGATAAAATTAATGGAAACCTTTCCCAAAGGATATGAATATTTAAATAAAAGGATATTCTCGATTGGAATGAGGCGTATGCTGTGTTTTTATAGCACTTGTTTATTATATATGTGAGTTATTCGGAAAGACCAGGTTTATCCCATTATGAATAAATGGATCGACGATAAGTCGACGATGAAGACAGTGGTTGAAGACCAGAGGTCTTCACATCTTTTGGATGATTATTGATGTCTTGATTGGGCTGTACACCCAAGACGAGGTAATAAGTGGTGGTCGTCCAGACGTACTTGGAGATCCACCAGATATGCGAGGACATCTCTGCTGTATTGGACATATGGGACGAGGAATAAGGTGCCTTCAGTTTCGTTCAGACCCAGAACGAACTTGTAAATGGATGTGCGTCTGATATTGGATTTCATTCTGTGTGATTGATAGACATCGGTTGCATAGCGTGAATTGCCTATGTGGCATGCTGAGATAAAAATGATCAAGGCTTCTGTTGAAAAGCAGAGTCTTATGGTTGATGATCAAAGCATGGCTTTAATATAGCATAGCTTTGTGTATAGTGTTAATTCGCGAGCCTTACACCCTGGTGTGAACCATAAACGGGAGAGGACATCGGGGAGGGCATGCGTTTGCTTCTAGCTAGGAGTGGTGTCTGGGTTTTGCAAGCCCAGACGTTTTACTTATGTGGATGATGGATAACGAGGCGCCTCGGTTATAATAGTCACTACGGTGCCGATGGATGGTTTGGTCGATATATGACCAGTTTACAACCCATAGGACGGGGAAACGTATTTTTCAGGCATTTTAATCCACTTCGTGTGGATCGGCCCTGACGATCCAAGGGTCTCTCGAGCTCTGATCCTGAGACATGGGCTAGAGCATCTCGAAGTGGTAAGGACGATCCCTTGCCTTAGTTCATAGACGGAAATCCAACTTCCAATACGTGATATTTCTGATTTAATTGTAGAGCCTAGTATTGGCGACATGATAGATGGTACCCATGTCACCTATGATTGATACATATATATTTGAAATTGTTTTATACGTTATGCACTTATAATAGTATCAAATGATTTGTTTTAAACGTATCATGCATGTTTTGGCTATTATAAGGGAAAACCCTATCCACTGGCTTGCGTTGCATTGTGTGATGGAACCTGGGTCTTATAATAGCTTCATTTTTCCAAAAAGCATTATGCTATTTGTTTTATGCACTGGTATTCTTGGAAGGAAACCCGTTCCGTGATATATGGCATGGTCCCTTGATTTACTTTATTTTAAAGTAAAGATTTAATAACTGTTTTGGTTCTCACACCAGTCACATGACTGACTTGGAGTTTATTGTTTTAACCTAAACTCTGGGTGTCCCTATTTTCTACATGGGCATTTAGTTGTTTTGGTTTTGTAGATATTATATTCACAGGATCCTGGTTTATAGCTGGAATGATATTTGGAAAGCTCTATATCCGTTTATCTCTTTCAGTTGTGTTATGTATTATTTTCCACTACTATGTAATGTAATTTTAAATCTCTGATATTTTCCGATGTATATTATTTTTTCATACTCTGTATATTCTTGTACTCTGATGTAAATTGTTGTAATAAGCAATGAAATGTTCTTCTGTTTGTGTTTTGATTTGTCGTGTTCTCAACTCAATCCAAGCTTTCCTTTACGGGGAAGTTCGGAACATTACAGTTCAACTAAATCTTTATTGAAAATTTATTAAAACTCAGATTTGAGAAATCGTCTTTCCGTTAACTGGGTTAAAGAAAAGATATTATTTAAAAGATCGTTCATGTTAAGCCGAAAATCAAACTTCCATTAGAAATGGAATTTTCACGAAACTCATACTAGTTCACAGTCGATATATATTTCCATATCAGGGTAATACTATAAGTGAAATAACGGCAAAGCCTCTTAAATTCCTTAAATAGTAAAGGTCTTCCTTCATGAAGATTCATCTCGATTATCACCACATCGATTTCCATTCAATTCCAATTTAATTCATTAATTTGAAACTTAACCTTGGAAAATTCGATTAAATATTAATTAAAAGATTTGTAAATTCCAAATCATATCTTCAGTTTTAAATCGGTTAAAGAACGATGTTATTGAAGACAACATTCACGACAAACTCAAACTCAACTGACATCAAACACAAGATTTTAACAGAATTTATATCAACTTATATTCAATATTAATTCTCATAATCAACTAATACTATAAGTGGAATAACGATGTAGAATATCTACCAAATTCCTCAATAAGTAAACATATATACAATAGTAATCAATACCAAGTATCCGAAGATAATTTGCATTCAAACCCAATACTTAAGCTTGAAACTTTTATTTTAATTTTAAACTAAATTCCAAAACATTGATTTACTACGTTGAGTAAATAAGGACAAAAGCTCAAAAACTCAAATATAGTTCAAAACTTCACATTTTTTACTTGAATCATTTAAAAATCATTAATTCTACTTTATCATAAATTTTCCTATTTTTAGTAATTTTTATAAGTCCGTTTCAATCGGTTTCCAATTCCAGTCATCGAACTCCATTTATAGAGCCTTTTCTACAATAAATTTGAACTTATCCTAAAGTCTAACCATTGGATTTTAAAAAATTCCTATTCCATTTGAAAATTATTTTCATTTCGAATCAAATGTTTTTTGTTTCGGGAGAATCCGACAGTCAGATCTCCCGGTACATCAATTTGAAGTAAATGGTATAAATTTGAGAACGGTCGCTGCGCGACTCGTCCTATTCAAACCATTTTATTAATTATATTAAACTTCATCGATGCAGTTTAAATGTATTTATAAAACGTTTATAAACTCGTTTTAAAAATGATTTAAACCACAAATTCAATTTTAAATCAAAATTGAATATTCTATATTGTTATAATAATAATAATTTCAAAATATAATATTTTGAAATACAAATTTTTCTGACATCCATTATAAAATAAATAAGATCAATCGAAAAATCCATTCAAGTTAAAAACGTCGTTTATAAACCTAACTCGAATTCACATTTTGAATTTACTATTCATTTTAAAATAAATCTGAAAACATGCCTTTATTAATTGAAAATTAATTCAAATCAAATTCTTACTTTTACATAAATTATTCGTAATCACTGGAACTACCTTGCTAAGCTAATTTGAATTCAAAATTCAAACTTTCATTTTCCATTGAATATTTTATTAATAAAATAGTCAAACTAATTCCAAAAAATTGGAATGAGATTCAACTAATTACCATATAATGTAATTTATATGTATTTCACACATCATTAACATCCATATCAACTACCATCCATCAACCAGTTGTTATAATATAAGCGTTTCCATCATCAACGCTTATATTCACAGTTTAATAATAACAACGGTTATAACCATAAATGTCATCCATCAATCACGAAATAAACATTGCAATCACAGGCAATAAATATAAGTAATCAAACAAGATTATATTAACTTTATAAAATATTTGAAGGAGTTCTTACATTGATCGGTTTGAAAATCGTTATAAAATGATCATTTTTAATTACATTAAACAAGATGTTTAATTTATCCAAAAAAATGCAATTATCTCTAAATTCTTCTAAATTGGCTTCACTGCGAAGCTCTCATCTTCATAGTTCCAATGTTTCCCGTTTTGTTCAATTCTTTTTTTGTTTAAACAAGTTATGGTGTTTTGAACTTTAATTACTCAAAATAACTAGCTTAGAATAATTAAATTTTTAATTAACTTAATTATACCATCCTCCTTCATTTCATCCTCATGTTGATCCCGTAACCCATGCTACCACCTAACTCACCACCATGTGCGCCGCCATAGATGACTAGTCCATGATCAGAATACCTCATGTTGAAGTGCTCATAACTTAATGTATTAGATCCAGTAAAAACCGTTTCATCGAAAACAAATTTTGTTTGAAAATAGCTATTTTTAAGGCTCAAATAAAACTAATAAAATATAAATAAATCCAAAAACAGTTCAAATTAATAATAATAAATTAATATTATATTCAAATATAATATCATATAGTTCTAAAATATACATACTTGGGTTTATAACTCGATGTTTTCAAAATTCAAGTCAAATCGATATTCAATTTTATAACAAACCCTTTTATTTAATTTAATTATTAGTTATAATTTATAAACAATTCCATAACGACTTTTTGAAATTTCAATTTGGACACAACTTACAATCTACAGTACAAAATCGAGTTTTACAGGTTCAGGTTTGGATGCTATGGACTTCAGAAGACATGTTAGAGGAGTCCAAACATATTAATATTTATTCCACTGTGCCTGTGTGTTGTATATGAGGGTAGATTGTTATGACTGTCCAGATGTATTGTTGCCTGCTGTAGTCTTATAAATGTAAGTATTTATAAAAGTTTTTTATAAATATTTATTTCTATATTATATTTTATTCCGCTGCAATGTGAGACTGATTCTGTGTTGTGTTGCTAGTCTTCTTCTTCTATTCTAATATTTCCTTCTTTCTTTTCTCACTCCCTAATTTCTTTTTATTAACTATTTGGTGTTTTCGATACTTGGGTTTTAGCAACTAATACGGGATTACGTATTATTATCGAAATCCAAGCGTCGAAATTCCGCTAGGTCGTTACAGAACAGGAGCACTCATCATCCGCCATGGATCTAAGCAAGATATGTTATAGGGGCCAGATCATTATTTCCTAATCGAGATGGCATGAATCTAAATAGAAAATAAAATAATTAAGTCATTAATATATGTACAGGTTCTAAACCAGTCCTTAGGCATGTTATGATACAACAAAATGTTATGCCTAGAGAGCCATTGTTATAATTCTTTGGTTTGTTTGTTTTTTAAAAATTCAAAATTAGTTAGTTAATTTCAAGTATATAAATCTATATGAATAGAAGGGTCGTGGTTACCCTGATCGGAGAAATGGGACAATAACCTTAAGGTGGAAGCTCTTTCTCCAAAGAGCGAAATGATGGACCTACATAATGAGAATATGTCCTCAATCGAATAGTTGAGCCGAAGAAGAGGAGTAAGTATGATATTAATCACATGTCATCCTTGACCATAGAGTCGTGGATAGGAGAGCAAGAAGCATGCCGCTTCTTTGAATAGCAACCAATCTGCTTCCTTATCATTGTTCCTCTTCACTGGATAATGACTGGACTGGGTTCAACTTATGCCTCAAGAGGCAATGGTCAATTCAGAGAGAACATGACATCATATTTCAGCGTAAAATCAGAGTGCAGGAAGTATGCCTATTCTTCGAAGAGATATTTGATCGGGTTTCTTATAGTCGATCTCCTTCACCGAAGAGTGATAGAATTGGGTTCAGCTCATGCATGGAAAGGCAGTGGTTGGTCGGGGTGGTCAATGGCATCACACTATGTTCTAGGACATAGAATCTAAGTGAAAAGAGCATGATGCTTCGCTATAAAGCGGTTGGCTCAGATTACTCTTCATTGGGTCTCTTTCAGGACAAAGTGACTGGATTGGGATTAGCAAGGGTATACAGAGAAAATCGATTGGGCCAAAGTAACCATGAAGCAGGATACCGATCTAAAGAGATTGTTGGACTTGATACTAACTTCCATGGATATTAATTTGGATAATGTTTTGAAGAGACCATAGATGTCTAATGATCTAGAATAGTCACTGATATGGATAATGGCTCAGAGAGATCATAAATTTAATAATGACACAAAGAGGTTGCAGATTTGGATACTACTAACTCTGAACAGATATGGATTGGATTATGATCTGAAGAGATTGTATAAAGTGGCTATCGGCTTGGAACAATCAGAAGATTCAACGAAATATTGGTTGGGGTATATATCTATGGAAAAATGTTGAATTGGATTATTAAAAGTACACATTCTTAATGCAAGGCATGCTTTGGAAGGTAAGTATTTCCTCTCTTTTTATAAGGCCATTATACGTTGGATTTGGATATATGAAATTTTCGATCATTAAGATAGAACGCTTAGAAAGATAATCATATGGCGTAGATACCGGTTATGAATAAAGATATGAAGCTGCAATCAAGTAGATGCACACAAATAATCCTCAAATATTGGCTAAACGTGTATTTGGACTTCGCATGAACATCAAATCGATATACACCAAGAGAGATTTATGAACATTTCAACTTCAACAAAGATCTCTCAAAAACATTAAGCAACCAAGTTGACTACACCAACCAATTACGATGACCTGAATCTCTGGCCATGGAGGACCCACATTGTTGATCGCACCCCTAGCTTCCACTATTAATTGGATTGGTATCGATGCGTGTTCTTTAGGGATTTGTACCAATCCCTTAAACGGGTGCAATTTGGTCGAGATTCTTCAGGGGAATGCGACACAATCTCTTAGGTTTCTCTACAAAATTTGAGGCCAGTCCCATGAGTTCTACATCTATAAATACACCACCGACAACACACGAATTATGACTTTTTTGACTTTTTGGGAAGGCTTTACCATTTTTATTCTTGGAATCAAATCACTTGTATATATAGTCTGATAATATAATAAAAATTAATTCTCTAGGTAAACTAGGAAGAAGAATAATTGAAACACTATAAAGTTGGTGATTTATTTCTTATGGTTTAATTTTTCTCTTCATTTTATTTCTCTTTTACACATTTCTGTGATTTGAATCAAATTTAGGGAGTTATTACTCGTAATTGGGTGTTTGCACCAAAAAAGCACGCAAATAACACCACAATGGTAAGATATCATATTCTTATTTGCCTTTATTATAAAAAAATTGATTTATTTAAATATATATTATATATATATATGTACGTGTGTTTATTTATTTATGTATGCATGTGAACTATAGAAGACAATCTAAAATTGGCTTTGATTAAAAAGGTAGTTCAAACATCATTACATTAGTTTAAGTTTTATTTGTAAACTTTAAAATTTACATACACATGTGCATACATGCAAATATTCATATATAAAAAATGAGCAGTCACCGAAGACTATGGAAAGCCATTCATCATGGAAGGTATAGGGCTACATTGTCCGCAACCGCAGGCTTATATAGCTTATCACAATTCTCCTTGGACCTCCACTATACCACATATAATTTACTTGGGAGATAGTTACTCAGGGAAGGCCTCGAACTCCAGACCACCTATAACACACGAAGTATGACTTTTTTTTGGCTTTTTGGGAAGGCTTTACCATTTTTATTCTTGGAATCAAATCACTTGTATATAAGGAGAATAATTAAAACACTATAAAATTGGTGAGTTATTTCTTATGGTTTAATTTTGCTCTTCATTTTATTTCTCTTTTACACATTTCTGCGATTCATATCAAATTTAGTGAGTTTTTACTTGTAGTTGGGTGTTTGTACCAATAAAGCACACAAACAACACCACAACAGTTAGATATCATATTCTTATTCACCTTTGTTATCAAAAAATTATTTTTTTAAATATGCATTATATATATATATGTTTATTTATTTATGTATGTGTGTCAATTATATAAGACAAACTAAAATTGGCATTGATTAAAAAGGTAGTTAAAACATCTTTACATTAGTTTAAATCTAATTTGTAAACTCTAAAATTTAAGTACACATGTGCATACATGCACATATTCATATGTAAAAAATGAATAGTCACCGAAGACTATGGAAAGCCATTCGTATTGGAAGTTATAGGGCTACCTAGTCCGCAACCGCGAGCTTATACAACTTATCGTAGTTGCCCTTGGACCTCCACTATAGCACACATAATTTACTTGGGAGATAGTTGCTCAGGGCAGGCCTCGAACTCCAGACCCCTTACCAGGGAGGAGCACGCCCTTCCACTAAGCTACTGCCACGGACCACACACACACACACACACACATATATATATATATATTAAATTAATATTTTGAAACAAATCATCAAAAGAAATCTTACCATTGGTCTAAACATTAAGGAACAAAACAAGATAAACTTAACATTTCTCTTTTTTTGGAAATAATACAGAAAATTCAAATTCTATTAAATTTCATGTAAAATCTTGGAATAAGATTCATCATCGAGAGGGAAATAGCCAGGATCACCAACTAAGGTCCCTAATGATCTCTCGGTAATAAAGGAGATAGGGGTGCAGAGACAGCCAGGAGGTGATAAGCTCACTCATCGAGCGCTCTTGCACCGAAGATGAATGGGGACAAGCGATCTGCCGAAGCTGTGGGATGTCAGATTGCATCAGTAGGGGAGTGTTCCGCCTTAGAGGGAAGCACCCATGCAAGAAGGTATGGACAAAGCGGAAGCGAGAATGTCGACTTGAGTAACGCAAACATTGACGAGAATCCAATTCCCTGAAAACCTAAGGATTCCTCCGTAAGGTTCGTCCGCGGAGGGTGAGTCAGGGCCAAAGATCAGGCCGAAAGGTGTAGTCGATGGACAACGGGTGAATATTCCTGTACCTCCCATTGTTAGTCCTGAGTGACGGAGGAGACTAGGTTAGCAGAAAGATGGTTATCGGTTTAAGGACGTAAGGTGATAAAAATATTTTGGAACATTATAAAAGATCCTTTAGTGAATAACTTTATAGCATGAAAATTTGGTTTGTTAATATAATGATTTAAAAGTTTATTTAGGCTAAATTTTCTATACTAAAAAGAGAGCAGATGAATTTATGACAACAAGATCTTGGTGTAAATTACATGTATATATAATGATGAAAGACGAGAGTAGATGAGAATCTATGATTTATACTGTTAACATCATATGGATAATATATAAAAGAGAAATTAAATTCTATTAGTTGAAAAAGGAATGATTCAAAATTAGAACTTTGATAACCAAACATAACCAAAAATCATATGAGGATAAGTTATATTAGCTGTTAAGAATTATAGATATTCGAACATGATAAGTTGCATATGCATGAATAAATCAAAATTTTACCTTTCATATGAAGATTAAAGCTACATTTAGATGAATAAATAAATCCTAGACTCATCAAGCTGTCTATAGATTTGCTATAATCTAGAAATAACCACATTTTTTAATTTTGTTTGAACAAATTTTTTGGAAATTTGGAGCTATGGCTATCTTGAAAATTCGACCTTAAGATGTTTATGTATTGATAGAAAATGGAAAAGTAATCCTATTAATGGAGAGAATAAATATGTAGTAAGGATATGGTTTTTATCTCTTTTAATTGGGATTACCCTTTTATTTCAAATTCAATACCAGATGGCCATTTCACGGGCTAATTGGACTTCAAAATATTCCGAAAACTAATTTGCATTATTTCTATTTAAATCCAAATTAATTTTCTATCGTTATCGTATGCCAATACACACATTTATAATTGTTGTACACTCACTTTATTAAATGCAAACAGTAATCAAACAATAATTTTCTAAAAATTAACATTTATCGTATATTGATTAATTAAAAATTTTAAATCACTTTTAGTATTTATTCTGTCAAAATCAAATTTAAAATTCTACAAGTACCGTACATCTATACACACTTATTTAACTTTCATATACATAATTTACTAATGTCATTAAAATGAATTGAATAATATTTAATAATTGATATTTCATAAATATAAATTAATTTTCAATTATTAATAATTAGTTAAATCATGTGGTTCATTCATAATCTTCATCATTTCGATCGTATGACTCCTATGTATAAATCTAATTAATGTGAATATTAATGTTCACAGCTCGCCTGATCTAGTGGCATGGCATTTTGGCCAAAATTAACATATACATATTTTTTTTAGCAAAATTCAATTCTGCTTATTATAATAAATCCTAACAGTAACAATTATTTACATAAATTTTCTTAATAAAAATTATACCACTTCGTACTTACGGATATTGATAAGAATCAAAATTCTAATATCATGCATATTCAACTCCGTAGTATAACGTTAAGCCCTTGGCAGAATAGCAACATTTATTTCTTGACCTAACCACTCCATCTAAATTTTTTTACTTTAATCTGAATTTAGTTAACTTTGAAGAACATTAAGCCCTTGATTAAATAGTAACATTTATTTCTTGACCTAACTACTCCGCCCACAGATATAGACTTTGATTTTAATAAACCGTGATACTAACCCCATGTAACTGAGGAGTTAAATCCCCCTTGAATTGTATTTCACTTCCAGTACTTCCTCTTGTAATGACCCGCATTCTACGCATCAAGGGATCGTAGAATATTTCTTTCTTTCACATACAAAGTCGTGTGGTCATGTAACTTAGGGGGATGACTATTGGGGTCATTTCCCATGTTCATGATTTTTTCCAATTTTTAAATGACCGTTTTGCCCCTAACTGATCTTGTTTTGGCCATAACTTTTGATTGGAAAGGAGTTTTGACCTGAAACCACTTCCATTAGATCCGGATGATGGTTTCCTTTCCGTAGAGTGATCATATGTAAAAAACGGATTTACCGTTCGGGAGATATGGCTGAAATAAGGTTTAGAAGGTAAAAAACTGCTCAACCGGGCCAAATGAGATGATTAGTGAATGAGCCCATAACCCATTTTGGGATTAGGGTTAGGGGGAGGCTGAAATGAGTTAGGTTTTCATTCTATTTCAGTTTTCTAGCCGCCATTTACCTCTTAGAAATTCTAACAATGGCCTCCACCTTCTAATTTCATCCCAAGTCGCTCTCTAATCAAGAATTAAGCTTAGCAGCATCAAATCAAGGAGAAATAACATAATTTCAGAGTTAGTGTTGCTGTTAGACATTGGTATTCGCCAAAATCAGGGGACTTTCAGTTCTGAAAGTTTTAATTGTGGCAAAGGTAAGTGATTATCCTTGTTTTTAAACTAATTGAGGTTAATTAAGGGTAGTTAGTGATAGTTAGTGAATTTTTACATGATTAATTTCTGGAAAAATATTTATAAATTTTGAAATATTGTTTTAGGCCTCTGTTAGAAATTTGGGTTGGTTAGGTTAGGTTTTGCTAATCCTAACATTAGTTATTGTTATACATGATTAAGGGGAAAATATAGGTTTTGGGTATGTTTGATCCATTTTAACATATCAAATTGTTGTTTTGGTGTTTGTGGTCAATTCTACATGTTGCTATGATTGTATGGTATGCGTTGTGATTGTTTAGAATAGTTAGAATGGTCGAAAATGCCGTCATGTGGCGTAAAAATAGTCGCTAGAAAAATATGCAGGAGCCAGCCCAGATCGGATCGCCCCTACCCGACCCCGACCCGACCGTGGAGAGCCATCACGACCCGAGCCCTCCATTCATGAGATAGCCTCACGAGCCAAGCATGTCACCACGAGCTGACCTCCACGAGCTGCGAATAGAGCCACGACCTAGAGTCACGATCCAAAGCGATGAAGGGGCCCGACCGGAACCTAATGGGTGCCCATGACCCGACCTAGTGGAAGGAGAACGAACTGAACCGCTAGTCACGACCTACTTGCATCTGGAGTTCTCTGAATCGACCTGCTCTAGAACGATGACCACGAACATATCTGAAAGTGGCATGATGGCATGACCCGACATGGTGGAAGAACATGAACCGATCTGAACCACTCTGGGGAACACGACCCGAACAAGGTTGATGACCATGGACTGAACGAGGGGAAGAGGACTGATCCGAATGGAAACAATGATGACTGAAGGACCGAACCGATCTGGAGGAGAATAAAACCCGAGATGCAAAGGTAGTCCGAATGGGAAGTTGTAACTCGGGATCCAGATGGGAACCAATGAGTGAACTTCATGAGTTGGACTTTGCTGTGGGACGCGTGCTAAGGGTTATCGACGTGCATAACTTTGATTCACCACTGAGACAGATGTTAGGCTACGGATCAGTGCAGCGGGGTAGTTATTACTCCATGGGGCAGAGTGATCGTAGCATGGCTATGAGCCAGTGTAGTGGAGATGTTATAACTTCATGGGGGCAGAGTGGACATAGCAAGGACTAGTGGCTATGGATCAGTGCAGTGGAGTCTCCATGACTCCATAAGGTAGAGTGATCATAACAAGGATTTGGGTGATCAAAGTGGTGGATATCGTATGCTTTACGCACTGAGTGAGAGATGTGAGGATGGTTGCTATGCTTGATTGTTTGACATCACTATGACATGCACACCCCCAACCCGTATCTTTACACCATATGTTAGTGTCACCTTAGAGTATTGTACATCTTGTTGTGGTAAATCTTTGGTTGCAGGTCCAAGTTCAGGTATGGTTTAGTGTACCTGTTATTGTTCTGTTTTACTGCTTATCGCTCATACCAGACTTTTGTCTGACCTAGAGTTCTATGTCTCTTCTTATTACTCTGGGTGTTGTTAAACGGACAGACTAGGGACAGGTTAGCTGGTTATGCACGAGTAGTTGTCCGGAGATGAGCAGGAGGCTTACATATACTATTCTCCATATATATTCTTCCTGTGTCGCTGCTGGCCACTACTTTGGGCATTATTAGTGTACCTTTCTTATTTTGCTTTAGAGACAATTTTAGAAGTTGTAATAAAGATGATGTGGAACATAAGCTGTAATATTGGATTTTCCGCTGCTACGATGGTTTAAGTTTTCAGCTTATGCACTGTCTCGCCTGTTTTATGTCAAGTTATGTTATTATTATATTTTATTCCATGCGCTGTGAGATATACTACCGGTTCCTTGTTAGTTTAAATTTCCTTCTTTCCTTTCTTTGACGACCGTCCCGTGCTGGTTGGGCATTGTCACATCGTACTTTCATTGGAAATGTCGGCTGGTGCAGGGCGGGCCGTCACATTTGGTATCAGAGCTCTAGTGCATAGTTAACCTAAGGAAGACACCAAAGAGAGATAGTACGTATATGAGAGCGCGTATTTGTGATATTTTGATTTTCAAAAGTTATATATATATACTATTAGTATATTTAAGGATGAAGTCACATTGCACTAGCACCACTGAAGAGATGGTTAATCGTTTTATCCTTACAGATCGAACGATGAGCCGATATACTAGAGGTACTGGTAGAGGAGCTAATAACGGGAATGCTCCTGATATGAGGACGATGTTCACTGACCTCATGCGAGAGATGCTAAGGGATGTTCAGAGGGCAGCTCCTAATGCTGCAAATGGTGGTGGTGCAGCGGTGCAGGCGCCTAGAGTCGATTTCACCAAGCTCTGTAAGGACTACACTAGTCTTGGTGGGAAGCCGTTCCACGGAACGGAGTCGGCTACGGATGTTCAGGATTGGTTGGATAGCTGTGAGCGTATCTTCGAAGACTTGGGTATCGAGGATGCGATGAAGAGAAAGCTAGCATCCCATCAGCTGCAAGGATGGGCGATAAATTGGTGAAATGCTATTAAGGCAGCTACTCCAGAGGATCAAGTTACATGGGATCAGTTTAAGGCCTGTTTCAGTGAAAAGTTTATCCCAGCTGCTCAGAAGTCAGAGTTGTTTAGGAAGTTCATGGAGCTTAAGCAGAATGGTAGGGACGTCTCAAAGTATATTGCTGAATTCGATACTTTATCCAAGTATGGATTTTCCCTTATTGACACTCCTAAGAAAAAAAATAAGAAGTTTATAATAGGCTTAGATCAGTACTTGGGGGAAAGGCTTGTAAACCTTATCGATGAGACGTTTGAATCGATTATGGGGAAAGCTTTGAGATCAGAGAGTCTATACCCTAAGTCAAAGACTGAGGTTGCATCTGCAGAAGAGCCAAAGCCACAAGCAAGCAGTGGAGGCAAGAATGGTTCTCAAAATAAGAGAAAGTAGAATCAGGCCAAGGATAGCCAGAAAAAAGAATAAGAAAGATGTTGAGTACTTTAGCTGTAGCAAGAAGGGCCATTATGCTAAAGAATGTCGACCAAAGCCTGCAGACAGGAAGTGCTTCAACTGCAGCCAAATGGGACATCACAAGGATAAGTGTCCGCAACCCCCTAAAGAAAAGAAAATTGTGAAAGCGTATGCTATCAATGTTGTTCCTTCTTCGTCGAATGCCCCAACCGCAGAGCATAATGGAAAGAATGTTGTCATTCAAGATATGCTTTCTGCTTATGATATTCCTATTCGAGTATTGTTTGATACTGGAGCTTCCCGTTCCTTCATATCTAGTGACCTGGTAGATAGGTTGGGATGGGTACCCGAGATAGTCGATAGACCTTTAGCGGTGACGAACCCGATTGGTGGTTCAACTAGCCTTAGCATAATTTGTCGTAATGTGGCCTTATCAAGTCATGAATGTGTGTTTTCTTGTGATTGCTTTGTTTTGGGCTTTACTGGGTTTGGCATTATTTTGGGAGTCGATTGGCTCCAAAGGTACGAGGTGGTGGTAGACCGTGAGGGCTTTTTGGTGACAGTTAGAGCGGATGATGGGTGGAGGGTAGTGTTTGGTGGTCTACCTAGTGATGGGGTAATGGCTAGTTTTCTAAATTCCCTCGTCATCCCCCATGATGAGTTGTCAGATGTGTCTGTGGCTGGCTAGTATCCGGACGTCTTCGAGGAAGTGATCGGACTTCCACCACACCGAGAGATTGAGTTTCGTATTGATTTAGTGAAAGATGCCAGACTTATAGTGATGCCACTTTGTCGTATGGCACCAAGGGAGCAGCGAGAGCTCGGGGTGCAAGTAAGCGATCTGTTGAAGAAGTGTTTCTGAGTGGGGAGCACCAGTTGTGTTTGCTACTAAGGCAGATGGTTCCCTTCAATTGTGTGTGGACTACCGCGAGTTGAATAAGGTGATGAGGAAGAATAAGTATCCTCTACCGCAAATAGATGATTTGTTTGATCAGTTGAGTGGCGCGAGAGTGTTCTCCCAGTTGGATCTCGCGATAGGTTTTCATCAACTTAGGGTGGAAGCTGAGAGTATAGCTAAAATGGCATTTCAGACACCGTCTGGATTCTATGAGTGGTTGGTCATGCCATTTGGGTTGACCAATGCAACAACATATTTTGTGGATATTATGAATATGGTATTCAGAGATCAATTGAATAAGTTTGTTCTTGTGTTCGTGGATGATATCTTGGTTTACTCGAGGACAGAGGAAGAACACAAGGAACATCTGAGGATAGTGATGGAGGTGTTGAGAAAACACCAATTGAAAGCAAAGTTTTCTAAATGTCACTTCTGGAGGAGGGAAGTGAGATTCTTGGGCCATGTTGTTTCAGAGAATGGTATAGTCGTGGACCCTGCGAAGGTGGCTACGGTACAAGATTGGTCTACGCCCAAGAATACAACGGACATAAGAAGTTTCTTAGGATTAGATGGATATTATCGTAAGTTTATCCATGACTTCTCCAAGATAGCGACACCGTTGACCCAGTTAACTAAGAAAAATCAAACTTTTGTTTGGGACGAAAAGTGCGAGAATGCATTTAAGAGTCTAAAGGAAAAGTTGACATGTGCAATGTTAGGCATTCCTAAAGGGAATGAAGAGATGACAGTATACACAGACACCTGTGGTACCAGACTAGGTGTTGTATTGATGCAAGGAGGCAAGGTTGTAGCTTATGCTAGTCGGCAACTGAAACCGCATGAGAAAAGGTATCCTACCCATGATTTGGAATTAGCAGCGATCATATTCGCATTGAAGATGTGGAGACATTATCTCTTGGGAGAATGATTTGAGTTGCTTACTGATCATAAATCGTTAAAGTATCTTTTCTCTTAGAAGGATCTAAATCTCCGACAGCAAAGATGGTTAGAATTCTTGGCTTCCTACGATTTCAATATCTCATATACACCAGGAAAGGGCAATACGGTAGTTGATGCATTGAGTATAAGACATGCCAGTTTAGGGGCTATGTTTCTAGAATGGAAGTAATTGGAGGCCATCGCTGGGTATGATTTCAGACCAAAGTGCAAATTGGATCCAGAAGTATTAGCAAGTTTGACGATCAGACCCACTTTGATTGAGCGGATTGGTTCCAGTCAGAGGGACGATCCTAACTTATTGGAAATCATCTCCAAGTTAGAGATGGGTATTGATAGGGAGATGGACAAGTATGGGCTTGATCGAGATGGATGGCTTAGAAAGAATGGATGACTAGTTGTGCCCAATGTCAAGGGATTGAGATGAAGTGCTTAGAGAATGTCATCACTCAAAACTGACTATACATCCCGGTGGTAACAAAATGTATCGATACATGAAGCAGACCTACTACTGGGAAGGGATGAAAAGAGACGTTGGGAAGTTTATATCCAAATGCATGAACTGCCAGCTAGTTAAAGCTGAGCAAAAGAAGCCTAGTGGTTTGTTGAATCCATTAGAAATTCTAGAATGGAATGGGAACAAGTCTCAATGGATTTCATTGATGGGTTACCAAGAACTAGATCAGGCCATGATAGCATTTAGGTGATTGTGGACCGATTATCCAAGAGTGCAAAGTTTGTACCCATCAATTCGAATAGAACAGCAGCTAAGTTAGCAGAACTATATATGAAGTAGGTAGTGATATTTCATGGAATACCCAAAGGCATTGTGAGAGACCGAGATCCGTTGTTTTCTAGTGGATTTTGGAAGAGCTTACAGGAGGCTTTAGTATCAGAATTACATCTCAGTATGGCGTACCATCCTCAAACCGACTATCAGACAGAGAGGATAAATTGAGTATTAGAGGATCTCTTGAGAGCTCGCATATTGAATTTTGGTGGATCGTTGGATGACCATTTGCATCTAGTAGAGTTTGCATATAATAATATTTATCAATTCAGTATTGGTATGGCTCCATATGAAGCTTTGTACGGAAAACCGTGCAACTCACTGTCATGCTGGTTAGAAACCAATGAGAAATTTGTGCTTGGGCCATATGTGATAAGAGAAACCTCAGATAAGATCAAGGTTATCCGACAATGAATGAAGGCTACCCAAGATAGGCAGAAGAGTTTTGCTGATAAGAGAAGGAGATATTTAAAGTTCTCCATTGGCAACTTGGTTTTTGTCAAAATTTCTCCGTTAAAGAGCATGATACGATTTGGTAGGAGAGGCAAGTTAACACCAAGATTTGTTGGTCCATTCCCAGTTCTCGAGCAAGTTGGGAATTTGGCATATAAAGTTGAATTACCAGAGAAGATGGTAGGAATTCATAACGTATTTCATGTTTCCCAGTTAAGGAAATTCGTGCACGATCCCGATGCGACTATTTCACCTGATCAGTTGGATGATATCGAAGTAGAACCCGAGGCGGTTGGGAACCGCAAGCCGATTCGCATTCTCGAGCATGATACGAAGCAACTTCGAAGGAAAGCGGTGAATCTAGTCAGAGTTCAGTGGGGCGAGGATGATAATGATTATACTTAGGAGACATAAGAGAGCATTAGGAAGATGTATCCAGAACTCTTTGCCTGGTAAAATTTTAATTGCAATTTATTTTTCCGCATGCTAGGATAGACTTGTTGTTGTTTTGTATGTTTGATTGTTGTAAATGGTTGGTAGGCATGCGGGATCCTTTTACTTGTTTCTTATTTAAGGAATTTCGGGGGCAAAATTTCTTAAGGGGGGAATAATGTAACGACCCGCATTCTACGCATCAGGAGATCGTATAATATTTCTTTCTTTCATATACGAAGTTGTATGGTCATGTAACTTTAGGGGATGACTATTGGGGTCAATTCCCATATTCATGATTTTTGCCAATTTTTAAATGACTGTTTAGCCCCTAGCTGATCTTGTTTCGGCAATAACTTTTGATTGGAAAAGAGTTTGACCTAAAACCACTTCCATTAGATCCGGATGATGGTTTACCTTTCCGTATAGTTGTCATATATGAATAACAGACTTACCGTTTGGGAGATATGGCTGAAATAAGGTTTAGAAGGTGAAAAACTGCTTAACCGGGCCAAATGAGGTGATTAGTGAATGGGCCCATAACCCATTTCGGGATTATGGTTATGGGGAGGCTGAAATGAGTTAGGTTTTCATTCTATTTTAGTTTTCTAGTCGCTATTTACCTCTCAGAAACCCTAAAATGGCCTCTACCTTCTAATTTCATCCCAAATCGCTCTCTAATCAAGGATTAAGCTTAGCAGCATCAAATCAAGGAGAAATAGCACCATTTCAGAGTTTGAGCTGCTGTTAGACATTGGTTTTCGCAGAAATCAGAGGAGTTTCAGTTTTGAAAGATTTAATTATGGTAAAGGTGGGTGATTAGCCTCGTTTTTAAACTAATTAAGGTTAATTAAGGGTAATTAGTCATAGTTAGTGAATTTATACATGATTAAATTCTGGAAAAATATTTATAAATTTCGAAATATTGTTTTAGGCCTCTGTTAGAAATTTGGGTTGATTTGGTTAAGTTTTGCTAATCCTAACATTAGTTATTGTTACACGCGATTAAGGGGAAACTATGGGTTTTGCGTATGTTTGATCCATTTTAACATATCAAATTGTTGTTTTGGTTTTTGTGGTCAATTCTACATGCTTCTATGACTATATGGTATGCTTTGTGATTGTTTAGAACAGTCAGAATGGTCGAAAACCCTATCGTGTGGCAAAAACACAGCCGCTGGAAAAATTTGCAGGAGCCAGCCCAGATCGGATCGCCCCGACCCCGATCCCGACCCGACCGTGGAGAGCCATCACGACCCGAGCCCTCCATTCGTGAGATAGCCTCACGAGGCAAGCATGTCACCACGAGCTGACCTCCACGAGCTACGAGCAGAGTCACGACCTAGAGTCATGATCCGAAGCGATGAAGGGGCTCGACCTGAACCTAATGGGTGCCCACGACCCGACCCAGTGGAAGGAGAACGGACTGAACCGCTAGTCACAACCTGCTTGCATCTGGAGTTCTCTGAACCGACCTTCTCTTGAACGATGACCACAAACCAATTTGACAGTGGTATGATGGCACAACCCGACTCGGTGGAAGAACATGAACCAATCCGAACCACTCTGGGGAGCACGACCCAACAGGGTTGATGACCATGGACTGAACGAGGGGAAGAGAGCCGATCCGAATGGAACCATGATGCTTGAAGGACCAAACTGATCCGGAGTAGACTAAAACCCGAGATGCAAAGGTAGTCTGAATGGGAAGTTGTAACTCAGGATCTAGATGGGAACTAATGAGTGAACTTCATGAGTTAGACTTTGCTGCGGGACGCGTGCTAAAGGGTTATCGACGTCCATAACTTTGAATCACCACCGAGACGGATGTTAGGTTATGGATCAGTGCAGTGGGGTAATTATTACTCCATGGGGAAGAGTGATCGTAGCATGCCTATAAGCCAGTGCAGTGGAGTCGTTATGACTTCATGGGGCAGAGTGGACATAACACGGACTAGTGCTTATGGATCAGTGCAGTGGAGTCGCCATGACTCCATGGGGCCAAGTGATCATAGCAAGGATTTGGGTGATCAAAGTGGTGGATATCATATGCTTTACACACTGAATGAGAGATGCGAGGATGGTTGCTATGCTTGATTGTTTGACATCACTATGACATGCACACCCCCACCCCCGTATCTTTACACCGTATGTTAGTGTCACCTTAGAGTATTGTACATCTTGTTGTGCTAATTCTTTGGTTGCAGGCCCAGTTTTAGGTATGGTTTAGTATAACTATTATTGTTCTATTTTACTGCTTATCACTCATACCAGACTTTTGTCTGACCCAGAGTTTTATGTCTCTTCTTATTACTCTGGGTTCCCTTAAACGGGCAGACTAGGGATAGGTTAACTGGTTGTGCATGAGTAGCTGTCCGGAGACGAGCAGGAGGCTTACACGTACTATTCTCTATATATATTCTCCCTGTGTCGCTGCTGGTCACTACTTTGGGCATTAGTAGTGTACCTTTCTTATTTTTCTTTAAAGACAGTTTTAGAAGTTGTAATAAAGAAGAAGTGGAACATAAGCTGTAGTTTTGGATTTTCCGCTGCTACGACGGTTTAAGTTTTCAGCTTATACAATATCTCGCCAGTTTTATGTCAGGTTATGTTATTATTATATTTTATTCCATGCGCTGTGAGATATACTACAAGTTCCTTGTTAGTTCAAATTTCCTTCTTTCCTTTCTTTGACGACCATCCCGTGCTGGTTGGGTATTGGCACAACGTACTTTCATTGGAAATGTCGGCTGGTGCGGGGCGGGCCGTCACACCACTTTACCTACCTATAGTCGTTCGTTGGATGCATACCATTATTTAGATTACAATTTAAGCTGAGATTTCTTAATAAAGATCAACATTATTCTCGGCTCAAGAAAATTATGTAAATTGGTCACTTTGATAGTATATAAGCCCTTGGTGCCCCCCCTAACAAGCTTGACTAATACACTGATTAAAATTTGGAAAGCATTACGTACTCTTATCTTAATGGATGTATTGATGTCCAATATTGGTACATCTTGATTATAAATATTTAAAATGATATTTTTATCATATTGTGATATAATAATAATAATTGTTACAACCATTTGTAACTACTATTACAAATGCATCATTTACTTGAGTTTCTAGCATGCATATTTAAATTAACAAAATAATTATTTTATAACATTTTACAATAAGAATAAAAATGGAATACCTTTTATTTCAAACAAAATTGATTATTGAGTTAGGTTTATATAACAAATTACATCATTGCCCTTAGTGCGTACCCTAACTCTATTTGGGGAAGAGAAATTGTAGCAGCCCTGATTTCATGTAGTTACATGTAGTTAATTAAATGGGTGATTAAAAATGATCAAATTAGATTTAGGGAGGTTAACTCATGAAATCCTTAAGTTGTATAAATTAAGGATTTTAGTGTTAAAATTGAAAACCTAAATAGATTATGAATAAATTACGCTAAAAACCTAATACAATCCAACATCTAGTGAATAGACAATACAAGTAATTATAAAATGGAGAGTTTTGATCTTGAATCATAGTTTGGAAAATCAACAAGTTTAGAAATAATTTTGGGGTAAACTTGACTAATTATACAAGAATTAGATGGGAAATTCTTAATAAATAAATAGAAGGTGAAGCTTTAAAGTAGGTTTTGTAATGAATTAGTTAGGACAGTTTAGCTATAGACCTTAATAAATTTAAAAATAGCCATATCATCCTTGTCAAAAAAGATATGTAAATATGGTCCGTAAAATTAAGTTAACTAGTAATGTATAAATTTATGTATTTATTCAGCGAATAACTGCAGATGTTTATGCAAGTATATCAAAAAATTATTTAAATTTCCGTAGTTATCACTACGCCATAGATGGCCTATCGCAATGAAAATCCATGGTGTTGCTAGCTATAATGTTGCCATTGCTATGCTATTTTTTGTCTATTGCAATGCACACTTAAATGTGTTAGCATAGATATCAACATGTGTTGCAGTAGCCGTGTGAATAAAATTATCAATCCGCGTCAACACGATCCGATGGTCCAGATTAGCGATCCGTGTGAAATAATGTTTGGTCCAGATTAGCAATCTGCGCATGAAATATTGTTTACGGCGGGAAGCAAAAAACAAATGGACAAAACTAACAAAATATTGAAAGTTCCAATCGAAATTTAACAAAATACTCCGCTGCTTAACCTCTCAAACACTCACTCTCAGGTTCAATTCAAGCTAAAAGTTCATGTTTACAAGCTTAATTAGGGTTCGATTAGGGCAAGTTCAAGTTCAATTAGGGCTTCGGTGTTTAAATTAGGTCTTCAGTTGGGGTTCTTTTGGGTTTTAGACTACAGTTAGGGCTTCGATTTAATCTGCTGCTTAAGGTATCACTCAATGTATATTTCAATTTTTTTTTGATTTGATTGTTTTGTTGCCTAATTTACTGCTTTACATGTGCCTAATTTACTGCTTTAAGGTATCACTCAATGAATGACGAGGTAAAACTATGGGCAGAACTTCCTAAATTCAGTGAAGGGTACATCAGTGAGTGAAACTTTTTATTCAAAACACTTTTTCTAGATTTACGGTAGGTGATGAAATTACATGCCCTTGTAAAAGTGTCATAATCACAAGTGGCATTGTCAAGAAGTAGTCTACAACCATCTGATTTGGAATGGTCCATCTGAATTGTACATGAAATGGAATTGTGAGATTTCCTGTTTAGATCCTGAAAGGAGCGATAACGATATGGATTGTGAAGTAGGAATAAATTTTGGAGATAATCTCGATGAGATGTTGCAACGTACTTGTGGAAGTATGCAGAAAAATGAAGATGGATCTTCAGATGAATCAAATGGAATAGATGTCGATGCTAGAAAATTTCATCAATGTGTTGAAGAGCGAAAACAGCCATTATATCCCGGGTGTACTAATTTTTCGCGATTAAGTTTCATTGTCAGGCTTTATTCTTTAAAATGCTTACATAGAATCGCTGAGTCTGCATTCAACGATTTATTAGAGTTTATGAAAGAAGCTTTTCCACAAATCTACATCCCTTTTTCTTTCAATGCTACTAAAAATATCATTAAAGATTTAGGCCTCGATTACCAAAGAATACGTGCTTGTCCAAATGACTACATCCTATATTGGGAAGAAAATGAAAAGGAAAATAATTGCAAAAGTTGTGGTTTTTAAGGTGGGTTATACCAGAAGAGAAAGTGGCTATTGACAAAGATTCAGAGAAGCGGATTCACAAAGTACCCGCAAAAGTGATGCATTATTTTCCACTATAACCAAGGTTGCAAAGGATGTTCATGTCCAAGGAGTACGCATAACTTATTTTATGCCATGCTGTGGGATGAAAAAATGATGTCAGACACTACTACAAAAGTGGGCATATTCGACACTATTTTTATGTGGCCGTAGATCAAAAAAGCGTTGTCGTAGGCCATTTTTTCAAATAGGCAACACCAGGGGGGCGTGGCATCCACGGCCGTTGCATTAGCCACCTAAGGCAACACTTTTGCCCATCTACGGCCACGGAAAGAAAGTGTTGCATTATAGCCATAATGCAACACTATTTGCACGTAATGCAACACTATTCAGCGTTGCCTTAAGCATTAGTTAGGGCCCGGCTTCTAGTGCCGCCACGTCAGCTTTCCACGTCAGCTGTCTACGTGTCACACGACACGTCATCTCTCCATGTCAGCACTCCACGTGTCACATGCCACACCAGCTATCCACGTCAGCTGTGGGGTCCACGTGCGACGGGTAAGCAATTATATTTAATGTAATGCAACACCACTACAATATGTAATGCAACACCATTACAATGAAATGCAATATCAGTAAAAGCTAACGCAACAGTAGAAGAAGGAAAATGCAACACTAATTTGATAGAAATACAATGCTTTAATTAAATATTTTGCAATACAGGTTTGTACAAGAAACTCATCCAAAGCAATTGTTTTAATTATCCAAATATCAAAACTCAAAAATCAGCTACACCGTTTTGTTCATTGTATACAGTAAGCTCGAACTACTTCAAGAATAGGTGCACGGCATAAGGGACATTATCCTGATCCATTCCTGGCCAATTCTTTAGCGAATTCTGAACATGTACACATGTGTCCACACCTGCAAAATGTATTACTCATTTATATACATGAATTATATATATGCAGCAATCCGATTGCAATAGGAAATATATATGTATGTTAGTATGTACCTATATATGAATCATATATATGCAGCAATCTGATCTGCAAAATGTATCCCTCTGCCTTCCAGAATTAAATATGCACCTGATCAAATGATAACAAGTTATTTGATAAGTGGTGGCATCGAATGGCCATTGGCCTTCTTAGTAAAATGTTATGAACACAATTATTACAATTGACTTACTGACCATTGGCGATTGGTCACTCATGCCAGCCAACAAATAAGCAATTTCATATGGCCATTCGTCTTCTGAGCAAAAAGTTTTCAGTTCCCATATTACTGCCACGTACAGTGTGTCACTTCATATCCTATCAAGCTTCAGAAGCATATCGTCATCTACATCTTCAACTCCTAAACAAAACTCCATCGTCAAAAGTTAAAAAAAAAAACAATGGAGGACTCTTCACTATGCATCACTGCCACTGTTCTTTCAGGACATTGGACTTACGAATTTGTGCATCTCACGCTTAGGCATACGCTGAAGCTTAATGAGGAGTGGACTATACGGGTTATACCCAAAAACTCTTTTCTAATAACATGCCCATCTTACAGTACGCGTGATCATGCGCTAATGTTGAAACTTTTTACAAAAATTGGAGGTGCTTTTTATGTGCAACAATGGTCTGCTGAAGAATTTGAGCCTGAACCAGCGTTCGAGGCAGAATCATGGGCCAGAGTTGTTGGCTTTCCCGAGTTCCTGAAGACAAATGTTCCTGCAATAAAAGAATTAATGACGCCAATGGGAAATGTGTGTGAAATTAACGACTATCATTGGTCTCGAATTGAACATAGATCATTATACCTGAAAATGGAATTTTATGAAGGCATTGGCTTGGAGAATGTTTTTGCTGCTCGATTCGACAACAAGAAATACATCATTAGGGTTGAGCGCACCACACATACTCATCCTTTGATGATGCCTGAAATTCTATTTGTGAGCAATAGGGAGGAACCGGTGGTACCATTTTTTTGTGATCATAGGTAAATTTTACTTCCATCCACAGTTTCTTATAGTGAGACACAACCACACATGCACACACTCACATACATACATACAAGGTTATAATGCCCCACCCAAGATTCTGAAATGATAATACAAACTGGTGCTCTGTTAGTTGTACATAGATGTGGTTGTGTGGCTTGAATTTGAGACACTGTTATTGTATGGCTTGAATTTCCTTCAGATGTGGTTACATGTCAAATTGTTTGATAATTAATGTGTGTTACATGTCAAATTGTTTGATAATTAAGGCATATAAACTCGTAGGTGGATCACATTATTTGAGAATTGAATCATATAATATATTAGGTGGATCACAAAATGTTTACAGAAATAGAAGTTTGATCATATAATATATTAGGTGGATCACAAAATGTTTATAGAAATAGAATTAACATACCTATTGAAGTTTGATCATCCAAAGATCACTTTGCCCTCCACAACAAGAAATTCTGGTTTGGTCGCTGACTATGCTCTATCCTTAACAGCCACTCTGACATAGACAATGACTCTGACATGGACAATGACTCTGACATGGATGCTGGTGATGACTGGTGATGTTTGTGGATGTTGGTTTTATTCTGCTGGTAATGATTTTTGGCTTGAAATTTTGTGAAGATTTGTGAAACTTTGTGTGGTTGTGGAAGTTTGTGATGACTGGTGATGACTGATGATGGATGCTGGTGAATGTTTTTGAATGTTTGTGAATGGTACGTTGTTTTGTTTGTGAATGCTGGTGATTTTTTAAAATCTCTGCGTACGTCTCTGGTGTATACTTATGATACTTGTGCGTGCCTTCAGATGACTGCCTTATGATACTTGTGCATGCATGTATACTTTTGCGCGCGTGTATACTTGTGCGTGTCTACTTGAGCGTGTGTACTTGTGCGTGTATACTTATGATACTTGAGCTTGTATACTTGTGATACTTGTGTGTGTATACTTGTGCGTGTATACATATGATACTTGAGCGTGTGTACTTGTGCGTGTATACTTATGATACTTGAGCTTGTATACTTGTGATACTTGTGCGTGTATACTTATGATACTTATGCGTGTATACTTGTGCGTGCGTGTATACTTGTGAGTGTATATATGCACTATGTGTATGATGTGTATTGTAATAAAACGAAAATGCTTGAGTGCCCGCTTCAGATTTTGTCAAAATCTGCGGTAAGAGGCTTAAAATTCGGATGTCACCGCAGTGCATACACACCGCAGTGCAAATTAACCTCAAGCATACAAATTAACCGCTGTATAAGGTATGAACCTCAAGCAGTGCAAATTAACTGCAGTCCTTATTCCTTAACTAGCTCGACCTCTATAATAAACCAATGTCTTTTTCATGCCAGTAGCCCGGTTCTCATGGTTTATTGCTGGGTATAATTTTCGAATAAACCTCAGCATAATCCCAAATCCCAAATCAATAATAAGCGCAACTAATTACTCATAAGCGAATGGGTTTTCCAAAATGTAACAAATGAACTAATTACTAATTACTCATAATCCAATCTATAATAAGCGCAACTAATTCACAGTGCAATACAAACTGAACCTGAGGGAAAAAACTGGCGATGTCAGCGCCCTGAGCAATCAAAACTAGAAAGCGTTTCAAAGCTTCATCCTTTTCGGAATAGAATTTGCTGTCGAGGAGAGGATCGATACTGACGTGAATTTAGGTTTAAATTTTTGTCAATAGTAAAAAGGGGGAAAAACGATTAGATGATAGAGAAGAAAACGATTTCATGAAGGGAGAAGATCGCGCCAAAATTTCGTCAAAAGAATGAAATGACGTGGCTGTCAATGATTGGATGATGGCTAACATTAAGATCATCAGATCCATAGATGGTTTGAACCGTTGGATTAATCTTTCATCTACGGTTGGGGTTTTTATATGTTGATAACGCGGATAGCTGAGCTGGATTATATATACGTAATGCTATGCTTTTAACTGGTGTTGCACATCAGAACACTAAAATTCCCACCGCAACAGTGCATCCATGTATAATGCAACAACATATGAATGTTGTTGCAGAAGCTCGAAGAAATCATAGCTTTCGCCACACTTTTCATGCAACGCACACAAATTAGTGTCGAATATGCCCACTTTTGTAGTAGTGAGACTTCGACATCTAGCCGAATGCGAGGTATAGAAGACGATGGATGCCAATTATCCTCATTCTTTATTAGAAAACAGAAATATTTGGTTAGCAGTAGCATCTGATGGATTTAATCATTTTCGTACAATGACTACACAGCACAGCACATGGCCGATCGTATTGGTAAATTATAACCTTCCACCTTGGTTATGCATGAAGACATAAAATTTGATACTTTCAACCCTTATCCCTGGTACAGAGTCTTATAACAATTACACTGATGTCTACATGCAGCCTCTTATCGTAGAATTGAAAGAGTTATGTGATCTTGGCATACAAACTTTTGATGCCTTCACTATGATAATTTCACATTACGTGCAAGCGTGTTATGGACGATCAGCGACTTTCCGGGCTATGCAATGTTAGCCGACTGGAGCACAAAGGTTTATTTAGCTTGTCCCGTATGCCATTTCGAGACTTCTTCAACTTACTTGAAACATAGTAAAAAAATGTGCTACATGAATCATAGAAATTATTTAGACCCGGGACACAAGTGGAGGTTTCATAAGAAAAGATTCAATGGTGAAATTGAAATGGGAACACCTCCCGGTATTTTATCCGGGATTGAAATTGAAGAATTGTTGGCTGGTTATGAAAATATTTTTGGGAAGAAAGAGGTCAAGAAGCATAAAAATGAATCTCCTTTAAAAAAAGTAAATATTTTTTAATTTATCGTATTGGAGTCAAAATGTATGTCGATATAACCTTTATGTTATGCACATAGAGAAAAACATTTGTGATAACATACTTGGTACTTTACTAAATATTGATAGGAAGTCGAAAGACCATTTAAATGCTCGGTATGATTTACAAGAGATAGGCATCAGGGAGGTCCTTCATCCGGTTCTATCAACTGATGGGAATTACCTTGAGATGAGGGCTACTATATTTGAAACGATGAACAAGGAGAAATAAATATTTTGCTCGGTGTTGCAGAATGCTAAACCGCCTTATGGTTGTGCAGCTAATATCAGCCAGTGCGTAAACAAGAAAGAGAGGAAAATTGCAGGGTATAAGAGCCACGATGCTCATTTTCTTCTCCACTACTTTCTGCAGTTTTCCGTGAAGAAATCTGTAAAACTTGAAGTTGCAATACCTATGATAAGATTAGGTGCATTTCTAAGAAGTCTTTGGAGTAAAAGTATCGATTTGGCTGATCTCAAGAGGCTACAAAAGGAAATTGTGGAAATTCTTTGTCAATTTGAGATAATATTCCCAAATGCTTTCTTCGATAGAATGGTGCACTTGCTAGTTCATTTATGCAAGGAACTTGAATATGAAGGACCTGTACATGTTCATTGTATGTTTCCTATTGGAAATTATCTTTGTAAACTGAAATCATATGTTTGCAACAAAATTAAACCCGAGGCGTCCATTGCTGAAGGTTATTTTGCAGAGGAATGTTTGATATTTTGTTCAAGGTTCTTAGGTGGCGATGGAGCAGGAAAAATGCAATTTGAACCATGTCCACAGAATCTGGAATATCCTATTGGCACAAAAAGAAACAAAGATGGAAAAGTTGTTCATCTTAAAAATTCTCAATGGAAGGAATGTCACCATTACATTATATTCAATTCCGGTAACAAGGAAATAGAGAATTTACTTGGGTAAATTATTAAGTTTTATTTCTATAACAACCAGGAAATTCTAAACCAATTTAGAATTTTTATTTTAGAAATTTTAATGGATTTTAAATAGTTAAAATGATTTATTTTAAATAATAACGATTAAAAATTTATTTTAATTGAAGCTAGAACGAATATATTTATTTTAATTATAAATGGAGTTAGAAAAAGTGCGGTAGTTCGAAAATTTGAATTTGAACTTTGACGAACTGTACAGGATGCAAAATAAAACGGATTTTAGTGAAACCAAAATTATTTAAATCTATTTAAAAATATCTTTCCAATGAATCTGAAATATCGAAATTTTATAGCGGGAATCAAAAGTTATGCCTAGTTTAAAATTCAGAATAGTCGTTGTAGAATTTATATGTATATTAATATTAAAAATAACCATTTTACAAACGACCTTCGTTTTCGATGAAACCACTTTTGTTGAAACCAAAATGTCAAATTATTGCTAGGTCTTAGTTTTCATAACTTTTAGAGTTAATATGTGAGCGTGGCAAAAGAAAATGTGTTTTGTCAGTTTCAGTCAATTTCGATCGACCAGAAAATGACCATTTTTCAAACGGTCTCAGAATTCGACGAAATTAGTCTTGTTAGGACCGTGTCGTCAAAACATAACTAGAAATAATTTTTCTAGAATTTTTGGAGTCCCTATGTGGCCCCGGTAAATTTGAATGTACGTTCAAATTTAATAATTAAATGTTTTATATTTTAAATTTAAGAAAAGCATATCATAACAGCCGAATTGGGTTACGAAACATATTCCAATGTATCCGGAATAGGGTATTTGGGTGGGGTCTGGGTTCGATTCGGAGTTAGTATCAACGAACAAATATTTTCCTGAATTAAATAATTAAATGAAGTAATATGGAAAATACACCGTATAAATACGGCTCAATACTCGAAACCCTAATACCCTCAACAGTAGCCGCCGTATACCAAAAATAATGGCCAACATCTCCCAATGCTCTTCCCTCTTTCTCTCTACATCTACGCAATATTTCGAGGGTCAACCAAAGACAAAATTGAATAGCATACCATGTTCTAAGGGATCAACGGCTATGATGGGTTTTCGTGTTCTAGATTGTGGGAATTTCCAGCACCAATGTGCCACGTTTGGGCTCAAATCGAGAGCAGGTGAGGCCCTCGAGTTCGAGACAGTGGCCTGACGATGGGGGAGGGGACCCAGGCGCTCACGGTGGTGATAACGAATCGTGGTCCGACACCTCCGATTGACGTGCGATGGTGATGATACGAGGGCGCTGATGGGTTTGATTTACAGCGTACTGTACAAAGAAAATGAAGAAGGGATGGACGATAACGCTTGGTGTAAGCGTGATCAATTTAATTATAATTTAATTATTCAAATTGTGTAATTAACTTTGTAACGCGATAACTTCTTGGTACGAGGTCGAAACTCGACGATTTCGAAAGCGTTGGATTCGCAATGAAAAATTCTACAACACAAAACTGACTAGATCTGAAATAGAGACCTTTGAAAATTCAGAATAAAATCAAGGTGAGAATTCTGTTTCCTTTTAAATAATTAAAATAAAGTAATTATTATTTTGATATTATCCCTCCACTGTTAATTGCTATGTGTTGTTATTCGTGATTGGATTTGGGTTGATGAATTCTATTATGTTGATATGTTGATTGAAAGGATTATTCTTGTTGAAACAAAAATATCATTTTTGTTGAAACAAAATAGATAAAAACAAATATTCATTTTGTTAAATAGAAAAGTGTGAAAAACAAAATATTCATATTGTTAATTAGAAAAGTTTTAAAACCATATCTTTATCATATGTATAAAATGTTGCATTAGAAGAAAATTGACATTTTAGTTAAAAATGTTGCATTAGATTAAAGGTGACACGTTAGTTTAAAAAGTTACATTAGAATAAAAACATCCATATTTTTAGAAATGTTATGTTTAAAATAAATTGTCATCTTTGTTAGAAGTATTACATTAAAATAGAATTGTTAATTCAAAGAAAAGGATCACATTTTTATTTGCATATTTAGATGCAAATAAACACCGTAGAAAAAGATCACATTTTTATTTGCATATTTAGATGCAAATAAACATCGCATAAAAAGATTACATTTTTATTTGCAAATTTAGATGCAAATAAACACCATAGAAAAAGATTACATTTTTATTTGCATATTTAGATGCAAATAAACACCGTAGAAAAAGATCACATTTTTATTTGAATATTTAGATGCAAATAAGTATCGTAGAAAAAGATTTCATTTTTATTTGCATATTTAGATGCAAATAAACATCGTAGAAAAAGATTTCATTTTTATTTGCATATTTAGATGCAAATAAACGTCGTAGAAAAAGACTTCATTTTTATTTGCATATTTAGATGCAAATAAACACCATAGAAAAAAGTTATATTTTTATTTGCAATTTAAATGCAAACATAAAACATGAAATAAAAATTACATTTTTATTTGCATTCTTTGATGCAAATAAAACATAAAATTAAAAGTTGAATTTTTATTTGCATTCTTTGATGCAAATAAAATATGAATTAAAAGGGTTACCTTTTTGTTTGCATTTTAGATGCAGATAAAAGCCTAGTTTAAGAAGTTACATTTTTCACTTGCATTTTGATAAAATAAAAGAATAGAAGACAGAATATATTTTTCACTTACATTTTTGATGCAAAGGGAAGAATAGTATAAAATATGCATTAGAAATAAAATAGCATTTTTGTTATAAAATGTGACATTGGAGAAAATAACATATTTTTAATGGGTCATTAGATTAAAATAGCATTTTGTTGAGGAAGGTTAAAATAATAATTTTAGTTAAGAAAATTTATATTAGATTTTGTATATAAAGTGAAAATAAACATTTTACTTTCATATTATGTTAGATTTGTAAACAAAGGGTAAATAATTATTTTGTTGTAAATTGTTACATAAGGAAAAATAACATTCTTATGATTAAAATGTTACAATAGATTAAACATGTCATTTAGAGTAAAAAAAAATGTTACAGTGGATAACAATAACATTTTAATATGAAATGTTGTATGAAAATAAAATACATTTTGTTATGAAATGTTGTATGATAAAAAAATACATTTTTTTTTCCATAAAATGTGCATGAGTATAAAATAACATTTTTGTTATAAAATGTTGTATGAGAATAAAAATGGTCACTATCATTAGAGATGTTTAATTAGATTAAAAATAACATTATAGCTAGAAATGTTTATTTAGATATAGATTTGTCACTTTTGTCAAATCTAGAATTGGCACCTAAAATTGTCACTGTTGTTAAATGGAAACTGTCGACATACAAAAGTATCATTTTCATTTATATTGAAATTAGAATTGTCACTTTCATTTATGTTGAAATAGGAATTATCGACAAAACAAAATTGTCTTTTATTTCATTGCTAAAAATATGAAACATGTCATATAAATAAAAGTATTTCTTTTTACTTGCCGTGTTTAAAATAGAATTTTAATGCGAACAAAATATTCTTTTTGTTCGACATCAGAGTTGGTTAAATTCATTAACCAATAATCTATTTAGATGAACTGTTGTTGCTTGAAAACCCCACACGGGTGTTGGGATGACGTACACTAGTCCCAATATGTAGTCGTATGTCAATCGATGGATTGACAGTCAGTGATGAGCGTTATTTATTTATTTTAATGCTCACAAAGTTATAAATTTCAATCTGGATGTGAATGGATTGTTTAATGATTATTTATCATTACTGTTATGTACAGATGCAATGTATGAAATCCACATGACGAATTTATGTGGTAAATGATTGAGTCGCATTCCGATTCAGAATATTTTTAATAAAGCAATATTTTAAAATAAGAATATCTTTATATAAAGAATATTCAAAAATAAAGAATCTTTCAAATTAAAGAATATTTTAGAATTATGATCATATTAAATAATATTCAGTGAAGAAGAGAAATGTGAAGCCGAATTAAGTAGCAACGCCATTTTAACCCGAACGGGTTTATCGATCGATTCGTTTCATTTTAAAATGAGTATAAATGGGAAGTGATTTCAAAATAAAATATTTTAAAATATTATTATAAAATAAAGAAATAGAATATTCAAGTTTTAGTTAAAATTGAAAATGAAGTTAAAATCATTTTAAACGGATTTATAAATATTTTATAAATATGTTTCGAATAGAAATCGATGATATATATTATATATTTATTTAATGGCCTGAATAGAACGCGTCGCGCAGGGATCGTTCGCGAATTTCGACCATTAACTTCAAAATGGCATAACGAAAGATCCAACCATCGGATTCTTCTAAAACTGGAACCTGGGGTTCGTATCGAAAAGAGCTTTCCAATGAATATAAGAGTTTTGAAATCTAACGGTTAGATTTGGAATTATGTCCAAATCAATTTCAGAAAAGGTCGCTATAAGTGCAGTTCGGTGGCCGTTATTGGAAACCGACTGTACATGCCTAACTAAAATCATTAAAAATACGGGAAATTATGTAAAAACATAATTAATGATTTGGAAAGAGTTTGGATGAAAAATTCCATATTTGAAAAGATAAAAATATATTTTATCGAAGTGAACTAGTTATTAACTAGAATAAATCTTTAAAATAAGATTTAATTAAGTTTTCCATTTTATTGATATTTAATTGGAATTAAATAAGATAAATTGGATTTGTGGGTTTGTCGTAAACAATGTTTTAAACGACATTTGTTCTTGAACCCCATATAAAAGAATAAATCATTTAATTAAGATTATTAGAGTTTCTAATTATATTTAGTAATTGGGATAAATTGAAAGGTAAATTGGGTTTATTTTGAACTATGTTTTTAAATGACATTTGTTCTTTAACTCAATTATTAGTGCAAGTATAATTTGGAAATTATAAATCTTGTATTAAGATTTAATGGAAATTTTCCAAAAGTAAAGTTTTCCAATTTAATATGTTAAATTGGTATTGAATGGAATTCGATTTAATAAATAATCGAGATGAGATTCTGTAAAAGAAGACTGTTACTAGACATGGAATTTAAGAGGCTTTGTCGTTATTCCATTTATATTATTAGTCTGATCTATAAATTTATATCGATTATATATGTATATTGATCTGATTTCTGTAAAGATTCCATATTTTATGGAAGATGATTTTGGGTTTATTATGGACTGTGTTTTAAATGACATTGGTTCTTTAACCTAGTTGAAGACAAGATTTATTTCTTAATCTGAATAATAATTAAGTAATGATTTTTGATATTAAAACCAAATTGGGGTTTTAATGAATCTTTAAAAATAAGATTAAAGAATAAATTTATAAGGATTTATCTTTGATAAAATTAATGGGAACCATTTCCCTAGTAATGTGGATATCTTATTAAAAGAATATTCTGAGTTGGAATGAGGCGTATAATGTGTTCTTATAGCACTTGATTTTTTTAATTATAAAATACGCGAGTTATTCGGAAATACCGGGTTTAACCCATTCTGAATAATTACTACGACGATTAAAAGTCAAAGATGAAAACGGTGATTGAAGACCGACAATTTTCACATCGAATGGACAACTACTGATGCCTTTGATTGGAGTTGCTACCTTGAGAGTGTTCTAGTGGTAGTTGTCCAGATGTATTGTTGATTGTTCGGATATGCGAGGTATAAGGTGCCTCCGGATTCGTTCAGACCCAGAACGGACTTGTAAATGGATGTATGTTTGACGTTGTATTCCTTTATGTTGTATTCGTTGAACTCTGCTAAATATATATCTATGGTGGCGGAGAATTTATTCTCTTGCTTAATACCCTTCTTTAAGACGTACAAGCTTAGAGGTTATATATTGGTAGAAAACAATGATATGGTAAGAATTGTCAATGTGGCATGCCAAGATGCAAATGACCAAGGCTTTTGTTGAAAAGCAGAGCCTTGTGGTTGATGATCGAAGCACAGATTTAAATAGCATAGCTTTGTGTATTGCGTTACTTCGCGAGCCTCACACCCCGGTATGAACCAGAAACGAGAGTAAGGACTGCAGGGAGGACATACGTTTCTTTCTAGCTAGAAGTGGTATCATGGTTTTTACAAGGCCTAACATTTTTACTTATGTGGATGATGGAATGAGGCGCCTTGATTATTTGAATCCCTAGTGGCTCTATTTACGCCCCAGATGGTGGGGAAACATATTGTTCAGGCATAAACAATCCACTAATATATTTGTGGACCGGCCCGACAAGATTTAAGGATCACTCGAGCTCTGATCCTGAGACTCGGGCTAGAGAGTCTCGAATTCGGTAAGGACTATCTTTTGCCTTAGTTCATGAAGGAAATCCAACTTCCAATACGACCCATGCGGTTTTGATTGTATTACTAGTATGGTGACATAATATATGGTAGTTGTGCCATTTATGATTAATATATTATGATTGAAATGATTTAAAACACATATACACTAATAATAATATCAAATCCATTTTATCGTATCAAGCATTTTTGACAATTATAAGGTAAAACTCTATCCTCCGGTTTGCGTTGCATTGTGTGATGGGACTTGAGTCTTATAACGGTTTCACTTTTATAAAAAGCATTGTGTTGTTTTAACGATTTACTTTATTTTTGCATTGACAATCCAATGGAGTAAACCTGTTCCGCGTTAGCGGTGTGGTCCTATGCTTAGCCTTATTATTATTAGATAGCTTAAGTAAGATTTCTCATACCAGTCCCATGATGGACCTGTAGTTTGTTTCACTTGCAAACTCAGGTGCCCTCTTTTCCACACGGGTAGTCGAGTAGCTTCCTTTGCATATATTTATTTCTTAAGCAGGATTTTGGATCGAAGCTTAAATCTGTGTCCAGAGCATCGGTAGTCTTCCACTGTATTTGTTTATTTATTCCGCTACATTGTATTAAAATTATTGTAATTCAATCTTCTGCTGTAATATGATTCGTTGTACTCTGATATTCTGTACTCTTATGTAACATTATTATGATGTTTATAGAAGTCTTCTGTTATTTGTTCTGATATGTTGTATGCCCGCAGTTAAATTATTCGTGGATTTCCAACTTTTGGATCAGACCTGTGTGGTTTATGGTCGATTCGAAGGGCAGGGACTTGCGGGTCTTTACAGTTGGTATCAGAGCTTTGGTTAGCTCAAATCTTTAGGATACAACTCGTTAAAATTGAACAAAAGACTCATCAGAGATTGGATTAGTAATATCCAATAAGAATACTCATTAGAGATAGGATCAATAGTATCCTAGAATGAGAAAACTCGTTAGAGATGGGGTTAGTAATGCCCTAGAATGAGTTGAGAGTAACAAGTTTATAATTAACGTATTTGTGATATATATATAATTCGACCTTAGAAAATATGATTTTTGAATATATAAAAGTTATATATATATATTTTTAAAAGCTAATCAACTAATTGATTGTTGATTGTGTTGTATGATAATTAATTCAACTAATAAAATTATTGAAACCAATAAAAAAAGAAAATTAAATTGAATCGATTAGTTAAACAATTTTTAGCTACGTTCCTTTTCGAGGACGAAAAGTTTTTAAGCGGGGGAGATTGTAACAACCCGGAAATTCTGAAACAATTTAAAATTTTTATTTTAGAAATTTTAATGAATTTTAAATAGTTAACATGATTTATTTTAAATAATAATGAATAAAAAATTATTTTAATTGAAGTTAGAACGAATATATTTATTTTAATTATAAAAGGAGTTAGAAATAGCGTGGTAGTTTGAAAATTTGAATTTGAACTTTGACGGACTGTACATGATGCAAAATAAAATGGATTTTAGTGAAACCAAAAATATTTAAATCTATTTAAAAATATCTCTAAAAAATCGAAATTTCATAGCGGGAATCAAAAGTTATGCCCAGTTTAAAATTTAGAATAGTCACTGTAGAATTTATATATATTTTTTTAATATTAAAAATAGCCATTTTACAAACGACCTCCGTTTTCAACGAAACCACTTTTGTTGGAACCGGAATATCAAATTATTGCTGGGATTCAGTTTTCATAATTTTTAGAGTTAATATGTAAGCGTGGCGAAAGAAAATGTGTTTTGTCAGTTTCAGTCAATTTCGATCGACTAGAAAATGGCTATTTTTCAAACGGTCTCGGAATTCGACAAAATTAGTCTTGTTAGGACTGTATCGTCAAAACTAACTAGAAATAATTTTTATGTAATTTTTAGAGTCCGTATGTGACCCCGGTAAATTTGAATGTACGTTCAAATTTAATAATTAAATGTTTTATATTTTAAATTTAAGAAAAACATATCGTAACAGCCGAACTAGGTTACGAAACATATTCCAATGTGTCCGAAATAGGGGTATTTGGCTAGGGGCGACATTCGTTGGGTTCGATTCAGAGTTAGCATCAACGAACAAATATTTTCTTGAATTAAATAATTAAATGAAGTAATATTGAAAATACACAGTATAAATACGGCTCAATACTCGAAACCCTAATACCCTCAACAGTAGCCGCCGTATACCAAAAAGAATGGCCGACATCTTCCAACGCTCTTCCCTTTTTCTCTCCATATCCACGCAATATTTCGAGGGTCAACCAAAGACAAAATTGAAGAGCATGTCGTGTTTTAGGGGATCAACGGCTATGATGGGTTTTCATGTTCTAGATTGTGGGAATTTCTAGCACCAATGTGCCGCGTTTGGACTCAAATCGAGAGCAGGTGGGGCCCTCGAGTTCGAGACAGTGGCCCGGTGATGGGGGAGGGGACCCAGCGCTCGCGGTGGTGATAACGGATCGGGGTCCAACCCCTCCAATTGACGTGCGACGGTGATGATACGAGGGCGCTGATGGGTTTGATTTACAGCGTACTGTACAAAGACGATGAAGAAGGGATGGACGATAACGCTTGGTGTAAGCGTGATCAATTTAATTAAATTATAATTTAATTATTCAAATTGTATGATTAACTTACTAACGCGATAGCTTCTTGGTACGAGGTCGAAACTCGATGATTTCGGAAGCTTTGGATTCGCAATGAAAAATTCAACAGCATAGAACTGACTAGATCTGAAATGGAGACCTTTGAAAATTCAGAATAAAATCAAGGTGAGAACTCTATTTCCTTTTAAATAATTAAAATAAAGTAATTATGATTGTGATATTATCCCTCCACTATTAATTTCTATGTGTTGTTATTCGTGATTGGATTTGGGTTGATGAATTCTGTTATGTTGATATGTTGATTGAAAGGATTATTCTGTTGAAACAAAAATATCATTTTTGTTGAAACAAAATAGATAAAAACAAAATATTCATTTTGTTAAATAGAAAAGTGTGAAAAACAAAATATTCGTTTTGTTAATTAGAAAAGTGTTAAAACCATATCTTTATCATATGTATAAAATGTTGCATTAGAAGAAAATTGACATTATAGTTAAAAATGTTGCATTAGATTAAAGGTGACATGTTAGTTTAAAATGTTACATTAGAATAAAAACATCCTTATTTTTAGAAATGTTATGTTTAAAATAAATTGTCATCTTTGTTAGAAGTATTACATTAAAATAGAATTGTCAATTCAAAGAAAAAGATCACATTTTTATTTGCATATTTAGATGCAAATAAACACCGTCGAAAAAGATCACATTTTTATTTGCATGTTTAGATGCAAACAAACTACATAGAAAAATGATTACATTTTTATTTGCAAATTTAGATGCAAATAAACACCGTAGAAAAAGATTACATTTTTATTCGCATATTTAAATGAAAATAAACACCGTAGAAAAAGATCACATTTTTATTTGCATATTTATATGCAAATAAACATCATAGAAAAAGATTTCATTTTTATTTGCATATTTAGACGCAAATAAACATCGTAGAAAAAGATTTCATTTTTATTTGCATATTTAGATGCAAATAAACATCGTAGAAAAAGACTTCACTTTTATTTGCATATTTAGATGCAAATAAACACCATAGAAAAAGATTATATTTTTATTCTCATTTTAAATGCAAACATAAAACATGAAATAAAAATTACACTTTTATTTGCATTCTTTGATGCAAATAAAACATAAAATTAAAAGTTGAATTTTTATTTGCATTCTTTGATGCAAATAAAACATGAATTAAAAGGGTTACCTTTTTGTTTGCATTTTAGATGTAGATAAAAGCCTAGTTTAAGAAGTTACATTTTTCACTTGCATTTTTGATACAAATAAAAGAATAGAAGAAAGATTATATTTTTCACTTACATTTTTGATGCAAAGGGAAGAACAGTATAAAATATGCATTAGAAATAAAATAGCATTTTTATAATAAAATGTGACATTGGAGAAAATAACATATTTTTAATGGGTCATTAGATTAAAATAGCATTTTGTTGAGGAAGGTTAAAATAACAATTTTTGTTAAGAAAAGTTACATTAGATTTTGTATACAAAATGAAAATAAACATTTTATTTTCATATAATGTTAGATTTGTAAACAAAGGGTAAACAAACATTTTGTTGTAAATTTGTAACGGCTCGGGAAAAATTCGTCGCTCGAATTTTTGACAATAATACATAACCCCGTATCACTCGCCAAAAATCCGAGTATCGAACCCCGACTGTTAATAGAAAGAAGTTAGAGGGTGAGAAAAGAAAGAAAGAGATGTTAGAATAGAAGAAAAGGAAGAAGAACACATCAGACTCTCACAATAGAACAAATAAATATAATACATCAAACTCTTTACAAAAGAAACTGTATATATATACATACCAATCATCAGAGTACATCATATATCAGACACAACATAAATAACTTTGAATAACTAACGGTGAAGCCTCCTGCTTCAAGCTCCTAAAACTCCAAGCGAAACCTAACCTGGAAATATACTCAGTCTGACCCGAGCACATTTGAAGCAAAGCAAAATTCACCGGGTCAGTCTGGAATACTTTCAGTGATAAATTCAAAGCTAAAACAACTTGTTTAACTTTGGAAATCCTTTTGAAATAAAAGGACAATAGTAAGACCAGTCCACACATAAACACGGACGGTTTTTACCTTACTATAACTCAAAACATTTTTGAAATCAATATCTTATCAAGTATTATAATAGTGTCTATCAAACCACACATTAATAACAATCTAGCAAAATGCTTGCATCTCACGCTCTACATATATAATATAAAATCCAAAAACCGCGAGCGCTTATTGGAAATTGGATTCCGACTATGACAAGATATGGGGCCACCTGCCGATAGTGCATCTCTAGAGACGAATACACTGGGTTCAACAAGAACGTCTTGCAACCCGGCCCACACATGACCGACCACTCATTTCGCTTGAGTGTATCGAATGTATATTACCAACGGTTGGGCTCAAACCACCGTTTCACGTAAAGGGACAACATCAAAATATATTAAAGGAGGAAAATGAAATTTCTCTAGATAGGTGATTATACACCCTAATGGGAGCGACCCACATAGCCATGCCGCCTGCCCAATTTTTGTCATTTCCCGGTTGATGAGGCTTGAGGCTAGGATTTTCTTCCTTTTTAGATCAGCACATCACTTTGAATGCCACATCGTTAGATCCATCAAATCACTGATTGATGTCCTCAAAATTACACTGGGCATGTTTGAAGAAATCAATATTCGTGACCATCTGGAAATACTCTGTCAGACACTCGTCCATACAAGTCATCCAGGAACAGGATGAACCGAAGGTACCCTCCTACCGCATCCTATACATGAATCACCCCAAGGATCAATAGAGAGAAGTCCTTGCAAACCATAGATTTCAACCATGACAAAACCTCTGTATATCTCAGCGTCGATTTAGAGATTGTAAGTGGTGCTTCCATTTATGAAGATCTATGGTCTTTAATGCTCCATCTTTATCGTTTGCACGTTAGTCGCGATCGCACAGTTGATTCGAAGTGGTTTTGGGTCTAGTTCCCATCCCGGTCTCTTCGATACAACTCGTCAATAAGTTAATAGAATATTCCATTTGATAGTCGGTTGTTTAACTATCAAAACATAACAGTGATGTTAAATACATTGGCAGCTCGGGTTGTTTATAATTAAAATACTTCGTTAAATTAGTTCATTGATTTTCTAAATTCTATCTTGATAAATCCTTTTGGTTTTTTCCCTACTTTGAAATATTTACCAATATTCTATTTGGAGTTATGTATTCAACGAAATTCCCTTATTATTCCCTTTATCCCAAGATATACTACTATATTTCATAAATTGTTCTTTACTTCACTTATCCTGGAAACCTGGTTTCTATTTTCAAAAACTTTTCATACTCCTTACCATTGAAAATACTATTATCGTTTAAAATTCACTTCTCGTTTCTTTTATTATTCGGAAATATCGTTAGGTATATATATACTTATCTAATCGATATAGGTTTCACTTCCCAATTTATATGGTTAAACTAACCTCACAAATCGTACTTCTTAATCTAAAACTTTAAATGGATTTATTAACTTTAACACGATCACACTTATGGAAATTCAATTAAATTTTCAATATACAACTCCATTTAAAAAAATACCCATAGCGGTCCTTATCTCTTATCTCGATGAAAAACTAAAGTCTATCGACTTATTTCTTTTGAATAAATGTGCTTACCAAAACATATTATTTAATTACTTTGGGAATAGAGTTATCTTTTTAATTACATTATATAGGTAAAATCATATTTCGTGCCTGACCAAAATAATTCACTTTTCAATTAAAACCAATAGTTTTATTTTATTTCTAAAATCCTCACAAATTACTATTGGCAATATTTTCTCAATAAATTATTCTCAACATCCTCGACCATTGTAAACCAACATCATCTTTTGACAATAGCGAAGTCGCCCAAGTTGAGGCATTTTAATTACCTCTCAGACCTTAATCGACCCAGTTCTTATCCCCAGACAATAAGAGTTTGCAACTTAAAACCCTGGTATTCCATTCCCGCATCTATTCACTATGATTTTATAAACCATTTCCTTCCATTTGAAAACCCACTTTACACATTAATTCCCATTCCATAATTAAGTAAACCTCCTCGACAAAATCTTCTTCACCATTAGATTCCAACATGGTATTTTAACCCATTTATTCCATTAGTAATTTCCTTAGAATCTCTTTACTTAATATATTAAGTAAATATACCAAACCCCCTTTTAAGCCTTATTTTAACCAAACTCACATTACTTAATTGTGTAAATTCTTATTGGAACTCTCGTATTGACTTACGAGTCATTTTACAAACTCTATTTGTAAACTCGGATGAAAACCCTTTTTAATAAACCCTATTATACCTTAATTAAACTTATTTCTATCGGATCAATTTTTAATTTAATTCACTCTTAAAAATGAACCCTTTGATTATCATTATTTAAAATGATAATTTATTTTAACATTAACCCCTTTTATCATAGTTAATTCCATTATTTACTAGAGATAGGGTAATTGGTCATTTTAAGGGATTATAAAATAATAATTATATTTATTAACGAACTTAAAGTTTGGTAATCTCCTTTAAAGTATAGTTAATCAAAGATTAACTTATTGCTAACAATATTCATATTTTTTTGAAATTATCAATTAGATTAATTTAAAACAAATCGGTTAAACTGTTAACTGATTTTCAATTCTTTTCTTATAAAATTCTTATTAACCTTACTCCATCTTATCGCTGTTGGGTTACTTCTTAATTGAATTCTAATTAGAAAGTAATCACTTTAATTAATTAAAATAATAATTAATTATAAGATTAACTACATCAACTAATCCATTATTGACCGAAATAAAATAATTAACCTTTTAAAAAAAGATCATTAAACTATAATTAACCTCATTAACGATAATTAATTTGTTAATCATTTTTACAATATAATTAATCAAAGATTAACTAATTGTTAATAACCTTTGTTAAGCTTAACAAATATTTGAAAATTTTCGATTTGATTTATCAAAATCAAATCAACTAAATTGTCAACTTCAACTAAAACAGTCTCCTTTGTCGACCGTCAACATCAGTTAATTCTTAACTGATATCCATTCACCATTTCCCCTCCCTTAAATTAATTTATAACTTAATTAAAAAAATATCAATTTTTTTGTAAAACACTTATTCAATTTTTCAAATCAATATATTGGTTTCTGCCCTTCCGACAAAATATTTCATTATATAAAATATTTAAATAAATTCTTATATAAAATCATGATTATAAATATAAATATATTTATAGAATTTCTATTTTAATTAACTTGTATAAACAACTTCAAATTTTATTTCAGTTATAAAAATAAATTTATAACTAAAATCTTCATCAGTTCGCCTAGCGGCAAAACGACGTCGTAAGTAACAGATTTTAGGCCATTACTGCCAATCAATATGGTGGATTGATTAAAAACACAACACAATTTACCATCTATTCAATTTGAACAGGTCTGATATCATTTTAGGGTGTCAATTTACATAATGAGAAATATAACAAATAACATAAAATAAATCTGAGGAATCTAGTTTGATTCCTCCTACCTGTTCTTCCCTGCATCGTATAACACATACGAAATGATTTCATTAATATAACGCATTAAAATGGCGAATAAACAAAGTCAACCAATAAAACAGTAACAACTAATAGCAACCATAGCATCCAATCAACCAATTTATATGATATTTTAAAATTATATGGATTTATCACATCATAGCTGTCCAGAGAAGTGTGAGAATTAACTCACCATTATTTTCAGTCGATGGTTTCAGCACCATTTCCATATAATTTTAAACTGCATTTAAAATTACACAGAATTCCAACTGCTCCCGTTTCTGATTGGACCAGCGCGTATGCGTAGCCTCCGTCGCCACGATCCGAGCGGATCTAGTTTCACTGAATTTCGTTAACGTATGCAAAAGATATTGAATAAATACCATTTGGATAAAATGTATATTTATAATTAATTAACTTAAATTATAATTATTCTTAAACTAATAATTACCATTTTAAATGTCGGTCCACGTCAGCAATAAGTGACGCAGATTCTCCCTCCCCTTCCACTGAAACCCGATGCTCCTTCCTCTTCATTGAAAATCCGATAACCCCTTCCCTTCGCAGCTTTACCACGCCGCCTTCAGGCGATCTGAGCGTCGCTCCGACCATCCACCAGCACTGTGACTTGAAGCAGCCCCCAGGCCCAAAACCCCCGACCTCCTAACGCCCTCGTTAGTCCAAAAAACACCCTGAATCCATTTTCGTTCAAACCCAAAATTCCGACGCCTCAGACCGTTACGGCCGACCGCAACACCGCCATAGGCTTCGCCATGCCCTACGCCATCTTCGACCATCAGCCCCTTGCCAATATGAACACTCCAGCCACCGGAAATAACCGAAATCCGAACGTTGTTTTTAAGAAATCACCCCCAAATCTTCAACTCCATTCAACTAACCACACCGACCACTACAGGCCGTTTCAGACCCTCCGACCAAAGACAAAATGTAACAACCCGAAAATCTGGGCCAGTTTAAAATTTTTGTTTTGGCAATTTTAGCGAATTTTGATCATTTAAAATGAATTATTTTAAATAATAGCGACGAAAAATTTATTTTGAGTATAGTTCAAATGTATATATTATATACGTCGTCGTTAGAATATAAATGATTATATAAAATTATAAATAGAATTGAAAATGGCCCTGCAGTTCGATAATTCGATTTCAAACTTCAATTGAATGTACCGGGTGCAAAACAATCCGGATTTTGGCGAAACCAAAAACATTAGGATCTAATTGAGAATATCTTTCCAACAAATCTGACAAATCAAGATTTCATAGCGGGAATCAAAAGATATGTCCAGTTGAAAATTCTGAATAGTCGCTATGGAATTCAGGCCCTTAAAAATGGAATTTTTGCAAACGACCTCGGATTTCGACGAAACCACTTTTGTTGGGTCCGTCATGTAAAGTTATTGCTAGATTCCAAATTTCATAATTTTTTGAATTAATATGTGAGCGTGGCAAAGGAAAACGCGTTTGACTAGTTTTAGTTGATTTTAATCGACTGGAAAAGGGCCATTTTTCAAATGGTCTCAGAATTTGACGAAACTAGTTTTGTTAGGACCGTATCGTCAATACGAAGCTAGAAAATATTTTTTGAGAATTTTTCTAGTTAGTATGTGGCCCTGGTAAATTGAAATGTGCGTTCAAATTCAATATATAGAGTTATATTTTGATTTTGATGAAAAATGATCGAAACGATCGAATCAGCTTGCGATACATATCCCATTATGTTCGGAATGGGGGTAAAACGCTATAGATGACAGTCGGTGGGTTCGATTTCGAGTTCGACATAAAAAGTTGCTTTTTGAAAATTAAATATAATAAAATATATAAATTAAAAATATCCCCCTCCCCTCTTTCTTTTCACAGTCAAACCCCCCCCCCTTTTCAAAATCCAATCGATCAGAGAAAGAAGAAAAAAAAACCTAATCGATCGAACCGCAGCCTCTATATCCCGCGCCACCGCCTAGCGAGCTCCGCCCCCCTTCTCCGTTCCTGCGACACAGCCCCCCCAATTGAACGCAAGCAGGTCCCAACCCACCCTGAAACGACGCACCGCCCCTAGATCCAAGTTCGCCGACCACCTCAGCCCCGTGCCGACCAACACCCGCTCCACCTCCAGTCGACGCACAGACGAACCGCCTCCCCCTGCGAATAAAAGAGAAAAGGTAATTTAGATTGAATTTATTTATTTCTTTTCTGAGTAATTAGTGTTAATAGAAAAAAAATCAGTTTTATTTTTATTAGCATAGTTTAAATCAGAAATTTTATATAAATTCGCTTTGGTTTGAAAATTTAAAAATGTTATTTTTATATGTTGAATAGCATAGTAAAAATTCGATTTTTATATATAGAATAGCAAAGTAAAAATTCAATTTTTATATATAGAATAGCAAAGTAAAAATTCGATTTTTATATATTGAATAACATAGTAAAAATTCAATTTTTATATGTTGAATAGCAAAGTAAAAATTCGATTTTTATATATTGAATAGTGAAGTAAAAATTCGATTTTTATATATAGAATAGCGAAGAAAAAATTCGATTTTTATATGTTGAATAGCGAAGTAAAAATTCGATTTTTATATGTTGAATAGCGAAATAAAAATTCGATTTTTATATATGTAATGGAAAAGTAAAAATTCGATTTTTATATATAGAATAGCAAAGTAAAAATTCGATTTTTATATATTGAATAGCATAGAAAAAATTCGATTTTTATATATTGAATAGCGAAATAAAAATGTGATTTTTATATATGTAGTGAATACGAGCAAAGAAAGTGACAAGAGGCAAGAACGACAAAGATTTCTATAAATGAAGTGTCGGGAGGTTGGGATAGCTATCGGTGAGAACTTCTCATTCTTCAATTTCTTTTTCTAGTTATATATATACTAGGATGCAGACGGTGCTTAATAGCACCCGACACCCGTCATCCACAGACCATGGATGACTTGTTTGTTTAATTGTTTGGTTGTGTAGTTGGTTAGATTATTTGGTTTGAATTGAATTGTTTGGTGAAATGAAATTGATTTGATTGATGTGTGAATGGCGTGGGCCTTCACTAGACCGGGGATAAGGCTAGGCCTTGTCCCGTTTCTAGTATCCTGCCGTTATGCCGCCGAAATTTTCTAAAAATAAGTTAGAAAAATAAAGATATCATTTTTATTTTGTAAATGAACTGAATAAAAATTCATGTGTTAAAATAAAATATTTGATCGTTAAAAATATATTTTTTAACGTGAATGTGAATAAATAAATATTCATTTACAAACCAGACGGTTTGTTTATGTACACCTATTTGAAGGACATTGATTGGAACGATAAATTTTACACATCGCCCAACTGCACGAATAAAAACCTGTGTTTGATTGTTTGAAACCCCACACAGGTATTGGGATGATATTTGACGTACACTAATCCCGATTGTTTAGTTGTATGTCGATCGATTGATTGACAGGCTGTTATAAGCGTTGAATATTTATATTTGATGCTTATACAGTGTAGAAGGCACTTTGGATGATGGTTGATTATTCATCGTTGTTGATATATACATGTGTTGTAGAAAATCCATATAATTAACATTATATGGTAATTGATTGGGCCTCATTCCAGTTTTAAAATAGAAATATTTGAAAAAGAAATATTTGAAATAGAATATTTGAAAATAGGAATATATGAAGCCGTATTGATTAGATTGACGCCATTTTGATGTGAACGATATTTATATCGATTTTATTCATTTTATAATGAATATCGAAAGTGATTTCAAAATCTGATATTTTGAAAAGAATTGAATATAAATAAATTTGAATTGAAATTGAATATAAATAAATTCGAATTGAAATTGAATATAAACGAATTCGAATTGAAATTGAATATAAATAAATTCGAATTGAAATTGAATATAAATGAATTCGAATTGAAATTGAATATAAATGAATTCGAATTGAAATGGAATAGAAATGAATTCGAATTGAAATTAAATTGAATTGAAAACGAACTGAAATTGAATTTGAAATCAATTTGAAATGAATTTAAAATTAATTTAAATTGGAATATTCAATTTTGATTTGAAATTGAATATGAAGTTGAAACCGTTTTGAAAATGAATTTAAAACGATTTATAAAGCACGTTTTGAATTGAAATCGACGAAGTATATATTATATATATTATATATATATATAATATAATGGCCTGAATAGAACGCGCCGCGCCGCGGCAGTTCGCGAATTTCGACCATTGACTTCGAATGGCTATTGCGGGAGATCCGACCGTCGGATTCTCCTAAAACCGGAACCGTTGGGTTCGTATCGAAAAGAGCTTTCTAACGAATGCGAGAAATTAGAAATCTAACGGTTGGATTTGGAATTATGTCCAAATCAAATTTGAAAAAGGTCGCTGTAAGTGTAGTTCGATGGCCATTGATGGAAATCGACTGTACGGGCCTTGATAAAATTATTAAAAATAGCAATAATTTGTGTAAAATTATAAGAAATGATTTGGGAAGAATTGGGATGAAAAACTCCATATTTGAAAAGATAAAAATATATTTTTATTGAAATGAACTAGTTTTGAACTAGAATTATAATTTTATTTATTTTTAAATAAATAAATTGAATTTGAAATGGTTTTGAAAATAACCAGAATTTCCAATGATTGCATTGGAATGGATTTGAATCGAAATTGTCTTCGGAATATTTCGATGTTGGATTTCGTGATTATACAGATATTGTTATGGAAATTTGAAAGATATATTTATATCGTTATTTCCAATACGATATTTGTTTGTCGTGGAATTGGATATTGAATATAAGCCGGTACATTTTCCATTCAGTGCCTTGTAACTAATATCAAATGTGATTTGGGTTTGTCGTGAATGGTGTCTTCATTAACACTATTCTTAAGCCCAGCCAGGAAAAGATTAAATCTTTTTATTTAGATTTAATGAAGAATACCAATTAAATAATATTTAATTGGAATTGAATTCGAATTGATCCTTGGGTTTATCGTGAATGGTGTTTTAATTTACACTTTTTCTTTAACCCGATAATTAATAGAATGTGATTTTGGGTTGTCGTGAATGGTATCTTCAATAAAACTGTTCTTAGACCCAAAGGAGTTAAGAAAATCCAGAAACTAACTGGAGATTAGTTGAGTTGAATGGTTTCTGGGGTATTGATCTGATGTTGGTTTCAGCCTTCGGGGTTAATACTTAGGGAATTGCTCACTTGCTAATTCACGGTTAGGGACTGAATGAAATGTGATAGGATTTTGGGTTTATCGTGAACCGTGTTTTAAATGACACTGATTCTTTAACCCCAGTCACAGATTAAAACTAAGTGGAGTTTTAATGAATCTTTAATTAGATTGAAAACATCGAGAATGGAGTATCACCAGTATTGCTCCCGGCGACAGTTAAATCTTTAATTAGATTTGAATGTGAAATGGTAATTGAATTTACCGATAACACGGTGGTGTTAGATATGAAGTATTACCATTTTTACTTCATGGGATGAATAGGTTGGGATTGGGAAATTAAAACAAATGATTACTTCGGTAAGGTTCGTTAATCCCGACTAGTTGAATCGAAATTCAAAAGAAGATTAAAGAATAAATTCAAGGAATTTATCTTTGATAAAATTAATGGGAACCTTTCCCTATGAATGTGAAATTTAGAAACTAACTGTCGGTTAGCTAAGCAGAATGGTTTTCTGGATATTGATCTGATGTTGGTTTCGGCCTTCGGGGTTAATATTTGGGGAATTATTCTCTTGATTAATTTACGGTTAGTGACTGATGAATTGGAATGAGGCGTATGTTGTGTTTGTGTAACACTTGTTTATTATATACGCGAGTTGCTCAGAAAGACCGGGTTTATCCCATTCTGAATAACTGAATCGACGATAAGAAATCGAAGATGAAGACGGTGGTCGAAGACAAGAGATCTTCACCTCGTTTGGATGGTAACCGAGGTCCTGATTGGGAGGCATCCCGAAATATGGATAATGAGTGGTGATCGTCGAGACGTACGTGGTGATCGATGGGTTTGCGAAGTATTTAGTGCCTCCGGTTTCGTTCAGACCCAGAACGGACTTGCAAATGAAAAGTGTGTCTGACATTGGAATTTGTTCAGTGTGATTGATAGCCATCAGTTGCACGGTGTGAATTGCCTGTGTGGCATGCTAAGATGCAGTGATCAGGGCTTCTGTTGAAAAGCAAAGTCTTGTGGTGATGATCAAAGCACAGCCTGTGTGGCATAGCTTTGTGTATAACGTGAAATCGCGAGCCTCACACCCCGGTATGAACCAGAAACGGGAGAAGGACCTCAGGGAGGGCCTGCGTTTCCTCCTAGCTAGGGTGGTGTCAGTGACCTACCAGCCCTGACATTTATATACTTTTCACCTGTGTGGTTGTTGCTGTTGTGAGGCGCCTCGGTTAGATCGGAAGATCCGAGTCTGATGGAGTCATTTCTTGGCTCGCTTACGCCCCAAAGGGCGGCGAAACGTAGTGCTCAGGCATTTTAATCCACTCTGTGTGGACCGGCCCTGACGATCCAAGGGTCGAAGCATTCTGATCCTGAGACTCGGGGTAGGCAGTCTCGAATTCGGTAAGGACTATCTTTTGCCTTAGTTCATGACGGAAATCCAATTTCCAATACGTGACGGTTTGATTTTAGTTGTAATCCTATATATGGCGACATAGTGGGATGGGGCGCTTATGCTGCCTATGATTGATACTTATGATTTGAAGTTGTTTTATACACAATGCACTTATAATAGTATCAAATGATTTGTTTTAAACGTATCAAGCATTCTTGGCTATTATAAGGTAAAAACCCTATCCTCCGGCTTGCGTTGCATTGTGTGATGGGAACTGGGTCTTATAATAGCTTCATTTTTCTTTATTTAGCATTGCGTTGTTGTTTTATGCACTGGTGTTCTTGGGAGGAAACCCGTTCCGCGTTAGCGGCGTGGTCCCTTGATTTACCTAACTTTAAAATAAAGATTAATAACTGTTTTAGTTCTCACACCGGTCCCATGACTGACCTGGAGTTTATTGTTTTAACCTAAACTCTGGGTGCCCCTATTTTGACACGGGCAGCTAGTAGTTTTGGTTTTGCAGATTTATATTCACAGGATCCTGGTTTACAGCTGGAAGGATATCCGGAAAGCTTTGTATCCGTATATCTCCTTCAGTTGTGTATTGTATTATTTTCCGCTGCTATGTAATGTATTGTAATCTCTGATATTTATCGAATGTTTAATGTTTATTTGTTTATACTCTGTATATTCTTGTATTCTGATGAATTGTTGTAATATACAATGAAATGTTCTTCCGTCTACGTTCTATTTTGTCGTGTTCTCAAAGCGATCAGGCGTTTCGAACGATCTGGGTCGGTTTAGCGACTGATTCGGACCGAGCGAAATTCCTTTTCGTCACACAAAAACACAGTCCTCTTCCTCCCCTACGACCTTAGCTTAGACTCCATCATCGATTGTCAACCCAATCTCCACCAAAATCTCCAAAACCGAAAACAGTTTCTCGCCGTTCATCGCGATTTCCGGCCACCACACTCGATGAAACATCCCCAACTTTTTATCGTATCTTGCCCTCGACCCGATCTACGTTTTTGCTTCAGGTCCCCATAGAAAATTTGTCACAGATTGAGAGAAATAAATTGTTTATTGATTAGGGACATATTTGGAAATTTCATGGATGGAAATGAACTTGGCAGGAGAAATTCTGATTTGGGGGGTATATATAAGTGGGATTTATTATATTTTAACCTGATGTGACAAGCGATGTTGACTAACGATTTTTATTTCGTGGTTATCGCTATTTTGGACATTGTTTATTGGCTACTGCGGTTACATACAAGCTCCTTTCGTGATGAAAATGGACGACATAATATATTTTGACGATAGGTCCTAATGAATCTTGTTTCGTCGAATTCCGAGTCCGTTTGCTCGAACGGTGCTCTTTCACGTCCAAATGGTCGTTTATATTTGCATTTTATTTTGCTATGCTTACAAAATAACTTTGATTGACGCGCAACTTGAAATCTAGCAATAATTTACTGATATAGTCTCAATAAAATTTGTTTTGTCGAAAAAGGAGGTCATTTGAATAAAGTCCCTTTTAAATGGTCCAATTTAAATTAAAATAAACCAATTTAAAAATACTTCAATATAAAAATATTAAAATATTATAATTAGTCAAACTCGATCAAAATTGCATATATTTTTAAAATAAAATATCTTGGGTTGAATTCCAAGCTAGTTCGATATTCAAAATATCTAAAAACCCTTTTATTTATAAATTAAATCGTTATAAATTATAAAGGAATTCCATAACGACTATTTTAAAATTTGGTTTGGACATAAAATAAAATCTACACTATGAAAACTAGATTTTTCTCTTCCATTAGAAAGATATTATCCAATCAGTCGTGACATTTCTTGTTTCGAGAAAATCCGATTTATTTTGAATCCTATACGATCAATTGAAGTTCAAAACTCCATATTACGAACTACCGCGCCGCTGCAGCTCGTTTTATAATTAAATTATAAATTATTCGTTTAATTGTCGTTAAATTAACGAAATCGCCAATATATTTTCAATAGAAACAATATTAACCCTTTTTATTTTGCAGATACACACTATACTAGCAAATTCAGCAATTTCCAAATATTATATTATTCTATTTATATCATTAATTAATATTCAAAACAAAATAAATTCAATTATTTAAATTCAAATCAACATTTTAAATAATAAAATAATTTAAATAATTGGCCAGAAAATACGGGTCGTTACATTCCTTCCCCCTTAAAAGAATTTCGTCCCCGAAATTGCCAAGGTAGAAAGAATGGTACAGCCCCATTATTTTTACAAAAATATTTAATTAAAAAACACGGTTTTATTTCCAAAATTGATTTAAACTATTTTAAACCCAATTTATTCCAAATAACAAAATTTCCCAAAAATCTTTAAAAAAAACCAACTCCTTAAATTTTGGAAAAGCAGAGTCTCCCCTGTACGGAGGAACATCTGCAATATTGCAGGTTCAACAAATATATATACATCGACTCTCATGGTCAGAAAATTCAAAATCAGATCTCAAAACCCAAACCAAAAACCAAAAATTTATATTTGGCGTAAGCGTACCTTTTTACGAGCATTATCAAGTAAAATTCTCAATTTATAGCAATCTACGCAATCCAATTCTATCCTCAAAAGCTATCTCATACCTATACTCAACTGCATTTACTAGGTAAGTAACAATATATGAAAAAAATATTCCAATGATATACATGTGATTACAAAAATCCCAAAATCAACACTTGGATTCATTATTGGGTTTAATCTTTTGGTTTCCAATCAAACTTATTATACTGAATTTATTTACTTAAGTTTTCAATTTATTCAACTTTTAGATTTAACTATGGATGAATTATATACAAAGCATCCAACAACCAAACAAACAAACAAACAAGGTAAAACAATCCAACCAAATCATTCAGATTCAACCTTACTATTTCTTGTTTGTTTTCACTAGGGTTTAACGTATTACAATATCAATTGGTTCATATCAATTTGATTTCTTATTCAATTATTTATTCGATTACCAAATTCCAAACGTATTTTATTTAATTCCAAACACTATATCCATTTCTAATTTAACCCGACCCAACCAAAGTAAGTCGTATTTCCATACTCAGTTTTAATTTTATTCAAATCAATCCAACCATCAGATATCTCAATAATTTGATAAAATAATTTCCTTTCTATAAAAATATAATTTGGCAAAATTATTTCATTTACCCTCTTCACAAAATATTTAAAGATAATTTATATTCAAATACAAATACGCGCTCTCAATATATATACACTCAACTCAGCCTAGGGTATTACTAACCCAATCTATATTGAGTTACACCACAAAGCCAAGGCTATCACTAAACCAATAGCTATGATACCACTGTAACGGCCCGAGAAAAAATTCGATGCTCGAATTTTCGACAATAATACATGACCCCGTATCACTCGCCAAAAATTCAAGTATCGAACCCCGACTGTTAATAGAAAGAAGTTAGAGGGTGAGAAAAGAAAGAAAGAAATGTTAGAATAGAAGAAAAAGAAGTAGAACACAACAGACTCTCACAGCAGAACGAATAAATATAATACATCAAATCTCTCTACAAAAGAAACTATATATATACATACCAATCATCAGAGTACATTGTAACAATGAGACGACCCCAAACCCCGTACTGATGGTGGCAAGGGTAATCCTATGGAATATAACAAAGAAACAGATAATAGCAGAACAGAATAATTAAATACACCAGATAATGAACAATAGAATATACTGGATAAACGTAATCATCAGAGTTACACAGTATAAAGGATCTTACTTAGTACAAATACAGTTCAACTATACATAAATGTCTACAGCGGAAATAAACAAAATATGTACAATAGGAGCTGAACAGCATAGAAAGAGATAAATAATAGAACCCATCTTCAGCTCCACCTATCCAGAAAGAACCAGCTAAACCTGAATACAAGGCTGCCCGTGTAGAAAAAGGGGCACCCGAGTTTGAAAGTGAAACAAACTACGAGTCAGTCATGGGACTGGTATGAGAAATCTATTCAACACATTTAATATATGGCTAGTCTCAGGACCACGCCACTTTCGTGAAACGGGTTTACTCCATTGGATTGCCAGTGCTTTATAACAAATCTTTCTTTTAAACATCGCAATGCTTTTTATAAAAATGAAGCCATTATAAGACTCAGTTCCCATCACACAATGCAACGCAAACCGGAGGATAGAGTTTTACCTTATAATGGCCAAAATATGATTGATACGAATAAAACAAAAGCATTTGATATTATTACTTGTGTTTATATGTTTCAAAAACAATTTGAATCATAACTATCAATCATAGGCGGCATGGGTACCATATATCATGTTGCCATATATATATACAATCAAAACCGCATAGTCACGTATTTGGAAATTGGATTTCCGTCCTAAACCAAGGCAAAAGATAGTCCTTACCGAATTCGAGACAATCTAGCCCATGTCTCAGGAACAGCCGCAACTGCTGTAACACCCCACGTTCATTAATGTCACTCACAAAGGGAATGCATTAACTTCCATGGAGGTTATAAGTGAATATAGAACAGAAAAATTACAACAAGACAGATAATAAATAGTACTTGGAAATTTAAAACTTCATTTTATTGCAGCGGAAATTAAACATGTTTGTTACATCATAAAACCATAGATCATAACCAAGTACAATATCCATCTTCATAAAAACAAAATACATAATCCCATTACATAAATATCCATTAAAAAAGATAACAAGCTGGACTTTACTTCAACGGTCCAAGCTTTCCAAAGAGAGATGAAGCAATTCAATCAAACTCCACTAGAGCTGGGCCCAACCTAAGGACCTGGAGGGGGAAAAAGGATAGAAATAGAGGGGGTCAGACATAAAGTCTGGCGAGTATGATAATTCTAACAATACTATTATCAAAATAACTAGACTAAGGCATAAGCTGGAAGACAAGTAAATGTCTATGAACTCTTAGGAAGATAAAGATAGCGTTTAAGATAACGTTAAAGATAACGGTAAAGGCACACCTAATTACTAACGAATGATTACTTCAGTGCACCGCACATTACTACACTGCACCACACCAGTCACCCTATTGTTTGATCCCACTTGCTTCACACAGAAACTTTATAAATAGCCATACGTACCCCTAGCTGACAACATAGGTGCCGTCTGCCCCAATCTCCGCTAGGTGTACCCCACTACCCACTTTCGATCGGCTCCCTACTCGTAGATACCCGTGCTGGCCCCACAGTGGGGTGTATCACTCCCCTAAAGTGGCAACCCGATACAACTTGAGAATGCACGGCTTATGTGACGAAAAGGAATTTCGCTCGGTCTGAACCAGTCGCTAAACCGACCCAGACCGTTCGAAACGCCCTATCGTTTTAGAACATGACAAAATAGAACGCATACAAAAGAACATTTCATTGTATATCACAACAATGCATCAGAATACAAGAATATACAGAGTATAAATGAATATTACACAGAAATATCAGAGATTTAAATTACATTCAAATACATCGCATCGGAAAATAATACAATACACAACTAGAAGTAGATATACGGATACAAAGCTTTCCGGATATCGTTCCAGCTGTAAACCAGGATCCTGCGAATAAAAATCTGCAAAACCAAAACTACTAGCTGCCCGTGTCAAAATAGGGGCACCCAGAGTTTAGGTCAAAACAATAAACTCCAGGTCAGTCATGGGACTGGTGTGAGAACTAAAACAGTTATTAATCTTTATTTTTAAAGTTAGGTGAATCAAGGCACCACGCCGTATGACACGGAACGGGTTTCCTCCCAAGAATACCAGTGCATAGCAACAAACAGCGCAATGCTAAATAAAGAAAAATGAAGCTATTATAGGACCCAGCTCCCATCACACAATGCAACGCAAGCCGGAGGATAGGGTTTTTACCTTATAACAGCCAAGAATGCTTGATACGTTGAAAAACAAATCATTTGATACTATTATAAGTGCATAGTGTATAAAACAACTTCAAATCATAAGTATCAATCATAGGCTGCATAAGCGCCCCATCCCACTATGTCGCCATATATAAGATTACAACAAAAACCGCAAATGTCACGTATTTGGAAATTGGATTTCCATCTATGAACCGAGGCCAGGGATCGTCCTCTACCGATTTGTGACTCTCTAGCCCGAGCTACAGGCAAGCGCGCAGGCAAGCCTTGGAGCGACAGGGTCGGTCCACCGATGTGGATTATTATGCCTGAACACTACGTTTCCCCGCCCTTTGGGGCGTAAATGAGCCAACGAATGACTCCATCGGACCCGGATCGTCCGATCAAACCGAGGCGCCTCGCAACAGCAACAACCACACAGGTGAAAAGTATATAAATGTCAGGGCTGGTAGGTCACTGACACCACCCTAGCTGGAAAGAAACGCATGTCCTCCCTGAGGTCCTCTCCCGTTTTTGGTTCACAACCGGGGTGCGAAACCCGCGAAGCAAACGTTACACAAAGCTACGCCACAAGGGCCGTGCTTCGATCATCAACCATAAGACTTTGCTTTTCAACAGAAGCCTCGATCAATTGCCACTTAGGCATGCCACACAGGCAATTTACTCCATGCGTTTGATATCCATCAGTATATAACCCCTGAACTCGTACGTCTCAGAGAAGGGCGTTAAGCAAGAGAATAAATTCACCGCCGCCAAACAGATATATATTTAATAGAGATCAATCACACGGACTAAAATCCAATGTCAGACACACAGTCCATTTACAAGTTCGTTCTGGGTCTGAACAAAACCGGAGGCACCTAGTACCCCGCATGTCCATCGGTCTCCAAGTACGTCTGGACGATCACCAACTGTTTCCATCTTCTTGGGTGTACAGCCCAATCAAGATCATCAGTAATCACCCAAACGACGTGAAGACCTCCGGCCTTCGACCATCGTCTTCATCTTCAACTTATCGTAGTATCAGTTATTCAGAATGGGGTAAACCCGGACTTTCCGAATAACTCGCGTATATTTTAAATAAGTGTTACACAAACACAACATACGCCTCATTCCAATTCATCAGTCACTAACCGTAAATTAATCAAGAGAATAATTCCCCAAATATTAACCCCGAAGGCTGAAACCAACATCAGATCAATATCCAGGAAACCATTCTACTTAGCTAACCGACAGTTTGTTTCTAAATTTCACAATCATATGGAAAGGTTCCCATTAATTTTATCAAAGATAAATTCTTTATATTTATTCTTTAATCTATCCTTTTGAATTTCGATTCAACTAGTCGGGATTAACGAAACTTACCGAAGTAATCATTTGTTTTAATTTCCCAATCCCGGCCTATTCATCCCATGAAGTAAAACTGGTAATACTTCATATCTAACACCACAGTATTATCGATAAATTCAATTACCATTTCACGTTCAAATCTAATTAAAGATTTAACTATCGCCTGGAGCAAAACCGGTGATACTCCATTCTCGATCATTTCAATCTAATTAAAGACTCATTAAAACTCCACTTAGTTTTAATCGTTAACTGGGTTAAAGAATCGGTGTCATTTAAAACACGGTTCACGATAAACCCAAAATCACATTCCATTAATTATCGGGTTAAAGAACAAGTGTTATTTAAAACACTGTCCACGATAAACCCAAAAATCAATATCAATTCAATTCCAATTAAATATTATTTAATTGGTACACTTCATTAAATCTAAATAAAAAGATTTAATCTTTTCTCAACTGGGTTCAAGAACAGTGTTATTCAAGGCACCGTTCACGACAAACCCAAATCACATTTGATATTAAATACAAGGTTCTGAATAGAAAATATATCGGCTTATATTCAATATCAAATTCTACGACCAACAGATACCGTATTGGAAATAACGATATATATATCGATATCTTTCAAATTTCCATAACAACATCTGCATAATCACGAAATCCAACATCGAAATATTCCGAAGACAATTTCGATTCAAATCCATTCCAATGCAATTATTGGAAATTCTGGTTATTTTCAAAACCATTTCAAATTCAATTTATTTATTTAAAAATAAATAGAATCATAATTCTAGTTCAAAACTAGTTCATTTCGATAAAAATCTATTTTTATCTTTTCAAATATGGAGTTTTTCATCCCAATTTTTCCCAAATCATTTCTTATGATTTTACGCAAATTATTAATATTTTTAATAATTTTATCAAGGCCTGTACAGTCGATTTCCATCAACGGCCATCAAACTGCACTTACAACGACCTTTTTCAAATTTGATTTGGACATAATTCCAAATCCAACCGTTAGATTTCTAATTTCCAATATTCGTTAGAAAGCTCTTTTCGATACGAACCCAACAGTTCCGGTTTTAGGAGAATCCAACGGTCGGATCTCCCGTAATGTCCGTTTGAAATAAATGGTCAAAATTCGCGAACTGCCGCGGCGCGGCGCATTCTATTCAGGCCATCATATTATATATATAATATATATTTCGTCGATTTCTATTTAAAACGAATTATATAGATAGTTTTGAATTCGTTTCAAAAACATTTTCAACTTCCATTTCAATTCAAATCAAAATTGAATTCTTCCTTATAAATTCGTTTTAAAATTCATTTCTATTCAATTCAAATTTCAATTCAATTTGAATTCATTTCAATTCGGTTTCAATTCAATTCAAATTCGTTTTCCATTCGATTCGAATTCGTTTTCAATTCAATTCAATTCAAATTGGTTTTCTATTCGATTCAATTCAAATTGGTTTTCTATTCGATTCAATTCAAATTGGTTTTCTATTCGAATCAATTTAAATTTCATTTCAAAATATTCGATTTCGAAATCACTTTTCAATATTCGTTTTAAAATGAATAAAATCGATATGAATATCGTTCACGTCAAAATGGCGTCAATCTAATCAACACGGCTTCATATATTGATATTTTCAAATATTCCATTTCGAATATTTCTATTTCAAATATTTCTATTTCAAATATTTCTTTTCAAATATTTCTATTTCAAATGTTCTATTTCAAATATTTCTTTTTCAAATATTTCTTTTCAAATATTTCTTTTCAAATATTCTATTTCAAATATTTCTTTTTCAAATATTTCTTTTTCTAAACTGGAATGAGGCCCAATCAATTACCATATAATGTTAATTATATGGATTTTCTACATCACGTATACAATAACAACGATGAATAATCAACCATCATCCAAAGTGCATTCTACATTGTATAAGCATCAAATATAAATATTCAACGCTTATAACAGTCTGTCAATCAATCGATCGACATACAACTAAACAAACGGGATTAGTGTACGTCAAATATCATCCCAATACCCGTGTGGGGTTTCAAACAATCAAAACACAGATTTTATTTGTGCAGTTGGGCGATGTGTAAAATTTATCGACCCAATCAATGTCCTTCAAATAGGTGTACATAAACAAACCGTCTGGTTTGTAAATGAATATTTATCTATTCACATTCACGTTAAAAATTATATTTTTTAATGATCAAACTATTTTATTCAACCTGTGAATATTCTATTCGGTTCATTTATTAAATAAAATGTTATCTTTATTTTTCTAACTTATTTTTAGAAAATTTTGGCGGCATAACGACATGATACTAGAAACGGGACAAGGCCTAGCCTTATCCCCGGTCTAGTGAAGGCCCACGCCATTCACACATCAATCAAATCAATTTCATTTCACCAAACAATTCAATTCAAACCAATTAATCTAACCAACTACACAACCAAACAATTTAACAAACAATCTATCCATGGTCTGTGGATGACGGGTGTCGGGTGCTACAAAACACCGTCTGCATCCTAGTATATATATAACTAGAAAACGAAATTGAAGGGTGAGAAGTTCTCACAGAATTGCTAATCCAATGCCTCGACTCTTCTTATGTAGAAATCTTCGTCGTTCTTGCCTCTTGTCACTTTCTTTTCCCGTATTCTCTACATATGTAAAAATCGCATTTTTACTTCGCTATTCGATATATAAAAATCGAATTTTTACTTCGCTATTCAATATATAAAAATCGAATTTTTACTTTGCTATTCAATATATAAAAATCGAATTTTTACATCGCTATTCAATATATATAAAAATCGAATTTTTTACTTCGCTATTCAATATATAAAAATCGAATTTTTACTTTGCTATTCAATATATAAAAATCGAATTTTTACTTTGCTGTTCAATATATAAAAATCAAAATTTTACTTTGCTATTCAATATATATAAATCGAATTTTTACTTTGCTATTCAATATATAAAAATCGAATTTTTACTTTGCTATTCTATATATAAAAATCGAATTTTTACTTTGCTATTTAATATATAAAAATCGAATATTTACTTTGCTATTCAATATATAAAAAGATTATATTTTTACTATCCTATTCATTATAAAAAGATTATATTTTTACTATGCTATTCTATATAAAAAGATTATATTTTTACTATGCTATTCATTATAAAAAGATTATATTTTTACTATGCTATTCATTATAAAAAGATTATATTTTTACTATGCTATTCTATATAAAAAATTATATTTTTACTATGCTATTCATTATAAAAAGATTATATTTTATAAAGAGTGTATATTTCTATTTAAATAAAATAAAAATAAAAGAAATTACCTTTCTTCTTGTTTACACTCCCTGCTGTCGTTCAAAGCTTCCTTCGCAACTAGGGTTGCAAATTCCGATCACCATGGCTGGCGTGACGATGATCGACGGCTTCTCCGATGACGGCCTACGCGAGGCGCTGCTCCCCTGTCCTCCTCGATCAAATCGGTGATCCCTTGGAGCCGGAAACGGTGCGCGAGCGACAGCGGTTGGAGGCTCGCTGGTGGGTTTCAACGATGAAGTAGGGGGGCGGTTTTGGAGAAGAAGGCGCGGAGAAGAAGGGGGAGGGGTCACGACTGAGGGGGGGGGGGGAAGGTGGATGAAGCGGTGGCGATGGAGGCGCTCGTTTTTCTTTTTTTTTCCCTTTTTATTGATTTTCTAATCTGAAGTCAACGGTGGAAAAGGGGGGGGGGTTTAGTTAAGGAGAAATATATACATATTTATTTTATTTATTTATTTTTCCATTCAAAAAGTAACTTTTAAATTCCAACTCGAAACGAGGCCCAACGACTGTCGTCCATAGCTAATTACCCCCATTCCGAACACAATGGGATATGTATCGTAAGCTAATTCGATTGTTTCGATCAGTTTTCGTCAAAATCAACATATAACTCTATATATTGAATTTGAACGCGCATTTCAATTTACCGGGGTCACATACTAACTCGAAAAATTCCAGAAAAATATTTTCTGGCTTCGTATTAACGATACGGTCCTAACAAAACTAATTTCGTCAAATTCTGAGACCGTTGGAAAAATGGCCAATTTCCAGTCGATTAAAATCAACTGAAACTGGTCAAACGCATTTTCCTTTGCCACGCTCACATATTGATTCGAAAAATTATGAAAATTGGAATCTAGCAATAACTTTACATCACGGACCCAATGGTTTTGTCGAAATCCGAGGTCGTTTGCAAAAATTCCATTTTTAAGGGCCTGAATTCCATAGCGACTATTCAGAATTTTCATCTGGACATATCTTTTGATTCCCGCTATGAAATTTCCATTTTTCGGATTCGTTGGAAAGATATCATCAATTAGATCCTATTATTTTTGGTTTCACTAAAATCCGGTTTGTTTTGCACCCGGTATGTTCAATTGAAGTTTGAAATCAAATTATCGAACTACCGCGCCATTTTCAATTCCTTTTATAATTATATATAATTATTTATATTCTAACGACGGCGTATATAATATATACATTCGAATTCTGTTCAAAATAAATTTCTCGTCGATATTATTTAAAATAATTCATTTTAAATAATCAAAATTCGCTAAAATTGCCAAAATAAAATTTTTAAACTGGCCCAGATTTTCGGGTTGTTACAATCTCCCCCACTTAAAATTTTTCGTCCCCGAAAAGGAATAAAGTCGAAAGTGGTTTGATTAATCAACTCTACGTTCGATCTGGCTTCCATTCTCCAACTTTTCAGTTTCTGAGAATTTTCAAATTCTTCAAAAATTTGGCTAACACCCGGAATTTTCGAAAAATTTCGCCATAACCTCCCCTGCACCGGGAGCCACGGGAAAATCCTGAAATTGCCATACAGGCCTTTTGATCTCAAAAAGAAAAAGAAAAAGCCAAGAGGCTAGCCAATCGGCTCATAAAATCATCATCACCCAAACAAAATAGTAAATTATAGTAAACATATACCTATTTGTCGGGCAAACAAATTTTATTCTCTGCTCTAACCTCCTTGCTATGACCTGTTCAATGTAAGTACAAGTATATGCAAGCAAATGCGACTAATTATCAATACAATTCAATATTTGATTCAGTTGGGCATAATGGTTCAAAATTATCAAACAATTAAACAAACAGCAATCAATTAGTGAATTATCATTTGAAATTCATAACTTTGATATACAGTCAAAAATCTCATTTTTGATGCCAAATCACAACAATATGCCCTATCTAATTTTGGTTCTCACACCAGTCAATAGGAAATATATAGAAATCTCACTTTCGTCACTCGAATATAAACACTGATGATGAGGCCTCATCATCAGAATCATCTCCGGGCGACTAGAGTGTGATTCTATATCTATCCAATATATTAAAATTTCGAACACACGTTTGTAAGACGTATATGCGAAATCTCTATATTCTGGATTGTCCTAATCAATACAAATAAATAATCAAATACGAATAATTGATTTAAATTTTCAAAACAAAATTTGTTTTCATTTTTAAAAATATACTCTTCACACTCGTTCTAGGATACTACTGATCCTATCTCTAACGAGTCATTCCCATTGGATATTACTAATCCAATATCTGATGAATTCTTTCATATGGTTCTAATGTGTCCTGTTCTCTGAGCTTTGTAAACCAAAGCTCTGATACCAACTGTGACGAAAAGGAATTTCGCTCGGTCCGAACCAGTCGCTAAACCGACCCAGACCGTTCGAAACGCCCTATCGTTTTAGAACATGACAAAATAGAACGCATACAAAAGAACATTTCATTGTATATTACAACAATGCATCAGAATACAAGAATATACAGAGTATAAATGAATATTACACAGAAATATCAGAGATTTAAATTACATTCAAATACATCGCAGCGGAAAATAATACAATACACAACGAGAAGTAGATATACGGATACAAAGCTTTCCGGATATCGTTCCAGCTGTAAACCAGGATCCTGCGAATAAAAATCTGCAAAACCAAAACTACTAGCTGCCCGTGTCAAGATAGGGGCACCCAGAGTTTAGGTCAAAACAATAAACTCCAGGTCAGTCATGGGACTGGTGTGAGAACTAAAACAGTTATTAATCTTTATTTTTAAAGTTAGGTGAATCAAGGGACCACGCCGTATGACACGGAACGGGTTTCCTCCCAAGAATATCAGTGCATAGCAACAAACAGCGCAATGCTAAATAAAGAAAAATGAAGCTATTATAAGACCCAGCTCCCATCACACAATGCAACGCAAGACGGAGGATAGGGTTTTTACCTTATAACAGCCAAGAATGCTTGATACGTTGAAAAACAAATCATTTGATACTATTATAAGTGCATAGTGTATAAAACAACTTCAAATCATAAGTATCAATCATAGGCTGCATAAGCGCCCCATCCCACTATGTCGCCATATATAGGATTACAACTAAAACCGCAAATGTCACGTATTTGGAAATTGGATTTCCATCTATGAACCGAGGTCAGGGATCATCCTCTACCGATTTGTGACTCTCTAGCCCCAGCCACAGGCAAGCGCGCAGGCAAGCCTTGGAGCGACAGGGTCGGTCCACCGATGTGGATTATTATGCCTGAACACTACGTTTCCCCGCCCTTTGGGGCGTAAATGAGCCAACGAATGACTCCATCGGACCCGGATCATCCGATCAAACCGAGGCGCCTCGCAATAGCAACAACCACACAGGTGAAAAGTATATAAATGTCAGGGCTGGTAGGTCACTGACACCACCCTAGCTGGAAAGAAACGCATGTCCTCCCTGAGGTCCTCTCCCGTTTTTGGTTCACAACCGGGGTGCGAAACTCGCGAAGCAAACGTTACACAAAGCTATGCCACAAGGGCCGTGCTTCGATCATCAACCATAAGACTTTGCTTTTCAACAGAAGCCTCGATCAATTGCCACTTAGGCATGCCACACAGGCAATTTACTCTATGCGTTTGATATCCATCAGTATATAACCCCTGAACTCGTACGTCTCAGAGAAGGGCGTTAAGCAAGAGAATAAATTCACCGCCGCCAAACAGATATATATTTAACAGAGATCAATCACACAGACTAAAATCCAATGTCAGACACACAGTCCATTTACAAGTTCGTTCTGGGTCTGAACGAAACCGGAGGCACCTAGTACCCCGCATGTCCATCGGTCTCCAAGTACGTCTGGACGATCACCAACTGTTTCCATCTTCTTGGGTGTACAGCCCAATCAAGATCATCAGTAATCACCCAAACGACGTGAAGACCTCCGGCCTTCGACCATCGTCTTCATCTTCGACTTATCGTCGTATCAGTTATTCAGAATGGGGTAAACCCGGACTTTCCGAATAACTCGCGTATATTTTAAATAAGTGTTACACAAACACAACATACGTCTCATTCCAATTCATCAGTCACTAACCGTAAATTAATCAAGAGAATAATTCCCCAAATATTAACCCCGAAGGCCGAAACCAACATCAGATCAATATCCAGGAAACCATTCTACTTAGCTAACCGACAGTTAGTTTCTAAATTTCACAATCATATGGAAAGGTTCCCATTAATTTTATCAAAGATAAATTCTTTATATTTATTCTTTAATCTATCCTTTTGAATTTCGATTCAACTAGTCGGGATTAACGAAACTTACCGAAGTAATCATTTGTTTTAATTTCCCAATCCCGGCCTATTCATCCCATGAAGTAAAACTGGTAATACTTCATATCTAACACCATAGTGTTATCGGTAAATTCAATTACCATTTCACGTTCAAATCTAATTAAAGATTTAACTATCGCCTGTAGCAAAACCGGTGATACTCCATTCTCGATCATTTAAATCTAATTAAAGACTCATTAAAACTCCACTTTGTTTTAATCGTTAACTGGGTTAAAGAATCGGTGTCATTTAAAACACGGTTCACGATAAACCCAAAATCACATTCCATTAATTATCGGGTTAAAGAATGAGTGTTATTTAAAACACTGTCCACGATAAACCCAAAAATCAATATCAATTCAATTCCAATTAAATATTATTTAATTGGTACACATCATTAAATCTAAATAAAAAGATTTAATCTTTTCTCAACTGGGTTCAAGAACAGTGTTAGTCAAGGCACCGTTCACGACAAATCACATTTGATATTAAATACAAGGTTCTGAATAGAAAATATATCGGCTTATATTCAATATCAAATTCTACGACCAACAGATACTGTATTGGAAATAACGATATATATATCGATATCTTTCAAATTTCCATAACAACATCTGTATAATCACGAAATCCAACATCGAAATATTCCGAAGACAATTTCGATTCAAATCCATTCCAATGCAATTATTGGAAATTCTGGTTATTTTCAAAACCATTTCAAATTCAATTTATTTATTTAAAAATAAATAGAATCATAATTCTAGTTCAAAACTAGTTCATTTCGATAAAAATCTATTTTTATCTTTTCAAATATGGATTTTTTCATCCCAATTTTTTCCAAATCATTTCTTATGATTCTACACAAATTATTAATATTTTTAATAATTTTATCAAGGCCTGTACAGTCGATTTCCATCAACGGCCATCGAACTGCACTTATAGCGACCTTTTTCAAATTTGATTTGGACATAATTCCAAATCCAACCGTTAGATTTCTAATTTCCAATATTCGTTAGAAAGCTCTTTTCGATACGAACCCAACGGTTCCGGTTTTAGGAGAATCCGACGATCGGATCTCCCATAATGTCCGTTTGAAATAAATGGTCGAAATTCGCGAACTGCCGCGGCGCGTTCTATTCAGGCCATTATATTATATATATAATATATATTTCGTCGATTTCTATTTAAAATGAATTATATAGATAGTTTTGAATTCGTTTCAAAAACATTTTCAACTTCCATTTCAATTCAAATCAAAATTGAATTCTTCCTTATAAATTCGTTTTAAAATTCATTTCTATTCAATTCAAATTTCAATTCAATTTGAATTCATTTCAATTCGGTTTCAATTCAATTCGAATTCGTTTTCCATTCGATTCGAATTCGTTTTCAATTCAATTCAAATTGGTTTTCTATTCGATTCAATTCAAATTGGTTTTCTATTCGATTCAATTCAAATTGGTTTTCTATTCGATTCAGTTGAAATTTCATTTCAAAATATTCGATTTCGAAATCACTTTTCAATATTCGTTTTAAAATGAATAAAATTGATATAAATATCGTTCACGTCAAAATGGCGTCAATCTAATCAACACGGCTTCATATATTGATATTTTCAAATATTCCATTTCGAATATTTCTATTTCAAATATTTCTATTTCAAATATTTCTTTTCAAATATTTCTATTTCAAATATTCTATTTCAAATATTTCTTTTTCAAATATTTCTTTTCAAACATTTCTTTTCAAATATTCTATTTCAAATATTTCTTTTTCAAATATTTCTTTTTCTAAACTGGAATGAGGCCCAATCAATTACCATATAATGTTAATTATATGGATTTTCTACAACACGTATACAATAACAACGATGAATAATCAACCATCATCCAAAGTGCATTCTACATTGTATAAGCATCAAATATAAATATTCAACACTTATAATAGTCTGTCAATCAATCGATCGACATACAACTAAACAATCGGGATTAGTGTACGTCAAATATCATCATAATACCCATGTGGGGTTTCAAACAATCAAACACAGATTTTATTTGTGCAGTTGGGCGATGTGTAAAATTTATCGACCCAATCAATGTCCTTCAAATAGGTGTACATAAACAAACCGTCTGGTTTGTAAATGAATATTTATCTATTCACATTCACGTTAAAAATTATATTTTTAACGATCAAACTATTTTATTCAACCTATAAATATTATATTCGGTTCATTTATTAAATAAAATGTTATCTTTATTTTTCTAACTTATTTTTAGAAAATATCGGCGGCATAACGGCACGATACTAGAAACTGGACAAGGCCTAGTCTTATCCCCGGTCTAGTGAAGGCCCACGCCATTCACACATCAATCAAATCAATTTCATTTCACCAAACAATTCAATTCAAACCAATTAATCTAACCAACTACACAACCAAAAAATTTAACAAACAAGCCATCCATGGTGTGTGGATGACAGGTGTCGGGTGCTACTAAACACCGTCTGCATCCTAGTATATATATAACTAGAAAAAGAAATTGAAGAGTGAGAAGTTCTCACAGAATTGCTAATCCAATGCCTCGACTCTTCTTATGTAGAAATCTTCGTCGTTCTTGCCTCTTGTCACTTTCTTTGCCCGTATTCTCTACATATGTAAAAATCACATTTTTACTTCGCTATTCGATATATAAAAATCAAATTTTTACTTCGCTATTCAATATATAAAAATCGAATTTTTACTATGCTATTCAATATATAAAAATCGAATTTTTACTTCGCTATTCAATATATATAAAAATCGAATTTTTACTTCGCTATTCAATATATAAAAATCGAATTTTTACTTTGCTATTCAATATATAAAAATCGAATTTTTACTTTGCTATTCAATATATAAAAATCGAAATTTTACTTTGCTATTCAATATATAAAAATCGAATTTTTACTTTGCTATTCAATATATAAAAATCGAATTTTTTACTTTGCTATTCAATATATAAAAATCGAATTTTTATTTTGCTATTCAATATATAAAAATCGAATTTTTACTTTGCTATTCAATATATAAAAAGATTATATTTTTACTATGCTATTCATTATAAAAAGATTATATTTTTACTATGCTATTCTATATAAAAAGATTATATTTTTACTATGCTATTCATTATAAAAAGATTATATTTTTACTATGCTATTCATTATAAAAGGATTATATTTTTACTATGCTATTCTATATAAAAAGATTATATTTTTACTATGCTATTCATTATAAAAAGATTATATTTTATAAAGAGTGTATATTTCTATTTAAATAAAATAAAAATAAAGAAATTACCTTTCTTCTTGTTTACATTCCCTGCTGTCGTTCAAAGCTTCCTTCGCAACTAGGGTTGAAAATTCCGATCACCAGGGCTGGCGTGACGATGATCGACGGCTTCTCCGATGACGGCCTACGCGAGGCGCTGCTCCCCTGTCCTCCTCGATCAACTCGGCGATCCCTTGGAGCTGGAAACGGTGCGCGAGCGACTGCGGTTGGAGGCTCGCTGGAGGGTTTCAACGATGAAGTAGGGGGGCGGTTTTGGAGAAGAAGGCGCGGAGAAGAAAGGGGAGGGGTCGCGACTGGGGAGGGGAAAGGTGGATGGAGCGGTGGCGATCGCCTGGCGATGGAGGCGCTCGTTTTTTTCTTTTTCCTTTTTATTGATTTTCTAATCTGAAGTCAACGGTGGAAAAGGGAGGGGGGGGGTTTAGTTAAGGAGAAATATATATATATATATTTATTTTATTTATTTTTCCATTCAAAAAGTAACTTTTAAATTCCAACTCGAAACGAGGCCCAACGACTATCGTCCATAGCTAATTATCCCCATTCCGAACACAATGGGATATGTATCGTAAGCTGATTCGATAGTTTCGATCAGTTTTCGTCAAAATCAACATATAACTCTATATATTGAATTTAAACGCGCATTTCAATTTACCGGGGTCACATACTAACTCGAAAAATTCCAGAAAAATATTTTCTGGCTTCGTATTAACGATACGGTCCTAACAAAACTGATTTCGTCAAATTCTGAGACCGTTGGAAAAATGGCAAATTTCCAGTCGATTAAAATCAACTTAAACTGGTCAATCGCGTTTTCCTTTGCCACGCTCACATATTGATTCGAAAAATTATGAAAATTGGAATCTAGCAATAACTTTACATCACAGACCCAACAAAAGTGGTTTCGTCGAAATCCGAGGTCGTTTGCAAAAATTCCATTTTTAAGGGCCTGAATTCCATAGCGACTATTCAGAATTTTCATCTGGACATATCTTTTGATTCCCGCTATGAAATTTCAATTTTTCGGATTTGTTGGAAAGATATCATCAATTAGATCCTATTATTTTTGGTTTCACTAAAATCCGGTTTGTTTTGCACCCGGTATGTTCAATTGAAGTTTGAAATCAAATTATCGAACTACCGCGCCATTTTCAATTCCTTTTATAATTATATATAATTATTTATATTCTAACGACGGCGTATATAATATATACGTTCGAATTCTGTTCAAAATAAATTTCTCGTCGATATTATTTAAAATAATTCATTTTAAATAATCAAAATTTGCTAAAATTGCCAAAATAAAAATTTTAAACTGGCCCAGATTTTCGGGTTGTTACAGCTTATACCTACACGATGCAACAACGTCTTATCTACCAGCCCGGGTCCACACACGCATATGAAACCCGTTGGACTTGCGTTGCCACCGCTCCCCGCTTTGGCCTCTTACAGTCGAACTCAGTATGCGTGTCCCGTCCTTGACTTGGGTCGAGCCCACAAAGATACGTTTGGGATACTGGTTGAAATGGGCCCCCACAAGCTACCCACCTAAGCTTGTCACTAGTATATCCCACTTAACCCTCTTAGTCATGTTCATTTACATGTGTGTTTGGTTCAGTCTTACTAATCGTATTTCACATGCCACTAAGGGCACCCCCTAGATTCCTCATGCCATCCAAGGCACCTACTTAACCCCCATGTCCCACCCTACATGTTTATCTGGTTAAGTATTTCTTAATTCATTCAGGCCATAACCTCATAAAGACCACTCACATTAGACTGGCATTTATGGCTGCTGGATTTGCCGGGTGGGTCCGGGCAGTCTTACACCATAAAAGAGTCTAACCTCGTGTCTTTACAACTGTTATGCTTTAGTTTAGGCCTAGGACCTCTCACATTGGGCTGACATTTGTGACCACTGGATTTGCCGGGCGGGTCCGGCAGGTTTACGTCACAAACGAGTCCAACCTCGTGTCCTAAGCATTGATTAACACTTAAAATCTTTTACCCCAGTTTTAATAATTCCCTATTCAAATTATTAATTAAGTCAACTTTTAATGATGCCATAATTGACTCAATTATGGCCATCCACTTATGGCATGCAAAATCATATCAATTGCACCCCAACTTTTTAATATTAAATCCTTAATATTACCCCTACCCCACGTTTATACGTTCGCTTATTCAACGCATAATATAGGCTAGACTTGTATAGTCTAACACCTAGCACAAAGATAACTTATCACAACATATAGACAATTAAAATAAATCTAATCATAATAGAGGTGAAACTTGCATAAACTACACATGTTAAGGATCAAAAGGTGTCAAATGGTTAAATGTCTCAATTTACATGATATGATCATAGCCAAATCTATAAATAAACTTGCATATGGGGTTTTTAGGCAACATAATGATAAAGTGAACTAGCATAGGATATCACATATGTCATAGCATAATTCTAGATGTCATAATAGATGTCTTGGCATATGTTCATAACTTTTCTAATCAATGAAACTTTCATATGTGACTTGTCATATAGATCAACATAACCCAAACATGATGATTTAATTAATATGAACTAACTAGCATAGATGGTAACATCATAGCCTTTTTAACATGTATGATTCATCACAACTTAGCATAGAAACTTTCAACATACATAACATCATCATAACATGATTTACAACATATAAGATATCATCATCACATAACATTGGATTTACAATATACATGATAGCAAAAGGGGATTACAACAACATATATGATAATTCACATCATCTACTCATAATCCATTCATAACTCAACCTAATTAAAATGATAATAATCTTGTTAAGATCATCATACTCACAATTTAGAGAAGAAAAGAGAGAGTTTTGCTTTACTTTGGGGTTGAGAGAATTAGAATTGAATTTGCTTTTCTTCTTTCTTAGTTGGCGGCGGCTCCATTGATTTCCATGGCGACGGTATGACAGTAACTATTCTATTTTAATTAGGTTTAGGGTTAGCATTAGGATGTATTTATAGGTGTAGGAAGTTATTTAGGACCATTAGATTAACCCTGAACCATGAGAACCAATCAAATGCAAAATCTGCATTTGAGTGAATCGGCCCACGGGTTGACAGCCAAACACCCTGGATTAACCCCTAGTCGACCCAGCGGGGCTTGGGTCGACCTCAAAAATGGGCCGGTTCGGTTATTCCCCCTCCCAATTCGTTGTTTTGAACTTTTTCGCATATTTATTTATTTAATTTTAAATATATATATATATATATATCAATATATATTTCTCTGCGCAACCCATTTCACTTAATTCTTTTCTAAAAATTAAATATACTTTAATTTGTGAATTTTAATGTTATAAAATTACGGGGTGTTACATTCTCCCCTCCTTAAAGGATTTCGTCCCCGAAATCTCCAAGTCAAGAAGAATGTATATCCTACCATCTAATCGTCCATCTACTCAACCATCAAACACCAACATCCATTGTCCTTAAAAGACTTCTAATGCTTTAATGTTTATATGCACAGTGTGTATATGTCCATATCTAATGCAAAATTAGGCGGTCTACTGATTCAGTCGACCTCCTTAGTGCAATTCATGATAGTGCCATGCGTCCAATATGTATGCAAAAAATTCCTAATGATACATATTGATTCTATATGCGTGCACAACCATCCACCCGAATGCAGCAACTATATGATAATACAACCATTATACATCCATTCTACTAAATACATCCATATATATGCAATATGCAATATGAAGTGACTGAGCCGATCTGGTGCCTAATAGTGTGTGTATATGCATCCACGAGCAACCACTAGCAAACACTTGCATCCACTTTGCATCCACCATACATAACATGTCTCAAACACATGTTTCAACCATAGGATTATCCTAACTAAAGGTCAATGATACTAGCAAGAGGATATACTAAAGATAAGATAAGTACAAGCTAAGCGATAAAGGAGAAATTAAAAGACATACCCTCAAAAAGAAAAGGGTATCGTGAACGCATCTTCTCTTCCGTCTCCCATGTAGCATTGCTCTCATCATCTCCCCATTGCAGTTTGACTAGTCTGACCTCTCGATTCCTCAACCTCTTGATCTCCGACCCAAGAATGCGCGTAGGAGCTCGTCGAATTGTCGCATCACGCTCTATCTCCACCTCTCTAAGCAAGCTTGGCTCTACCACTTCCGCGGTCTCGTGCAAGCACTTCCTCAAATGTGACACATGGAATACGTCATGTACACCACTAAGTCTCTCGGGCAACTCCACTCTATACGCCATCCGTCCAATCCTCTCCTTAATAGGAAACGAACCTACAAACCTTGGTGCTAATTTCCCAACGGACCCAAAGCGAACAACGTTCAATAATGGAGACACTTTGACAAAGACCATGTCCCCAACTTCAAACTCGAGATCTGTCCTCCTCTTATCCGCATAAGATTTCTGCCTATCATGTGCTGCTTTCATCCTCCTTCGAATCAAGTCGATCTTCTCCGAAGTCTCCCTAATCATATCGGGCCCAAGTAAGATCTTATCTGTAGATTCCCACCAACATGTAGGTGAACGACAAGGTCGTCCATAAAGAGCTTCGAATGGTGCCATACCAATGCTGGACTGAAAGCTGTTATTATATGTGAACTCCACCAATGGAAGATGCTCTTCCCACGTACCCCCAAAGTCTAGGATACATAGCCTCAACAGATCCTCTAGAATGCGATTCACCCTCTCGGTCAGGCCGTCTGTCTGAGGATGATATGTGGTGCTCAAACATAACTGAGTCCGTACCGCCTCTTGTAAGCTTCTCCAAAATTCGTTAGTGAAAATAGGATCGCGGTCGCTCACTATGCTAGAAGGAACACCGTGTAAACGAACTATTTCTCGAACGTATAAGGAAGCTAACCATGGAGCAGTCCTCTTACTCTTCACGGGAATAAAATGGGCGCTCTTAGTAAGTCTATCTACTATAACCCAAATTCCTGTATTACCCTTCCTCGATTGCGGTAATCCATCCACAAAATCCATCGAGATGCTTTCCCATTTCCATAGTGGAACCTCCAATGGGTGAAGCAACCCACCGGGTTTCTTTTGCTCTGCTTTTACTTGTTGGCACACCAAGCATCTAGCGACATACTCAGCTACATCTTTCTTCATGCCGGCCCAAAAGTAAACTCTCTTCATGTCTTTGTACATCTTGTCCCCGCCGGGATGAATGGTCATCTTCGAACGATGTGCTTCGTCAAGAATAGTCTTCCTTAGGTCATCGTCTTTTGGTACACATAGTCTACCATCCCTACGTAACCAACCCTTATCGTCTAGGGTATACCTACGGAGATGGCTTGATGACTCCCCTCCTTTGAGTTTTTCTACTAACTCAACCAACTGCGGGTCGTCTCGCTGTGCCTCGCCAATCCATCCCAAAAGCGTAGGTCTGACCTCCAAGGATGCTAGAAAACTGGGTACGAAGTCAATGGAAGGTCTAAAGTCAAACATCGAAATGAATTCTAAACTTCGCCGCTCAACAAACGAAGGACTTAAGGATAATCTTTTTCTACTTAAGGCGTCTGCCACCACATTACCCTTGCCAGGGGTATAGGCTATTTCAAAGTCGTAGGACGCTAAGAACTCCATCAACCTTTGCTGCCTTAAGTTCAAGTCCTTTTGAGAGAATAGGTATTTTAAAGACTTGTGGTCAGTGAATAATTCGAATTTCTCGCCAAGAAGATAATGACGCCAAGACTTAAGCGCGAAAACAATAGCGGCCAATTCTAGGTCATGTGTAGGATAAATTTTCTCATGCGCTCTCAACTGCCTTCCACCATAGGCTATTACCCTACCCTCTTGCATTAAGACTGCGCCTAGTCCTGTCCCACAAGCATCAGTATAAACGGTAAACGGCTCTGATACCACGTGTAACCTTAAGCTCTGATACCACGTGTATATGTCCATATCTAATGCAAAGTGGATGCAAGTGTTTGCTAGTGGTTGCTCGTGGATGCATATACACACACTATTAGGCACCAGATCGGCTCAGTCACTTCATATTGCATATATATATATATGGATGTATTTAGTAAAATGGATGAATAATGGTTGTATTATCATATAGTTGCTGCATTCGGGTGGATGGTTGTGCACGCATATAGAATTAATATGTATCATTAGGAATCTTTTACATACATATTGGACGCATGGCACTATCATGAGTTGCACTAAGGAGGTCGACTGAATCATTAGACCGCCTAATTTTGCATTAGATATGGACATATACACGATCAATATATATATTTCTCTGCGCAACCCATTTCACTTAATTCTTTTCTAAAAATTAAATATACTTTAATTTATGAATTTTAATGTTATAAAATTACGGGGTGTTACATTCTCCCCTCCTTAAAGGATTTCGTCCCTGAAATCTCCAAGTCAAGAAGAATGTATATCCTACCATCTAATCGTCCATCTACTCAACCATCAAACACCAACATCCATTGTCCTTAAAAGACTTCTAATGCTTTAATGTTTATATGCACAGTGTGTGTATATGTCCATATCTAATGCAAAATTAGGCGGTCTACTGATTCAGTCGACCTCCTTAGTGCAATTCATGATAGTGCCATGCGTCCAATATGTCTGCAAAAGATTCCTAATGATACATATTAATTCTATATGCGTGCACAACCATCCACCCGAATGCAGCAACTATATGATAATACAACCATTATACATCCATTTTACTAAATACATCCATATATATGCAATATGCAATATGAAGTGACTGAGCCGATCTGGTGCCTAATAGTGTGTGTATATGCATCCACGAGCAACCACTAGCAAACACTTGCATCCAGTTTGCATCCACCATACATAACATGTCTCAAACACATGTTTCAACCATAGGATTATCCTAACTAAAGGTCAAAGATACTAGCGAGAGGATATACTAAAGATAAGATAAGTACAAGCTAAGCGATAAAGGAGAAATTAAAAGACATACCCTCAAAAAGAAAAGGGTATTGTGAACGCATCTTCTCTTCCGTCTCCCAAGTAGCGTTGCTCTCATCATCTCCCCATTGCACTTTGACTAGTCTGACCTCTCGATTCCTCAACCTCTTGATCTCCGACCCAAGAATGCGCGTAGGAGCTCGTCGAATTGTCGCATCATGCTCTATCTCCACCTCTCTAAGAAAGCTCGGCTCTACCACTTCCGTGGTCTCGTGCAAGCACTTCCTCAAATGTGACATATGGAATACGTCATGTACACCACTAAGTCTCTCGGGCAACTCCACTCCATACGCCATCCTTCCAATCCTCTCCTTAATAGGAAACGGCCCTACAAACCTTGGTGCTAATTTCCCAATGGACCCAAAGCGAACAACGTTCCGTAATGAGACACTTTGACAAAGACCATGTCCCCAACTTCAAACTCGAGATCTGTCCTCCTCTTATCCGCATAAGATTTCTGCTTATCCTATGATGCTTTCATCCTCCTTCGAATCAAGTCGATCTTCTCCGAAGTCTCCCTAATTATATCGGGCCCAAGTAAGATCTTATCCGTAGATTCCCACCAACATGTAGGTGAACGACAAGGTCGTCCATAAAGAGCTTCGAATGGTGCCATACCAATACTGGACTGAAAGCTGTTATTATATGTGAACTCCACCAATGGAAGATGCTCTTCCCACGTACCCCCAAAGTCTAGGATACATAGCCTCAACAGATCCTCTAGAATGCGATTCACCCTCTCGGTCTAGCCGTCCGTCTGAGGATGATATGCGGTGCTCAAACATAACTGAGTCCCTACCGCCTCTTGTAAGCTTCTCCAAAATTCGCTAGTGAAAATAGGATCACGGTCGCTTACTATGCTAGAAGGAACACCGTGAAAACGAACTATTTCTCGAACGTATACGGAAGTTAACCATGGAGCAGTCCTCTTACTCTTCACGGGAATAAAATGGGCGCTCTTAGTAAGTCTATCTACTATAACCCAAATTCCCGTATTACCCTTCCTCGATCGCGGTAATCCATCCACAAAATCCATCGAGATGCTTTCCCATTTCCATAGTGGAACCTCCAATGGGTGAAGCAACCCACCGGGTTTCTTTTGCTCCGCTTTTACTTGTTGGCACACCAAGCATCTAGCAACATACTCAGTCACATCTTTCTTCATGCCGGACCAAAAGTAAACTCTCTTCATGTCTTTGTACATCTTGTCCCCGCTGGGATGAATGGTCTTCTTCGAACGATGTGCTTCATCAAGAATAGTCTTCCTTAGGTCATCGTCTTTTGGTACACAAAGTCTACCATCCCTACATAACCAACCCTTATCGTCTAGGGTATACCTACGGAGATGGCTTGATGACTCCCCTCCTTTGAGTTTTTCTACTAACTCAACCAACTGCGGGTCGTCTCGCTGTGCCTCGCCAATCTGTCCCAAAAGCGTAGGTCTGACCTCCAAGGATGCTAGCAAACCAGGTACGAAGTCAACGGAAGGTCTAAAGTCAAACATCGAAATGAATTCTAAACTTCGCCGCTCAACAAACAAAGGAATTAAGGATAATCTTTTTCTACTTAAGGCGTCTGCCACCACGTTACCCTTGCCAGGGGTATAGGCTATTTCAAAGTCATAGGACGCTAAGAACTCCATCCACCTTTGCTGCCTTAAGTTCAAGTCCTTTTGAGAGAATAGGTATTTTAAAGACTTGTGGTCAGTGAATAATTCGAATTTCTCACCAAGAAGATAATGACGCCAAGACTTAAGCACGAAAACAATAGAGGCCAATTCTAGGTCATGTGTTGGATAATTTTTCTTATGCGCTCTCAACTGCCTTCCACCATAGGCTATTACCCTACCCTCTTGCATTAAGACTACGCCTAATCCTGTCCCACAAGCATCAGTATAAACGGTAAACGGCTTACTCCCGTCTGGCAATACTAAGACTGGGGCTGAAGTCAAAGCTCTCTTCAAACGTTGGAACGCATCATCACAATCTACGTCCCATGTGAAAACTAGGTTCTTCTTCGTCAAGCGTGTCAATGGAGGTGATATCTTTGCGAAGTCTTTGATAAACTTCTTATAGTAGCCAGCCAACCCCAAGAAACTTCTTACTTCAGTAGCATTTTTAGGAACCTTCCAATCTTGGATGGCCACCACCTTCGTGGGATCCACAGCTATCCCTTCTTTGGAAACCACGTGCCCCAAGAACCGTACTTCCTTCCTCCAGAAGTGACACTTAGAAAATTTAGCCTTAAGGCTATGCGCTCGAAGAGTCTCCAACACTTCCCTAAGATGTAGGGCATGCTCTTCCTCATCCTTAGAAAAGATCAAGATGTCGTCTATAAAGACTACCACGAATTTCTTAAGGTACTCCCTAAACACCCTACTCATCAAATCAACAAAGTATGCGGGGGCGTTTGTCAAACCGAAGGGCATCACTAGCCATTCATAGAAACCGTCCGGAGTCCTAAAGGCAGTCTTGTCTATGCTATCCTCAGCCACTCTCAACTGATAGAACCCAGTGGCTAAGTCCAACTGCGAAAACACTGAGGCGCCAACTAACTGATCGAAGAGATCGTCAATCCTCGGCAGTGGGTGTCTGTTCTTCTTAGTAAGCTTATTAAGTTCTCTATAGTCCACACAAAGTCTAAAGGACCCATCCGCCTTTGTGGCAAATACTACTGGAGCACCCCACTCCGATATACTCTGTCTTATGAACCCCTTCTCAAGCAACTCCTTCACTTGCTTACCGAGTTCCCTCTCACGTGGAGCCATGTGGCGTACTGGCAAAGAAACTGGTTTCGCATTATCCACAAGATATATTCGAAAATCTATCTCCCGCTTCGGAGGCAAGCTCTTCACCTCCTCAAACACATCCGAATTCTCGGACCACTCTAACAGATCGTAGATTTTCCTCAGATGCGTCAAGCGATTCTAGATAACTTAGCATAACCGAATTTATGGGATTACAGAAGATTTTGAGAGTGTTGCCAAGGAGAGTCACGAGCCTAACTACTCTCCTTTCACAATCAAGAACGGCCCCATTTCTGGATAACCAATCCATTCCTAAAATTAGCCCATAGCCCGTGAAGCCCAACACATAAGCATCACATCTAAATTCAACGCTATGTATGGAAATTTTCAAATCCAAACACATCATGGACAAATAAGCTGAGCCCCCTATTGGATTCGAAACAAGTAAGGGATCCTCTACTAAACTGGTGTTCAAGTGCAGTGATTCAACTAATGATGTAGAGATAAACGAATGTGATGCGCCCGAATCGAATAAGGTACGGACAGGATGATCAAACAGAAAAACTAAGCTTTCAACAGAAATGGTTCTACCTCGTTCTTGCAGCGGTGGGACCGCAAGAGCCTGAACTTGTCCCTAGCCTTCCATGGTGCCATAAGAGCCTGCACCTGTCCTCCCGAGGTAGGTCCTGCCCTCTGCCCCTTCTTTGGGCAGTCCTTCACTAAATGTCCCGCATCGCCACAATGAAAACAGCCTATCTTCTTTTTCTTTCGGCAATCCTTGCTGAGATAGCCTGGTGTCCCACAGTTAAAACATTTCTTCTTTCCCTTGCCGTTATTATCTTTACCACCCTTCTTGTTTTTCTGTTGTGGTTTCTTCTGATCCCCCTTCTTCTCGGGTGCCTTATCAGCTTTAGCGCTTTTCTCCTCATGCATGAGCGCCATTTCTACTAACTTCTCAAAGGTGGCCCCCATCGGGATGTGGGTCATAGCCAACCCTTGCAATGGTTCATTCAAGCCATTCACGAACCTTAGAGCCTTCTTCTCCGGCGTGTTTACTAAGTCCAAGCCAAACCTTGCTAACTGATTAAATTTATTGACATATTCTTTCACTGATGAGCTTCCTTACTTTAATGTCAAGAACCTTTCCATATATAGATTTTCTTCCGCCCTTGAGAGAAACTTCGCCTCGAACCTACGTCTGAAATCCGCCCAAGAGTCAACAGGACGCTCCCCATTAGTGACCTCCCACTAAAACGAGGCCTCTCCCTTCATCAACCAATCTTCTAAACAAACTCTCCTCCCTTCTTCTACTTCAAAGATTTCTAGCAATTCTTCCACCTCCTTAAGCCAATCTCTAGCTTCCACAAACGTTTCTGACCCTTGAAATGGTTTTCCACCCATAGCCTTGAATTCCTTGCACGTCTTTGCAAAAGTATCTACGCGAGGAGGAGGAGGAGGAACGGGTGCAACTGGTGGTGGAGGAACATTGGCTGGACCTGCAGTGGCCCTAGCCGCCAATAGCCTCCTATACCATCCTGGTATCGTTACACCGTCGGGTAGATTAAGATCTTCAGCCATGCTGAAATGAAAAAGTAAAGATTCAAAATGGAGAATTCAAAAGATAAAGATATGTGGCTATTGGGGATTATGTTTTTCTTAAAAACTTTTCTCTTTAAATTTCTCATTACAACATGTTTTTGAAAACACTTCTTCCAAAAATAACTATTTTTCTAAAGTATTTTTATCTGTTCTGGTAACCTTAAGCTCTGATACCACGTGTAACACCCCACGTCCATTAATGTCACTCACAAAGGGAATGCATTAACTTCCATGGAGGTTACAAGTGAATATGGAACAGAAAAATTACAACAAGACAGATAATAAATAGTACTTGGAAATCTAAAACTTCATTTTATTGCAGCGGAAATTAAACATGTTTGTTACATCATAAAACCATAGTTCATAACCAAGTACAATATCCATCTTCATAAAAACAAAATACAAAATCCCATTACATAAATAGCCATTTAAAAGATAACAAGTTGGACTTTACTTCAACGGTCCAAGCTTTGCAAAGAGAGATGAAGCAATTCAATCAAACTCCACTAGATCTGGGCCCAACCTGAGGACCTGGAGGGGGAAAAAAGGATAGAAATAGAGGGGGTCAGACATAAAGTCTGGCGAGTATGATAATTCTAACAATACTATTATCAAAATAACTAGACTAAGGCATAAGCTGGAAGACAAGTAAATGTCTATGAACTCTTAGGAAGATAAAGATAGCGTTTAAGATAACGTTAAAGATAACGGTAAAGGCACACCTAATTACTAACGAATGATTACTACACTGCACCGCACATTACTACACTGCACCATACTAGTCACCCTATTGTTTGATCCCACTTGCTTCACACAAAAACTTTATAAATAGCCTTACGTACGCCTAGCTGACTACATAGGTGTCGTCTTCCCCTATCTCCACTAGGTGTACCCCACTACCCACTTTCGATCGGCTCCCTACTCCTAGATACCCGTGCTGGCCCCACAGTGGGGTGTATCACTTCCCTAAAGTGGCAACCCGATACAACTTGAGAATGCACGGCTTATACCTACACGATGCAACAACGTCTTATCTACCAGCCCGGGTCCACACATGCGTATGAAACCCATTGGACTTGCATTGCCACTGCTCCCCGTTTTGGCCTCTTACAGTCGAACTCAGTATGCGTGTCCCGTCCTCGACTTGAGTCGAGCCCACAAAGATACGTTTGGGATACTGGTTGAAATGGGCCCCCACAAGCTACCCACCTAAGCTTGTCACTAGTATATCCCACCTAACCCTCTTAGTCATGTTCATTTACATGTGTGTTTGGTTAAGTCTTACTAATCGTATTTCACATGCCACTAAGGGCACCCCCTAGATTCCTCATGCCACCCAAGGCACCTACTTAACCCACATGTCCCACCTTACAAGTTTATCTGGTTAAGTATTTCTTAATTCATTCAGGCCATAACCTCATAAAGACCTCTCACATTAGACTGGCATTTATGGCTGCTGGATTTTCCGGGCGGGTCCGGGCAGTCTTACACCATAAAAGAGTCTAATCTCATGTCTTTACAACTGTTATGCTTTAGTTTAGGCCTAGGACCTCTCACATTGGGCTGACATTTGTGACCACTGGATTTGTCGGGCGGGTCCGGGCATGTTTACGTCACAAACGAGTCCAACCTCGTGTCCTAAGCATTGATTAACACTTAAAATATTTTACCCCATTTTTAATAATTCCCTATTCAAATTATTAATTAAGTCAACTATTAATGATGTCCATAATTGACTCAATTATGGCCATCCACTTATGGCATGCAAAATCATATCAATTGCCCCCCAACTTTTTAATATTAAATCCTTAATACTACCCCTACCCCTTGTTTATACGTTCGCTTATTCAATGCATAATATAAGCTAGACTTGTATAGTCTAACACCTAGCACAAAGATAAATTATCACAACATATAGACAATTAAAATAAATCTAATCATAATAGGGGTGAAACTTGCATAAAATACACATGTTAAGGATCAAAAGGTGTCAACTTGTTAAATGTCTCAATTTACATGATATGATCATAGCCCAAATCTATACATAAACTTGCATATGGGGTTTTTAGGCAACATAATGATGGTGTGAACTAGCATAGGATATCAAATATGTCATAGCATAATTCTAGATGTCATAATAGATGTCTTGGCATATGTTCATAACTTTTCTAATCAATCTAACTTGCATATGTGACTTGTCATATAGATCAACATAACCCAAACATGATGATTTAATTAATATGAACTAACTAGCATAGATGGTAACATCATAGCCTTTTTAACATGTATGATTCATCATAACTTAGCATAGAAACTTTCAACATACATAACATCATCATAGCATGATTTACAACATATAAGATATCATCATCACATAACATTGGATTTACAATATACATGATAGCAAAAGGGGTTTACAACAACATATATGATAATTCACATCATCTACTCATAATCCATTCATAACTCAACCTAATTAAAATGATAATAATCTTGTTAAGATCATCATACTCACAATTTAGAAAAGAAAAGAAAGAGTTTTGCTTTGATTTAGGGTTGAGAGAATTAGAATTGAATTTGCTTTTCTTCTTTCTTAGTTGGCGGCGGCTCCATTGATTTCCATGTCGACGGTATGACGGTAACTATTCTATTTTAATTAGGTTTAGGGTTAGCATTAGGATGTATTTATAGGTGTAGGAAGTTATTTAGGACCATTAGATTAACCCTGAACCATGAGAACCAATCAAATGCAAAACCTGTATTTGAGCGAATCGGCCTACGGGTTGACAGCCAAACACCCTGGATTAACCCCTAGTCGACCCAGCGGGGCTTGGGTCGACCTCAAAAATGGGCCGGTTCGGTTATTCCCCCTCCCAATTCGCATTTTTGAACTTTTTCGCATATTTATCTATTTAATTTTTAATTTATATATATATATATCAATATATATATTTCTCTGCGCAACCTATTTCACTTAATTCTTTTCTAAAAATTAAATATAATTTAATTTGTGAATTTTAATGTTATAAAATTACGGGGTGTTACAACTGCCCCTTGGATCGTCAAGGCCGGTCCACCGATGTGGATTATTATGCCTGAACACTACGTCTCCCCGCCCTTTGGGGCGTAAACGAGCCAACGAATGACTCCATCGGACCCGGATCGTCCGATCAAACCGAGGCGCCTCGCAAAAGCAACAACCACACAGGTGAAAAGTATATAGATGTCAGGGCTGGTAGGTCACTGACACCACCCTAGCTAGAAAGAAACGCATGCCCTCCCTGAGGTCCTTCTCCCGTTTCTGGTTCATACCGGGGTGCGAGGCTCGCGAATTCACATTATATACAAAGCTACGCCACACAGGCGGTGCTTTAATCATCTCCACAAGACCTTGCTTTTCAACAGAAGCCCTGTTCATTTGCCACTTAGGCATGCCACACTAGCAATTCATGTCATGCGACTAATGTCCATCGATATACAACCTCTGAGTTCGTGCGTTTCAGAGAAGGGCGTTAAGCAAAAGAATAAATTCTCTGCCGCCAAACAGATGTATATCTAATAGAGATAAATCAACACAGAATAAAATCCAATGTCAGACACACAGTCCATTTACAAGTCCGTTCTGGGTCTGAACGAAACCGGAGGCACTAAATACCTCGCAAACCCATCGATCACCACGTACGTCTGGACGATCACCACTCATTATCTATTTTTCGGGATGCCTCCCAATCAGGACCTCGGTTACCATCCAAACGAGGTGAAGATCTCCGGTCTTCGACCACCGTCTTCATCTTCGATTTCTTATCGTCGATTCAATTATTCAGAATGGGATAAACCCGATCTTTCTGAGCAACTCGCATATATAATAAACAAGTGCAACACTAACATATACACGCATCATTTCAATTCATTAGTCACTAACCGTCAATCAGTAAGAGAACGATTTCCCAAATATTAACCCCGAAGGCCGAAACCAACATCAGATCAACACCCAGGAAACCATTCGTCTTAGCCAACCTTCAGTTAATTTCCAAATCACATCCATATCGTTTATAATATTTTATAACGATTTATCGCTATTTTTATTTATTTTAAAATAGCCAATTTATTCAAAACGACGCTTCGGGCCATAACGCCGCCATGGCGCTGTTTTTCTTCAGATTTGATTTACACATATCTGAAAATCTAACCGTTGGATCTTTACAATATTTACATCATCAGAAAGATCTTTTCAAAACGATTCCAATGGTTCCAGTTTCGGGAAAACCCGACGGTCGGATCTCCCGGTACAATCGTTTTAAGTTTCGATTTCGAAATACGAACTACAACGTCGTTATTCGATTAAATATAATTATATATATATATATATATAAATATAATCGATTCTGGCGCTGTTTTTCTTCAGATTTGAATTAAACATTCCAGACAATCCAACCGTTGGATTTATACAAAGTTGGTGCCGTTGGAAAGATTTTTCCAAAGCGAACCCAACGGTTGCGATTTCAGGAAAATCCGATGGTCGGATCTCTCGTACTAATCATTTGAAATCACGGTTTCAAAATACGAACTGCAGCGTCGTTATTCGATATATTTTAATTCTATTTATATATATATATCGATTCTTCGATTTCAAAACTATATTATTTTCGTACATTTGATAAAAATGATATTTTTATCTGTCTTCTATTTCAACACTTCACTATTTTTAACAATTCATTAATATAATAAAAATGTGATTTTTATTGTAAAACAATTCATTTCAAAATCTATTATTTTATATAGTTCCTATAGGTAATAAAAATAGGATTTTTATTATAAAACAATTTCTTTCAAAACGAGATTATTTTATATAGTGCATATAGATGATAAAAATGTGATTTTTATTATAAAACAATTTATTTCAAAATATGAATACCATTCAACACATTAATTTCAATTCAACGAATAAATATTGATTCAACACATGAAGGTTTTCTACAATTTATATAAATGGATAAAAAGGTGATTTTTATATTTAAAACACAAATACCATTCAACACATGAATTTCTATCCAACGAATGAATATCGACTCAACACATGAAGGTTTTCTATAGTTTATATAAATAGATAAAAATGTGATTTTTATATTTTAAAACACAAATACCATTCAACACATGAATTTCTATCCAATGAATGAATATCGACTCAACACATGAAGGTTTTCTATTCAACGAATAAATATAGTTTCAACAAATGAAAATAATTCAAACACATGAATTTTATTCAAAATTTCGGCAGCATAACGGCAGGGTAGTTAAAACCGGGACCGTCCTTAGTACGGCTCCTCGCTCTACCTTAAAACCTCGCGGTTTTTGACAATGGGGATCATGCATCTAGTTCGCACGCAGGCGGCATGTATATATTTATTTCATTTCCACAAACTAATCCTATGTGGTTTCAACCAAATATTTCTCAACCACAAATGGGTATTTTTCAACCACAATCAATCAATATCAACCACAAGCAATCACAATCAACCATTCGCTATCAATCAGTTTTCACACCAATCACGACCAATAAATATCGTCCATGGTTTGTGGACGAGGGGCGAATATATATATATATATATATATATATATATATAGCAACTCACTTCTATTTCAACACATATATAATTTTTACAACGCATATACAACTTATACATCGAACGTACAACTTATATAACGCTTATACATGAGGTGTACAACGCTTATATAACTCATACATCGACTATATAATTTATACATCGTTGTTTTCCATATCGTTTATAAATTAGAAATCTCACATTGGGTTCCACTCCACCAAAAATAGCAGAAGGCTCATAAAAATATGCGGTCTCTTCTAGAATGTAGAAGATGTCCTCACGGTCCCGGTGTTTCTTGTTTCACTGAATTTCAACTACAAACGAAAAAGATATGATTTTTAGACTAAAATCATAGTTTGCAATGCTTTTGCATGTTGAAATTTATTTAAATAATTACCTGATCATATCAGGTCGTCGTTCTCCTTAACCTTCCGAACTAGGGTTCGGATTTATGTTCAATCCGTGATGTTAGGCCTCGATCAGGATGCACAGCGTCGTAGAGGGTGGAACGGCGCCTCCACGGGGCACTACCAGGTTGAACTCGACGGCAGCAAGGAGGGGTGGCGGCGCTTCAAAGAGGCGATCTTCACGGAGGTGGTTCTCGTTGACGGCGCAATGGTACGTGATGCTCCAGCTATGGATTTGAAGAGCTCGACGAGGGCTACAAAATCCTCAACAGGAGGAAGGTGTAATTTCGCTCGTAGGAGGAGAAATCGGGGCGAGAAAGATCGAACGAATTCCACCGTTCGCGATTTGGGGAGAGAGAATAGCGGGGGGGGGGGGGGGTCTGTCGTGGATTACTTATATTTTTTTATTTATTTATAAAGTTTTAAAAATCCGAAGATACCCCTTGCCTCCTGTGAACACCAATTCAAATCCAACGACTGTCATCCCTAGCGTTTTACCTCCATTCCGAACACAATGGGATATGTTTCGAAGGCCCATTCGACTGTTTCAGTCAGTTTTGCTTCACATTAAAATATATAACATTCAATATTTGATTTGAACGTACATTTCAATATGCCAGGGCCACAAACTGCTTCGAAAAATTCCAGAAAAATAAATCTGACTATGTTTTGACGATATGGTCCCAACAAAACTAGTTTCGTCGAATTATGAGACCATTTACAAAAAAGTCCATTTCTGGTCAATCCAATTTAACTTTAATTGACCAAAACACGTTTTCCTTTGCCACGCTCACAGACTAGCTTCAAAAATTATGAAATTTGAAACCTAGCAATAACTTCACATCCCGGATCCAACAAAAGTGGTTTCGTCGAATTCCGAGGTCGTATGCAAAATGGCCAATTTCACGGGCTATATAAATTCCATAGCGACTTTTCTAAAAATTCATTTGGCCATAACTTTTGCTTTCCGCTATGAAAATTCGATTTTTCAGATTCGTTAGAAAGGTATTCACTAACAGATTTAAATATTTTTGGTTTCACTCAAATCTGTTTTGTTTAGCACCCTGTACAGTCCGACAAAGTTTGAATTCAAATTTTGAAACTGCAGCGCCTTTTCAAGCCTTGTTTATAATTAGAATTAATTATATTCGTTTTCAATTGTCGATTCAAACTCCGTTTTCATTGCTATTATTTAAATTATTTATTTTAAATATTTAAAATTCATTACTTTAGCCAATTTAAATTTTTTAAATTGGTTCAGATTTTCTAGGTCGTTACAAACGACCCATATTTCCGTACCCTTTGAGTCGACTAATATCACCACATGTCCAATCCAAATTGCACAGAAATACAAATCATTAATAGAAAGAAGTTAGAGGATGAGAAATGGAAAGAAAGAAATATTATAAGAGAAGAAAACGAATCACAGCGGAACGAATAAAATATATTAGATAACGTAACTTTTGAAACACAAATTAGCATTTGTATATACATACCATCATCAAAGCACAACAGCTATTTCTGGAACAGTTATAAACTCCTGTTTCCAGATACAACATAGTACACAACGGAAGATATAATAGTCTATAGCTAACAGGTGAAGCCTCCTGCTTCGAGCTCCTCCAAGTGAATCTGTAAAATCCCGACTACTTGACTGCCCGTACAAATTTGGGAACCCAAGAGTTTAGGGAAAACAAAACAAAATAACTCTGGGTCAGTCATGGGACTGGTGTGAGTAAACTCCTTCCATTGGTTTAATTTTCAAAATCTCTTCGAAAGAAATGATAATCGTAAGACCGATCCGCACATAAACACGGATGGTTTTTCCTTACGATAACCAAAAATATTTTGATATCAAAATCTGGTGATATTATAATAATGTATACATCAAATAAATATAAATCTAGCGGAATGCTTGCATCTCACGCTCCATATATAATATTAAATCAAAAACAGCAGGACGCTTATTGAAGATTGGATTTCCAACATGACAAGGTATGGGACCACTAGCCGATAGTGTATCTCTAGAGGTGAATACACTGGGTTCAACAAGAACGTCTTACAACCCGGCCCACACATGACTGACCACTCATTTCGCTTGAGTGTATCGAATGTATATCACCAATGGTTGGGATCAGCAACCGTTTCCCGAAAGGGACAACATTGATAGATTAAAGAACAAATGGAATTTCTCTAGATAGATGATTATACATCCTAATGGGAGCGACCCACATAGCCATGCTGCCTGCCCGATTTCTGTCTTTTCCCAGTTGATGAGGCTTGAGGTTGAAATCATCTTCCAGAACATCTGGCCACCATTCACTTTGAATGCCATATCGTCAGATCCATCAGAAATCACTAATTGATTCCCACGAAAATACTCAGATTGTTAGGCTAAAGAAGTTTCCCTTCTATGCCACCAACTCCGTACGTTTGAAGGAATCAACGTACGTAAATCCTTTGGAAATACTCTGTCAGACACTCGTCCATACAAGTTGTCCTGGGTCTGGACAAACCGAAGGCACTATCCCGTAAACAGGACAGCCCTTGCATAACTCCGTCTTCAATTATTTTCATCATAAGATGATTCATAACGCTTATACCAATACAGAGTGGTTTTCAGATATTAAATCTGATCCTGGTCTCTCCATATTGACAACGGTGGTATAAAATAAATCAAAACTTTGATAGTTGGTGATTTAACTATCAAAGAAACATCCATACAATCAACGGTCCTATTTCCAATTGGAAATTCTACCGAGCAAACATTAAACAACACTGGGCCCCTTTTTAATTGAATTCCTTATTATATTATCATTTCAAATTCCTATTTCCTTTATTCGAGAAAATATTTCTTATTTCAGTTAGAAAACATCTATATTAACGAATCCTTATTTCTATATTCAGAAAATATACTTTATTAATATCGGAAAATATTTTCACATTCCATCCCTTAATTCCTCCTTGACCAATTCATTTCATTTTCTATTTGGAAAAATATTTCAAAATCCTTTAAATGAACGTGATGTTATAAAACATCGTTATTATAACCCAAACCATAAATCATTCGTTAACTAATGGTATCACTAACCAATCCTAGCCACCGAACCTTAACCATTTATCCATCAATCATGACGTCAGTCAAGTTGGGGTATAATTACCTCTTAGACCTTAACTGAACGACATTCTTAGCTTCGAAATAGTCAAAGCTCACAACTTTAACCAAAACATCCCTTACACGACTCTTGGATTCGATCTAAGAACGCACTTCCTTTACGGAAATATATTGATTATAACGGTAGTTTTATAATCGCTGTTTCCAAATATTTGATTTATAAATCATTGCTTTTTAACAATAGCGTTACAATCGCTGTCTAGAATTATAGAACATTTATTATAGCAATAGCATTAAGATCGCTGTTTAGATTTACAAAACATTTATTATAACAGCAGCGTTAAAAGTCGCTATTTAGAATTTACAAACCATTTATTATAACAACAGCGTTAAACATCGCTATTTAGAATTTTCAAAACATATATTCTAACGACAACGCTAAAATCGCTGTTTACATTTTACAAAACATTTATTTAACATAGCGTTATAATCGCTGTTTTGATTTCCAAAACATTAACCAATTCCTTTATAACTATTCCAGTCTACGAGACACTTTCACACTTCATTTTTATATCCCAAATTTTGGAATAAAAACTCATAATTTCAATTTTAAACAATTTCCATTTCCCTTTCCCATCCAAGATCCCATGTGGATTCATATTTCAGATCCAAATTTCATTTATAGATATTTCACTTGCAAATATTCCTTTTAAATCCTTCACTTAAATTGTGAATATATTTCCTTCATATACCATTTAATTCATATTTAAAAATACTATCTTAAACCAAATTTTTAGTTATAACTTCTGTTCAAAAATTCTCACATAAGTCTCATTTCTTTTTATTTTAATCTTTTAAAATCTCGTTTAACATTTCCTTGATAATAGCTAAGTTTTAAATCTCATTTTAAATATTGGTTTCAAAACCCATTTCCATATCGCTATGCAAAATCAATGTATCCAACGATACATAATTCAATTAATATATATATTCTCATTCATAAAACAAATTCTTGATCCCTTCATTTGAAAAGGTTTTCTATTTTTTTAATCTATTCAAAAGTTAAATTTCTATTATTGGAAATCAAATTTCTTTTTAATATTTCAAATTTCCTTTTCTATATTTGAAAATATTTTACGGTATTTAAATACCAAAATTCTAGATCAGGGTAGCTCAACCACAACAAAGTCAATCATTGACTATATATATCACACCACACATCAACATCAAGGAAAAACAGTAGTATAAATATTGAGGAACTCAGTTGGGTTCCTCCAACCTGTTTCCCTGCATCCACAGATGTTAATCAACGTCAATAATATTATTTCACATCAATATAAAAGATCAAACTAATAATCTATCAATGATGTAATCCTATCAACCAATTCAACCAATTTTATCAACCATGCAACCAAACAACCATCACACATGATAGAATTACTATAAATAATTTAAAAGTCGATTATATAAAAAATATAAAGGAGTCAGAGTGAGTGAGTTTACTCACCTTGTTTTGCAGTTGACGGTTATGCTTTTGTTTCATTTAAAATGAAACAAGCATTTAATTTCATCTTGAAATTCTTGCAGCTCTGTTTTCGGCCATGACAGTTCCACATGTAGATCTCGTTGTTACGATTCCAAGTTGACCGGTTTTGTCCGATTCTATTCATGAAATAAAAAGTTATCCATGGTTTTGTTTATGCGATTTAAATTAACTATTGATTCCTTAATTAAATTATTGACTTACTAATTACTTATTAATGGTACAAATTTTATTTTATTTTCGTAAGCTCAATATTGGTTTCAATTAACTTGGAATGATGCTTAAGTATGATCCGGGTAATACCCTCTAACTATTTACATTTGTTGAAGGAACATTCGACCACTGTACATTGCTGCTGGTAAATGTATTGGATAACCATGCAGATTTTAAAACTAATGACTTATTATTAATCCAGTCTAAGTGTATCAAAAGCATAAACTAATTATGTTATAAAATTTTAAATACCTTGTTAGTAATTTCTTAACCGTGCGTTAAGAGCTAATCAAAAATTAAAGTCGCATTAGCACCCTTTTTTTCTTTTAATTCGAATACGGTGCTCCATCTTCTTTCGTCCCCTTTAACTTCCTCTTCACATATGCTATAGCTTAGAGCTTCATGTCTGACTTTAAATCCTTCAACTCCTCCTTTATGCTATCCTTACCTGCTTCCACTATGTCACATTCCCTGTGACGATCCTAAAACCCCGTGACACGGTGTTAAGGATAATCATTGGAATATAACACATCAATCATCATTAGCAGATCACAGATAATAGCATAAACAGAAAATAGGATAATTTACACACATATGACAGCGGAATCATATAGATATCATCACATCAGAGAAGCACAATACAGGACACAACTTAGTGCATAATGATACATAATCAGTCACCATCGCCAGAGGCGGAATCATACATAAAGAGTACACAAAAGGAATATCAGTCTACATCACCAGTGGCGGAATCATAATATAGATACAATAATGGCGGAGAAAATCCAAGTCAGCACGGTGTAGTCAAGCCTCGCCATGAGCCAAAAGATGCGTCAGAAACTTGTAACTAGGCTGTCCGTGTGAAAATGAGGGCACCCGAGTTTGCAAGGTGAAACAAACTACGAGTCTGTCATGGGACTGGTATGAGAAATCTACTTAACTTATTAACAACAATAACAAGGCAAATCAAAGGACCACGCCACTTTCGCGGAACGGGTTTACTCCAATGAGTGCTAGTGCATGAAATAAAATAACTATTAAATCAACGCAATGCTTTTTATAAAATGAAGCCATTATAAGACTCAGGTCCCATCACACAATGCAACGCAAGCCGGAGGATAGAGTTTTTACCTTATAATGGCCAAAGATGCTTCATACGAATAAAACAAAAGTGCTTGATATTATTACTAGTGCATATATGTTTCAAAAGCGATTTCAATCATAAATATCAATCATAGGCGGCATAAATGACCCATACCACTATGTCGCCATACTAGCAATACAATCACGTCCGCATATTTCGTATTGGAAATTGGATTCCTTCATGAGTCGAGGCAAGGGGCAAGCTCCTCTCCGATTCGAGACACTCTAGCAAACGTCCCAGGACCCCACTATGATCCTTGGATCTTCAGGGTTGGTCCTCTCTTACTTTTGATGATTAGTTATTCCTGAACACACGTTTCCCGGTCCTTACAGACCTATATCGAGGCGCCTCGCATTCCAACAACCACACAGGTGAAAAGTATATATAATGTCAGGGCTGGTAGGTCACTGACACCACCTTAGCTAGAAAGAAACGTCGTGCTCTCCCTGCAGTCACTCTCCCGTTTTTGACTCATACCGAGGTGTGAGGCTCACGAATTCACGTTATACACCAAGCTACGTCACACAGACCATGCTTGGATCATCAACCACAAGACTTTGCTTTGCAACAGAAGCCTTGATCATATGCCACTTAGGCGTGCCACACAGGCAATCCACTCCATGCGACTGATTTCTGTCAATACATAACCTCTAAGCTCGTACGTCTCAGAGAAGGGCGTTAAGCAAGAGAATAAATTCTCTACCGCCAAACAAATATATATTTAACAGAGATCAATCAACACAGAACAAAATCCAATGTCAGACACACAGTCCATTTACAAGTCCGTTCTGGGTCTGAACGAAACCGGAGGCACCAATTCCTCGCATATCCGTACAATCAACAATATGTTTGGACGGCTACTACTTCAATTCCTTCATGGTAGCTACTCCAATCACGAGCATCAGTAGCGCCCATCCATCCAATGTGGAGATCGTCGGTCTTCAACCATCTTCGACTCTTCGACTTCTCAACGTCGATCGATTATTTGAAATGGGATAAACTCGGCCTTTTCAAATAATCCACGTATATTTAGATTTTCAAACCAATTAATCACATGGTTGAACTATTCAACATTCACATTTCAGTTATTTAGTTAAAATTTTCATGTCAAATACATTCAGCCATCACATCTCAAGCAAACACCACAAAATTGGTTCATTCTCACTCTATATCGTCTATAGCACTTTATAACGATATATCGCCATTTTTATTTAATTTAAAACGGCCATATTTAATTAAACGACTTTTCAGGTCATGTCGATGCACTGGCGCTGCTTTCCACTAATTTTGTTTTACACATATCTGAAAATCTAACCGTTGGATCTTCACAAATTTTACATCATTAGGAAGGTCATTTCAAAACGAATCCAACGGTTCCAGTTTTGGGAAAATCCGACGGTCGGATCTTCCACACTAACCATTTGAAGTTACGATTTCAATTTACGAACTGCAGCGTCGTTATTCGATTTTAATTTAATTATATTTATATATATATATAAATATAATCGTTTCTGGCGCTGTTTTTCTTCAGTTTTGAATTAAACATTCAAGACAATCCAACCGTCGGATCTTCACAAAGTTAGTGCCGTTGGAAAGATATTTCCAAGGTGAACCCAACGGTTGAGGTTTCGGGTAAATCCAATGGTCGGATCTTCCGCACTAGTCATTTGAAATCACGGTTTCAAAACACGAACTGCACGGCCACGTTTCGTTTTAATTCTATTTATATTTATATATTTATATAAATATAGCTCATTCAAAATTTCCTATATCGTTTCCACTTCAATTATTTCACTAACGCCTTAAATTTTTGGAAAATTTCGCCATAACCTCCTTTGTACGGGAGGGTCTGGGAAAATTCCCAAATAGCCACACGGGCGTCTCATACCAAAAAGAAAAAGCCAAGCGGCTAGCCAACAGGCTCATAAAATCATCACCCAAACAAAGCGGTAAATGTGTACCTATTTGTCGGGCACAAAATTCTATTTCTCTTCTCTAGCCCCTTTTGCTTTAACCTGTTCAATAGATATGCATGTACATATATACAATTTCTAACATTTATCATTTTCCATTCAATTTCATATTTGATTTGCTTTGGTTTAAAAACACCATTCATTCGAATGTTGCATGCATAGGCTAAAATCATATCATTAGCTAGTTAATGTATATTTCAACTCATGCACGTTTATTTGAACAAGTGGCTATTTTTAACACTTCACATTTCAAAGATGATAATTTTGGCGAACTAAAGTAGATTTCAACACATGACTATTTTATTTAGTTCTTATGCATGTTAAAAATAATATTTCTATCACAAATATTTGTTTCAACGTCCGCATATCTTTAGCATATCACACATATGATATTCAACCAATGTATGGTTTCAACACTTCATAGTTTCAATAAAAATGTAATTTTTATCGTTCAATCTTTTTATTCAACACATGAACCTTTCCACTACACACACTTCTCAACAAATGAGCATTTCCACACATGGACATCTTATTTATGTTGTTCATATTAGAAAGATGAAATTTTGATTGTTGAAACTATTTATATAAGGCGAATATTTTGCATACTTCATATATATATAAAAATGTGATTTTTATTGATTAAACACTCCATTCATTCACAAATGAATTTAATTTTCATACAACACTTTTCAACACATGAATATTTCCACACATGGACATAGTTTCATATATGACTTTAATTTCTATGCATGAAAATAATTTCAACATATGAAAATAATTCTAACACACAAAGATTATTCAAAATTTCGGCAGCATAACGGCAGGGTAGTTAAAACCGGCACCGTCCCTAGTACGGCTCCTCGCTCTACCTGAAAACCTCGCGGTTTTTGACAATGGGGATTCATGCATCTAATTCGCACGCAGGCGGCATGTTTATTTTTATTTCCACAAATATTTTCAATTCATTTCAATCACCAATGGGTATTTTTCAACCACAACCAAACAATATCAACCACAAACAATTATTCAACCATTCGTATTTTTCACCCAATATTTCACACCAATTCACCACAATAAATATCGTCCATGGTTTGTGGATGAGGGGAGTATATATATATATATATAATATAATATAATATATATTTGCTATATTTCACTTGCATTTCAACACATATATCAATTATTCTATGCATGTAAAAATTCATACTTCGCTCATATAGCTTACACTACGCATGTACATGAGGTATACAACACGTATGTAATTTATATTTCGCTTATATAAATTATACATGACATTTTCCATTCAATTTCACGTTAATTTAGATTTCTCACCTTGGTTTTCTGAGCGCTAAAAATCGATACGATGTCAGAAAAATCCGCAGCTTCTTCTATTGGGTAGAGAGCTTCCTTGCGGTCTCGATGTTTCCTGTTTCATCGAATTTCATCAACATACCAAAAAGATATGATTTTCAAACGGTTTGCAACGGTTTTAAAGTGTCGTAAAACAATTTAATTAAACAGGCCGTTACCTCAGCTAAAGGTATCAAAACTAGGTCAGCGAAAATCGCGAGATCCGTTGATCGTTGAGACGATCGGCCTGCACCACCACGTCGGCCTTGGAGAGGGCTCTCCGTCGATGGTCACCACCCTCAGTTCGATGGCGGCAGGAAGGCAGGGCGGCGCTCGATAGGGTCGGACTTTGGAGGCTCGATACGGGCGGCACAGGCGATGGGGGGCGGCGAGGCTTAGTCGGATTTGGAGGTGGAGGGAAGGGCTGTCGTTTTTGGGTAGTGGCGGCGTCTGAAAGTGGCGGAGGCGGCGGCGATCTGGTCTGGAACGGGGAAGCACGAGTCGCCGTTGAACGGGGGGGGGGGGGGGGTTTCTCCTTTTTTTATTTTTTTTTATGAAAGAAAAAATATGATTGGCCGAGACTATATTAAATTTTTAAATAGTGTTTTCTTAAACGAACTCCTTTTTAAACCCAACGACTGTCGCCCCTAGCTAAATACCCCCATTCCGGACACAATGGGATATGTTTCGTAGGCCAATTCGACTGTTACAGTCAGTTATTTTTCAAATTAAAGTATAATACATTTAATTTTTAACTCTGAACGCACATTTCAATTTGCCAGGGCCACAAACTGATTCGAAAAATTCCAGAAAAATAAATCTAGCTATGTTTTGACGCTACGGTCCCAACAAAACTAGTTCCGTCGAATTCTGAGGTCGTATGAAAAATGGCCATTTTCTGGTCGATCCAATTTAACAGAAATCGACCAAACACTTTTTCTTTTGCCACGCTCACATACTAGCTTCAAAAATTATGAAATTTGAAACCTAGCAATAGTTTGACATCCCGGACCCAACAAAAGTGGTTTCGTCGAATTCCGAGGTGACATGCAAAATATCAATTTTCCAGGCCTATATATTCTATATACCGACTCTTCTGAAAATTCATTCGGCCATAAATTTTGATTCCCGTTATGAAACTTCGATTTTCCAGATTCGTTAGAAAGGTATTGACTAACAGATTTAAATATTTTTGGTTTCACTAAAATCCGTTATATTTTCCACCCTGCATAGTCAGTCAAAGTTTGAATTCAAATTTTCAAACTGACTCACTATTTCTAATTCACTATTTTATTGAAATATTCTATTTCAATTGTTCAAATTCCTTTGAAATAATCAATTTAAATATTTTAAATTGGCTCGCATTTTCCGGGTTATTACAATCTCCCCTACTTAAAACTTTTCATCCTCGAAAAGGAAACAACAGTAAAGTAGGAAATAAAATGTAAATGCAAAGTATTGTAAAGGTACCTTGCACCGGAGTTAGTCAGAGATATCCACTCTGCATTTGGGGTAAGCTTGCTTAATGCTTTCCTCAGTTTCCCAAGTACAGTCTCTAGGATCACTGCTCCACTACACTTTAACTAAATGAACCTTTTTGCTTCTGAGTTCTCTAGTTTCTTTGCCAACAATTTTTAATGGCTCTCTTTTGAGTGCTAATTCTGGAGTTATCTCCACATCCCGTTGCGCTGCTTCTTCAACAACAAGATCCGGATCATGCACATGTCTCCTAAGTTGAGATACGCGAAAAACATTGTGCACTCCAGGAAACCAATCTGGCAATTGAACCCTATAAGCAAGAGTTCCAATTCGCTCAAGTATAGGAAAGGGACCAATAAATCTCGGTGCCAACTTCCCAGTCTTGCCAAATCTGATTACTCCTCTCATCGGAGAAACCTTTAAATAAACATGATCACCAACAGCAAATGTCAAATCTCTCCTTCTAGAGTCTGCATAACTTTTCTGTCGGCTTTGGGCGGTTTTCAATCGCTTCTTGATGAAATCCACTTTATTAGATGCTTCCCTAATCATATCGGGTCCTAGCACAAGTCTGTTGCCAGGTTCTACCCAACATGCTGGAGATCTGCAGGGTCTGCCATATAATGCTTCAAATGGTGACATTCTCAAACTTGCTTGATAGCTATTGTTATATGAGAATTCTGCCAAATGCAAATGATCTTCCCATGACCCACCAAAATCGATTATACAAGCCCGCAATAAGTCTTCTAGAATTCTATTCACCCGCTCAGTTAGGCCATCTGTTTGTGGGTGATAAGCGGTGCTCATATTCAATTTCGTTCCCAATTCTGTCTGGAAAGCCTCCCAGAACTTGCTAGTAAATAGGGGATCTCTATCACTAACTATGCTGATGGGAATTCCATGCAGCTTAACGATTTCTTTGAAATATATCTATGCTAGACTTTGGGCAGTTCTATTGGATCTAACAGGTATAAAATGGGCAGTCTTCGTGAAGCGATCTACGATTACCCAAATGCTGTCATTACCTTTCTTGGTTCGCGGCAAACCATCTATGAAATCCATGGAAATCTGTTCCCATTTCCAACCTGGGACTTCCAACGGTTGTAACAGTCCGGCTAGCTTCTGTTGGTCGCTCTTGACCAATTGACAAGTAGGGCATCTGCTAACATACAAAGAAATATCTCTTTTCATTGCCTTCCACCAGAAAGTGCGTTTGATATCGTTGTACATTTTACTCACCCCAGGATGGATGCAAAATTTGGACTTATGGCATTCGTCTAGCACTTCTCTTTTAAGCTCGGGAATGTCGGGAACACATATTCTTCTATTCAGCCTCAGAACTCCTTCTGTATCCACTTGGAAACTGGAGCCTTCGCCCCTTTGAATCCTTTTTATCATCTCTTTCACAAAATTGTCACTCTTCTGAAGAGCAGATATCCTATCGATCAATCCAGGTGTAATTATAAGATTGGCAACGATTGCGGTTTTCCTACTAAGTGCATCCGCTACGACGTTAGCCTTTCCCGGCGTATACAGGATGTCAAGATCATACGCTACAAGAAATTCTAGCCAACGCTGCTGTCTCAGGTTCAGATCTTTCTGGGTATATAAATACTTCAACGATTGATGATCTGTGTACTGTATAAATTTCTCGCCCAATAAGTAATGTCTCCAGATTTTCAAGGCAAATACGATGGCTAGCAACTCAAGATCATGAGTCACATAATTCTTCTCATGCGGTTTCAATTGGCGGCTTGCATAAGCGACTACTTGGCCTCTCTGCATTAACACTGCACCAAGACCTCTAATAGAAGCATCTGTCCAAACCGTTAAATCCTGATTGCCATCAATAATTGTTAACACTGGAGCGGTGGTCAGCTTCGATTTCAATTCCTGGAAAGCTTCTTCACAGTCGGAAGTCCACTTAAACTTCTCATGTTTCTTCGTGAGCTTCGTTAACGGACCGGATATCTTCGAAAAATCCTTAACGAACTTTCGATAATAACTAGCCAACCCCATAAAACTTCTAACTTCTGTGGGAGTAGTGGGTTGTTTCCAGTCTTGAATCGCTATTATTTTGCTTGGGTCAACAGAAATTCCTTTCTCTGACACGACATGGCTAAGAAATTTAACTTCTTCTTGCCAGAAGACACATTTAGAGAATTTGGCTTTGAAGACGTTCTTCCTTAGAATCTCCAATACTTGTTCTAAGTGTTTTTCATGCTCGGGTTTTGATTTGGAGTAGATTAAAATATTATCGATGAATACGAGGACAAATTTATTCAGAACTCCCCTGAACACTCTATTCATTAGATCGACAAAGTATGCTGGAGCGTTGCATAGGCCAAACGGCATTACTAACCATTCATAAAATATGTCTGGGCCTCTGAAAGCGGTCAAAGGAACACACTCTTCTGCTACTCTCAATTGATGAAAACCTGTAGCTAGGTCCATTCGAGAAAATACTTTCGCCCCATTCAATTGGTCTAGCAAATCATCAATGCGGGGTAGTGGATATTTATTTTTAAGCGTCTGTTTGTTGAGGTCTCGGTAATCAACACATAATCTAAGAGTACCGTCTGACTTCGGGACAAACACAACAGCTGCACCCCAATTAGAAAAACTAGGTCTGATTAGACCCTTCCACAATAGTTGACGAGTTTGATCGCCTAATTCTTCTTTTTCTTTCGGAGTCATTCTACGAATTGGATGCACCACTGGTCTGGCATTGGGAATTAGATCGATTCGGAATTCTATTTCTCTTTGCGGAGGTAAGTTTTCAACTTCTTCAAACACATCCGCATAGTTGCTAACAATCGGAATCTTTTCTATGGAAGTGGGGATAAGTTCTAATGCTGACCAAAATTCTTCTCTATTCGGATTCGAACCATGACAGGGAACCGTAATATATCCAAGCTTCGTTCGAATTTTGACGATTCTTTCCCCACAATTCACTTCAGCTTCATATCTCGTTAACCATTCTAACCCCAGGATAACGTCGAATTCGGGAAAATCCATAACAATTAAATTGAAAGGAAACTTGTAGGAAGAATAAGAGATTGGCACTTTACAACAGGAATTGAGAGTAATAGGACCCCCTATCGGGTTATGAACTTCAACCGATTCTTTAAGCTTTCGTTGTTTTAACTTTAATTTGTGCACCGTGTTTTTAGCAATAAAACTACGCGATGCACCTGTGTCAAACAATACAGAAACAGGAATATTTTTAATTGTAAGGGTACCTCCCAAAACATCAGGTTTACCTGCTCCGTCGGAAGCAGCTGGCGGGCTAGACCCGTCATAGACATGAGCTACAGTAGCTTTCTTTAGCAAAGGACAGTCCTTGACCAGATGATCGGTCTTTCGACAATTGAAGCACGAGCGAGGGTTCTGAGAGCCTTTGCTCGAGCCTTGAGAGATTGTTTTCTGTTTCTTCGGAGCTGTGCAGACGTTTGAGTAGTGCCCCGGCTTACCACAGTTAAAGCAACTTCCTCTTGGCGGCTTGCCAGTCTGAGGTTTGGAAGATGCTGCTTGGCTTGACTCGCCCTGATTTACAGCTGGCTTGCGCTTGTTTCCGGCTTGGCTTCTAGCGCGATCCTGATCCAGATGCCTTTGATCCAGGTCTTCATAGTTGCATGTCATTTCCACTAGCTCATTGAAATCTAGCTTGACATGGGCCATGGCTCTATCATGATATTGTCGTCTTAGTCCAAAGATAAACCTCTTATTTTTGGATTTCGCAGTGGCAACGAGCTCTGGAGCATAGGGCGACAGCATTGTAAATTTGTTCAGATAATCTTGCACGGAAAGATCCCCTTGCTGGAGATTGGCGAAGTCATCGTGCATTCTTTCTAGAGCTTGTTCTGGAACATATTTCTCCTTGAAGAGTTCTTTAAATCCATCCCATGTTCTTCCAGCTTCTCTATTCCCGGCGGTAAGAGATTCCCACCATAATTCAGCTTGTTCCTGCATAAGCCAAGCGCCCATAACAGCTTTGTCTTCGTCTCCTAGCCTTAGGCCTTCAAGAATTTTCTCGCATGTTTTGAGCCATGCAAGGGCCTCTATTACGGTGCCAGTTCCCGAGAAGGTCTTGCCTCCTAAGTTCTTATATCTCTTAGCTACACGGTCGAGCTCGAAGTATTGAGCTGCCGGAGGTTGTATCAAAGGTCCTTCTTGAGCTGGGATTTCTCCCCTTCCTCGGCCTCGGCCGGCACGGCCTCCTCTCGCGGCGGCTGCTCTGGTAGCCATTTGTCAAATTCTGTATAAGTAACGAAAAAAGTCAGCTAACAGAAATGATAGTCTATTGCATAATTAAGCAGAAATTCTACGGAAAGATAACGATGGACTGATCAATTGTTTTTGCTATTCTGCTCAGCTCATTCTAGGACTTTACCAGTCCTATCTCTAATGAGCGACTCGCCTTAGAATACTACTGAATCTATTTTGACGAAGTGTTTAATGTGTTAGACTCCAGAACTAAGGTTAACCAAAGCTCTGATACCAGCTGTGACGATCCCAAAACCCCGTGACACGGTGTTAAGGATAATCATTGGAATATAACACATCAATCATCATTAGCAGATCACAGATAATAGCATAAACAGAAAATAGGATAATTTACACACATATGACAGCGGAATCATATAGATATCATCACATCAGAGAAGCACAATACAGGACACAACTTAGTGCATAATGATACATAATCAGTCACCATCGCCAGAGGCGGAATCATACATAAAGAGTACACAAAAGGAATATCAGTCTACATCGCCAGTGGCGGAATCATAATATAGATACAATAATGGCGGAGAAAATCCAAGTCAGCACGGTGTAGTCAAGCCTCGCCATGAGCCAAAAGATGCGTCAGAAACTTGTAACTAGGCTGCCCGTGTGAAAATGAGGGCACCCGAGTTTGCAAGGTGAAACAAACTACGAGTCAGTCATGGGACTGGTATGAGAAATCTACTTAACTTATTAACAACAATAACAAGGTAAATCAAAGGACCACGCCACTTTCGCGGAACGGGTTTACTCCAATGAGTGCTAGTGCATGAAATAAAATAACTATTAAATCAACGCAATGCTTTTTATAAAATGAAGCCATTATAAGACTCAGGTCCCATCACACAATGCAACGCAAGCCGGAGGATAGAGTTTTTACCTTATAATGGCCAAAGATGCTTCATACGAATAAAACAAAAGTGCTTGATATTATTACTAGTGCATATATGTTTCAAAAGCGATTTCAATCATAAATATCAATCATAGGCGGCATAAATGACCCATACCACTATGTCGCCATACTAGCAATACAATCACGTCCGCATATTTCGTATTGGAAATTGGATTCCTTCATGAGTCGAGGCAAGGGGCAAGCTCCTCTCCGATTCGAGACACTCTAGCAAATGTCCCAGGACCCCACTATGATCCTTGGATCTTCAGGGCTGGTCCTCTCTTACTTTTGAGGATTAGTTATTCCTGAACACACGTTTCCCGGTCCTTACAGACCTATATCGAGGCGCCTCACATTCCAACAACCACACAGGTGAAAAGTATATATAATGTCAGGGCTGGTAGGTCACTGACACCACCTTAGCTAGAAAGAAACGTCGTGCTCTCCCTGCAGTCACTCTCCCGTTTTTGACTCATACCGAGGTGTGAGGCTCACGAATTCACGTTATACACCAAGCTACGTCACACAGACCATGCTTGGATCATCAACCACAAGACTTTGCTTTGCAACAGAAGCCTTGATCATATGCCACTTAGGCGTGCCACACAGGCAATCCACTCCATGCGACTGATTTCTGTCAATACATAACCTCTAAGCTCGTACGTCTCAGAGAAGGGCGTTAAGCAAGAGAATAAATTCTCTGCCGCCAAATAGATATATATTTAACAGAGATCAATCAACACAGAACAAAATCCAATGTCAGACACACAGTCCATTTACAGGTCCGTTCTGGGTCTGAACGAAACCGGAGGCACCAATTCCTCGCATATCCGTACAATCAACAATATGTTTGGACGGCTACTACTTCAATTCCTTCATGGTAGCTACTCCAATCACGATCATCAGTAGCGCCCATCCATCCAATGTAGAGATCGTCGGTCTTCAACTATCTTCGACTCTTCGACTTCTCAACGTCGATCGATTATTTGAAATGAGATAAACTCGGCCTTTTCAAATAATCCACGTATATTTAGATTTTCAAACCAATTAATCACATGGTTGAACTATTCAACATTCACATTTCAGTTATTTAGTTAAAATTTTCATGTCAAATACATTCAGCCATCACATCTCAAGCAAACACCACAAAATTGGTTCATTCTCACTCTATATCGTCTATAGCACTTTATAACGATATATCGCCATTTTTATTTAATTTAAAACGGCCATATTTAATTAAACGACGTTTCAGGTCATGTCGATGCACTGGCGCTGCTTTCCACTAATTTTGTTTTACACATATATGAAAATCTAACCGTTGGATCTTCACAAATTTTACATCATTAGGAAGGTCATTTCAAAACGAATCCAACGGTTCCAGTTTTGGGAAAATCCGACGGTCGGATCTTCCACACTAACCATTTGAAGTTACGATTTCAATTTACGAACTACAGCGTCGTTATTCGATTTTAATTTAATTATATTTATATATATATAAATATAATCGTTTCTGGCGCTGTTTTTCTTCAGTTTTGAATTAAACATTCAAGACAATCCAGCCGTCGGATCTTCACAAAGTTAGTGCCATTGGAAAGATATTTCCAAGGCGAACCCAACGGTTGAGGTTTCGGGTAAATCCAATGGTCGGATCTTCCGCACTAGTCGTTTGAAATCACGGTTTCAAAACACGAACTGCACGGCCACGTTTCGTTTTAATTCTATTTATATTTATATATTTATATAAATATAGCTCATTCAAAATTTCCTATATCGTTTCCACTTCAATTATTTCACTAACGCCTTAAATTTTTGGAAAATTTCGCCATAACCTCCTTTGTACGGGAGGGTCTGGGAAAATTCCCAAATAGCCACATGGGCGTCTCATATCAAAAAGAAAAAGAAAAAGCCAAGCGGCTAGCCAACAGGCTCATAAAATCATCACCCAAACAAAGCGGTAAATGTGTACCTATTTGTCGGGCACAAAATTCTATTTCTCCTCTAGCCCCTTTTGCTTTAACCTGTTCAATAGATATGCATATACATATATACAATTTCTAACATTTATCATTTTCCATTCAATTTCATATTTGATTTGCTTTGGTTTAAAAACACCATTCATTCGAATGTTGCATGCATAGGCTAAAATCATATCATTAGCTAGTTAATGTATATTTCAACTCATGCACGTTTATTTGAACAAGTGGCTATTTTTAACACTTCACATTTCAAAGATGATAATTTTGGCGAACTAAAGTAGATTTCAACACATGACTATTTTATTTAGTTCTTATGCATGTTAAAAATAATATTTCTATCACAAATATTTGTTTCAACGTCCGCATATCTTTAGCATATCACACATATGATAAAAATGATATATTTATCATTTAAAATATTTATTCAACCAATGTATGGTTTCAACACTTCATAATTTCAATAAAAATGTAATTTTTATCGTTCAATCTTTTTATTCAACACATGAACCTTTCCACTACACACACTTCTCAACAAATGAGCATTTCCACACATGGACATCTTATTTATGTTGTTCATATTAGAAAGATGAAATTTTGATTGTTGAAACTATTTATATAAGGCGAATATTTTGCATACTTCATATATATATAAATGTGATTTTTATTGATTAAACACTCCATTCATTCACAAATGAATTTAATTTTCATACAACACTTTTCAACACATGAATATTTCCACACATGGACATAGTTTCATATATGACTTTAATTTCTATGCATGAAAATAATTTCAACATATGAAAATAATTCTAACACACAAAGATTATTCAAAATTTCGGCAGCATAACGGCAGGGTAGTTAAAACCGGCACCGTCCCTAGTACGGCTCCTCGCTCTACCTTAAAACCTCGCGGTTTTTGACAATGGGGATTCATGCATCTAATTCGCACGCAGGCGGCATGTTTATTTTTTTTTCCACAAATATTTTCAATTCATTTCAATCACCAATGGGTATTTTTCAACCACAACAAAAAAATATCAACCACAAACAATTATTCAACCATTCGTATTTTTCACCCAATATTTCACACCAATTCACCACAATAAATATCGTCCATGGTTTGTGGACGAAGGGAGTATATATATATATAATATAATATATATTTGCTATATTTCACTTGCATTTCAACACATATATCAATTATTCTATGCATGTAAAAATTCATACTTCGCTCATATAGCTTACACTACGCATGTACATGAGGTATACAACACGCATGTAATTTATATTTCGCTTATATAAATTACACACGACATTTTCCATTCAATTTCACGTTAATTTAGATTTCTCACCTTGGTTTTCTGAGCGCTAAAAATCGATACGATGTCAGAAAAATCCGCAGCTTCTTCTATTGGGTAGAGAGCTTCCTTGCAGTCTCGATGTTTCCTGTTTCATCGAATTTCGTCAACATACCAAAAAGATATGATTTTCAAACGGTTTGCAACGGTTTTAAAGTGTCGTAAAACAATTTAATTAAACAGGCCGTTACCCCAGCTAAAGGTATCAAAACTAGGTCAGCGAAAATCGCGAGATCCGTTGATCGTTGAGACGATCGGCCTGCACCACCACGTCGGCCTTGGAGAGGGCTCTCCGTCGATGGTCACCACCCTCAGTTCGATGGCGGTAGGAAGGCAGGGCGGCGCTCGATAGGGTCGGACTTTGGAGGCTCGATACGGGCGGCACAGGCGATGGGGGCGGCGAGGCTTAGTCGGATTTGGAGGTGGAGGGAAGGGCTATCGTTTTTGGGTAGTGGCGGCGTCTGAAAGTGGCGGAGGCGGCGGCGATCTGGTCTGGAACGGGGAAGCACGAGTCGCCGTTGAACGGGGGGGGTGGGTTTCTCCTTTTTTTATTATTTTTTATGAAAGAAAAAATATGATTGGCCGAGACTATATTAAATTTTTAAATAGTGTTTTCTTAAACGAACTCCTTTTTAAACCCAACGAATGTCGCCCCTAGCTAAATACCCCCATTCCGGACACAATGGGATATGTTTCGTAGGCCAATTCGACTGTTACAGTCAGTTATTTTTCAAATTAAAGTATAAAACATTTAATTTTTAACTCTGAACGCACATTTCAATTTGCCAGGGCCACAAACTGATTCGAAAAATTCCAGAAAAATAAATCTAGCTATGTTTTGACGCTACGGTCCCAACAAAACTAGTTTCGTCGAATTCTGAGGTCGTATGAAAAATGGCCATTTTCTTGTCGATCCAATTTAACAGAAATCGACCAAACACTTTTTCTTTTGCCACGCTCACATACTAGCTTCAAAAATTATGAAATTTGAAACCTAGCAATAGTTTGACATCCCGGACCCAACAAAAGTGGTTTCGTCGAATTCCGAGGTCGTATGCAAAATATCAATTTTCCAGGCCTGTATATTCTACATACCGACTCTTCTGAAAATTCATTCGGCCATAACTTTTGATTCCCGTTATGAAACTTCGATTTTCCAGATTCGTTAGAAAGGTATTGACTAACAGAATTAAATATTTTTGGTTTCACTAAAATCCGTTATATTTTCCACCCTGCATAGTCAGTCAAAGTTTGAATTCAAATTTTCAAACTGACTCACTATTTCTAATTCACTATTTTATTGAAATATTCTATTTCAATTGTTCAAATTCCTTTGAAATAATCAATTTAAAAATTTTAAATTGGCTCGCATTTTCCGGGTTATTACATTCCCTTTCATGGATTTCAAATTCTTCACCGCGTTTCAGAGCTCACACAAGTCAACCCCATGTTTTCAGCAGCACCATCCTCCTTCAGTAAACTCTTTTCTTTTCTTCCTTCTCAGTACTCACGCAACAAACATGCAAAATTGGAAACCGTGCTTTCCCCTCTCCATATACTGTCGTGTATTCACGAACTCCCCGTCCTCCATCTTAGTAAAAATCACAACAAGATAAGCATCTTTCTGCACCACTCCTTTCTCCACTGATATTCACTTCGTTTTCCCCTAAAATAATCACTTCCATCATCTACTATGGCCCCCAGAAACAGCACACCACCGTGCCCTACATGGAAGAAGATTTTGGCTAATAAAACCATCTAGAACGCATGCGCTCCAAACTGCTCGTAGGACTCCTCGAGTTGATCATTTTCCTTTAGTCGCTCGAGCTAAAATGCTGAGGCGAAGGAGATCGGATGTCACGAAAATGGGAAGAGGAGGGTCGTTGCTGACATTCTTGACCTTGGCGAAGAGATACTTGTTAGCTCCGATTTTTCGGAAGTTTTCAAATAAAGAAAAATAGGAGAATAAAGGCAGTGCTTTTACTTTTTATAAATACTGAGTTGAGAGCAGACAAACAAAGACAGACGGCATCTTCTTTATCAAGGAGATCAATGAAATGTTGACCGTATATTTATTAAGTGAAGTGGTTTGATGGCCACGGAATTGTAGGTAGCTGATTCTCATTGCTTTGTCTACACGTTTTGATAGTTGGCCAGCAGATGTCTGCGTGGTTTGAAGACAGGTGATGCTGTATGTTTTTAGCTGTGGTTTAATACTTTGTCGGCAAGGCTTCCATAGTAGGTTGGCAAATTCTGATATATAGGTCTGTATATATTTACTAGAGGTTTATATGGTACCTGTTATAAAGAATTCAGTTTATTTATGACTGCTACAGACAGAGGTAAGAATACAGTCATGTTCAGCGAGGTCCTTCGATCCCAAAAATATAATAATATCGGTAGTTTAACTGGTATTATGAAACCCCAAAATGTTGATATAGGGTGCAAAGTACCCCAAATAAAAAGTTGCATATTTAATTAATTTAAAATTACAGTAAAATTCTAAAAATTAAATTATAACTACGCCTCAAAAGAACCTTGCCCAACTTCATAACCAATCTCTAGTTATATTGAATAGACCGTGTTAGGAAATCTTGATCTAATCGGTTCCACGTTTGTCAATTTTAACACTTTAAAATCTAGGATTTATGCAAAATTATAATAAACCGAACATAAACAGAACTTAGGGTTTTTACCATTGATTTGCGATCCTAAGGATGAACATAGTTGATTTGAGCTGCCATTTCCCGATTCGTGAATACTTGCGGGAGTATACAGGGTTGTATCGATCTTAGCTCCCAAAGTAGCTAGCCTCTAGAGGTTATCCACGAGAACGCATCCCTCTCGAATCAAATTGAAGAGGAAGAAGGGAAGGTGGTACTAGCCGCCGCCATTAGTTCCTTAAGGTTTTGGAACTAGAATTTCCGTCGGTCTGTTCAAAATCCATAATTATCTCTAGATCGGATGACTAAGCCCTATCATATATGGTTAGCTACTCTATTTTTAAAAGGAAATAAAATATATAAAATATCTCCTTTTAAAATCAAAAAATTAACTATAAATTTTGAACCAACCTAAATACTAATTCCAACTGCAAATAAAATATCAACAAATTGAAGTTTTATTTTACCCAAAGAAACTAATTTCTCCTTGTTACGTTCTTTGTTGTGTGACCCTATAGTTTATTACAACGTTGGCAATAATTTAAATCATATTTAAATTATAAACAGTGAGCGGCATCTAGTAATACATCGCTGCTACCCAAGTCATAATAAGATCAATTAACGATTCGATACAATCCTTTCGTGACCAGTGTGTCAATGTAATATAATCCTTTTAACCAGTATATCCAGGATTAAACTCGAGGCATGGAACATATCACCCTCTTTATAATTTAATCCGTTTATCTTGATCGATGAGTAGACTGTTTAAAACAAATCAGTATTTGAGCACGGCCATGCATTTCACAGTCTCACTCAATCAAGAGGCCCATGGATATCACCACGAATATATTGTAGGGTTAAATTCCATCTAGATCATTCATAATTTTCATTCGACTCGAAATGTATCCAATAATCACCGTTATCGTTACTCTGTTACGAAATAACTTTAGATGATATCAAAACACAAATATCCTCGAATAAAATTATAATGATTTCAGGTCTAAGGACCATTACATCACTGTCACTATGAGAATAACTCATGATACTGTTAATTATGTTCCATGGAGTTATCTCACGGCGGGTCAGCCCAATACGCTATTCTCCAATATTTATTTATGTCTTGACTTTAATATCACATATATTAATGATCAATGAGATGTGATCATCAGTCAATCAACATACTAGTCTTAACGCTCTATTGTTTTCCTATATTAACAATAAAACTTGACTAGGGGCATTTAAGAATTATAATACTTATCACATTATATAATCTCAAGTTCAGTCTTACTCGAACTATATAATTTCGTATTATTATTCTAAGGACTTCTATTATATTATTATTTATAATATGCAGTAAATACAATATAATAGAATAATATTTTATTCCAAATAAAACAATAACATCAACAGTGTTATCAGTCTCATCAAATGAATTGCCTCTAGGGCACAAACTCTAACAGACCGTTATGGCTTATATACGATTCTACAGCGACTATTTCTAAATTTGATTTGGACATAACTTCTTATCCCCGTTATGAAATCTGAATTTTTCACATTCGTTGGAAAGATATTTTCAAACAGATTCAAATATTTCTTGTTTCGCTAAAATCCGATTTATTTTGAATCCTGTATATTCATTTGAAATTTGAAATTGAATTTTCAAACTGCCGCACCATTTTGAACTCGTTTTAATTATATTATAAATTACACGTTTAAATATCGTTTTATTAATAAATTCCTATATATATATAATTCAAATAAAATATTTAAATCAAATTTAAATATTCAGAATTCAACGGTTGAAAATCGGGGTCGTTACATTCCTTCCCCCTTAAAATAATTTCGTCCTCGAAATTGCTAAGGTAGGAAAAGATGCTTTATACCCTATTAACTAGGTCCAAAATCCTTTTTGTTCATTTCAGTCTAACTTGACCAATTTATTTTAATTAAAATATTAATTTATTCGTACTAACGAAATTTTTTAAAAATTCTGAAAATTTTCTAACACTTTAAATTCTGAAAAATTTCGACAGCATCTCCTCTGCACGGCTAAATCGGTACAACCACAATTCGCCTATCTAGGCATCTCCAATCCAAAAGAAAATCAAAAAGCCAAGCGGCTAGCCCCATAGGCTCATAAAATCATCAAACCCAAACAATATTGTAAACGTGTACCTTTTGTTGGGCATAATTCCATCTCTTGCATTTGCTTCCATTCAATATCTGCTCAACATACATATCCATTTCCAGTTGGTTTCAAATCAATCCAACTTCCAGTTTTAACTCTCTAATCAACTTATGATTAGTCTACCTCCATTCACTAATCCAAACTGAGTTCTATTTTCAAAAATCAACCCTCTTATTCTGTTGGAGGATTCCATCACAGTTTAATTCCAAACAACATCATCCAATATATATATTCAACTTGCTTATTCATACATCAAATTCGTATTAATAATTCGAATCTCAACATTCCTCTTTATTTAATTTCATTCGGAATTAATTCTAATCCAATCCAAATTTTATTTAACTTAACTTAAGTTAAATTCCAATTCATTTAATACATTTTTACCATTTCAATCTATTCGACTTTTACAAGTTAACAATTCCAGAATTCAAATTCCCGGGTTTTATTTCAAATTAGTTTGAAATAATATATATTTATACACATATATTCATAATCAAATCAATTCAAAACATTTGAATTTCTTAAACATCATGTCCTTTTCAAACAAAATTTTCATTCACAAATTCTAATGGTAGCAGTCCATCACTCAGAAACTTGAAAATGAATACTGATAATGTCGCGACCCATTATCAGAATTATTTTCTCGCCACTAAAGTGATTTCGGTGCTTTCACTTTCAAATCCTTTTAAAGCCATTCTTACCCAAAATCCCTTCAAAATAATGTTATATTACCTTTGAAATACTTCTGGAAAATATTTTCTAAATATCCCGAATTTAAATTCTAAATCTATTTTGAACTCAATCTTGGTTTATCTCAGTTGTATACATTATCCGTATACAAATTATACTTGGTTATATATAACCATTTCAACATTTCATAATTCCATTTGATTGTAATAACAATCAACACATTCATATATTAATAAATTCAGAAATTATTCATTTTATATCAAAATAATTTTTGGGCAAAATTATTTCATTTACCCGCTTTAAACAATATTGCGTCGAATTGTTCTGTTCGAGAGTTTAGAAACACCTATCGATACAGTTGTACTTCCTGTATCGACCAGAATTCATAAAGCAATCAACACAATATAAAATAATTTTTATATCAAATCTACAAATATGCACTCGTACATATATTCAAACTCAATCTATGGTATTACTAACCCTATCTCTATTGAATCACGCCACAGAGCCAAGGTTACTACTCAACCTTCAGCCCTGATACCAACTGTAACGACCCATATTTCTGTACCCTTTGAGTCGACTAATAACACCACACGTCCAACCCAAATTGCACAGAAACAGGAATCATTATTAGAAAGAAGTTAGAGGATGAGAAATAGAAAGAAAGAAATATTAGAAGAGAAGAAAACGAAGATCACAAACTCACAGCGGAACGAATAAAATATATTAGATAACGTAACTTTTGAAACACAAATCAGCATTTGTATATACATACCATCATCATAGCACAACAGCTATTTCTGGAACAGTTATAAACTCCTGTTTCCAGATACAACATATTACACAGTGGAAGATATAATAGTCTATAGCTAACAGGTGAAGCCTCCTGCTTCGAGCTCCTCCAAGTGAATCTGTAAAATCCCGACTACTTGACTGCCCATACAAATTTGGGCACCCAAGAGTTTAGGGAAAACAAAACAAAATAACTCTGGGTCAGTCATGGGACTGGCTTGAGTAAACTCCATCCATTGGTTTAATTTTAAAAATCTTTTCGAAAGAAATGATAATCGTAAGACCGATCCACACATAAACACGGATGGTTTTTCCTTACGATAACCAAAAATATTTTGATATCAAAATCTGGTGATATTATAATAATGTATACATCAAATAAATATAAATCTAGCGGAACGCTAGCATCTCACGCTCCATATATAATATTAAATCAAAAACCGCAGGGCGCTTATTGAAGATTGGATTTCCAACATGACAAGGTATGGGACCACCAGCCGATAGTGTATCTCTAGAGGCGAATACACTGGGTTCAACAAGCACATCTTGCAACCCGGCCCTCACATGACCGACCACTCATTTCGCTTGAGTGTATCGAATGTATATCACCGACGGTTGGGATCAGCAACTGTCTCCCAAAAAGGGACAACATCGAAACATAGATTTAAGAAGCAAATAGGATTTTCTCTAGATAGTCGATTATACACCCTAATGAGAGCAACCCACATAGCCATGCTGCCTGCCCGATTTTTGTCATTTCCCGGTTGATGAGGCTTGAGGTCAGAGTTTATTTTTGAAACATCTGATCACCATTCACTTTGAATGCCACATCGTCAGATCCGTCAGATATCACTAATTGACATCCACAAAAATACTCTAGCTGGAAGCTAAGAGAACGACAACTCCTTGCCAACAACTATAGTACGTTTGAAGAAATCAACGTATGTGACCCTTTGGAAATACTCTGTCAGACACTCGTCCATACAATCCATCCCGGAACAGGATGAACCAATGGCACCCTCCTACCGCAACCATATAGGAATCACCCCACAGATCAGTAGCGAGAAGTCCTTGCAACCCGTAGATTCCAACCACGACAGAATCACAGCTTATCTCTACTTGCCAGGCAGAGAACATTAGTGGTTCTTCCGTTTATGGAAACTCACGGTCTTCAATGCTCCATCTCGATCACCATCTGAGATCTTCATGTATTTGTTGGTTGGAATGGTTTTCAAATATAAATTCGATCCCGATCTTTCTATACCAACAATCGTATTGGACATGTTTGATAGTCGGTGATTTAACTATCAAAATAAACAGTGTTTCAATCATGACACTCCAATGAGTTCACTGGTTCAGTATCCAGCATCACTTGGCCTTTATTTCAAATAAACTAGTTCACTTTTGTTTAGTTCAAACTTCTAACTCCTTTAAATATGAAAAGTACGATAATTGAATTCTTGTATAGTATACAAGTGTTCTCAAAACCAATTTTGTATAATACTTAGCAAAATGACCAAATTAAATTTTCACTTAATTTCCCCTTCAAAACATTTGTTACATCCTTCTTTATTATTAACTTGGAAAATCTATTCAACTTATTTCTTCATAAACAACGTTACGTAATATCATTTATCCCTTTCTTGAACGATAACTAATGTTTATTAGTATAAAATAAAACTAACTTTACATTTCTTTCTCTTCGAATCTCTTGTTATATATTCATCAAATCCCACCAACGTTGCATTATTTCACCAATGGAAATAATGAACTATCGCCAAACTCTTTTACGATTACCAACTAATATCATCTTCGGATAATCCTGATGTCATTCAAGTTGGGGTATTTTAATTACCTCTCAGACATTGATCAACAACATTCATATCTTCAGATAAATATAAGTTGTAATCAAAACCCAATATTCCATTCAAATCTCAAAACAAATTTCCATTTAACTTTGATTTCGTTATACAACCCTATAACCCACTTCTTTAACCAGATTCACTTATACCCAATCTCCTTTTAAATCTATTTGACCATTTCCCATTTTTGAAATCTTATTTCAAATCTCTCCTTGTTACTTGATTTCAATTTCAAATAACGTTAATCGAATATCAACGCTTTTACACTTAAAATCTCATTTACATAACCCTGGTCTTATATAACCCTTTATCTTACATTCCTCTAACTTAATTCAAATGATTAAGTATCATTTATTCCAAGCTATTTCATTCGCTCGATCTTCTCTTTATAACTTCATTATAAAAAGTTTGGGTTTTAAATATAAAACCCGTTCATAACTCCCCTCACCATTCCAACTAGATTTCGTTCCAAATTCGATTATCTTTTTAAATGAATTTCCATTCAAAAGAAATTGTCTAAATTTTTATTAATTAAAATAATTTATTTCCATCATTAACTACATTAGTAGTTAATTCCTTTATTAACTAAAACAAATAGTAAATCCCTTTAAAACCCTTATTTAAAGTTTAACAATATTCATTTAACTATTTTAATCAAAACACGTTAATTTTGAAATCAATTTCAATTCAAACTGGTTGATTTAATTAACTCAAAATTCGATTATCTCGTTAATCGACTCCAATTGATCCTCACTTTAAATAAATCAAAAATATAATTAAGTTAAATAAATCCCATTTAATTGTTTTTCAACAAACCATTTATTCAAATTTAACTACGCGACTTTATTTCTCATCTTGTACTTTACAAATCTGATTTACATCGGAATTTATTTAATAAAATCAATTAAAATAAATCAAAGTCTTAAATAAATAAAATATTTATTTATTTATCTTTAATAACTATGATTCAAAATAATATAATCAAACCCAACTCCAGTTATAAAATAAATTTTAAAATTTTATCTCTATCGATTCACCTGACGGTGAATCAATATTTATAACACAATTGATTTTATAGGCCATATACTGCCAAATACCCAACCAATATCACCCATTGGTTTAAACTAACAGATGTTGAACATTCAATAATCAACCATCAAATCACTCACACCAAACAGGACAGTTCATATATGATAAAATGAAAACAAATAATATAATTGAGGAATCCGGTTAGATCCCTCTAACCTGTTCTGCCCTATGTTCAAAATGGTTATCACAAACTAAATCATTCAGTTCCATTTAACTGATAAAATAAATAATGGCCATTTCACATCAGCTACCAGAAATGCAAACAGTTCAACAATTTAAACACGTTTATAAAATAACCATGACCAATAAGGTAAGTTACCTTTATTGGAACCAATCGTTAAAAATAATGATTTGGTATTTTACTGAAATTAAACACAGTTTAATTTCATCATTTTAAATCAACAAACAAATATATAATTAGCAAACAGGAAACCATCAGCAAGCAGAGCACACAAAATAAAAAACCCAATTTATATAAAATATAAATGGGAAAACTGAGTGAGTTTAACTCACCTTGAGTCGATTTCGTTCACCGTCGGCGCCTCTTTCAAATTAAATTAAACAGTTGTTTAATTTAATTAAAGCTCTGGTTGATTTCAATCACGTCTGTTTCTGTCCAGAACAGTTCCAGAATATAGTGTTCAATAGTATAGTTCCAACGACTCATGTTGATTCAGTTCTGACAACATAGACGTGAATTATAAAAAATGTAAGTTTATGGTTCCTACGATTTATTTTAACCTATCTATTTCTTTTTAATTAAAAATTACTATAACTAATTACTTTGTGAAAATCTGGTTAGCAATACACGGTCCCGTTCCCTTTCTTCTGATTGAACCAACAGCCCCCAATCCTGCACAATGATTTCCATTAAGTTTATAATTATAACCATTTTTAATATAAAAATTTATCTTTAAGTTTTAAGTTAACATGTTTTAAATAAATAAGTAACTTAATTAAGTACTACCCTTACAACTAATTCCTTTGAATTATACTACCAGGCTATATTAACCCTTCAGCATTATTCCTTCTTCACGCTATGACTGATCACGTCCAAAATGCTTACTTTTCTACCCATTTCACTAATCAGGTTATTATTAAACTAATTAATTAGTTAACTGAAAATCTGAAATTAGGCACGAATAAACACGATTATACATATTATAGAATTGTCAGGCCCAAGTAACATTCCCATACACGTTATAACGCAATGTATAATTGTTCAGGCCCAATTAAAATGGATAGTCCACGTATAAATTGTTTAGTATTAAGTGTAGTTAATCACGTTTAGGCACCTAAACTACTTCTTCTCAATCTCACCTGCGGTTTCATCCTTCTGGCCGCTACTGTTGCAACGTGCTCACCTGTGTCCAGTACAACCGCTGGTCACCACCACTTTTCGAATGCAACGCCCCCTCCCCTGACTACCACCTCCACAACCACACATCAAACACTACAACCATCAGGGCTGCGCATCAACCGGACCATCCCAGCATCACGGACACAGCCCCATCCTTTTGCTTTTCTCTTCCGCAACCTGCTGTTGCATTCTTCCTCAAAACTGGTGCTTTTCTCTTCTCCCATGCCTTCCATTATGTGCTGCTACCCCCTTCTACTCCTACACGTTAAGAGTTTTTCCTCCCCACCTTCCCGTACACGACAGACCACACCCAAAATGAAGCAAACCCCACATTTTCTCCTGTTATAACTACTACACGTGATCCATGGTGTTCCCACCTTCTATAGTATGCGCACCACGTCCTCCCTCTCCATTCCTCTTTCCCATGCAATTCCCTCTTCCTTACGTATTTTTTTCCATGAAACTCGGCACATATACTTTCTGAAGCATGAGAAAAACTGATGGAGTTGGTTCTTATTTATAGGGGGGTGGAGTGAAGATAAGAACGACTTCAAATCACTCCGTATGTGTGTAGCATGTGGATCATCTTAGGCACGTATGCGATTAGGCAAGACATAGCTGAAAGGAGAAAGATTAGATGGCATGAGTTGTTCAAATTGGTGACAGTGGGTTTTCAGCGTGTTTTCACTTCAAATATTATAGGCTGCTGTGATGTCCTCTTTTAAATGTGAAAGTGAAATGTCATTGCAGATATAGGGTAGGATGTATACATAGGTTTCCAGCTTGGATTGTCCCTTCAGATAGCTGCGTGTACTTGATTACGTAGACATGATGATATAGGCATGGGTAGGTGGAAACATAGGGGAGAGTTGTGCGTACATTCTTTTCTTGTTTAAGAGATATATATAGAGATGTTATATTTATATTATGTTATAGCGAAACTTCATGGTAAATTAATGTTAAAACACTTCACATACGTCCTCTGTTTTTGGATAAAAAAACTATTCTTAGTGTAATTCTTAGTGTAAAAAGTTATTCCGAACCCAATGAGACAAGTTTCATCGAATTCCGACATCGTATGAAAATTTTTCCTTTATAAAACTAGAAATAAACACGCGTTTAATTTTTCCACGATCACAAGATAAATCAAATCAACTCGAAACTTTGAAATCTTACAATAATTCTTCAATACGAACCCAACGGCACTAGTTTCGTCGCATTCTGAGACTGTTTCCCCCGGTAGGCTATTTTTACTGCGCACCGCAATACCCCTTTTAACGTCAAATTATCCGGTCTCCAAAAATAACAAACTATATACCTATCCTGACCCTAATCGACGATACAAACTTAACGGGACTGGTTTCATGGCCTAATTCAATCGTCTGCTCAAGTTACACTCAAATACCTCTCGATTAATTTAATTACGCGCTATAGAATTTAATTGGGCGTTTACGGCTACCGTGGCCACATACGACATCGGTTTGCCACGCAGTTTGATTTTCTGACAATAATTTGACGATACGGTTCCAATGAAACTGATTTCGTCGAAATCTGAGTCCGTTTGCAAAATGACCATTTTAAAGGTCGATATTTAAACAACGATTTCCACATCGATTATTTCAAATTTTGTTTTGGCCATAACTTAAAATCTATAACACGAAATCTGGATTTTTCTCTTTTATATGAAAACTATCATCAACATGCTTCTAGTGTTTCTTGTTTCACAGAAATCCGACTTATATCAGACTCTGTATTCTCAGTTGAAGTTCAAAACTCGAATTTACGAACTACACGCCCTTTTCAAGCTCGATTTATAATTATATAAATATATGACGTTCGAACTTCGTTTAAATAGAGAATTCAATACTAAATTCCATCGATATTCCAAATATAATATTTAAACTAAATAAATTAAAGTAAATATTTGACGGCCAAAACACGGGTCGTTACATTCTTCCTCCCTTAAAACAATTTCGTTCTCGAAATTGCTAAGGTATGAAAGAACGTTATAAACCCATTCATTCCCAAATCCAATTTAGTTTAAATCGAAAACCGATTTATTACCGTGTATAAATATTTTCGAAAATTTCCTTTTTGTTCAAACAATTTCCCTGAGAGTTTTAAACAGTTTAGCACTTTCAAAAATCAAATATCCCTTTTTAGGATTCAAAACAGCTTGTTTTTCTCAAAGCAATTCAAAACAAGATTTTTGGTAGTAATCTGTCACCTAGAACTCGGAAATGAACACTGATGATGTGGCCAACATCCTCAGAGTTATTTCCCAGCTATTCAAGTGAGTTCAATACTATATCACTTATCAAACCGTACTTAAACAATTTCATTTTGAAACCTTTTTCAAAATACCAAACACAATGCTTGTAAAACAAATTTAAAATCTCCCAGAATCTTAAATTTCTCATAGATTTAACCCAATTCCATTTGCAATCACCTTTCCCACTTTTAGGAATTTTAATTCCAATTCTGACTTTAATTTCAGATTTAATAAATCTGCTTTTATATTATACGAATTCTAATTGGTTATTTATATAACCCTTTCAATTACAATCAACCAACACATCCAATATACTATAATACTTCAAATATTAATCATTCTTTTATATTAAAATATAAGTTCGGTAAAATTATTTCATTTACCCTCTTTCAAAACATACTGCGACGGTTTATCGTACTCGAGTGTTTAGAAATCCCTATCGATACAGTGGATCAAACTGATCGACCAGAACTCATAAACAACTCAGCCAACAAATCTCCATAACATAAAACAATTTTTATACAATCTACAAATATGTTCACTCATATATATATATAAAAACTCAACTCAATCTAGGGTATTGCTAACCCCATCTCTATTGAGTCACGCCACAGAGCCAAGGTGATTACTTAACCTTCAGCTCTGATACCACTGTAATGACCCAAGGATTTCGGCCCTGGAAATCGACATAAATACCTTTACCGTAACTCATGCCGACCCTCCAAGCACCGAAAACACTGGATAGTTATTAGAAAGAAATTAGAGGGTGAGATAAGAAAGAAAGAAATTTAGAATAGAAGAAGAAGAAGAAACAACACAACGCAGAGTCTCACATCGCAGCGGAACAAAATATAATACTGAAATAAATCTTTACTAAGAACTTTTGAAATACTTACATATCAGAGTACATCACATATCTGGACAGTTATAATAACCTGTCCTCAGATACAACACACAGCGGAATAGTAGCTATATAATATCATATGTCTGAACATCTCCAGTTCGTCTCTGGACTTCACAACATTCGATAACCTAAACCTGTACACCTCGGGCTAACCCGAGAATTTACAAAACACCGGGTCAGTTTGGTGAACCAAAGTGAGATAAACTCGCACAGTATTTAGGGTAAATCATCCAATCATGATTTTAAAGTTTAAAATCCTTTCAAAAGAAAAGGGTAATCGTAAGACCAAATCCACACATAAACACAGATGGTTTTTACCTTACGATGACCCAAAACAGTTTTGAAACCAATATCTTTTCTGACACTATAATAATGTCTAAATACAAGTAAATATCAATCTAGTGGAACGCTTGCATCTCACGCTCCACATATATAGTATACAAACAAATACGGCATGCGCTTATTGGAGATTGGATTCCAACTATGACAAGGTATGGGACCACCGGCCAATAGTGTATATCTAGAGGCGAATACACTGGGTTCAACAAGCACGTCTTGCAACCCGGCCCTCACATGACCAACCACTCATTTGCTTGAGTGTATCGAATGTATATCACTGACGGTTGGGATCAGCAACCGTCTCCCGAAAAGGGACAGCATCGAAACATAGATTTAAGAAGCAAATAGGATTTTCTCTAGATAGGTGATTATACACCCTAATGGGAGCGACCCACATAGCCATGTTGCCTGCCCGATTTTTGTCATTTCCCGGTTGATGAGGCTCGAGGTCAGAGTTTATTTTCGAAATATCTGATCACCATTCACTTTGAATGCCACATCGTCAGATCCGTCAGATATCACTAATTGACCTCCATAAAAAGACTCTAGCTGGAAGCTAAGAGAACGGCAATTCCCTGCCAACAACTATAGTACGTTTGAAGAAATCAACATACGTGACCCTTTGGAAATACTCCGTCAGACACTCGTCCATACAAGTCATCCCAGAACAGGATGAACCAAAGGCACCCTCCTATCGCATCCATATAGGAATCACCCTACAGATCAGTAGCGAGAAGTCCTTGCAACCCGTAGATTCCATCCACGACAGAACCACAGCTTATCTCTGCTTGCCAGGCAGAGAATATTAGTGGTTCTTCCGTTTATGGAAACCCACAATCTTCAATGCTCCATCTCGATCACCTTCTGAGATCTTCATGTATTTGTTGGTTGGAATGGTTTTCGAATATAAATTCGATCCCGGTCTTTCCATACCAACAATCGTATTGGACATGTTTGATAGTCGGTGATTTAACTATCAAAATAAACAGTGTTTCAATCATGACACTCCAATGAGTTCACTGGTTCAGTATCCAGCATCACTTGACCTTTATTTCAAATAAACTAGTTCGCTTTTGTTTAGTAAAAATTTCTAACTCCTTTAAATATGAAAAGTACGATAATTGAATTCTTGTATAGTATAGAAGTGTTCTCAAAACCAGTTTTATATAATACTTAGCAAAATGACCAAATTAAATTTTCACTTAATTTCCCCTTTAAAACATTTGTTACATCCTTCTTTATTATTAACTTGGAAAATCTATTCAACTTATTTCTTCATAAACAACGTTACGTAATATCGTTGATCCCTTTCTTGAACGACAACTAATGTTTATTAGTATAAAATAAAACTAACTTTACATTTCTTTCTCTTCAAATCTCTTGTTATATATTCATCAAATCCCACCAACGTTACATTATTTCACCAATGGAAATAATGAACTATCGCCAAACTCTTTTACAATTACCAACTAATATCATCTTCGGATAATCCTGATGTCGTTCAAGTTGGGGTATTTTAATTACCTCTCAGACTTTGATCAACAACATTCATATCTTCAGATAAATATAAGCTGTAATCAAAACCCAATATTCCATTCAAATCTCAAAACAAATTTCCATTTAACTTGGATTTGGTTATACAACCTTATAACCCACTTCTTTAACCAGATTCACTTATACCCAATCTCCTTTTAAATCTATTTGACCATTTCCCATTTTTGAAATCTTATTTCAAATCTCTCCTTGTTACTTGATTTCAATTTCAAATAACGTTAATCAAATATCAATGCTTTTACACTTAAAATCTAATTTACATAACCCTGGTCTTATATAACCCTTTATCTTACATTCCTCTAACTTAATTCAAATGATTAAGTATCATTTATTCCAAGCTATTTCATTCGCTCGATCTTCTCTTTTTAACTTTGTTACAAAAAGTTTGGGTTTTAAATATAAAACCCGTTCATAACTCCCCTCACCATTTCAACTAGATTTCGTTCCAAATTCGATTACCTTTTTAAATGAATTTCCATTCAAAAGAAATTTTCTAAATTTTTATTAATTAAAATTATTTATTTCCATCATTAACTACATTAGTAGTTAATTCCTTTATTAACTAAAACAAATAATAAATCCCTTTAAAACCCTTATTAAAAGTTTAACAATATTCATTTAACTATTTTAATCAAAACACGTTAATTTCGAAATCAATTTCAATTCAAACTGGTTGATTTAATTAACTCAAAATCCAATTATCTCGTTAATCGACTCCAATTGATCCTCACTTTAAATAAATCAAAAATATAATTAAGTTAAATAAATCCCATTTAATTGTTTTTCAACAAACCAATTATTCAAATTTAACTACGCGACTTTATTTCTCATCTTGTACTTTACAAATCTGATTTACATCGGAATTTATTTAATAAAATCAATTAAAATAAATCAAAGTCTTAAATAAATAAAACATTTATTTATTTCTCTTTAATAACTATGATTCAAAATAATATAATCAAAACCCAACTCCAGTTATAAAATAAATTTTAAATTTTATCTCTATCGATTCACCTGACGGTGAATCAATATTTATAACACGATTGATTTTATAGGCCATATACTGCCAAATACCCAACCAATATCACCCATTGGTTTAAACTAACAGATGTTGAACATTCAATAATCAACCATCAAATCAATCACACCAAACAGGACAGTTCATATATGATAAAATGAAAACAAATAATATATTTGAGGAATCCGGTTGGATCCCTCCAACCTGTTCTGCCCTGTATTCAAAATGGTTATCACAAACTAGATCATTCAATTCCATTTAACTGATAAAATAAATAACGGCCATTTCACATCAGCCACAAGAAATGCAAACAGTTCAACAATTTAAACATGTTTATAAAATAACCATGACCAATAAGGTAAGTTCCCTTTATTGGAACCAATCGTTAAAAATAACGATTTGGTATTTTACAGAAATTAAACACAGTTTAATTTCATTATTTTAAATCAAAAAACAAATATATAATTAGCAAACAGGAAACCATCAGCAAGCAGAGCACACCAAATAAAAAACACAATTTATATAAAATATAAATGGGAAAACTGAGTGAGTTTAACTCACCTTGAGTAGATTTCGTTCACCGTCGGCGGCTCTTTCAAATTAAATTAAACAGTCGTTTAATTTAATTAAAGCTCTGGTTGATTTCAATCACGTCTATTTCTGTCCAGAACAGTTCCAGAATATAGTGTTCAATAGTATAGTTCCAACGGCTCCTGTTGATTCAGTTCTGAAAACATAGACGTGAATTATAAAAAATGTAAATTTATGGTTCCTACGATTTATTTTAATCGATCTATTTCTTTTTAATTAAAAATTACTATAACTAATTACTTTGTGAAAATCTGGTTAGCAATACATGGTCCCGTTCCCTTTCTTCTGATTGAACCAACAACCCCCAATACCTGCACAATGATTTCCATTAAGTTTATAATTATAACCGTTTTTAATATAAAAATTTATCTTTAAGTTTTAAGTTAACATGTTTTAACTAAATAAGTAACTTAATTAAGTATTACCTTTACAACTAATTCCTCTGAATTATACTACCAGGCTATATTAACCCTTTAGCATTATTCCTTCTTAACGCTATGACTGATCACGCCCAAAATGCTTACTTTTGTACCCATTTCACTAATCAGGTTATTATTAAACTAATTAATTAGTTAACTGAAAATCTGAAATTAGGCATGGATACACACGGTTATACATATTATAGAATGGTCAGGCCCAAGTCACATTCCCATACACGTTATAACGCAATGTATAATTGTTCAGGCCCAATTAAAATGGATATTCCACGTATAAACTGTTTAGTATTAAGTGTAGTTAATCACGTTTAGGCACCTAAACTACTTCTTCTCAATCTCACCTGCGGTTTCATCCTTCCGGCCGCTACTGTTGCAACGTGCTCACCTGTGTCCAGTACAACCGCTGGTCACCACCACCGTTCGAACGCAACGCCCACTCCCCTAACTGCCATCTCCACAATCACACATCAAACGCTACAACCATCAGGGATGCGCATCAACCGGACCATCCCAGCATCACGGACACAGCCCCGTCCTTTTGCTTTTCTCTTCCGCAACCTGCTGTTGCATTCTTCCTCAAAACTGGTGCTTTTCTCTTCTCCCATGCCTTCCGTTATATGCTGCTACCCCTTATACTCCTACACGTTAAGAGTATTTCCTCCCCACCTTCACGTACGCTACAGACCACACCCAAAATGAAGCAAACCCCATATTTTCTCCTGTTATTACTACTACACGTGATCCATGGTGTTCCCAGCTTCTTCAGTATACGCACCACGTCCTCCCTCTCCATTCCTCTTTCCCATGCAATTCCCTCTTCCTTACGTTTTTTTCCCCATGAAACTCTGCACATATACTTTCTGAAGCATGAGAAAAACTGATGGAGTTGGTTCTTATTTATAGTGGGGTGGAGTGAAAATAAGAACGACTTCAAATCACTCTGTATGTGTGTAGAATGTGGATCATCTTAGGCACGCACGCGATTAGGCAAGACATAGCTGAAAGGAGAAAGATTAGATGGCATGAGTTGTTCAAATTGGTGACAGTGGGTTTTCAGCGTGTTTTCACTTCAAATATTATAGGCTGTTGTGATGTCCTCTTTTAAATGTGAAAGTGAAATGTCATTGCAGATATAGGGTAGGATGTATACATAGGTTTCCAGCTTGAATTGTCCATTCAGGTAGCTGCGTGTACTTGATTACATAGACATGATGATATAGGCATAGGTAGGTGGAAACATAGGGGAGAGCTGTGTGTACATTCTTTTCTTGTTTAAGAGATATATATAGAGATGTTATATTTATATTATGTTATAGCGAAACTTCATGGTAAATTAATGTTAAAACACTTCACATACGACCTCTGTTTCCTGATTTAAAAGCTATTCTTAGTGTAAAAAGTTATTCCGAACCCAATGGGACAAGTTTCGTCGAATTCCGACATCGTATGAAAAATTTTCCATTATAAAACCAGAAATAAACAGCATTTAATTTTTCCACGATCACTAGATAAATCAAATCAACTCGAAACTTTGAAATCTTACAATAATTCTTCAATACGAACCCAACGGCACTAGTTTCGTCGTATTTTGAGACTGTTTCCCCCGGTATGCTATTTTTACCGCGCACCGCAATACCCCTTTTAACGTCAAATTATTCGGTCTCCAAAAATAACAAACTATATACCTATCCTGACCCTAATCGAAGATACAAACTCAACGGGACGGGTTTCGTGGCCTAATTCAATCGTCTGCTCAAGTTACACACAAATATCTCTCGATTAATTTAATTACGCGCTATAGAATTTAATTGGGCGTTTACGGCTGTCGTGGCCACATACGACATCGGTTTGCCACGCAGTTTGATTTTCTGACAATAATTTGACGATACGGTTCCAATGAAACTGATTTCGTCGAAATCTGAGTCCGTTTGCATAACGTCCATTTTAAAGGTCGATATTTAAACAATGATTTCCACAGCAATTATTTCAAATTTTGTTTTGGCCATAACTTAAAATCTACAACACGAAATCTGGAATTTTCTCTTTCATATGAAAACTATCGTCAACATGCTTCCAGCGTTTCTTGTTTCACAAAAATCCGACTTATATCGGACTCTGTATTCTCAGTTGAAGTTCAAAACTCGAATTTACGAACTACAAGCCATATTCAAGCTCGATTTATAATTATATAAATATATGACCTTCGAACTTTGTTTAAATAGCGAATTCAATACTAAATTCCATCGATATTCCAAATATAATATTTAAATTAAATAAATTAAAGTAAATATTTGACGGCCAAAACACGGGTTGTTACAGCATTTCAGAGCTCACACAAGTCAACCCCATGTTTTCAGCAGCACCATCCTCCTTCAGTAAACTCTTTTTTTTCTTTCTTCTCAGTACTCACGCAACAAACATGCAAAATTGGAAACTGTGCTTTCCCCTCTCCATATACTGTCGTGTATTCACGAACTCCCCTACCTCCATCTCAGTAAAAATCACAACAAGATAAGCATCTTGATGCACCGCTCCTTTCTCCACTGATATTCACTTCGTTTTTTCCTAAAACAATCACTTCCGTCATCTACTATAGCCCCCGGAAACAGCACACCACCGTGCCCTACATGGAAGAAGATTTTGGCTGATAAAACCATCTAGAACGCTGGCTCTCCAAACTGCTCGTAGGACTCCTCGAGTTGATCATTTTCCTTTAGTCGCTCGAGCTAAAACGCTGAGGCGAAGGAGATCGGATGTCTCGAAAATGGGAAGAGGAGGGTCGTTGCTGACATTATTGACCTTGGTGAAGAGATACTTGTTAGCTCCGTTTTTTGGAAGTTTTCAAATGAAGAAAAATAGGAGAATAAAGGCAGTGCTTTTACTTTTTATAAATACTGAGTTGAGAGCAGACAAATAAAGACAGACATCCTCTTCTTTATCAAGGAGATCAATGAAATGTTGACCGTATATTTATAGAGTGAATTGGTTTGATGGCCACTCAATTGTAGGTAGCTGTAAAAGTAGGGACAAGTAGACTGATTCTCATTGCTTTGTCTGCACGTTTTGATAGTTGGCCAGCAGATGTCTGCGTGCTTTGAAGACAGGCGATGCTGTATGTTTTTAGCTGTGGGTTAATACTTTGTCGGCAAGGCTTCCATAGTAGGTTGGCAAATTCTGATATATAGGTCTATATATATTTACTAGAGGTTTATATGGTACCCGTTATAAAGAATTCAGTTTATTTATGACCGCTACAGACAGAGGTAAGAATACAGTCATGTCCAGCGAGGTACTACGATCCCAAAAATATAATAATATCGGTAGTTTAACTGATATTATGAAACCCCAAAATGTTGATATAGGTTGCAAAATACCCCAAATAAAAAGTTGCATATTTAATTAGTTTAAAATTACAGTAAAATTCTAAAAATTAATTATAACTACGCCTCAAAAGAACCTTGCCCAAATTCATAACCAATCTCTAGTTATATTTAATAGACCGTTATGGCTTATATACGATTCTACAACGACAATTTCTAAATTTGATTTGGACATAACTTCTTATTCCCGTTATGAAATCTGAATTTTTCACATTCATTGGAAAGATATTTTCAAACAGATTCAAATATTTCTTGTTTCGCTAAAATCCGATTTATTTTGAATCCTGTATATTCATTTGAAATTTGAAATCGAATTTTCAAACTACCGCACCATTTTGAACTCGTTTTAATTATATTATAAATTATACGTTTAAATATCGTTTTATTAATAAATTCCTATATATATAATTCAAATAAAATATTTAAATCAAATTTAAATATTCAGAATTCAACGGTTGAAAATCCGGGTCGTTACATACATCATATATCAGACACAGCGGAAATAACTTTGAATAACTAACGGTGAAGCCTCCTGCTTCCAGCTCCTAAAACTCCCAGAGAAACCTAACCTGGAAATATACTCGTTCTGACCTGAGCAAATTTGAAGCAAAGAAAAATTCACCGGGTCAGTCTGGAATACTTTCAGTGATAAATTCAAAGCAAAAACAACTTGTTTAACTTTGGAAATACTTTTGAAATAAAAGGAAAATAGTAAGACCAGTACACACATAAACACGGACGGTTTTAAACTTACTATAACCCAAAACATTTTTGAAATCAATATCTTATCTGGTACTATAACAGTGTCTATCAAACCACACATAAATAACAATCTAGCAGAACGCTTGCATCCCACACTCTACATATATAGTATAAAATCCAAAAACCGCGGGCGCTTATTGGAAATTGGATTCCGACTATGACAAAGTATGGGACCACCTGCCGATAGTGTATCTCTAGAGGCGAATACACTGGGTTCAACAAGAACGTCTTGCAACCAGGCCCAGACATGACCGACCACTCATTTCGCTTGAGTGTATCGAATGTATATCATCAACGGTTGGGTTCGAACCACCGTTTCCCGAAAAGGGACAGCATTGAAATAGATTAAAGAAGGAAAATGAAATTTCTCTAGATAGGTGATTATACACCCTAATGGGAGCAACCCACATAGCCATGCTGCCTGCCCGATTGTTGTCATTTCCCGGTTGATGAGGCTTGAGTCTAGGATTTTCTTCCTTTTTAAATCAGCACATCACTTTGAATGCCACATCATCAAATCCGTCAAATCACTAATTGACGTCCTCAAAAATACACTGGGCATATTTGAAGAAATCAATGTTCGTAACCATCTGGAAATACTCTTTTAGACACTGTCAATACAAGTCATCCAGGAACAGGATGAACCGAAGGTACCCTCCTACCGCATCCTATACAGGAATCACCCCAAGGATCAGTATCGAGAAGTCCTTGCAAACCATAGATTTCAACCATGAGAAAACCTCAGTGTATCTCAGCATTGACTCAAAGATTGTAAGTGGTTCTTCCATTTATGAAGATCTATGGTTTTTGATGCTCCATCTTTATCGTTTGCACATTAGTCGCGATCGCACAGTTGATTCGAAGTGGTTTTGGGTCTAGTTCCCATCCCGGTCTCTTCAGAACAACTCGTCAACAGGTAAATAGAATATTCCATTTGATAGTTGGATGTTTAACTATCAAAACATTACAGTGATGTTAAATACATTGGCAGCTCAGGTTGTTTATATTTAAAATACTTCATTAAATTATTTCATTGATTTTCTAAATTCTATCTCGATAAATTTGTGGTTTTTTCCTTACTTTGAAATATTTACCAATATTCTATTTGGAATCATGTATTTAACAAAATTCCCTTATTATTTCCTTTATCCCAAAATATACTACTATATTTCATAAATTGTTATTTACTTCACTTATCCTGGAAATCTGGTTTATATTTTCAAAACCTTTTCATATTCCTTACCATTGAAAATACTGTTATCGTTTAAAATCCACTTCTTGTTTCTTTTATTATTCGGAAATATCGTTAGGTATATATATACTTACCTAATCGATATATGTTTCACTTCCAAATTTATATGGTTAAACTAACCTTACAAATCATACTTCTTAATCTACAACTTGAAATGGATTTATTAACTTTAACACGATCACGCTTATGGAAATTCAATTAAATTTCCAATATATAATTCCATTTAAAAAAAAACATAGCGGTCCTTATCACTTATCTCGATGAAAAACTAAAGTCTATCAACTTATTTCTTTTGAATAAATGCACTTACCAAAACATACTATTTAATTACTTTGGTAATAGTGTTATCTTTTTAATTACATTATATAGGTAAAATCATATTTCGTGCCTGACCAAAATAACACTCTTTTTAATTAAAACCAATGGTTTTATTTTATTTCTAAAATCCTCACAAATTACTATTGGCAATATTTTCTCAATAAATTGTCCTCAACATCCTTGACCATTGCAAACCAATATCATCTTTTGACAATAGTGAAGTCGCCCAAGTTGGGATATTTTAATTACCTCTCAGATCTTGATCGACCCCGTTCTTATCTCCAGACAATAACAGTTTGCAACCTAAAACCCTGGTATTCTATTCCCGCATCTATTCACTATGATTTTGTAAACCATTTCCTTTCATTTGAAAACCCACTTTACACATTAATTCCCATTCCTTAATTAAGTAAACTTCCTCGACAAAATCTTCTTTACCATTAGATTCAAACATGGTATTTTAACCCATTTATTCCATTGGTAATTTCCTTAGAACCTCTTTATTTGATATATTAAGTAAGTATACCAAATCCCCTTTTTAAGCCTTATTTTAGCCAAAATCACGTCACTTAATTAAGTAAATTCATATTGGAACTCTCGTATTGACTTACGAGTCATTTTACAAACTCTGTTTGTAAACTCGGATAAAATCCCTTTTTAATAACCCCTATTATACCTTAATTAAACTTATTTCCATTGGATTATTTTTTAATTTAATTCACCCTTAAAAATGATCATTTTGATTATCATTATTTAAAATGATAATTTATTTTAACATTAGCCCCTTTTATCATAGTTAATTCCATTATTAACTAGAGGTAGGGTAATTGATCATTTAAGGGATTATAAAATAATAATTAATTTTATTAGCGAACTTCAAGTTTAGTAATCTCCTTTAAAGTATAGTTAATCAAAGATTAACTAATTACTAACAATATTCATATTTTTTTGAAATTATCGATTAGATTAATTTAAAACAAATCAGTTAAACTGTTAACTGATTTTCAATTATTTTCTTATAAAATTCTTATTAACCTTACTCCATCTTATCGCTATTGGGTTACTTCTTAATTGAATTCTAATTAAAAAGTAATTGTGTGACGGACCGCCCCGCACCAACCAACGTTTATTCCAAAAGTGCGTTGTACACACGTCCAGTTAGCACGGAACGGGTTGCCAGAAGGAAAAAGGAAGAAGGAAATGAACATACAAGGAACCTGTAGAATGTCTCACAGCGCATCGAACAAAATATAATAATAACATACTTGACATGAAACAGGAGAGACAGTGCATAAGCTGAAAATCAGAACTAAACATCATAGCAGCGGAAATTCAGAATACAGCTTATTACAACTTTCAAACTGTCTCAAAGCAAAAGTAAGATAAATGAGGTACACTACTAATGCCCAAGTAGCGACCAGCAACGACACAGGGAGAATGTGTATATATATATCATACGTGGAAGCCTCCTGCCCGCCTCCGAATCAGCTACTCGCACACCACCAGCTAACCTGTCTCTAGTCTGCTCGTGTGAGCACCCAGAGTAATAAGAGGAGACATAAAACTCTGGGTCAGACATAAAGCCTGGTATGAGCGATAAGCATCTAAAGTGAACAATAACAGGTAGACTAAAACATACCTGAATCTGGACCTGCAACCAAAGAGTTAGCACTACATACTGTACAACTCTCTAAGGTATCATATCAAACAGTGTAAAGATACGGAGGTGGGGGAGGTTTGCATGTCGTAATGATGGCAAACAATCAAGCATAGCATCCATCCTCACATCTCTCACTCAGTGCGTAAAGCATACGATGTTCACCACTTCGATCACCCAACATTCCTTGCTACGATCACTTTGCCCCATGAAGTCATAAATGGCTTCACTGCACTGAAAACGTAGCCACAAATCCTTTGCTATGTCCACTTTGCCCCATGGAGTCACAAGAACCCCACTGCACTGGCTCATAGCCTTATCAATCCTTACTATGTCCACTTTGCCCCATGGAGTCACAAGAACCCCACTGCACTGGCTCATAGTCTTACTACGCATCACCTTGCCCCTCGGGTCATAATGACCCTACTGCACTGATAACATAGTCTTGCTACCATCACTTTGCCCCTCAGGTCGTAATGACCCTACTGCACTGATAAGTAGCCATCTTTCCTTTTTAGTGGTGAATCGAGGTTATGAACGTCGACGACTCCTTAGCACACGTCCCGCAGCAAAGCCCAACCATGAAGTGAACTCATTGGTTCCCAACTGGTTCCGGAATCCTGACCTCTAACTTCCATTTGGACTACCTTTGCATCTCGGGTTATTGGTCAATACTGGGTCGGGTCGGGTTCCTCTACATGTTATCGGTTCGGATCGGTGTCTTTCATCTGTTCGGGTCGGGTCTCCTTCAGGTGCGGTTCGGGTATTCCTCTGGGTTCGAGTCAGATGCTTCTCTTCGGGTCGGGTCGGGTGCTTCCCTTCGGGTCGGGTCGGGTGTCCCTTCTTGGTTCGCATTTTCGATCCGTCTTCATGCTCCCTTCATATGCTCCTATCCGATCCGCTTCCGTGCTCCTGCTCTGATTCGTCTTCGTGCTTCTGATCCGATCCGTCCTCCTCGATTTGATCCGTCCTTCTCGATCCGATCCGTTTTTCCTCTATCCGATCTGATCCCAGTTCAGCTAGCATGGCCTTCCTTTTTGCCACTTTTCCCAAGTGTTGGGTTCCGATCCAATCAGATTCTTTGCTCAGTTCAACATATCCGATCCGAGCCCCCTTATCCGATCCGATCCGAACCCTGCACTATTTTCTGAAACTGTTCCAGCAAGCGTTTACGCCATTCGACGACGTTTTCGACCATTCCAACTATTGGAATCAATCACAAAGCATTTCATACAGTCATAGCAACATGCATAATCAACCACTAACATCATTCACATCAATATCATAGTTTAAAATGGATCAAACATACCCAAAATCCCATATTTCACCTTAAGCATGTTTAGGAGAAACTAATGATAGGATTAGCAAAACTTAACCAAATTAACCCAAATTCATATCAGAGGTCTAAAACATCATTTAGGAATTTATGAACATTTTTCCCGAATTTTATCATGCTTAAATTCGCTAATTAGCACTAATTACCCTTAACTAGCCATAATTAGTGTAAAACTATGCAAATCACTCACCTTAGCTACAAAATAAACTAAGATCTGAAATAATTCTTTGATTTGATGTGAATCTCAATGCTAACAGCAGCTCCTATGTTGATTTGGTGAAGATCTTCCTTGAATAGGGGTTGCTAAGCCAAATCCTTGACCAAAAGATGATTTGGAGGTGATTTAGAGGTTAGAGGCCATTTTTAGGGATCCTTGGTGATAAATGGAGGCTAGAAAACTGAAATGGAATGATTCTCCATCTCATTTCAGCCCTCCCATAACCCCAATCCCGAAATGGGTTATGGGCCTACTCACTAATCCCCGATTTGGCCCGGTTAAGCAGTTTTTCACTCTCCAAACCTTGTTTCAGCCATATCTCCCAAACGGTAAGTCCGTTTGGCTATTATGACCACTCTACGGAAAGGTAAACCATCAAACAAACCTAATGTAAGTGGTTTCAGGTAAAATTCCTTTCCAATCAAAAGTTATGGCCAAAACAGTACCAACTAGGGGCAAAATGGTCATTTAAAAATCGACAAAAATCATAGGCATGGGAAATGACTCTAATAGATGTTTCCCAAAGTTACATGACCATACGACTTCACATGGGAAAGAAATAAATATTCTACGATCCCCTGATACGTAGGATACGGGTCATTACACTCTCCCCCCTTAAGAAATTTCGCCCCCGAAATTCCCTAATCAAAACATACACAAAGGTTCCCGCATGCCTATCAACCATAAAACAACCATCAATCATGCAAAGCAAGTAAAATAAGTCTATCCTAGCATGCGAAATAACTAAATCGCAAAGTAAATCTTACCAGACAAAGAGTTCTGGATATGCCTTCCTAATGCTCTCCTCTGTCTCCCAAGTACAATCATTCTCGTTCTCGCCCCACTGAACCTTGACTAGCTTCACCGCCTTCCTTCAAAGTTGCTTCGTATCGTGCCCCATAATACGAATCGGCTTGCGGTTCCCAACCGCCTCAGGTTCTACTTCGAAGTCCTCTAACTGATCAGGTGAAATAGTCATATCTAAGTCGTGAACGAATTTCCTTAGTTGGGAAACATGAAACACATTGTGAACTCCTACCATTTTCTCTGGTAAGCCAACTCTATATGCCAAATTCCCGACTAGTTCAAGAACAGGGAATGGGCCAACAAATCTTGGTGCTAATTTTCCTCTCCTGCCAAATCGTATCACACTCTTCAACGGAGAGATCTTGACAAACACCAAGTCACCAACGGAGAATTTCAAGTCTCTTTTCCTCTTATCATCATAACTCTTCTGCCTATTTTGGGCAGCTTTCATTCTTTGCTGAATGATCTTAATCTTATTTGAAGTTTCTCTCACCACATCTGGTCCAAGCACAAACTTCTCGCCAGTCTCTATCCAACATGATGGTGAGTTGCACGGTCTTCCGTACAAAGCTTCATATGGAGCCATACCGATACTGGATTGGTAGCTATTATTATATGCAAACTCTACTAGATGCAAATGGTCATCCCATGATCCACCAAAATCCAATATACAAGCTCTCAAGAGATCTTCCAATATACGATTCACCCTCTCTGTCTGACCGTCGGTCTGAGGATGATATGCGGTACTGAGATGTAATCCTGACCCTAGAGCCTCTTGTAAGCTCTTCCAAAACCCACTAGTGAACAACGGGTCTCGGTCACTCACAATGCTTTTGGGTACTCCATGAAATTTCACTACCCACTTCATATATAATTCTGCCAACTTGACTGCCGTCCTGGTCGATTTGACTGGTATAAATCTTGCACTTTTAGTCAATCGATCCACAATTACCCAAATGCTATCATATCCCGATCTAGTCCTTGGTAGGCCATCGATGAAATCCATCGAGACTTGCTCCCATTTCCATTCGGGAATTTCTAATGGTTGTAACAACCCACTAGGCTTCTTTTGCTCGGCTTTAACTAGCTGGCAATTCATGCATTTGGATATAAACTTCCCAACGTCTCTTTTCATCCCTTCCCAGTAGTAGGCCTGTCTCATATCTCGATACATCTTATTACCACCGGGATGTATAGTCAGTTTTGAGTGATGAGATTCTCTAAGCACCTCATCCCTCAAACCATTCACGTTGGGCACAACTAGTCTTCCTTTCTTTCGAAGCCATCCGTCTCGATCAAGCCCATACACATTCATCTCCTCATCGATACCCATCTCTAACTTGGAGATGATTTCTAATAGATTAGGATCGTCCCTCTGGCTGGAACCAATCCGCTCTATCAAAGTGGGTCTGATCGCCAAACTAGCTAGCATAACTGGATCCAATTCGCACTTTGGTCTGAAATCAAACCCCGTGATATACTCCAGTTGCTTCCATTCAAGAAACATTGCCCCTAAACTGGCATGTCTCCTACTCAAGGCATCGGCTACTGCATTACCTTTCCCAGGTGTATATGCGATATCAAAATCATACGAAGCCAAGAACTCTAACCATCTCTGCTGACGGAGATTCAGATCTTTCTGAGAGAAGAGATACTTTAACGATTTATGATCGGTAAACAACTCGAATCTTTCTCCCAAGAGGTAATGTCTCCACATCTTCAACGCAAACACAATCGCTGCCAATTCCAAATCATAGGTAGGATACTTCTTCTCATGCGGCTTTAGCTGTCGACTAGCATAAGCTACAACCCTACCTCCTTGCATCAATACTGCACCCAGTCCGGTACCACAAGCATCCGTGTATACCGTCATCTCTTCATTCCCTTTAGGAATGACTAACACTGGCGCATGCGTCAACCTCTCTTTTAGGCTCTTGAAGGCATCCTCACACACTCCGTCCCAGATGAAGGACTGATTCTTCTTAGTCAACTGAGTCAACGGTGCTGCAATCTTGGAGAAGTCCTGGATAAACTTACGATAATATCCAGCTAATCCCAAGAAACTTCTTACATCTGTAGCATTCTTGGGCGTAGGCCAATCCTATACCGTAGCCACCTTCGCAGGGTCCACGGCAATACCATTCTCTGAAACAACATGACCCAAGAATCTCACTTCCCTTCTCCAAAAGTGGCACTTGGAGAATTTCGCTTTCAATTGGTGTTTCCTCAACACCTCCATCACTATCCTCAGGTGTCCCTTGTGCTCTTCCTCTGTCCTTGAGTAAACAAGGATATCATCCACGAACACAAGAACAAACTTATTCAACTGATCTCTGAATACTCGATTCATAAGATCCACAAAATAGGCTGGTGCATTGGTCAACCCAAATGGCAGGACCAACCACTCATAAAATCCAGACGGCGTCCTAAATGCCGTTTTCGGAACACTCTCATCCGCTACTCGAAGCTGATGGAATCCTGTCGCGCGTTCCAACTGGGAGAACACTCTAGCTCCTTCCAGTTGATCAAACAAATCATCTATCCGTGGTAGAGGATACTTATTCTTCCTCGTCACCTTATTCAACTCGCGATAGTCCACACACAAACGAAGGGAACCATATGCCTTAGTGGCAAGCACAACTGGAGCTCCCCACTCGGAGACACTCCTTCTAATAAATCCCTTTTTCAAAAGATTGCTGACTTGCACCCCGAGCTCTCGCTACTCCCTTGGTGCCATACGACGAAGTGGCATCACTATAGGTCTGGCAACTTTCACTAAATCAATACGGAACTCAATCTCTCGGTTTGGTGGAAGCCCGGTCACCTCCTCGAAGACGTCCGGATACTGGCCAACCACGGGCACATCTGACAACTCATCCTGCGGGATGTCGAGGGAATTTACAAAACTAGCCATAACCCTATCACTAGGTAGGCTACCAAACACTACCCTCCGCCCATCATCCGCCCTCACTGTCACCAAAAAGCCCTGACAGTCTACCACCACCCCGTATCTTTGGAGCCAATCGACTCCCAATATAATGCCATACCCAGTAAAGCCCAAAACAAAGCAATCACATACAGACATACATCCATGACTCGATAAGACCAAATTCCTGCAAATCATACTAAGGCTAGTCGAACCACCAATCGGGTTCGTCACAACCAATGGTCTATCGACTATCTCGGGTTCCAGTCCCAACCTATCTACCAGGTCACTAGATATGAAGGAACGGGAAGCCCCAGTATCAAACAAAACTCGAACTGGTATATCATAAATAGAAAGCATACCTTGAATAACAACATTCTTTCCTTTCTTCGCCGCAGTTGGGGCATTCGACGAAGAAGGAACAGCATCAATAGCGTATGCTTTCACAATCTGCTTCTCCTTAAGAGGTTGCGGACACTTATCTTTCTGATGTCCCACTTGACCACAGTTGTAGCACTTCCTTTCCGCTGGCTTGGCCCGACATTCTTTAGCATAATGGCCCCTCTTTCCACAGCTGAAGCACTCAACATCCTTCTTGCTCTTTTTCTGGCCACCTTTTGATTGGTCCTGCTTCCTCTTATTCTGAGAGTTATTCTTGCCTCCACCGCCTGCTTGCGGCTTTGGCCCTTCTGCAGATGCAGCCTCAGTCTTTGACTTGGGGTAAAGACTCTCTGATCTCAAAGCTTTCCCCACGATCGATTCAAAAGTCTCATCGATGTGATTAATAAGCCTCTCCCCCAAGTACCCATCCCGGCCAGTAATGAACTTCTCATTCTTCTTTTCAGGAGTATCAATAAGAGACAGTCCATACTTCGACAAAGTGTCGAACTCAGCAATATAATCAGAAACTGCCCTTCCGTTCTGCTTGAGTTCCAAGAACCCCATAAACAATACTGACTTCTGGGCAGCTGGAATAAACTTCTCGCTAAAGCGAGCCTTGAACTGATCCCAAGTAACCTGATCCTCTGGAGTAGCTGTTCTAACGGCATTCCACCAATTCATTGCTCGCCCTTGCAGCTGACAAGACGCTAGCCTTCTCTTCATCGCATCCTCGAGACCCAAGTCATCAAAGATACGGTCACAGCTATCCATCCAGTCCTGAACATCCGTGGCTGACTCCGTTCCGTGGAACGGCTTCCCACCAAGATTAGTGTAATCTTTGCACAACTTGGCGAAATCGACCCTAGGCGCCTGCACTACTGGGCCAACACCGACTCCGGGATTGGAAATTGCCCCTTGCACTTCTCTAAGCATGTTTCTCATGAGGTTAGTAAACATATCCCTCATGTCAGCGGCATTCCCTTGGTTGGTCCCTCTACCAGCACCCCTCGTGTCTCGGCTCATCGTCAATATGAAAAAGGGAAACGATTAACGACCCCATAGTGGTGCTAGTGCAGTGCGACTTCATCTTTATACTACTAATAGTATATATATATATCGCTTTTGAAAACCAAAGTAATCACAAATACGCGCTCTCATATACGTACTATCTCTCCTTGGTGTCTTTCCCTAGGTTAACTACGCAACCTAGAGCTCTGATACCAAGTGTGACGGCCCGCCCTGCACCAACCAACGTTTATTCCAAAAGTGCGCTATACACACGTCCAGTTAGCACGGAACGGGTCGCCAGAAGGAAAAAGGAAGAAGGAAATGAACATACAAGGAACCTGTAGAATGTCTCACAGCGCATCGAACAAAATATAATAATAACATACTTGACATGAAACAGGAGAGACAGTGCATAAGCTGAAAATCAGAACTAAACATCATAGCAGCGGAAATTAAGAATACAGCTTATTACAACTTTCAAACTGTCTCAAAGCAAAAGTAAGATAAATGAGGTACACTACTAATGCCCAAGTAGCGACCACCAACGACACAGGGAGAATGTGTATATATATATCATACGTGGAAGCCTCCTGCCCGCCTCCGAATCAGCTACTCGCACACCACCAGCTAACCTGTCTCTAGTCTGCTCGTGTGAGCACCCAGAGTAATAAGAGGAGACATAAAACTCTGGGTCAGACATAAAGCCTGGTATGAGCGATAAGCATCTAAAGTGAACAATAACAGGTAGACTAAAACATACCTGAACCTGCAACCAAAGAGTTAGCACTACATACTGTACAACTCTCTAAGGTATCATATCAAACAGTGTAAAGATACGGAGGTGGGGGAGGTGTGCATGTCGTAATGATGGCAAACAATCAAGCATAGCATCCACCCTCTCATCTCTCACTCAGTGCGTAAAGCATACGATGTTCACCACTTCGATCACCCAACATTCCTTGCTACGATCACTTTGCCTCATGAAGTCATAAATGGCTTCACTGCACTGTAGCCACAAATCCTTTTCTATGTCCACTTTTCCCCATGGAGTCACAAGAACCCCACTGCACTGGCTCATAGCCTTATCAATCCTTACTATGTCCACTTTGCCCCATGGAGTCACAAGAACCCCACTGCACTGGCTCATAGTCTTACTACGCATCACCTTGCCCCTCGGGTCATAATGACCCTACTGCACTGATAACGTAGTCTTGCTACCATCACTTTGCCCCTCAGGTCGTAATGACCCTACTGCACTGATAAGTAGCCCATCTTTCCTTTTTAGTGATGAATCGAGGTTATGAACGTCGACGACTCCTTAGCACACGTCCCGCAGCAAAGCCCAACCATGAAGTGAACTCATTGGTTCCCAACTGGTTCCGGGATCCTGACCTCTAACTTCCATTTGGACTACCTTTGCATCTCGGGTTATTGGTCAATACTGGGTTGGGTCGGGTTCCTCTACAAGTTATCAGTTCGGGTCGGTGTCTTTCATCTGTTCGGGTCGGGTCTCCTTCAGGTGCGGTTCGGGTCGGGTATTCCTCTGGGTTCGAGTCAGATGCTTCTCTTCGGGTCGGGTCGGGTGCTTCCCTTCGGGTCGGGTCGGGTGTCCCTTCTTGGTTCGCGTTTTCGATCCGTCTTCATGCTCCCTTCATATGCTCCTATCCGATCCGCTTCCGTGCTCCTGCTCTGATTCGTCTTCGTGCTTCCGATCCGATCCGTCCTCCTCGATCCGATCCGTCCTTCTCGATCCGATCCGTTTTCCTCTATCCGATCCGATCCCAGTTCAGCTAGCGCGGCCTTCCTTTTTGCCACTTTTCCCAAGTGTTGGGTTCCGATCCGATCAGATTCTTTGCCCAGTTCAACATATCCGATCCGAGCCCCCTTATCCGATCCGATGCGAACCCTGCACTGTTTTCTGAAACTGGTCCAGCAAGTGTTTACGCCATTCGACGACGTTTTCGACCATTCTAACTATTGGAATCAATCACAAAGCATTTCATACAGTCATAGCAACATGCATAATCAACCACTAACATCATTCACATCAATATCATAGGTTAAAATGGATCAAACATACCCAAAGTCCCATATTTCCCCTCAAGCATGTTTAGGTGAAACTAATGATAGGATTAGCAAAACTTAACCAAATTAACCCAAATTCATATCAGAGGTCTAAAACATCATTTAGGAATTTATGAACATTTTTCCCGAATTTTATCATGCTTAAATTCGCTAATTAGCACTAATTACCCTTAACTAGCCATAATTAGTGTAAAACTATGCAAATCACTCACCTTAGCCACAAAATAAACTAAGATCTGAAATAATTCTCTGATTTGATGTGAATCTCAATGCCAACAGCAGCTCCTATGTTGATTTGGTGAAGATCTTCCTTGATTAGGGGTTGCTAAGCCAAATCCTTGACCAAAAGATGATTTGGAGGTGATTTAGAGGTTAGAGGCCATTTTTAGGGGTCCTTGGTGATAAGTGGAGGCTAGAAAACTGAAATGGAATGATTCTCCATCTCATTTCAGCCCTCGCATAACCCCAATCCCGAAATGGGTTATGGGCCTCTACTCACTAATCACCCGATTTGGCCCGGTTAAGCAGTTTTTCACTCTCCAAACCTTATTTCAGCCATATCTCCCAAAGGGTAAGTCCGTTTGGCTATTATGACCACTCTACGGAAAGGTAAACCATCAAACAAACCTAATGGAAGTGGTTTCAGATCAAAATTCCTTTCCAATCAAAAGTTATGGCCAAAACAGTACCAACTAGGGGCAAAATGGTCATTTAAAAATCGACAAAAATCATAGGCATGGGAAATGACTCTAATAGATGTTTTCCAAAGTTACATGACCATAGACTTCACATGGGAAAGAAATAAATATTCTACGATCCCCCGATACGTAGGATACGGGTCATTACAAATTGGTTTAAGTAATTAAAATAATGATTAATTATTAACTACATCAATTAATTCCATTATTGACTGAAATAAAATAATTAACCTTTTAAGAAAAGACCATTAAACTATAATTAACCTCATTAACGATAATTAACTTGTTAATCATTTTTACAATATAGTTAATCAAAGATTAACTAATTGTTAACAACCTTTGTTAAGCCTAATAATATCTGAAAATTTTCGATTTGATTTATCAAAATCAAATCAACCAAATTGTCAACTTCAACTAAACCAGTCTCCTTTGTCGACCGTCAACATCAGTTAATTCTTAATTGATATTCATTCACCGTTTCCCCTCTCTTAAATCAATTAATAACTTAATTAAAAAAATAACATTTAATTGTTTTGTAAAACACTTATTCAATTTTACAAATCGAAATATTGGTTTCTGCCCTTCCGACAAAATATTTCATTATATAAAATATTTAAATAATTTCTTATATAAAATCATGATTATAAATATAAATATATTTATAAAATTTCTATTTTAATTAACTTGTATAAACAACTTCAGATTTCATTTCAGTTATAAAAATAAATTTATAACTAAAATCTTCGTTAGTTCGCCTAGCTGCAAAACGACATCGTAAGTAACAGATTTTAGGCCATTACTGCCAATTGCTTAATCAATATGGTCGATTGATTAAAAACACAACACAATTTACCATCTATTCAATCTGAATAGGTTTGATATCACTTTGGGGTGTCAATTCACATATATGAGAAATATAACAAATAACATAAAATAAATCTGAGGAATCTGATTTGATTCCTCCTACTTGTTCTTCCCTGCGTCACATAACACATATGAAATGATTTCATTAATATAACGCATTAAAATGGCGAATAAATAAAGTCAACCAGTAAAAAAGTAACCACCAATAGCAACCATAGCATCCGATCAACCAATTTATATGATATTTTAAAATTATATGGATTTATAACACCATTGTAGTCCAGAGAAGTGTGAGAATCAACTCATCATTGTTTTCAGTCGATGGTTTCAGCACCATTTCCATATAATTTTAAACTGCGTTTAAAGTTACACAGAATTCCAACTGCTCTCATTTCTGATTGGACTAGCGCATATGCGTAGCATCCGTCGCCACGATCCCAACGGATCCAGTTACACCAAATTTCGTTAACGTATGCAAAAGATATCGAATAAATACCATTTGGATAAAATGTTATTTATAATTAATTAACTTAAATTATAATTATACTTAAACTAATAATTACCATTTTAAATGTCGGTCCACGTCAGCAATAAGAGACGCGGATTATCTCTTCACTCCACTGAAACCTGATGCTCCTTCCTCTACATTGAAAATCCGATAACCCCTTCCCTTCGAAGCCTCGCCACACCGCCTTTAGGTGATCTGAGCGTCGCTCTGACCATCCACCAGCACCCTGACTCGAAGCAGCCCCCAGGCCCAAAACCCCCGACCACCTAACGCCCTCGTTAGTCCAGAAAACCCCATGAACCCATTTCCGTTCAAACCCAAAATTCCGACACCTCAGACCCTTACGGCCGACCACACCACTGTCATAGGCTTCGCCATGCCCTGCGCCATCTTCGATCATCAGCCCCTTGCCACCACGAACCCTCCAGCAACCAGAAATAGCCCAAATCCGATCATTGTTTTTAAGAAATCACCCCCAAATCTTCATCTCCGTTCAACTAACCACACCGACCACCACAGGCCGTTTCATACCCTCCGACCAAAGACAAAAACACAGTCCTCTTCCTCCCTTATAACCTTGCCTTAGACTCCATCATCAATTGTCAACCCAATCTCCACCAAAATCACCAAAACCGAAAATAGTTTCTCACCGTTCATCGCGATTTCCGGCCACCACACTCGACGAAACTTCCCCAACTTTTTATCGTATCTGGCCCTCGACCCGATCTACGTTTTTTCTATTGGTCCCCATGGAAAATTCATCATGGATCGAGAGAAATAATTTTTTTAGTGATTAGGGACTTATTTGCAAACCTCATGGACGGAAATGAACTTGGCTGGAGAAACTCTGATTTGGGGGGGTATGTATAAGTGGGATTTATTATATTTTAACCTGATGTGACAAGCGATGTTGACTAACGATTTTTATTTCGTGGTTATCACTATTTTGAACGTTGTTTATTGGCTACTGCGGTTACATACAAGCTCCGTTCGTGATGAAAATAGACGACATAATATAATTTGCCGATACGGTACTAATGAATCTTGTTTCATCGAATTCCGAGTCCGTTTGCTCGAACGGTGCTCTTTCACGTCCAAATGGTCATTTATATTTGCATTTTATTTTGCTACGCTCACAAAATAACTTTGATTGATGTGCAACTTGAAATCTAGCAATAATTTACTGTTACGGTCTCAATAAAATTTGTTTTATCGAAAACGGAGGTCGTTTGAATAAAGTCCCTTTTAAATGGTCCAATTTAAATTAAAATAAACCAATTTAAAAATACTTCAGTATAAAAATATTAAAATATTGTAATTAATCAAACTCGACCAAAATTGCATATATTTTTAAAATAAAATATCTCGGGTTGAATTCCAAGCTAGTTCGATATTCAAAATATCTAAAAACCCCTTTATTTATAAATTAAATCGTTATAAATTATAAAGGAATTCCATAACGAATATTTTAAAATTTGATTTGGACATAAAGTAAAATCTACACTATGAAAACTAGAATTTTCTCTTCCATTAGAAAGATATTGTCCAATCAGTCCTGACGTTTCTTGTTTCGAGAAAATCCGATTTATTTTGAATCCTGTACGATCAATTGAAGTTCAAAACTCCATATTACGAACTACATAGCTGTTGCAGCTCGTTTTATAATTAAATTATAAATTATTCATTTAACTGTCGTTAAATAAACGAAATCGCTAATATATTTTCAATAGAAACAATATTGACCCTTTTTATTTTGCGTGATACACACTATACTTGCAAATTCAGCAATTTCTAAATATTATGGAATCAAAATATTATATTATTCTATTTATATCATTAACTAATATTCAAAACAATTAAATTCAATTATTTAAATTCAAACTGACATTTTAAATAATAAAATAATTTAAATAATTGGCCAGAAAATACGGGTCGTTACAAAATTGTTACATAAGGAAAAATAACATTCTTATTATTAAAATGTTACAATAGATTAAACATGTCATTTAGAGTATAAAAAATGTTACAGTGGATAAAAATAACATCTTAGTATGAAATGTTGTATGAAAATAAAATACATTTTGTTATGAAATGTTGTATGAGAAAAAAATACATTTTTTTCATAAAATGTGCATGAGTATTAAATAACATTTTTGTTATAAACTGTTGCATGAGAATAAAAACAGTCATTATCATTAGAGATGTTTATTTAGATTAAAAATAATATTGTAACTAGGAATGTTTATTTAGATACAGATTTGTTACTTTTGTTAAATCTAGAATTGGCACCTAAAATGGTCGCTGTTATTAAATGGAAATTGTCGACACACAAAAGCATCATTTTCATTTATATTGAAATTAGAATTGTCACTTTCTTTTATGTTGAAATAGGAATTGACGACAAAACAAAATTGTGTTTTTTTCTTCGCTAAAAATATGAAACATGTCATACAAATAAAAGTATTTCTTTTTACTTGCCGTGTTTAAAATAGAATTGTAATGCGAATAAAATATTCTTTTTGTTCGACATCAGAATTCGTTAAATTCATTAACCAATAATCTATTTAGATGAACTGTTGTTGCTTGAAAAATCATACGCGGGTGTTGGGATGATGTACACTAGTCCCAATATGTAGTCGTATGTAACGACCCAGGGATTTCCGGCCTCGAAAATCGACATAAATACCTTTTTCCGTACTCATGCCGACCTTCCAACACCGAAAACACTGGAACGTTTTTAGAAAGAGATTAGAGGGTGAGATAAGAAAGAAAGAAATATTAGAATAGAAGAAGAACAACAAACACAACACAGAGTCTCACATCGCAGCGGAACAAAATATAATACAGAAATGAATTTTTATTGAGAGCTTTTGAAAATACTTACAATATCAGAGTACATCACATCTCTGGACAGTTATAATAATCTGTCCTCATACACAGTGGAATAATAATCATATCACATATCTGAACACCTTCAGCTTGTCACTGGACTTCATGGTACCTGATAGCCTGAACCTGTACACTCCGGGCTAACCCGAGCATTAACAAAACACCGGGTCAGTCTGGTGAACCAGAGTGAGAAAAACTCGCACAGCATTTAGGGTATCACATAACTTGATTTTAAAGTTAAAATCCTTTCGAAAGAAAAAGATAATTATAAGACCGATCCACACATAAACACGGACGGTTTTTACCTTACGATAACCCAAACCAGTTTTCGAAATCAATACCTTTTCTGATATTATAATAATGTCTAAATACAAGTAAATATCTCTAGTGGAACGCTTGCATCTCACGCTCCACGTATATATATACAAACAAAACCGCAGGTGCTTATTGGAGATTGGATTCCAACTTTGACAAGGTATGGGATCACCTTCCGCTTGTGTATCTCTAGAGGCGAATACACTGGGTTCAACACGAACGTCTTGCAACCCGGCCCTCACGTGACTGACCACTCATTTCTCTTGAGTGTATCGAATGTATATCACCAACGGTTGGACTCAAACCACCGTTTCCCGAATAGACAAAATCGATAAAGTAAGAAACAAAAGGAATTTCTCTAGATAGGTGATTATACACCCTAATGGGAGCGACCCACATAGCCATGCTGCCTGCCCGATTTCTGTCATTTCCCGGTTGATGAGGATTGAGGTCAGAACACATCTGGTCATCATACACTTTGGATGCCACATCGTCAGATCCGCCAGATCACACTGATTGACTTCCACTAAAATACTCTAGTTTATTTGGCTAGAGAATAACCATTTCTCCGCCATCAACTATGGTACGTTTGGAGAAATCAACGCTTGTAATTCCTTTGGAAATACTCTGTCAGACATCCGTCCATACAAGTCATCCAGGAACAGGATGAAACGAAGGTACCCTCCTACTGCATCCAATATAGGAACCACCCCAAGGATCAGTAGCGATAGCCCTTGCAATCCACAGTTTCAACCATGACAGAACCCCAGTATATCTCCGAGTCGAATCAGAGATTGTAAGTGGTTCTTCCGCTTCATGAAGATCTATGGTCTTCATATGCTCCATCTTGATCGTCACTTGATCTCTTCTACATATTTCGTATTTGTTGGTTGGAATGGTTTTCGAATATTCATTCGATCCCGGTCTTTCCATACCAATAATCATAAAGGTCAGACTTGATAGTCGGTTATTTAACTACCAAGTAAACATCCATGAAATCATAAAAATAGATTTACTGGTCTAGTACTCGGCATCACTTGGCTTCTTAAAATTAATCGCCCGATTTCCTTTTTAATTCCGTTGCTTGGGAAAATATAATCTCGTATGATTTCCTTTACTTTGGAAACCTTATCACCCATTCTTGACATTACCAACTCGAATCACCCTTGGATAATCCCGCAGTCGTTCAAGTTGGGGTATTTTAATTACCTCTCAGACCTTGATCAACAACATTCTTATCTTCAGATAAATATGAATTGTAATTCAAAAACCCGATATTATTATTTCAATTCCTATTTTCAACTTCTTTTACTAAGCTCTAATCAAATTCCTTCTTCCCAATTAACTTTTTCTTTCGGAAATTCTCCTTTCAAATCCATTGATTTAACTTAATATCATTATTAAGTATTTCCAATTTATAAACGACATTTAAACTCATATTCATTTATAAACCTCGTTTATAAATTTCAGGTCTTATCTATAAACCCTTTTTACCTCCCTTTACTTAATTCGAATGTTAAGTAAAACTCTTCATTTAAACTAGGTATTCGCTTAGTCCTCTTATTTCTTTATTTTAAGACTCGAGCTCAAATATGAAAACCCATCCTTTAGCCTTTTACCAGCACTCGACCATTTCGTGTCAAACTCGATTACTTAAATATATCTCATCTGATTAATGATTACTATAACAACCCAAAATTAATCATTTCAAAACAATTAATTCCTTTATAATAAATTTCCTTTTTAAAATCTTACTAAGATAAAACAATTAGTTATTTCACTAATTTAAAATCTAACTTAGTTTAAATGGTCGACACACAAAACTAGGTTATCCTTTTAACCAATTCTATTTAATTCCTTCTTTAAATCAATTAAAATATAATTAATTTAAATAACCCTATTTAATCGATCATGACTAATCAAATACTTAACTGCTAGGTATTCCTTGCTTATTTGTTTATAATTCTTATTAACGTAAGAAATTTGTTTTATACAAACCATTTCATAAATTCTATACAAACTTTAAATAAATAAATAATTAATTAAATATATTTTTTCCCTTCTTAAATAACCTTTCAATGTAATAACTTTTAAAATCTATTTTTCATTATAAAATATATTTATAACTCAAAATATATCGATCCACTGTCAATAAAAACCATATTTATAAATCGATTGATTTATAAGCCAGGTGATGCCAATTACCCAACCACACTACCCATTGATTAATATCAGATATAAATGTAGAAATATGTTTCAACAATCCACGCCAACCAATCATTTCTGATAATTTCTATAACGATCATTAATTAACTAACAGCCAATTCAAACAATTCAACCAATTAAACACGTTTATTTTATAAACGTGACCAATCAAGGGAAATTTCTTTATTCGGGTCAAATCAAAAAGTTTGGTGTTTTACTGAAATTAAACGAACGTTTAATTTCAGAAATTGAATCAACAACAAATATATTTAACCAGCAATCATTCAACCACTAGAAATCAGAACACGCAAAATAAAAACCCAGTTTATATAAAATATAAATAGGAAGAGCTGAATGAGTTTAACTCACCGTGATTTGAATCTGTCGATCAACAGTCTGTTTTAATCAAATTAAACTGACATTTAATTTGAATAAAAATCCGAGTCACTTCAGATCCGGACTAGACCTGCTCATCTCGAAGTACTCGTCTCCACGGTCCCAACGCAACTGATCGCGCTTGAATCTGATAACGTATGTATGAAATATCGCCTAAACAAATTTAAAATCTAATTAAATTAAACATAGCTTTTCTTTTGAATTTCAATTTGGGTTTTACCTTTTGTTATCAGCCCAACTAAACAAACCCGACCCGCCTCACTTTAATAACCCTACTTCCCCTAATCCCCCTTCATTTTTCTCAACCGCATCTCATTTTAATCCAAAACCCGAAATAGAAAAACCCTAATCCCCTTTGTCTTCCTCCCACCGTAAATCATGGCGTCGCAACCTCTCTCCGTCTTGCGATCCACCATCAAGCCTCTTCCAATGATCGGCCAGCACCCACAACAACCCCTTAGTGCTTCATGGATCGAACCGCAAGCCAACTCGAAACCTTTTGTTTCACTGGACCGAGCCCTAAGCCACCAGAATTTAAGCGGCCTCCATAGCCATTTAAGCTAAGTTTTCTTACTTGATTTTCCTATACCGTATTTATTTTTTTATTTTATTTTCTGGTTTATTTTATGTTGTTCGAATGGTCCTGGGATGAATGAAATACTGCTGTATTTATAGTTGCAGTAGGAAATCAATGTCTATCTGCTATGAATTGTTATTTCTATCACTATTCGAATCTATAGATTTTGGTTCGGATTCATTGGATTTTCAGATTGGTTGAAATGGATTTTGATTGAACTGATCAATGACAGTGAACTGTGCATTGTAAATTTCAAACATTTGTGCTGTTTTGTGGTAGATATTGTGTACGGCCTGATATGAATTCGATTTTGAAAATATACATGTTACTGTGTTAAATTAGGCTAGGCTCATGGCTATGAATTTTCTATTCGAACTCAGAGATTTTGAACTGAAACATTGATTTTTCCCCCATTTTAAATACATGTAAACAGTAAACATTTTACTGGATAATAGCTATTCGATTGATGTCTAAAATATACACACAAATCTATTTGTTTTCTTAGCCGATCTGCTGTATGTATACATAGCTGTTAACTATGTATTTTCTCTTCCATTCACCTGTTGCTCTGTATATAGGGTTAGCTCTCTCTCTCTCTCTCTCTATATATATATATATATATATATATATATATATATATATATAGCTGCGCAATAGCTACAGATTGTCAAATTCAATTCAGAGATTTCAAAATATATGGCACTGTTTCCCAATGTATTTGCATAAGAATTCACTATTTCCTTGATATAGGTGTTCATGATTTTCTTTATTTCTTTTATGCAGTCTATGCTTGTAATAACCCAGAAATTCTGGGCTAGTTTAAAAATTTTATTTTGGCAATTTTAGCGAATTTTGAATATTTAAAATGAATTATTTTAAATAACAACAACGAGAAATTTATTTTGAATATATTTAGAACGTATATATTTTACGCGTCGTCGTTAGAATATAAATATTTATACATAATTATAAATAGAATTGAAAATGGCGCGGTAGTTCGATAATTCAATTTTAAACTTCAATTGAATGTACCGGGTGCAAAACAATCCGGATTTTAGTGAAACCAAAAACATTAGGATCTAATTGGGAATATCTTTCCAACGAATCTGAAAGATTGAAATTTCATAGCGGGAATCAAAAGATATGTCCAGTTGAAAATTCTGAATAGTCGCTATGGAATTCAGGCCCTTAAAAAATGGGAATTTTGCAAACGACCTCGGATTTCGACGAAACCACTTTTGTTGGATCCGCAGTGTCAAATTATTGCTAGATTCCAAATTTCATAATTTTTCGAATCAATATGTGAGCGTGGCAAAAGAAAACGCGTTTGACCAGTTTCAGTTGATTTTAATCGACTAGAAAATGGCCATTTTTCCAACGGTCTCAGAATTCGACGAAACTAGTTTTGTTAGGACCGTATCGTCAATACGAAGCTAGAAAATATTTTTCTGTAATTTTTAGAGTTCGTATGTGACCCCAGTAAATTGAAATACGCGTTCAAATTCAATATATAGAGTTTTATGTTGATTTTAACGGAAATTTATCAAAACGATCAAATCAGCCTACGATACATATCCCATTGTGTTCGAAATGGGGGTAATACGTTAGGGACGACAGTCGTTGGGACCTGATTGGAGTTTGAACGAAAAGTCAACACTTAGGGTTTTGAAGGAAAAAAAGAAAAATAATAATAATTATATAAATATACAGCCCGCCAACCTTCTTTCTCTCTCCCCGAACCAAATCCAAATCAGAAAATGGCAACGCCTCTCACCCCCACCACCGCTCCTCCCATCTCCGTCGCACCCCACGTCGGAAACCCCCTCCCCCGTGCTCCCTCCTCCGACGATCTCACCCGCTCCATCAAGCCCCAATTCACGAATCCCCAGACCCGCGCCCAAACCCAAAACCACACCACAACTGCACCGCTCCATCGAGCGCCACCCCCTGCGCCGCCTCCACCTCAGATCGGCCACCCTTCCTCGCCTCTGATCCTCTCTTTCTCCACTTCGCTCCCAAAACCGCCAAGACCCCGAAACCAGTCCTAAAACCGAAACACCCCACCGTGAAGCACAACCGCCACCGCCTCAGACTGCCGCAAGCACCACCAGCGAGTCCTCAGATGACTGAAACGCTAGAAATGCTGTTAGCTTTTATTTTAGGTAATTTATTTTTATTATCAAGAAATTCTATATATATTGTAACATTAGAAAAGCGTTATAAAAATATAATTTTTATATAGAAAATAACGATTAAAAATATAATTTTTATTTGTTTGAATAGCGAGTAAAGTAGCGATGTTTATTCATGCAAAGTAGCGATTTTTAAACAAGATCAAAGTAGTGTATTGAAAATAAAATTTCTGTATAATAGAGAATTTGAAAAGGCGAAATCTTTATATAGAGAATAGTGTGGTAAAAATAGAATTTTTATCTATGTAGTAACGATGTAAAAAGAGGATTTTTATCTATATGGCATCAAAGTAAAAATTCGATTTTTATATATTGAATAGCGAAGTAAAATTTCGATTTTTATATATTGAATAGCGAAGTAAAAATTCGATTTTTATATATTGAATAGCATAGTAAAAATTCGATTTTTATATATTGAATAGCATAGTAAAAATTCGATTTTTATATATTGAATAGCGAAGTAAAAATTCGATTTTTATATATTGAATAGCGAAGTAAAAATTCGATTTTTATATATTGAATAGCGAAGTAAAAATTCGATTTTTATATATTGAATAGCGAAGTAAAAATTCGACTTTTATATATTGAATAGCGAAGTAAAAATTCGATTTTTATATATTGAATAGCAAAGTAAAAATTCGATTTTTATATATTGAATAGCATAGTAAAAATTCGATTTTTATATATTGAATAGCATAGTAAAAATTCGATTTTTATATATTGAATAGTGAAGTAAAAATTTGATTTTTATATATTGAATAGCGAAGTAAAAATTCGATTTTTATATATTGAATAGCGAAGTGAAAATTCGATTTTTATGTATTGAATAGTAAAGTAAAAATTCGATTTTTACATATGTAGAGAATACGGGCAACGAAAGCGACAAAAGGCGAGAATGACGAAGATTTCTATAAATGAAGTGTCGTGGAGTTGGAATAGCTTTTGGTGAGAACTTCTCACTCTTCAATTTCTTTTTCTGGTTATATATATATACTAGGATGCATACGGTATTTAGTAGCATCCGACACCCGTCATCCACAGACTATGGATGGCTTGTTTGTTTAATTGTTTGATTGTGTAGTTGGTTAGATTATTTGGTTTGAATTGAACTGTTTGGTGAAATAGAATGGATTTGATTGATGTGTGAATGGCGTGGGCCTTCACTAGACCGGGGATAAGGCTAGGCCTTGTCCCGTTTCTAGTATCATGCCGTTATGCCGCCGAAATTTTCTAAAATATGTTAGAAAAATAAAAATATCATTTTTATTGTGTAAATGAACTGAATAGAAATTCATGTGTTGAAATAAAATATTTTATCGTTAAAAATATAATTTTTAACGTGAAAGTGAATAAAATAAAATATTCATTTACAAACCGGACGGTTTGTTTATGTACACCTATTTGAAGGACATTGATTGGGACGATAAATTTTTACACATCGCCCAACTGCACAAATAAAATCTGTGTTTGATTGTTTGAAACCCCACACGGGTGTTGGGATGAAATTTGAAGTTAACTCATCCTGATTGATTAAATATGTCGATCGATTGATTGACAGGATGTTATAAGCGTTAGATATTTATATTTGATGCTTATACAGTGTAGTGCACTTTGGTTGATGGTTGATTATTTTTCAATGCTATTATATATGTGTGATGTATGAGAATCCATATAATTAATATTATATGGTGATTGATTGGGCCTCATTCCAATTTAGAAAATAAAGAATATTATAAAATAAAGATTCATGTGTTGACCGTACTCATCCGTTGAGATTAGTCATGTGTTGAACGAAATATTTTAATAATAAAATTTACATCTTTATCAATATAAAATAAAGGTTCATGTGTTGACAGTACTCATCCGTTGAGATTAGTCATGTGTTGAACGAAATATTTTAATAATAAAATTTACACCTTTATCAATATAAAATAAAGGTTCATGTGTTGACAGTACTCATCCGTTGAGATTAGTCATGTGTTGAACGAAATATTTTAAAATAGAAATATTTGAAATAGAAATATTTGAATAGGAAATATTTGAAAAAGAAATATTTGAAATAGAATATTTGAAAATAGAAATATATGAAGCCGTGTTGATTAGATTGACGCCATTTTGACGTGAACGATATTTATATTGATTTTATTCATTTTAAAATGAATATTGAAAAGTGATTTCGAAATCGAATATTTTGAAATGAAATTTGAATTGAATTGAATAGAAAACGAATTGAATTTGAATTGAATAGAAAACCAATTTGATTTGAATTGAACAGAAAACGAATTTGATTTCAATTGAATAGAAAACGAATTGAATTTGAATTGAATAGAAAACCAATTTGATTTGAATTGAATAGAAAACGAATTGAATTTGAATTGAATAGAAAACGAATTTGAATTGAATTGATTAGAAAACGAATTTGATTTCAATTGAATAGAAAACGAATTGAATTTGAATTGAATAGAAAACCAATTTGATTTGAATTAAATAGAAAACGAATTGAATTCAATTGAATAGAAAACGATTTGAATTTGAATTGAATTGAAAACCAATTTGATTTGAATTGAATAGAATACGAATTGAATTCAATTGAATAGAAAAAAAAATGAATTCGAATCGAATTAAAATCGATTTGAATTGAAATCAAATAGAAATGAAAGTAAAAATGATTTATAATAGAAAATTCAATTTTGATTTGAATTTGAAATAAAGGTTGAAATTGTTTTTGAAACGAATTCAAAATGATTTATAAAATTCGTTTTAAATAGGAATCGATGAAATATATATTATATATAATATAATGGCCTGAATAGAACACGCCGCGCCGCGGCAGTTCGTAAATTTCGAGCATTAAATTCGAACGGACATTACGGGAGATCCGACCGTCGGATTCTCCTAAAACCGGAACCGTTAGGTTCGTATCGAAAAGAGCTTTCTAACGAATATTAGAAATTTGAAATCTAACGGTTGGATTTGGAGATACGTCCAAATCAAATTTAAAAAAGGTCGCTGTAAGTGCAGTTCGATGGCCGTTGATGGAAATCGACTGTACGGGCCTTGATAAAATTATTAAAAATAGTAATAATTGGTGTAAAATCATAAGAAATGATTTGGGAAAAATTGGGATGAAAAACTCCATATTTGAAAAGATAAAAATAGATTTTTATCGAAATGAACTAGTTTTGAACTAAAATTGAACCCGTTTATTTTTAAATAAATAAATTGGGTTTGAAATGGGTTATAAACAGAATTGATTTGTGGGTTTATCGTGAACGGTATTTTAAATAACATTTGTTCTTTAACACGATAATAAATAGAATGTGATTTGGGTTTGTCGTGAACTGTGTTTTAAATAACATCAGTTCTTTAACCCAGTAAAAGGAGTTTTAATGAATCTGCAATTAAATTGAAATGCGAATTGATAATTTAAATTATCAAATTTAGAAAGTGAGCGAGGATGGAGTATTACCAGTTTTGCTCCAAAGCGATAGATAAATCTTTAATTAGATTTGAACGTGAAATGGTAATTAATTTTACCGATAACACCGTGGTATTAGATATGGAGTATTACCAGTTTTGCTTCATGGGATGAATAGGTTGGGATTGGGAAATAAAATAAATAATTACTTCGGTGTGGTTCGCTAATCTCAACTAGTTTGGGAAACCATAATTTGGTTTGAAATGACATCCAAAGGAAGATTAAAGGATAAATTTTAAAGAATTTATCTTGGATAAAATTAGTGGGAACCTTTCCCTGAGAATATGAATTGGAATGAGGCATATGTTGTGTTTGTCTAACATTTGTTTTTAATATACGTGGGTTGTTCGGAAAGGCCGGGTTTATACCCATTCTGAATAACAGATTGGACGATATGTCGAAGATGAAGACGGTGGTTGAAGACCGGAAGTCTTCACATCGTTTGGGTAATTACTAATGATCCTGATTGGGTTGTACACCCAAGAGGATGGAAATAGTTGGTGGTCGTCCAGACATACTTGGAGATGGATGGATATGCAAGGAAAGTGCCTCCGGTTTCGTTCAGACCCAGAACGAACTTGTAAATGGATTGTGTGTCTGACATTGGATTTTATTCTATGTTGATTGATTCCTGTTAAATATATATCGGTTTGGCGGCGGAGAATTTATTCTCTTGCTTAACGCCCTTCTCTGAGACGTACGAGCTTAGAGGTTATATATCGATAGATATCAATCGCATGGCATGAACTGCCTGTGTGGCATGCTGAGTTGCATGGATCAAGGCTTCTGTTGAAAAGAAAAGTCTTGTGGTTGACGATAAAAGCACGGCCTACGTGGCAACTTTGTGTATAGCGTGGATTCGCGAGCCTCACATCTCGGTATGTGTCAAAAACGGGATACGGACCGCTGGGAGAGCACGACGTTTCTTTCTAGCTTTGGTGGTGTTAGTGACTTACCAGCCCTGACATTTATATAATTTTCACCTTTGTGGTTGTTGGAATGAGGCACCTCGATTATAGGTCTGTAAGGACTGGGAAACGTGTGTTCAGGCATAACTAATCCTCTAACGTAAGTGAGGACCGGCCCGGCCGAATCCAGGATTGCCCAGAGTGTGTAGTCCTGAGACATTTTCTAGAGTGTCTCGAACGCGGAGAGGAGCTTGCCCCTTGCCTCGACTCATGACGGAAATCCAATTTCCAATACGAGATATTTCGGCTTTATTTGTAGACCCTAGTATGGCGACATAGTAGCATGGGATGCTATGCCGTCTATGATTGATATTTATGATTGAAATTGTTTTGACACTATACACTTATTATAGTATCAAATGATTTGTTTTAAACGTACCAAGCATGTTTGGCTATTATAAGGGAAAACCCTATCCTCCGGCTTGCGTTGCATTGTGTGATGGGACCTGGGTCTTATAATAGCTTAATTTTTCGAAAAGCATTGCGTTGTTTATTCTGTGCACTAGTATTCTTGGGAGAAAACCCGTTCCCTGTTATACGGCGTGGTCCCTTGAATTACTCACTTTTAAAGTAAAGCTTTAAATAACTGTTTTAGTTCTCACACCAGTCACATGACTGACCTGGAGTTTATTGTTTTAACCTAAACTCTGGGTGCCCCTATTTTCCGCACGGGCAGCTAGTAGTTTGGTTTTTGCAGATTTATATTCACAGGATCCTGATTTACAGCTGGAACGATGCTCGGAAAGCTCTGTATCCGTGTATTACTTTCAGTTGTGTTTTATATTGTTTTTCCACTACTATGTAATTTATTGTAATCTCTGATATTTATCGAATGTAATTTATTCAATTATACTCTGTATATTCTTGTATCTGATGGAATTGTTGTAATAGCAATGAAATGTTCTTCCGTATGCGTTCATTTGTGTGGTGTTCTCAAAGTATCCGCTCTTTCCTTAACGGGGAAGAAACGGGTCCTCACATTTGGTATCAGAGCTTTGGTTTACAGAGCTCGAGAACAAGGCACATTAGAACCATACGAAAGAATTCATCAGATATTGGATTAGTAATATCCAATTAGAATGACTCGTTAGAGATAGGATTAGTAGTATCCTAGAACGAGTGTGAAGAGTATATTTTTCAAATGAAAACAATTTTGTTTTGAAATTTAAACCATTTTAAAACATATTTGATATTTTATTTGTATTGAATTTGGACAATCCAATATATAAAGATTTTGCATATACGCGTCATGAACGTATATTCGAAGTTTTAATACACTGGATAGATATAGAATCACACTCTAGTCGCACGGACCTGATTCTGATGATTGACGCGTTATCATCAGTAATTATTTTCGTGTTTCGAAGGTGTGATATCTATATATTTCCATTAGACTGGTGTGAGAACCAAAACTAATATAGATAGGTTTATTGTTGTGAATTGACATCAAAAACATGATTTCTGTATATGTATCAAAATTATGAATTTGAAACGTTAATCCACTAATTGATTGATGTTTGTGTTGTTTGATAATTTTTGAACCATTATGCCAAATTGAATCAAATATTGAATTGTATTGAAATTTGGTCGTATTTGCTTGCATATACATGCACTTACATTGAACAGGTCATAGCAAGGAGGCTAGAGCCGAAGAATAAAATTTGTTTGCCCGACAAATAGGTACATGTTTACTATGTAATTTACTGTTTTGTTTGGGTGATGATGATTTTATGAGCCTATTTGCTAGCCGCTTGGCTTTTTCTTTTTCTTTTTGAGATCAGAAGGGCTTTATGGCAATTTCGGGATTTTCCCGTTGCTCCCGGTGCAGGGGAGGTTATGGCGAAATCTTTCGAAAATTTAGGGTTTTAGCCAAATTTTTTAAAATTTGAAAATTCTCAGAAACTGAAAAGTTGGAGATTGGAAACCAGATCGAACGTAGAGTTGAATAATCAAACCACTTTCGACTTTGTTCCTATTCGGGGACAAAAGTTTTAAGTGGGGGAGATTGTAATAACCTGGAAATTCTGGGCCATTTTAAAATTTTTATTTTGGCAATTTTAGCGAATTTTGAATATTTAAAACGAATTATTTTAAATAACAACAACGAGAAATTTATTTTGAATATATTTAGAACGTATATATTGTACGCTTCGTCGTTAGAATATAAATATTTATATATAATTATAAATAGAATTGAAAATGGCGCGGTAGTTCGATAATTCGATTTTAAACTTCAATTGAATGTACCGGGTGCAAAACAATCCGGATTTTAGTGAAACCAAAAACATTAGGATCTAATTGGGAATATCTTTCCAACGAATCTGAAAGATTGAAATTTCATAGCGGGAATCAAAAGATATGTCCAGTTGAAAATTATGAATAGTCGCTATGGAATTCAGGCCCTTAAAATGGGAATTTTGCAAACAACCTCGGATTTCGACGAAACCACTTTTGTTGGATCCGCAGTGTCAAATTATTGCTAGATTCCAAATTTCATAATTTTTCACATCAATATGTGAGCGTGGCAAAAGAAAACGCGTTTGACCAGTTTCAGTTGATTTTAATCGACTGGAAATGGCCATTTTTCCAACGGTCTCAGAATTCGACGAAACTAGTTTTGTTAGGACCATTTCGTCAATACGAAGCTAGAAACTATTTTTCTGTAATTTTTAGAGTTCGTATGTGACCCGAGTAAATTGAAATACGCGTTCAAATTCAACATATAGAGTTATATGTTGATTTTAACGGAAATTGATTGAAACGATCAAATCATCCTACGATACATATCCCATTGTGCTCGGAATGGGGGTAATATGCTAGGGACGACAGTCGTTGGGACCTGATTGGAGTTTGAACGAAAAGTCAACACTTAGGGTTTTGAAGGGAAAAAAAAAGAAAAAAAATAATAATTATATAAATATACAGCCCCCCTAACCTTCTTTCTCTCTCCCCGAACCAAATCCAAATCAGAAAATGGCGACGCCTCTCACCCCCACCACCACTCCTCCCATCTCCGTCGCACCCCACGTCGGAAACCCCCTCCCCCGTGCTCCCTCCTCCGACGATCTCACCCGCTCCATCAAGCCCCAATTCGCGAATCCCCAGACCCGCGCCCAAACCCAAAACCACACCACCACTGCACCGCTCCATCGAGCGCCACCCCCTGCGCCGCCTCCACCTCAGATCGGCCACCCTTCCTCGCCTCCGATCCCCTCTTTCTCGTCTTCTCTCCCAAAACCGCCAAGACCCCGAAACCAGCCCTAAAACCGAAACACCCCACCGCGAAGCACAGCCGCCACCGCCTCAGACTGCCGCGAGCACCACCAGCGAGTCCTCAGATGACTGAAACGCTAGAAATGCTGTAAGATTTTATTTTAGGTAATTTATTTTTATTATCAAGAAATTCTATATATATTGTAACATTAGAAAAGCGTTATAAAAATATAATTTTTATATAGAAAATAACAATTAAAAATATAATTTTTATTTGTTTGAATAGCGAGTAAAGTAGCGATGTTTATTCATGCAAAGTAGCGATTTTTAAACAATATCAAAGTAGTGTATTGAAAATAAAATTTCTATATAATAGAGAATTTGAAAAGGCGAAATCTTTATATAGAGAATAGTGTGGTAAAAATAGAATTTTTATCTATGTAGTAACGATGTAAAAATAGGATTTTTGTCTATATGGCATCAAAGTAAAAATTCGATTTTTATATATTGAATAACGAAGTAAAAATTCGATTTTTATATATTGAATAGCGAAGTAAAAATTCGATTTTTATATATTGAATAGCATAGTAAAAATTCAATTTTTATATATTGAATTACGAAGTAAAAATTCGATTTTTATATATTGAATAGCGAAGTAAAAATTCGATTTTTATATATTGAATAGCGAAGTAAAAATTCGATTTTTATATATTGAATAGCGAAGTAAAAATTCGATTTTTATATATTTAATAGCGAAGTAAAAATTCGATTTTTATATATTGAATAGCGAAGTAAAAATTCAATTTTTATATAATGAATAGCATAGTAAAAATTCGATTTTTATATATTGAATAGCGAAGTAAAAATTCGATTTTTATATATTGAATAGCGAAGTAAAAATTTGATTTTTATATATTGAATAGCGAAGCAAAATTCGATTTTTATATATTGAATAGCGAAGTGAAAATTCAATTTTTATGTATTGTATAGTAAATTAAAAATTCGATTTTTACATATGTAGAGAATACGGGCAACGAAAGCGACAAAAGGCGAGAATGACGAAGATTTCTATAAATGAAGTGTCGTGGAGTTGGAATAGCTATTGGTGAGAACTTCTCACTCTTTAATTTCTTTTTCTGGTTATATATATATACTAGGATGCAGATGTTGTTTAGTAGCACCCGACACCCGTCATCCACAGACCATGGATGGCTTGTTTGTTTAATTGTTAGGTTGTGTAGTTGGTTAGATTATTTGGTTTGAATTGAACTATTTGGTGAAATAGAATGGATTTTATTGATGTGTGAATGGCGTGGGCCTTCACTAGACTGGGGATAAGGCTAGGCCTTGTCCCGTTTCTAGTATCGTGCCGTTATGCCGCCGAAATTTTCTAAAATATGTTAGAAAAATAAAAATATCATTTTTATTGTGTAAATGAAATGAATAGAAATTCATGTATTGAAATAAAATATTTTATTGTTAAAAATATAATTTTTAACGTGGAAGTGAATAAAATAAAATATTCATTTACAAACCAGACGGTTTGTTTATGTACACCTATTTGAAGGACATTGATTGGGACGATAAATTTTACACATCGCCTAACTGCACAAATAAAATCTTTGTTTGATTGTTTGAAACCCCACACGGGTGTTGGGATGAAATTTGAAGTTCACTCATCCTGATTGATTAAATATGTCGATCGATTGATTGACAGGCTGTTGTAAGCGTTAAATATCTATATTTGATGCTTATACAGTGTAGTGCACTTTGGTTGATGGTTGATTATTTTTCAATGCTATTATATACGTGTGATGTATGAAAATCCATATAATTAATATTATATGGTGATTGATTGGGCCTCATTCCAATTTAGAAAATAAAGAATATTATAAAATAAAGGTCCATGTGTATCTCCAAATCCAACCGTTAGATTTTGAATTTCTAATATTCATTAGAAAGCTCTTTTCGATACGAACCCAACGGTTCCGGTTTTAGGAGAATCCGACAGTCGGATCTCCCGTAATGTCCGTTTGAAATAAATGGTCGAAATTTGCGAACTGCCGCGGCGCGGCGCGTTCTATTCAGGCCATTATATTATATATATAATATATATAATATATATTTCATCGATTTCTATTTAAAACGAATTATATAAATAGTTTTGAATTCGTTTCAAGAACAATTTCAACTTCCATTTCAATCCAAAGCAAAATTGAATTCTTCTTTATAAATTCGTTTTAAAATTCATTTTTATTCAATTCAAATTTCAATTCAATTTGAATTCATTTCAATTCGCTTTCAATTCATTTTGAATTCGTTTTCAATTCAATTCAATTTCAAAGTCGTTTTCTATTCGATTCAATTCAAATTGGTTTTCTATTCGATTCAATTAAAATTGGTTTTCTATTCGATTCAATTCAAATTGGTTTTCTATTCGACTTAAATCAAATTCGTTTTCTAATCAATTTAAATCAAATTCATTTTCTATTCCATTTGAATTCAACTTGTTTTCTATTCAATTAAATTCGAAATCGTTTTATATTCAATTCATTTCGAAATCGTTTTATATTCCATTCATTTCGAAATCATTTTTATATTCAATTCATTTCCGTTTTCTATTTGAATCAAATTCATTATATATTCAATTGAAATCAAATTCATTTTATATTCAATTGAAATCAAATTCGTTTTATATTCAATTGAAATCAAATTCGTTTTATATTCAATTGAAATCAAATTCGTTTTATATTCAATTGAAATCAAATTCGTTTTATATTTAATTCATTTCGAAATCGTTTTATATTCAATTCATTTCGAAATCGTTTTATATTCCATTCATTTCGAAATCATTTTTATATTCAATTCATTTCCGTTTTCTATTTGAATCAAATTCATTATATATTCAATTGAAATCAAATTCGAAAAATGTCGCTGTAAGTGCAGTTCGATGGCCGTTGATGGAAATCGACTGTACGTGCCTTGATAAAATTATTTAAAATAGTAATAATTAGTGTAAAATCAAAAGAAATGATTTGGGAACAATTAGGATGAAAAACTCCATATTTGAGAAGATAAAAATAGGTTTTTATCGAAATGAACTAGTTTTGAACTGGGATTAAAACCCATTTATTTTTAAATAAATAAACTGGATTTGAAATGGTTTAAATCGAATTGATTCATGGGTTTATCATGAACTGTGTTTTAAGTAACACTAGATCTTTAACCCGATAATAAATAGAATGCGATTTGGGTTTATCGTGAACTACGTTTTAAATGACACTAGTTCTTTAACCCAGTAAAAGGAGTTTTAATGAATCTGCAATTAAATTGAAATGTGAATAGATAATCTGAATTATCAGATTTGGAAAATGAGCGAGAATGGAGTATCGCCAGTTTTGCTCCAAAGCGATAGTTAAATCTTTAATTAGATTTGAACGTGAAATGTTAATTAATTTTACCGATAACACTGTGGTGTTAGATGTGAAGTACTACCAGTTTTGCTTCATGGGATGAATAGGTTGGGATTGGGAAATAAAATAAATAATTACTTCGGTGTGGTTCGCTAGAAAACTATAATTTGGTTTGAAATGACATCCAAAGGAAGATTAAAGGATAAATTTTAAAGAATTTATCTTGGATAAAATTAATGGGAACCTTTCCCCTAGGAAAGTGATTTTGGGAATAAAAGAGTATTCTGGATTGGAATGAGGCGTTTGTTGTGTATGTGCAACATTTTTTTTTAATATACGCGGGTTGCTCGGAAAGGCCGGGTTTATACCCATTCTGAATAACCAATTCGACGATAAGTCGAAGATGAAGACGGTGGTTGAAGACCGGAAGTCTTCACATCGTTTGGATAATTACTGACGATCCTGATTGGGCTGTACACCCAAGAGGATGGAAATAGTTGGTGGTCGTCCAGACGTACTTGGAGATCGATGGATATACGAGGAAAGTGCCTCCGGTTTCGTTCAGACCCAAAACGAACTTGTAAATGGATTGTGTGTCTGACATTGGATTTTATTCTGTGTTGATTGATTTCTATTAAATATATATCTGTTTGGCGGCGGAGAATTTATTCTCTTGCTTAACGCCCTTCTCTGAGACATACGAGCTTAGAGGTTATATATCGATAGATATCAATCGCATGGCATGAATTGCCTGTGTGGCACGCTGAATTGCATGGATCAAGGCTTCTGTTGAAAAGCAAAGTCTTGTGGTTGATGATCAAAGCACGACCTACGTGGCAGCTTTGTGTATAACGTGAATTCGCGAGCCTCACACCTCGGTATGAGTCAAAAACGGGATACGGACTGCAGGGAGAGCACGACGTTTCTTTCTAGCTTTGGTGGTGTCAGTGACTTACCAGCCATGACATTTATATACTTTTCACCTTTGTGGTTGTTGGATGAAGCGCCTCGATTTTAGGTCTGTAAGGACCGGGAAACGTGTGTTCAGGAATTGCCAATCCTCTAATGTAAGTGAGGACCGGCCCTGAAGATCCAGGGTTGCCCAGAGTGCGTAGCCCTGAGACATTTGCTAGAGTGTCTCGAACGCGGAGAGGAGCTTGCCCCTTGCCTCGACTCATGACGGAAATCCAATTTCCAATACGTGTATTGCGGTTTTAATTGTAGAACTAGTATGGCGACATGATATATGGTACCCATGCCGTCTATGATTTATATTTATGATTGAAATTGTTTTGACACTATACACTTATTATAGTATCAAATGATTTGTTTTAAACGTACCAAGCATGTTTGGCTATTATAAGGGAAAACCCTATCCTCCGGCTTGCGTTGCATTGTGTGATGGGACCTGGGTCTTATAATAGCTTCATTTTTCGAAAAAACTTTGCGCTGTTTATTCTATGCACTGGTATTCTTGGGAGGAAACCCGTTCCGTGTTATACGGCGTGGTCCCTTGAATTACTCTTTTTTTAAAGTAAAGTTTTAAGTAACTGTTTTAGTTCTCACACCGGTCACATGACTGACCTGGAGTTTATTGTTTTAACCTAAACTCTGGGTGCCCCTATTTTCCGCACGGGCAGCTAGTAGTTCCGGTTTTGCAGATTTATATTCACAGGATCATGGTTTGCAGCTGGAATGATATCCGAAAAGCTCTGTATCTGTATATCACCTTCAGTTGTGCTTTGTATTATTTTCCGCTGCTATGTAATTTATTGTAATCTCTGATATTTATCGAATGTAATTTATTCATTTATACTCTGTATATTCTTGTATCTAATGGAATTGTTGTAATAGCAATGAAATGTTCTTCTGTTTGTGTTCTGATTTGTCCTGTTCTCAAACGATCAGGGGTTTCGAATGGTCTAGATAGGTTTAACGACTGATTCGGATCGAGCGAAATTCCCGGCCGTCACATTTGGTATCGGAGCATGTAACGACCCAGAAAATCTGAACCAATTAAAAAAATTTAAATTGGCTAAAATAATGGATTTTAAATATTTAAAATAAATATTTTAAATAATTGAGATGAAAAGTGAGTTTGAATCGACAATTGAAAATGAATATAATTAATTATAACTATAAACAAGGCCTGAAATGGCGCTGCAGTTTCAAAAATTGAATTCAAACTTTGTAGGACTGTACCGGATGCAAAACAAAACGGATTTTAGTGAAACAAAAAAAATTTAAATCTGTTAGTGAATACCTTTCTAACGAATCTGAAAAATCAAAATTTCATAGCGGAAAGCGAAAGTTATGGCCAAATGAATTTTCAGAAGGGTCGATATGGAATTTATATAGCCTGTGAAAATGGCCATTTTGCATATGACCTCGGAATTCGATGAAACCACTTTTGTTCGATCCGGGATGTGAAGTTATTGCTAGGTTTCAAATTTCCTAATTTTTGAAGCTAGTACATGAGCGTGGCAAAGGAAAACGTGTTTTGGTCAATTACAATTAAATTTGATCGACCAGAAATGGGCCTTTTTGCAAACAGTCTCAGAATTCGACGAAACTAGATTTGTTGGGACCGTATCATCAAAACATAGCTAGATTTATTTTTCTGGAATTTTTTGAATCAGTTTGTGGCCCTGGCAAATTGAAATGTACGTTCAAATTAAATATTGAATATTTTATATTTTAATTTGTAGGAAAACTGACTGAAAAAGTCGAATGGGCCTTCGAAACATATCCCATTGTGTTCGGAATGTGGGTAAAACGCTAGGGATGACAGTCGTTGGGTTTGGATTGGGGTTCGCAGGGGGCAAGGGGTATTTTCGAATTTTAAAACTTTATAAAAAAAACCCTATTTGGCCACGTCAGCCCCCCGTCTTCTCTCCCCCCCCCCCATCGCGATTAACGGCGGTAAGCCTTTGCCATTTCCCGATCAAATCCCGATCGCCTCAGCCACTTTCAGCACCTCCGCCTGTTGAACTTTCTGAAGCCCTCGTCCTCCTCTTTAAATCAACACCGCCCACATCCACCCTCGTCGCCCCATCATCGCGAACCACCGCCTCAAAGTGGGCCCGCATCACGCCTCCTAGTGCCGCCAGCAGGAGTTCGAACTGTGGGTGGTGGCCACCGCCGGAAAGCCCTTTCGAAGGCCTACGTCATGGCACAACTGGATCTGGGTCTCGAGCAACGGATTAGGCGAAAATCCGCGACCTAGTTTTGAACCCAAGTTGAAAGGTAACGGCTTGAATAATTTAAAGTGATTTCAACATTCAAAAGTGTCGCGAAATTCGTCCATCTTTGAAAAATCATATCTTTTTCATATGTTAACGAAATTCGATGAAATAGGAAACATCGTGACCGTGTGGACGCCTTCTACAATTTAGAGGAGACCGCATATTTTTCTGAGCCTTCTGCTATTTTTGGTGGAGTGGAACCCAATGTGAGATTTCTGATTTAAAAACAATATGGAAAACGACGATGTATAAATTATATAGTCGATGTATGAGTTATATAAGCGTTGTACACCTCTTGTATAAGCGTTGTATAAGTTGTACGTTTGATGTATAAGTTATATATGCGTTGTAAAAATTATATATGTGTTGAAATAAAAGTGAATTGCTATATATATATATATATATATATATATATACGCCCCTCGTCCACAAACCATGGACGATATTTATTGATTGTGATTGGTGTGAAAATTGATTGATAGCGAGTGGTTGTTTGGGATTGTTTGTGGTTGATATTGATTGATTGTGGTTGAAAAATACCCGTTTGTCGTTGAGAAATATTTGGTTGAAACCACATAGGATTAGTTGGTGGAAATGAAATAAATATATACATGCCGCCTGCGTGCGAACTAGATGCATGATCTCCATTGTCAAAAATCGCGAGGTTTTAAGGTAGAGTGAGGAGCCGTACTAGGGACGGTCCCGGTTTTAACTACCCTGCCGTTATGCTGCCGAAATTTTGAATAATATTCATGTGTTTGAATTATTTTCATTTTCTGAAACTATATTTACTCGTTGAATAGAAAACCTTCATGTGTTGAATCGATATTCATTCGTTGATTAGAAATTCATGTGTTGAATGGTATTCGTGTTTTAAATATAAAAATCACATTTTTATCTATATATAGAAACTATAGAAAACCTTCATGTGTTGAATCGATACTCATTCGTTGATTAGAAATTCATGTGTTGAATGGTATTCATATTTTGAAATAAATTGTTTCATAACAAAAAAATCACCTTTTATCAACTATATGGAATATGAAAAATAATCTCGTTTTTAAAAGAAATTGTTTTGTAAGAAAAATCCTATTTTTATCACCTATATAAACTATATAGAATAATAGTGTTTTGAAATAAATTGTTTTACAATAAAAGTCTCATTTTTATTATATACATGAATCGTTGAAATGTGAAGTGTTAAAAATAGCAACTCGTTCAAATAAATATGCATGAGTCGAAATATTCATTAATTAGCTAATGATATGATTTTTTACCTATGCATGCAACATTAGAATGAATGGTGTTTTGAAACCAAATGGAATCAAATATGAAGTTGAATGGAAAATGATAAATGATAAGAAATGTATATATGTACATGCATATTTATTGAACAGGTTATAGCAAAGTGGCTAGAGAAGAGGAATAAAATTTTGTGCCCGACAAATAGGTACACATTTACTGTTTTGTTTGGGTGATGATTTTATGAGCCTGTTGGCTAGCCGCTTGGCTTTTTCTTTTTCTTTTCGACATGAGACGCCCGTGTGGCTATTTGGGAATTTTCCCAGCCCCTCCCGTACAAAGGAGGTTATGGCGAAATTTTCCAAAATTTAAAGGCGTTAGTGAAATATTTGAAGTGAAAACGATATTGAAATTGTTGAATGAACTATATTTATATAAATATATAAATATAAATAAAATTAAAACGAAACGTGGTCGTGCAGTTCGTGTTTTGAAACCGTGATTTCAAACAACTAATGCGGGAAGTCCGACCATTGGATTTTCCCGAAACCGCAACCGTTGGGTTCGCCTTGGAAATATCTTTCCAACGGCACCAACTTTGTAAAAATCCAACGGTTGGATTGTCTGGAATGTTTAATTCAAATCTGAAGAAAAACAGCGCCAGAATCGATTATATATATATATATATATAATTATATTTAATCGAATAACGACGCTGCAGTTCGTATTTTGAAATCGAAACTTCAAACGATTGTACCGGGAGATCCGACCGTCGGATTTTCCCGAAACTGGAACCGTTGGATTCGTTTTGAAAAGACCTTTCTAATGATGTAAATTTTGTGAAGATCCAACGGTTAGATTTTCAGATATGTGTAAATCAAATCTGAAGAAAAACAGCGCCACGGCCGCGTTATGACCCGAAGCGTCGTTTTGAATAAATTGGCTATTTTAAAATAAATAAAAATAGCGATAAATCGTTATAAAATATCATAAACGATATAGAATGGAAATAAACTGAATTTGCTCGATTTATGTGGTATTTGATGGTTGAATGTGTTTGGTGTAAAAATTACATTAAAGAACAAAATTGGTGTTATCGAATGATTTAACCATTGAAATAAATTGATTTGAAATTCTAAATGTACGTGAATTATTTGAAAAGTCCGAGTTAATTCTCATTTCGAATAATTGACCGACGATTGAAATTCGAAGATGAAGATGGTGGTCGAAGACCGGAGATTTTCACCTCGTTTGGATGGTAACCGAGGTCCTAATTGGGAGGCATCCCGAAATATGGATAATGAGTGGTGATCGTCCAGACGTACCTGGTGATCGATGGGTTTGCGAGGTATTTAGTGCCTCCGGTTTCGTTCAGACCCAGAACGGACTTGTAAATGGACTGTGTGTCTGACATTGGATTTTATTCTGTGTTGATTGATCTCTATTAAATATACATCTGTTTGGCGGCGGAGAATTTATTCTTTTGCTTAACGCCCTTCTCTGAGACGCACGAGCTCAGAGGTTGTATATCGATGGACATCAGCTGCATGGCATGAATTGCCTGTGTGGCATGCTAAGATGCAGTGATCAGGGCTTCTGTTGAAAATCAAAGTCTTGTGGTGATGATCAAAGCACCGCCTGTGTGGCGTAGCTTTGTGTATAATGTGAATTCGCGAGCCTCACACCCCGGTATGAACCAGAAACGGGAGAAGGACCTCAGGGAGGGCATGCGTTTCTTTCTAGCTAGGGTGGTGTTAGTGACCTACCAGCCCTTACATTTATATACTTTTCACCTATGTGGTTGTTGCTGTTGCAAGGCGCCTCGGTTTGATCGGACGATCCGGTTCCGATGGAGTCATTCGTTGGCTTGTTGACGCCCCAAAGGGCGGGGAAACGTAAAGTTCAGGCATAATAATCCACATCGGTGGACCGGCCCTGTCTCTCCAAGGTTTGCCTGCGCGCTTTCCTGAGACACGGGCTAGAGCGTCTCGAATTCGGTAAGGACTATCTTTTGCCTTGGTTCATGACGGAAATCCAATTTCCAAATACGTGACTGTGCGGTTTTGATTGTATACATATATGGCGACATGATATATGGTACCCATGCCGTCTAGGATTGATAGTTATGATTTGAAATTGTTTTCAAAACATATAAACACTAGCAATAATATCAAATGCCTTTGTTTTATTCGTATCAAGCATATTTTGTCCGTTATAAGGTCAAAACTCTATCCTCCGGTTTGCGTTGCATTGTGTGATGGGAACTGAGTCTTATAACGGCTTCATTTTTATAAAAAGCATATCGATGTTTAAAAGAAAGATTTGTTTTAAAGCACTGGCAATCCAATGGAGTAAACCCGTTCCACGAAAGTGGCGTGGTCCTGTGATTGGCCATATTATATATGTGTTGAGTAGATTTCTCATACCAGTCCCATGATTGACTCGTAGTTTGTTTCACTTTCAAACTCGGGTGCCCCTTTTTATACACGGGCAGCCTTGTATTCAGGTTTAGCTGGTTCTTACTGGATAGCTGGAGCTGAAGATGGATTCTATCATTTATCTCTTTTTATGCTGTTCAGCTCCTATTGTACATATTTTGTTTGTTTTCCGCTGTAGACAATTATGTATAGCTGAACTGTATTTTTACTAAGTATGATCCTGTATACTGTGTAACTCTGATGATTACTTTTATCCAGTATATTCTATTGTTCATTATCTGGTGTATTTACTTAATTCTGTTGTGCTATTATCTGTTTCTGTGTTATATTCCAAGGATTACCCTTGCCACCAGCAATACGGGGTATGGGGTCGTCTCAACATGTGTTGACCATACTCATCCGTTGAGATTAGTCATGTGTTGAACGAAATATTTTAATAATAAAATTTACATCTTTATCAATATAAAATAAAGGTTCATGTGTTGACAGTACTCATCCGTTGAGATTAGTCATGTGTTGAACGAAATATTTTAATAATAAAATTTACACCTTTATCAATATAAAATAAAGGTTCATGTGTTGACAGTACTCATCCGTTGAGATTAGTCATGTGTTGAACGAAATATTTTAAAATAGTAATATTTGAAATAGAAATATTTGAATAGGAAGTATTTGAAAAAGAAATATTTGAAATAGAATATTTGAAAATAGAAATATATGAAGCCGTGTTAATTAGATTGACGCCATTTTGACGTGAACGATATTTATATCGATTTTATTCATTTTAAAATGAATATTGAAAAGTGATTTCGAAATCGAATATTTTGAAATGAAATTTGAATTGAATTGAATAGAAAATGAATTGAATTTGAATTGAATAGAAAACCAATTTGATTTGAATTGAATAGAAAACGAATTTGATTTCAATTGAATAGAAAACGAATTGAATTTGAATTGAATAGAAAACCAATTTGATTTGAATTGAATAGAAAACGAATTGAATTTGAATTGAATAGAAAACGAATTTGAATTGAATTGATTAGAAAACGAATTTGATTTCAATTGAATAGAAAACGAATTGAATTTGAATTGAATAGAAAACCAATTTGATTTGAATTGAATAGAAAACGAATTGAATTCAATTGAATAGAAAACGAATTGAATTTGAATTAAATAGAAAACCAATTTGATTTGAATTGAATAGAAAACGAATTGAATTCAATTGAATAGAAAACAAAATGAATTCGAATCGAATTAAAATCGATTTGAATTGAAATCAAATAGAAATGAAAGTAAAAAGGATTTATAATAGAAATTTCAATTTTGATTTGAATTTGAAATAAAGGTTGAAATTGTTTTTGAAACGAATTCAAAACGATTTATAAAATTAGTTTTAAATAGGAATTGACGAAATATATATTATATATATAATATAATGGCCTGAATAGAACGCGCCGCGCTGCGGCAGTTCGTAAATTTCGACCATTAACTTCGAACGGACATTACGGGAGATCCGACCGTCGGATTCTCCTAAAACCGGAACCGTTGGGTTCGTATCGAAAAGAGCTTTCTAACGAATATTAGAAATTTGAAATCTAATGGTTAGATTTGGAGATACGTCCAAATCAAATTTGAAAAAGGTCGTTGTAAGTGCAGTTCGATGGCCGTTGATGGAAATCGACTGTACGGGCCTTGATAAAATTATTAAAAATAGTAATAATTGGTGTAAAATCATAAGAAATGATTTGGGAAAAATTGGGATGAAAAACTCCATATTTGAAAAGATTAAAATAGATTTTTATCGAAATGAACTAGTTTTGAACTAAAATTGAACCCATTTATTTTTAAATAAATAAACTGGATTTGAAATGGGTTATAAACAGAATTGATTTGTGGGTTTATCGTGAACGGTGTTTTAAATAACATTTGTTCTTTAACCCGATAATAAATAGAATGTGATTTGGGTTTGTCGTGAACTGTGTTTTAAATAACATCAGTTCTTTTACCCAGTAAAAGGAGTTTTAATGAATCTGCAATTAAATTGAAATGCGAATTGATAATTTAAATTATCAAATTTAGAAAGTGAGCGAGGATGGAGTATTACTAGTTTTGCTCCAAAGCGTTAGATAAATCTTTAATTAGATTTGAACGTGAAATGGTAATTAATTTTACCGATAACACCGTGGTATTAGATATGGAGTATTACCAGTTTTGCTTCATGGGATGAATAGGTTGAGATTGGGAAATAAAATAAATAATTACTTCGGTGTGGTTCGCTAATCTCGACTAGTTTGGAAAACCATAATTTGGTTTGAAATGACATCCAAAGGAAGATTAAAGGATAAATTTTAAAGAATTTATCTTGGATAAAATTAATGGGAACCTTTCCCTGAGAATATGAATTGGAATGAGGTGTATGTTGTGTTTGTCTAACATTTGTTTTTAATATACGCGGGTTGTTCGAAAAGGCCAGGTTTATACCCATTCTGAATAACCGATTCGACGACATGTCGAAGATGAAGATGGTGGTTGAAGATTGGAAGTCTTCACATCATTTGGGTAATTACTAACGATCCTGATTGGGCTGTACACCCAAGAGGATGGAAATAGTTAGTGGTCGTCCAGACGTACTTGGAGATGGATGGATATGCGAGGAAAGTGCCTCCGGTTTCGTTCAGACCCAGAACGAACTTGTAAATGGATTGTGTGTCTGACATTGGATTTTATTCTATGTTGATTGATTCCTGTTAAATATATATCTGTTTGGCGGCGGAGAATTTATTCTCTTGGTTAACGCCCTTCTCTGAGACGTACGAGCTTAGAGGTTATATATCGATAGATATCAATCGCATGGCATGAATTGCTTGTGTGGCATGCTGAGTTGCATGGATCAAGGCTTCTGTTGAAAAGCAAAGTCTTGTGGTTGACGATCAAAGCACGGCCTACGTGGCAGCTTTGTGTATAGCGTGGATTCGCGAGCCTCACACCTCGGTATGAGTCAAAAACGGGATACGGACCACTGGGAGAGCACGACGTTTCTTCCTAGCTTTGGTGGTGTCAGTGACTTACCAGCGCTGACATTTATATACTTTTCACCTTTGTGGTTGTTGGAATGAGGCGCCTCGATTATAGGTCTGTAAGGACCGGGAAACGTGTGTTCAGGCATAACTAATCCTCTAACGTAAGTGAGGACCGGCCCAGCCGAATCTAGGATTGCCCAGAGTGTGTAGTCCTGAGACATTTGCTAGAGTGTGTCGAATGCGGAGAGGAGATTGCCCCTTGCCTCGACTCATGACGGAAATCCAATTTCCAATACGAGATATTTCGGCTTTATTTGTAGAGCCTAGTATGGAGACATAGTAGCATGGGATGCTATGCCGTCTATGATTGATATTTATGATTGAAATTGTTTTGACACTATACACTTATTATAGTATCAAATGATTTGTTTTAAACGTACCAAGCATGTTTGGCTATTATAAGGGAAAACCCTATCCTCCGGCTTGCGTTACATTATGTGATGGGACCTGGGTCTTATAATAGCTTCATTTTTCGAGAAGCATTGCATTGTTTGTTCTATGCACTGGTATTCTTGGGAGAAAACCCGTTCCGTGTTATACGGCGCGGTCCCTTGAATTACTCTCTTTTAAAGTAAAGCTTTAAATAACTGTTTTAGTTCTTACACCAGTCACATGACTGACCTGGAGTTTATTGTTTTAACCTAAACTCTGGGTGCCCCTATTTTCCGCACGGGCAACTAGTAGTTTTGGTTTTGCAGATTTATATTCACAGGATCCTGATTTACAGCTGGAACGATGCTCGGAAAGCTCTGTATCCGTGTATTACTTTCAGTTGTGTTTTATATTATTTTTCCGCTGCTATGTAATTTATTGTAATCACTGATATTTATCAAATGTAATTTATTCAATTATACTCTGTATATTCTTGTATCTGATGGAATTGTTGTAATAGCAATGAAATGTTCTTCCGTATGCATTAATTTGTGTGGTGTTCTCAAAGTATCAGCTATTTCCTTAACGGGGAAGAAACGGGTCCTCACAATGCTATTATGAGATCTTCCCTTTTTAATAGGTTTACCTTTTGTTTTGGAGATCAAATCTGACAGATCCTCTAGTACTGGAAAGGCGAGACATAGCAGAAGTTGATTTTCCAATATTGATTTTTTTCCTTTTTGTTTTTGTATTCGAGCATTTATAAATGTATATATTTTTTATTCTTTGTAAAAATAATAATGTGCCTGATTCTTTTTGTATCTGCATGTGTAAAGATAATATGAATTTTGAGTCATTGTGACTCATGTTTTGACACCACAAAAGTTGCGTATATTTCATGTTTATAGCTACCGTTTTAAAATATTTCGAATTAACATATATGTGTTCTATTGTTGAAATGAGAAGTGAATTAGAAGCAATAAAGATTTTACCAATAATACATCTCCTTAGATCCCTCTGTGGGTAACAATCCTGCCGACTTGGTCTTGGATCCAGTTGGTAAAATCAAGTTTTGTCAAGTTCAAATTATGTATTTCAAAAGCTAGACTCCTGCACCCAGCATCAGACTGGATTCAAGAGTAATAACATTATGATTGAGTGTTTATGTCCAAAAATTGATAATGATGCTGATGTGCACACAGCTACTGTACCACAACAAAAATAGCATTATGATTTAGCTTATATATAATTATCTTTCTATGATTCTCGGACATTTTTTTAATATTACTTTGGATAAAAGTTTTAATTGAGTGAATTGCCTTTAGTTTAGCATCTCTATGTCTTTGAATCCAATGGTCTATATAGTTTTGCAATTGGAAATAGTAGTTGCATTGCTCAGTTTATCGGGTACCAACAAACCACTTAAATTTTCAGCTAATGTGGAGTTCAAAATTTAACACTTTAAATATTCTAGTTTTAAAATGATCTCCCATTCATACTGAAATCCTTTATTTTAATAAATAAATCATTAAAATTTAAAAATGATTTCATAGCGACTATTCGAAAATTTGAATTGGACGTAACTTGAAATCTATACGTTGAAATCTTGATTTTTCTCTTTCATTAGAAAAATATAATCGAACCAGTTCAAATGTGTTTTGTTTCACAGAAAGCCGACTTATAACGGATCCTGTATATCCAGTTAAAGTTCAAATCGAAAATTTTCGAACTACCGTGATGTTTCGAGCTTGTTTTAATTAATATATAAATATATATATATATATATATATTCGAACTCTATTCTAAATAAATAAATTCGATTAAAATATAATATATTAACAAATTTAAATATTCGAATTTAAATGGCCGAAAAATCCGGGACATTACATTCTTCCCCCCCTTAAAATAATTTCGTCCTCGAAATTGCAAAGTAAGAAGAATATTACGAACCGTATTATTTCTAAAATCATTACTGTTGAATTAAATCCAAAACAAATTCAAACTCTAAAATTTTTCGAGAATTTTGCCAGCACCTACTCACCCTGGCTCGATCGGGACGACTACGACTGCCACTCTGGGCCTCAACTCCTTCAAAAAGAAAATTCAAAATTCAAATGGCAACCTACTTTATTTGAATCCCAAATTATTTATCTAATAATTTTCAAATCCCAATTCATTCACTCAATTTGAATTCATTCTTAAATTGGTTTTACTTAACCAGTTTCAGTTTTTCTTCCAAATCTGATTCAATCGACGAATTCAATTTTATTTCAAAATTCAAATTTGATTTCAAATCAATCAGAACAAACAAACAAACACCCAACGTTACTATAATATAGAAAATAAATCCCTTTTCTATATAAAAATATACATTGGGTAAAATTATTTCATTTACCCGCTTTATAAAACAATATCGTATCCATTCGCTAGTTCTGTGCTTCTCAACACTTGAACCAGTCAAATAACACAATACAAAACATTTGTATATAAAATTTTACAAATACGCTCTCATATATATACACTCAAACTCAATCTAGGTTGTTACTAACCCCATCTTTATCGAGTTACGCCACAAAGACAAGGTTACTACTCAACCATTAGCTCTGATACCATTGTAACGACCCAGGGATTTCCGGCCTCGAAAATCGACATAAATACCCTTTTCCATACTCATGCCAACCTTCCAACACCGAAAACACTGGTTTTCCATACTCATGCCAACCTTCCAACACCGAAAACACTGGAACGTTTTTAGAAAGAGATTAGAGGGTGAGATAAGAAAGAAAGAAATATTAGAATAGAAGAAGAAGAACTAACATAACACAGAGTCTCACATCACAGCGGAACAAAAGATAATACAAAAATAAATTTTTATTAAGAGCTGTTGAAAATACTTACAATATCAGAGTACATCACATCTCTGGACAGTTATAATAAGTTGTCCTCATACACAGCGGAATAATAATCATATCACATATCTGAACACCTTCAGCTTGTCACTGGACTTCATGGTACCTAATAGCCTGAACCTGTACACTCCGGGCTAACCCAAGCATTTACAAAACACCTGGTCAGTCTGGTGAACCAGAGTGAGAAAAACTCGCACAACATTTAGGGTATCACACTACTTGATTTTAAAGTTAAAATCCTTTCGAAAGAAAAAGATAATCGTAAGACCGATCCACACATAAACACGGACGGTTTTTACCTTACGATAACCCAAACCAGTTTTCGAAATCAATATCTTTTCTGATATTATAATAATGTCTAAATGTAATAACCCGGAAATCTGGGCCAATTTAAAAAATTTTATTTAGGCAATTTTAGCGAATTTTGATTATTTAAAATGAATTATTTTAAATAATATCGACGAGAAATTTATTTTGAATATAATTTGAACGTATATATTCGTTTGAATCGACGATAGGATATAAATAATTATTTATATTTAGAAAAGGAATTGAAAATGGCGCGGTAGTTCGATAATTTGATTTCAAAATTCAATTGAACATACCGGGTGCAAAACAATCCAGATTTTAACGAAACCAAAAATATTAGAATCTATTTGTGAATATCTTTCCAACGAACCCGAAAAATCCAAATTTCGTAGCGGGGATCAAAAGATATGTCCAGTTAAATATTCGGAATAGTCGCTATGGAATTCAGGCCCTTAAAAATGGGAATTTTGCAAACGACCTCGGATTTCGATGAAACCACTTTTGTTGGATCCGTGATGTCAAGTTATTACTGGGTTTCAAATTTCGTAATTTTTCGAATCAATATGTGAGCGTGGCAAAGGAAAACATGTTTGACCAGTTTCAGTTGATTTTAATCGACTGGAAAATGACCATTTTTCCAACGGTCTCAAAATTCGATAAACTAGTTTTGTTAGGACCGTATCGTCAATACGAAGCTAGAAAATATTTTTCGGGAATTTTTCTAGTTAGTATGTGGCCCCGGTAAATTGAAATACGCATTCAAAATCAATATATAGAGTTATATTTTGATTTTAACGAAAACTGATCGATCGAATCAGCTTACGATACGTATCCCATTGTGTTCGGAATGGGGGTAATTAGCTATGGACGACAGTCGGTGGGCCTCGTTTCGAAGTCAAAATAAAAAAGTTGCTTTTTGGAATTTTAAAATATTAAAATATATATATTTATAATTAGCCCCACCCCTTTATCTCTTCTCCCTCCTCCTTTTCATTCATTCAGAAAGAAATAAAAAAAACGAAGCAAAAGGGGCGGAGCCCCAGCTCCACCGTCGCACGCGCCGGAGGCGGCCTCCCCAGCGTCGCCTCCTCCTCCAAGCCCTAACCCCCTCCCTCCTCTCGAAAACCGCACCTCCCTCTTCCCCTACCCGCGCCGTACCTGCCAGCCGATGCAACCATCCCCAAGCCCTAACCCCCCTCACCGATCCACCGCACCTGCCTCCCTCCATTCAGCCAACACCGAAACCCCCTATGCCCTGTTCTGAAACCGACGCCCCCCTTTTGAAAATCCACCACCATCCGCCGACCAGCGAGCACAGCCCGGACCACCTCCAGCGAGCACGAGCTCCTCCCCCACCCTTTGGAAACAATGGTAAATTCAATTTCAAATTTATTTATTTCTTTGAAATCAGTTTTAAAGATAAAAAAGAAAAAAAAATCAGTTTATAAAGTACTGATATAAAAATGGGATATTCATTGTATACAAAAATACGATTTTTATAGTATGCATTTAAAATAAGAAAATTTGATTTTTTATGTAGGAAGCTTTAAAATAAAAATTCGATTTTTATATATACGATAGCTAGATAGAAATGTGATTTTTAATAGTATAGCGATAGGATTTTTAATCATATAAAAGTATGGTTTTTATCTATATCTAGTAGTGATAAAAATATGATTTTTATCACGTAGGAAGAATTAGCAAGATTCGATTTTTATCGTATGAAAGACAAGATTTTTATACAATGCAAGATGAGATTTTTATTAATGAAAAGGCGGGATTTTTATCATATAGAAGTATGATTTCATATGAAATAGAAAATAAGATCTTTCTTATGTATAAAAATATAATCTTTAGGTGATGTAAAAATATGAACACAAGCAAAGAGATTAGATTTTTCTTATATGAACTTTAGCAAAAAGATTTGATTTTTATTTTAGAAGTTCGCATAAGAAAAATTAGATTTTTCATTGTATAAAAATTCAATTTTTACATATATGAAGTAACGAATTAAAAATGTAATTTTTATATATGAACAGCGTGAAAAGAACAGCATTGGAATTTCAGATAGATCTAGACGATTCAGTAGTTCAACAGCAAAGCGCGGCGGAGTGGAACCCTCTGTGAGAACCCCTCACCTTTTATTTATTATTCTAGTTGAAATATATACTAGGATGAAGACGGTGTTTAGTAGCACCCGACACCCGTCGTCCACAGACCATGGATGGCTTGTATGCTTGGTTGTTTGATTTTGATGTGTAGTTGATTGTGTGATGTGAAATGAAATAAAATATTTATATAGTTAAAAATATTTTTTTTATAGTTGAAAATAGAATTTTAACGTGTATTTAAAATGAAATAAATATAAACAAATCGAAGGATTTGTTTATATACACACATTTGACTGATATTGATTGGGACGATAAATTTTACACATCGCCCAACTGCACAAATAAAATCTGTGTTTGATTGTTTGAAACCCCACACAGGTATTGGGATGATACCTGGCGTACACTAATCCCAATTGTTTAGCTGTATGTCGATCGATTGGTCGACAGACTATGTAAGCGTTAATTATTTATATTTAATGCTTATGCAGTTGTGTGGTGCACTCTGGATGATGCTTGATTATTTATCGTTGTTATTTTATACATGTGTTGTAGAAAAATCCATATAATTAACATTATATGGTAATTGATTGGGCCTCATTCCAGATTTGAAATAGAAATATTTGAAATGGAATATCTGAAAAAGAAATATTTGAAATAGAAATATTTGAAATAGAATATTTGAAATAGAATATTTGAAATAGAAATATTTGAAAATAGGAATATTTGAAATAGAATATTTGAAAAAGGAATATTTGAAATAGAAATATTTGGAAATAGAAATATTTGAAATAGAATATTCGAAAATAGAAATATATGAAGCCGTGTTGATAGATTGATGCCATTTTGACGTGAACGATATTTATATCGATTTCATTCAAATTGAAGTGAATATTAAGGTGAAATGAATTCGAATTAAATTGAAATAGAATTGAAATCGTTTTGAAATGGATTCGAATTGAAATTGAATAGAAATGAATTCGAATTGAAATTGAATAGAAATGAATTCAAATTGAAGTTGAATTAATTTGAAATTCAAATTGAATTGAAAACGAATTGAAATTGAATTAAAAATCGATTTGAATTGAAATCAATTTGAAATGAATTTAAAACGATTTATACAATACGTTTTAAAAGGAAATCGACGAAGTATATATTATATATATAATATAATGGCCTGAATAGAAAGCGCCGCGCTGCGGCAGTTCGTGAATTTCGACCATTGACTTTGAATTGACATTGCGGGAGATCCGACCATCGGATTCTCCTAAAACCGGAACCGTTGGGTTCGTATCGAAAAGAGCTTTCTAACGACTATTAGAGATTTGAAATCTAACGGTTGGATTTGGAATTATGTCCGAATCAAATTTGGAAAAGGTCGCTGTAAGTGCAGTTCGATGGCCGTTGATGGAAATCGACTGTACGGGCCTTGATAAAATTATTAAAAATAGTAATAATTTGTGTAAAATCATAAGAAACGATTTGTGAAAATTTGGGATGAAAAACTCCATATTTGTAAAGATAAAAATAGATTTTTATCGAAATGAACTAGTTTTGAACTAGAATAATAATTTATTTATTTTTGAAATAAATAAATTGGATTTGAAAATGGTTTGGAAAATAACCAGAATTTCCAATAATTGCATTGGAATGGATTTGAATCGAAATTGTCTTCGGAATATTTCGATGTCGGATTTCGTGATTATACAGATGTTGTTATGGAAATTTAAATGATATATATATATACACATATCGTTATTTCCAATACGATATTTGTTGGTCGTAGAATTTGATATTGAATATAAGCCGATATATTTTCTATTCAGAGCCTTGTATTTAATATCAAATGTGATTTGGGTTTGTTGTGAATGGTGTCTTCATTAACACTGTTCTTAAACCCAGTTGAGAAAAAGATTAAATCTTTTTATTTAGATTTAATGAAGTGTACCAATTAAGTAATATTTAATTGAAATTGAATTGGTATTGATTTTCGGGTTTATCGCGAATTGTGTTTTAAATAACATTTGTTCTTTAACCCGATAATTAATGGAATGTGATTTTGGGTTTATCGTGAACTGTGTTTTAAATGACACTGGTTCTTTGACCCAGTTAAAGATTAAAACTAAGTGGAGTTTTAATGAAGCTTTAATTAGATTGAAAAGGTGTTAGAATGGAGTATCACCAGTTTTACTCCAGGTGATAGTTAAATCTTTAATTAGATTTGAACGTGAAATGGTAATTGAATTTTCCGATAACACCGTGGTGTTAGATATGAAGTATTACCATTTTTACTTCATGGGATGAATAGGTTGGGATTGGGAAATTAAAATAAATGATTACTTTGGTGTGGTTCGCTAATCCCGACTAGTTTGAATTGATATTCAAAGAAGATTAAAGAATAAATTTAAAGAAATTATCTTTGATAAAATTAATGGGAACCTTTCCCAAAGTATAAGAATATTTGAATAAAAGAATATTCTGAATTGGAATGAGGTGTATGTTGTGTTTGTGTAACACTTGTTTATTATATACGCGAGTTATTCAGAAAGACCAGGTTTATCCCATTTTGAATAACTGATTCGAAGTGGTGTCGAAGACGAAGACCGTGGTCGAAGACCGGAAACCTTCACATCGTTTGGGTGATTGCTGATGATCTCGATTGGGCTGTACACCCAAGAGGAGAGAAACAGTTGGTGATCGTCCAGACGTACTTGGAGATCGATGGATAGGCGGGGTACCAGGTGCCTCCGGTTTCGTTCAAACCCAGAACGAACTTGTAAATGGAATGTGTGTCTGACATTGGATTTTAGTCTGTGTGATTGATTTCTATTAAATATATATCAGTTTGGCGGCGGAGAATTTATTCTCTTGCTTAACGCCCTTCTCTGAGACGTTCGAGCTCAGGGGTTATATACTGATGGATATCAAACGCATACAGTGAATTGCCTGTGTGGCATGCATAAGTGGCAAATGATCAAGGCTTCTATTGAAAAGCAAAGTCTTGTGGTTGATGATCGAAGCACGGCCTTTGTGGCATAGCTTTTTGTAACGTTTACTTTGTGAGTTTTACACCCGGTATGAACCAAAAACGGGAGAAGGACCTCAGGGAGGACCTGCGTTTCTTTCTAGCTACAAGTGGAGTCAGTGGTTTTACACGCCCTGACGAGTTTGACTTATGTGGTTGTTGCTGTTGCGAGGCATCTCGGTTTGATCGGACGATCCGGGTCCGATGGAGTCATTTTTTGGCTCACTTACGCCCCAAAGGGCAGGGAAACGCAGTGTTCAGGAATTTTAATCCACATCGGTGGACCGGCCCTGTCGCTCCAAGGGACGATGCATTCTGTTCCTGAGGGGCGGGCTAGAGTGTCTCGAATTGGTTGTGGATTATCTTTTGCCTCGGTTCATAGATGGAAATCCAGTTTCCAAATACGTGACATTTGCGATTTTAATTGTAGAGCCTAGTATGGCGACATTATATATGGTACCCATGCCGTCTATGATTGATATTTATGATTTGAAATTGTTTTATACACTATGCACTTATAATAGTATCAAATGATTTGTTTTAAACATACTAAGCATGTTTGGCTATTATAAGGGAAAACCCTATCCCCCGGCTTGCTTTTCATTGTGTGATAGGCCCTGGGTCTTATAATAGCTTCATTTTTCTTTATTTAGCATTGTGCTGTTTGTTTTATGCACTGGTATTCTTGGGAGGAAACCCGTTCCGTGTTATACGGCGTGGTCCTTTGATTTACCTAACTTTAAAAATAAAGATTAATAACTGTTTTAGTTCTCACACCAGTCACATGACTGACCTGGAGTTTATTGTTGTAACCTAAACTCTGGGTGCCCTTATTTTGAGACGGGCAGCTAGTAGTTTTGGTTTTGCAAATTTATATTCACAGGATCCTGTTTTACAGCTGGAACGATATATGGAAAGCTTTGTATCAGTATATCTCTTCTAGTTGTGTATTGTATTATTTTCCGTTGCTATGTATTTAAATGTAATTTAAATCTCTGATATTTCTATGTAATATTCATTTATACTCTGTATATTCTTGTATTCTGATGGAATTGTTGTAGTATACAATGAAATGTCCTTCCATCTGCGTTCTGTTGTGGCTTGTTCTCGAACTATCCGCGCTTTCCTCACCGGGGAAGTTACGGGTCTTCACACTAAATACAAGTAAATATCAATCTAGTGGAACGCTTGCATCTCACGCTCCATGTATATATATACAAACAAAACCACAGGCGCTTATTGGAGATTGGATTCCAACTTTGACAAGGTATGGGACCACCTTCCGCTCGTGTATCTCTAGAGGCGAATACACTGGGTTCAACAAGAACGTCTTGCAACCCGGCCCTCACATGATCGACCACTCATTTCGCTTGAGTGTATCGAATGTATATCACCAACGGTTGGACTCAAACCACCGTTTCCCGAATGGGCAGAATCGATAAAGTGAGAAACAAAAGGAATTTCTCTAGATAGGTGATTATACACCCTAATGGGAGCGACCCACATAGCCATGATGCCTGCCCGATTTCCGTCATTTCCCGGTTGATGAGGCTTGAGGTCAGAACACATCTAGTCATCATACACTTTGGATGCCACATCGTCAGATCCACCAGATCACACTGATTGACGTCCACAAAAATACTCTAGTTTATTTGGCTAGAGAATAACCATTTCTCCGCCATCAACTATTGTACGTTTGGAGAAATCAACGCATGTAATTCCTTTGGAAATACTCTATCAGACATCCGTCCATACAAGTCATCCAGGAACAGGATGAACCGAAGGTACCCTCCTATTGCATCCAATATAGGAACCACCCCATGGATCAGTAGCGATAGCCCTTGTAATCCACAGTTTCAACCACGACAGAACCCCAGTATATCTCCGGGTCGAATCAGATATTGTAAGAGGTTCTTCCACTTCATGAAGATCTATGTTCTTCACATGCTCCATCTCGATCGTCACTTGATCTCTTCTACATATCTCGTATTTGTTGGTTGGAATGGTTTTCGAATATTCATTCGATCCCGGTCTTTCCATACCAACAATCGTAACGGTCAGACTTGATAGTCGGTTATTTAACTACCAAGTAAACATCCATGAAATCATAAAAATAGAATTACTGGTCTAGTACTCGGCATCACTTGGCTTCTTAAAATTAATCGCCCGATTTCCATTTTAATTCCGTTGCTAGGGAAAATATAATCTCGTATGATTTCCTTTACTTTGGAAATCTTATCACCCATTCTTGACATTACCAACTCGAATCACCCTTGGATAATCCCGCAGTCGTTCAAGTTGGGGTATTTTAATTGTAAAATAATATTCACAAATTAAAGAATAACTAATCTCAGACGTGAGAATTGTGGGAAACGGGTTGCGCCGTTGTGTTCGTCTCGGAATTCTGGTTGAAATAGAGTTCGAGTTTGCGTGAATTGGACTTTGTATGAAGAAGTTATGGCCATCGGAAGTTTCAGAAAATTCAAAACAGATTTCAGAAAATTTAAAATTCAAAATTCGGAGTCAAACAGGCTAGGCGAGAAAATTCCCGCCCAGCACCCCAGGTCGACTGGGGAGTTGACTGGGCAGTCGACCCCCCCTCCCCCATGTCGACTGGGGAGTCGACCTGGGTGTCGACCTGGTCAGTCGGCTAGGGTTTTGACTGAGCCCAATCTTGAGCTGCTAATGTGTCTTTAGGGCTGAGTTGGCAAATTAAATGGTTCAGTTTAGTTCTGAGTTGATCTGACGGTCTAAATAAACCCTAAACTCTATAAATACCTAGGTAGTCTCTCACTCTAATTCACATGAAAAATAGAATAGCCACCGTCATACCGCCGCCATGGAACTCAGTCTAGCCGCCGCCAACTAAGAAGGAAGAAAAACTAATCAAATTCTAATTCTACTCAACTCTAAAGCAAATCAAGACCCTCTTTCATCTCAACAAGATTATTGTTAAACTAATTAGACTAAGTTATGAATGGATTATGAGTGGATGATGTGAATTATTGTAACACCCCGTAATTTTATAACATTAAAATTCACAAATTAAAGTATACTTAATTTTTAGAAAAGAATTAAGTGAAATGGGTTGCGCAGAGAAATATATATATTGATATATATATATATATATATATATATATATATAAATTAAAAATTAAATAAATAAATATGCGAAAAAGTTCAAAACAGCGAATTGGGAGGGGGAATAACCGAACCGGCCCATTTTTGAGGTCGACCCGAACTCCGCTGGGTCGACTAGGGGTTAATCCAGGGTGTTTGGCTGTCAACCCGTGGGCCGATTCGCTCAAATGCAGATTTTGCATTTGATTGGTTCTCATGGTTCAGGGTTAATTTAACGGTCCTAAATAACTTCCTACACCTATAAATACATCCTAATGCTAACCCTAAACCTAATTAAAATAGAATAGTTACCGTCATACCATCGCCATGGAAATCAATGGAGCCGCCGCCAACTAAGAAAGAAGAAAAGCAAATTCAATTCTAATTTCTCAACCCTAAAGCAAAGCAAAACTCCCTCTTTTCTTCTCTAAATTGTGAGTATGATGATCTTAACAAAATTATTATCATTTTAATTAGGTTGAGTTATGAATGGATTATGAGTAGATGATGTGAATTATCATATATGTTGTTGTAAACCCCTTTTGCTATCATGTATATTGCAAATTCAATGTTACGTGATGATGATATCTTATATGTTGTAAATCATGCTATGATGATGTTATGTATGTTGAAAGTTTCTATGCTAAGTTGTGATGTATCATACATGTTAAAAAGGCCATGATGTTACCATCTATGCTAGTTAGTTCATATTAATTAAATCATCATGTTTGGGTTATGTTGATCTATATGACAAGTCACATATGCAAGTTAGATTGATTAGAAAAGTTATGAACATATACCAAGACATCTATTATGACATCTAGAATTATGCTATGACATATGTGATATCCTATGCTAGTTCACACCATCATTATGTTGCCTAAAAACCCCATATGCAAGTTTATGTATAGATTTGGGCTCTGATCATATCATATAAATTGAGACATTTAACAAGTTGACACCTTTTGATCCTTAACATGTGTAGTTTATGCAAGTTTCACCCCTATTATGATTAGATTTATTTTAATTGTCTATATGTTGTGATAATTTATCTTTGTTCTAGGTGTTAGACTATACAAGTCTAGCCTATATTATGCGTTGAATAAGCGAACGTATAAACGTGGGGTAGGGGTAATATTAAGGATTTAATATTAAAAAGTTGGGGTGCAATTGATATGATTTTGCATGCCATAAGTGGATGGCCATAATTGAGTCAATTATGGACATCATTAAAAGTTGACTTAATTAATAATTTGAATAGGGAATTATTAAAACCGGGGTAAAAGATTTTAAGTGTTAATCAATGCTTAAGACATGAGGTTAGACTCTTTTATGGTGTAAGACTGCCCGGACCCGCCCGGCAAATCCAGCTGCCATAAATGCCAGTCTAATGTGAGAGGTCTTTATGAGGTTATGGCCTGAATGAATTAAGAAATACTTAACCAGATAAACATGTAAGTTGGGACATAGGGTTAAGTAGGTGCCTTGGGTGGCATGAGGAATCTAGGGGGTGCCCTTAGTGGCTTGTGAAATACGATTAGTAAGACGTAAGCAAACACACATGTAAATGAACATAACTAAGAGGGTTAAGTGGGATATACTAGTGACAAGCTTAGGTGGGTAGCTTGTGGGGGCCCATTTCGACCAGTATCCCAAACGTATCTTTGTGGGCTCGACTCATGTCGAGGACGAGACACGCATGCTGGGTTCGACTGTAAGAGGCTAAAACGGGGAGCGGTGGCAACGCAAGTCCAACGGGTTTTGTATGCGTGTGTGGACCCGGGCTGGTAGGTAAGACGTTGTTGCATCGTGTAGGTATAAGCCGTGCATTCTCAAGTTGTATCGGGTTGCCACTTTAGGGGAGTGATACACCCCACTGTGGGGCCAACACGGGTATCTACGAGTAGGGAGCCGATCGAAAGTGGGTAGTAGGGTTCACCTAGTGGAGATAGGGGCAGACGGCACCTATGTAGTCAGCTAGGGGTACGTAAGGCTATTTATAAAGTTTCTGTGTGAAACAAGTGGGATCAAACAATAGGGTGACTAGTGTGGTGCAGTGTAGTAATGTGCGGTGCAGTGTAGTATTCATTCGTTAGTAATTAGGTGTGCCTTTACCGTTATCTTTAACGTTATCTTAAACGCTATCTTTATCTTCCTAAGATTTCATAGACATTTACTTGTCTTCTAGCTTATACCTTAGTCTAGTTATTTTGATAATAGTATTGTTAGAATTATCATACTCGCCAGACTTTATGTCTGACCCCCTCTATTTCTATCCTTTTTCCCCCTCCAGGTCCTTAGGTTGGGCCCAGCTTTAGTGGAGTTTGATTGAATTGCTTCATCTCTCTTTGGAAAGCTTGGACCGTTGAAGTAAAGTCCAGCTTGTTATCTTTTTAATGGCTATTTATGTAATGGGATTAAGTATTTTGTCTTTATGAAGATGGATATTGTACTTGGTTATGATCTATGGTTTTATGATGTAACAAACATGTTTAATTTCCGCTGCAATAAAATGAAGTTTTAGATTTCCAAGTACTATTTACTATCTGTCTTGTTGTAATTTTTATGTTCTATATTAACTTATAACCTCCATGGAAGTTAATGCATTCCCTTCGTGAGTGACATTAATGGACGTGGGGTGTTACACGTGGTATCAGAGCTTAAGGTTACCAGAACAGATAAAAATACTTTAGAAAAATAGTAAGAAGTGTTTTCAAAAACATGTTTTAATGAGAAATTTAAAGAGAAAAGTTTTTAAGAAAAACATAATCCCAAATAGCCACATATCTTTATCTTTCGAAGTCTCCATTCTTAATCTTTCCTTTTTTCGTTTCAGCATGGCTGAAGATCTTAATCTACCTGACGGTGTAATGATACCAGGATGGTATAGGAGGTTATTAGAGGCTAGGGCTGCTGCAGGTCCAGCAAATATTCCTCCACCACCAGTTGCACCCGTTCCTCCTCCTCCTCCTCGCGTATATACTTTTGCAAAGACGTGCAAGGAATTCAAGGCTATGGGTGGAAAACCATTTCAAGGGTCAGAAACGTTTGTGGAAGCTAGAGATTGGCTTAAGGAGGTGGAAGAATTGCTAGAAATCTTTGAAGTAGAAGAAGGGAGGAGAGTTCGATTAGCAGCTTGGTTGATGAAGGGAGAGGCCTCGTTTTGGTGGGAGGTCACTAATGGGGAGCGTCCTGTTGACTCTTGGGCGGATTTCAGATGTAGGTTTGAGGCGAAGTTTCTCTCAAGTGCGGAAGAAAATCTATATATGGAAAGGTTCTTGACATTGAATCAAGGAAGCTCATCAGTGAAAGAATATGTCAATAAATTTAATCAGTTAGCAAGGTTTGGCTTGTACTTAGTGAACATGCCGAAGAAGAAGGCGCTAAGGTTCGTGAATGGCTTGAATGAACCATTGCAAGGGTTGGCTATAACCCACATCCCTATGGGGGCCACCTTTGAGAAGTTAGTAGAAATGGCGCTTATGCATGAGGAGAAAAGCGCTAAAGTTGATAAGGCACCCGAGAAGAAGGAGGATCATAAGAAACCACAACAGCAAAACAAGAAGGGTGGAAAAGACAATAATGGCAAGGGAAAGAAGAAGTGCTTTAACTGTGGAACCCCAGGCCATCTCAGCAAGGATTGCCGAAAGAAAAAGAAGACAGGCTGTTTTCATTGTGGCGATGCGGGACATTTAGTGAAGGACTGCCCAAAGAAGGGGCAGACGGCAGGAGCTACCTCGGGAGGACAGGTGCAGGCTCTTGTGGCACCAGGGCAGGCAAGGGGACAAGTTCAGGCTCTCGCGGTCCCACCGCTGCAAGAACGAGGTAGAACCATTTCTGTTGAAAGCTTAGTTTTTCTTTTTGATCATCCTGTCCGTACCTTATTCGATTCAGGTGCATCACATTCGTTTATCTCTACATCATTAGTTGAATCACTGCACTTAAACACCAGTTTAGTAGAGGATCCCTTAGTTGTTTCGAATCTAATAGGGGGCTCAGCTTATTTGTCCATGATGTGTTTGGATTTGAAAATTTCCATACTTAGCGTTGAATTTAGATGTGATGCTTATGTGTTGGGCTTCACGGGCTATGGGCTAATTTTAGGAACGGATTGGTTATCCAGAAATAAGGCCGTTCTTGATTGTGAAAGGAGAGTAGTTAGGCTCGTGACTCGCCTTGGCAACACTCTCGAAATCTTCTGTAATCCCATAAATTCGGTTATGCTAAGTTATCTAGAATCGCTTGACAGGTCTGAGGAAAATCTACGATCTGTTAGAGTGGTCCGAGAATATTCGGATGTGTTTGAGGAGGTGAAGGGCTTGCCTCCGAAGAGGGAGATAGATTTTCGAATATATCTTGTGGATAATGCGAAACCAGTATCTTTGCCAGTACGCCACATGGCTCCACGTGAAAGGAGGGAACTCGGTAAGCAAGTGAAGGAGTTGCTTGAGAAGGGGTTCATAAGACGAAGTATATCCGAGGGGGGGGGTGCTCCAGTAGTATTTGCCACGAAGGCGGATGGGTCCCTTAGACTTTGTGTGGACTATAGAGAACTTAATAAGCTTACTAAGAAGAACAAACACCCACTGCCGAGGATTGACGATCTCTTCGATCAGTTAGTTGGCGCCTCAGTGTTTTCGCAGTTGGACTTAGCCACTAGGTTCCATCAGTTGAGAGTGGCTGAGGATAGCATAGACAAGACTACCTTTAGGACTTCGGACGGTTTCTATGAATGACTAGTGATGCCCTTCGGTATGACAAACGCTCCAGCATATTTTGTTGATTTGATGAGTAGGGTGTTTAGGGAGTACCTTAACAAATTTGTGGTAGTCTTTGTAGATGACATCTTGATCTTTTCTAAGGATGAAGAAGAGCATGCCCTACATCTTAGGGAAGTGTTGGAGACTCTTCGAGCGCATAAGCTTAAAGCTAAATTTTCTAAGTGTCACTTTTGGAGGAAGGAAGTACGGTTCTTGGGGCACGTGGTTTCCAAAGAAGGGATAGCCGTGGATCTCGCGAAGGTGGTGGCCATCCAAGATTGGAAGGTCCCTAAAAATGCTACCGAAGTGAGAAGTTTCTTGGGGTTGGCTGGCTACTATAGGAAGTTTATCAAAGACTTCGCAAAGATATCAGCTCCATTGACACGCTTGACGAAGAAGAACCTAGTTTTCACATGGGACGTAGATTGTGATGATGCGTTCCAACGTTTGAAGAGAGCTTTGACTTCAGCCCCAGTCTTAGTATTGCCAGACGGGAGTAAGCCGTTTACCGTTTATACTGATGCTTATGGGACAGGACTAGGCACAGTCATAATGCAAGAGGGTAGGGTAATAGCCTATGGTGGAAGGCAGTTGAGAGTTCATGAGAAAAATTATCCTACACATGACCTAGAATTGGCCGCTATTGTTTTCGCGCTTAAGTCTTGGCATCATTATCTTCTTGGCGAGAAATTCGAATTATTCACTGACCACAAGTCTTTAAAATAACTATTCTCTCAAAAGGACTTGAACTTAAGGCAACAAAGGTGGATGGAGTTCTTAGCGTCCTACGACTTCGAAATAGCCTATACCCCTGGCAAGGGTAACGTGGTGGCAGACGCCTTAAGTAGAAAAAGATTATCCTTAAGTCCTTTGTTTGTTGAGCGGCGAAGTTTAGAATTCATTTCGATGTTTGACTTTAGACCTTCCGTTGACTTCGTACTCGGTTTGCTAGCATCCTTGGAGGTCAGACCTACGCTTTTGGGACGGATTGGCGAGGCACAGCTAGACGACCCGCAGTTAGTTGAGTTAGTAGAAAAACTCAAAGGAGGGGAGTCATCAAGCCATCTCTGTAGGTATACCCTAGACGATAAGGGTTGGTTACGTAGGGACGGTAGACTTTGAGTACCAAAATATGATGACCTAAGGAAGAATATTCTTGATGAAGCACATCGTTCGAAGATGACCATTCATCCCGGCGGGGACAAGATGTACAAAGACATGAAGAGAGTTTACTTTTGGGCCGGCATGAAGAAAGATGTGGCCGAGTATGTCGCTAGATGCTTGGTGTGCCAACAAGTAAAAGCGGAGCAAAAGAAACCCGGTGGGTTGCTTCACCCAATGGAGGTTCCACTATGGAAATAGGAAAGCATCTCGATGGATTTTGTGGATGGGTTACCGCGATCAAGGAAAGGTAATACGGGAATTTGGGTTATAGTAGATAGACTTACTAAAAGCGCCCATTTCATTCCCGTAAAGAGTAAGAGGACTACTCCATGGTTATCCTCCGTATACGTTCGAGAAATAGTTCGTTTGCGCGGTGTTCCTTCTAGCATAGTGAGCGACCACGATCCTATTTTCACTAGCGAATTTCGGAGAAGCTTACAAGAGGCGGTAGGGACTCAGTTATGTTAGGGCACCGCATATCATCCTCAGACGGACGGCCAGACCGAGAGGGTGAATCGCATTCTAGAGGATCTGTTGAGGCTATGTATCTTAGACTTTGGGGGTACGTGGGAAGAGCATCTTCCATTGGTGGAGTTCGCATATAATAACAGCTTTCATTCCATCATTGGTATGGTACCATTCGAAGCTCTTTATGGACGACCTTGTCGTTCACCTACATGTTGGTGGGAATCTATGGATAAGATCTTACTTGGGCCCGATATGATTAGGGAGACTTCGGAGAAGATCGACTTGATTCGAAGGAGGATGAAAGCAGCACAGGATAGGCAGAAATCTTATGTGGATAAGAGGAGGATAGATCTCGAGTTTGAAGTTGGGGACATGGTCTTTGTCAAAGTGTCTCCATTACGGAACGTTTTTCGCTTTGGGTCTGTTGGGAAATTAGCACCAAGGTTTGTAGGGCCGTTTCCTATTAAGGAGAAAATTGGACAGATGGCGTATAGAGTGGAGTTTCCCGAGAGACTTAGTGGTGTACACGACGTATTCCATGTGTCACATTTGAGGAAGTGCTTGCACGAGACCGCGAAAGTGGTAGAGCCGAGCTTTCTTAGAGAGGTGGAGATAGAGCGTGATGCGACAATTCGACGAGCTCCTACGCGCATTCTTGGGTCGGAGATCAAGAGGTTGATGAATCGAGAGGTCAGACTAGTTAAAGTGCAATGGGGAGATGATGAGAGCAATGCTACTTGGGAGACAGAAGAGAAGATGCGTTCACGATACCCATTTCTTTTTGAGTGTATGTCTTTTAATTTCTCCTTGATCGCTTAGCTTGTACTTATCTTATCTTTAGTATATCCTCTCGCTAGTATCTTCGACCTTTAGTTAGGATAATCCTATGGTTGAAACATGTGTTTGAGACATGTTATGTATGGTGGATGCAAAGTGGATGCAAGTGTTTGCTAGTGGTTGCTCGTGGATGCATATACAAACACTATTAGGCACCAGATCGGCTCAGTCACTTCATATTGCATATTGCATATATATGGATGTATTTAGTAAAATGGATGTATAATGGTTGTATTATCATATAGTTGCTGCATTCGGGTGGATGGTTGTGCACACATATAGAATAAATATGTAGCATTAGGAATCTTTTGCATACATATTGGACGCATGGCACTATCATGAATTGTACTAAGGAGGTCGACTGAATCAGTAGACCACCTAATTTTGCATTAGATATGGACATATACACACACTATGCATATAAACATTAAAGCATTAGAAGTCTTTTAAGGACAATGGATGCTGGTGTTTGATGGATGGGTAGATGGACGATTAGATGGTAGGATATACATTCTTCTTGACTTGGAGATTTCGGGGACGAAATCCTTTAAGGAGGGGAGAATGTAACACCCCGTAATTTTATAACATTAAAATTCACAAATTAAAGTAAACTTAATTTTTAGAAAAGAATTAAGTGAAATGGGTTGCGCAGAGAAATATATATATATATATATATTAATATATATATATGTATATAAATTAAAAATTAAATAAATAAATATGCAAAAAAGTTCAAAACAGCGAATTGGGAGGGGGAATAACCGAACCGGCCCATTTTTGAGGTCGACCCGACCTCTGCTGGGTCGACTAAGGGTTAATCCAGGGTGTTTGGCTGTCAACCCGTGGGCCAATTCGCTCAAATGCAGATTTTGCATTTGATTGGTTCTCATGGTTCAGGGTTAATCTAATGGTCCTAAATAACTTCCTACACCTATAAATACATCCTAATGCTAACCCTAAACCTAATTAAAATAGAATAGTTACCATCATACCATCGCTATGAAAATCAATGGAGCCGCCGCCAACTAAGAAAGAAGAAAAGCAAATTCAATTCTAATTCTCTCAACCTTAAAGCAAAGAAAAACTCTCTCTTTTCTTCTCTAAATTGTGAGTATGATGATCTTAACAAGATTATTATCATTTTAATTAGGTTGAGTTATGAATGGATTATGAGTAGATGATGTGAATTATCATATATGTTGTTGTAAAACCCATTTGCTATCATGTATATTGCAAATCCAATGTTATGTGATGATGATATCTTATATGTTGTAAATCATGCTATGATGATGTTATGTATGTTGAAAGTTTCTATGCTAAGTTATGATGAATCATACATGTTAAAAAGGCCATGATGTTACCATCTATGCTAGTTAGTTCATATTAATTAAATCATCATGTTTGGGTTATGTTGATCTATATGACAAGTCACATATGCAAGTTAGATTGATTAGAAAAGTTATGAACATATACCAAGACATCTATTATGACATCTAGAATTATGCTATGACATATGTGATATCCTATGCTAGTTCACACCATCATTATGTTGCCTAAAAACCCCATATGCAAGTTTATTTATAGATTTGGGCTATGATCATATCATATAAATTGAGACATTTAACAAGTTGACACCTTTTGATCCTTAACATGTGTAGTTTATGCAAGTTTCACCCCTATTATGATTAGATTTATTTTAATTGTCTATATGTTGTGATAATTTATCTTTGTGCTAGGTGTTAGACTATACAAGTCTAGCCTATATTATGCGTTGAATAAGCGAACGTATAAACGTGGGTTAGGGGTAGTATTAAGGATTTAATATTAAAAAGTTGGGGTGCAATTGTTATGATTTTGCATGCCATAAGTGGATGGCCATAATTGAGTCAATTATGGACATCATCAAAAGTTGACTTAATCAATAATTTGAATAGGGAATTATTAAAGCTGGGGCAAAATATTTTAAGTGTTAATCAATGCTTAAGACACGATGTTAGACTCTTTTATGGTGTAAGTCTGCCTGGACCCGCCCGGCAAATCCAGCTGCCATAAATGCCAGTCTAATGTGAGAGGTCTTTATGAGGTTATGGCCTGAATGAATTAAGAAATACTTAACCAGATAAACATGTAAGGTGGGACATGAGGGTTAAGTAGGTGCCTTGGGTGGCATGAGGAATCTAGGGGGTGCCCTTAGTGGCATGTGAAATACGATTAGTAAGACTTAACCAAACACACATGTAAATGAACATGACTAAGAGGGTTAAGTGGGATATACTAGTGACAAGCTTAGGTGGGTAGCTTATGGGGGCCCATTTCGACCAGTATCACAAACGTATCTTTGTGGGCTCGACCCAAGTCGAGGACGGGACATGCATGCTGGGTTCGACTGTAAGAGGCCAAAACGGGGAGCGGTGGCAACGCAAGTCCAATGGATTTCGTATGCGTGTGTGGACCTGGGCTGGTAGGTAAGACGTTGTTGCATCGTGTAGGTATAAGCCGTGCATTCTCAAGTTGTATCGGGTTGCCACTTTAGGGGAGTGATACACACCACTGTGGGGCCAGCACGGGTATCTACGAGTAGGGAGCCGATCGAAAGTGGGTAGTGGGGTACACCTAGTGGAGATAGGGGCAGACGACACCTATGTAGTCAGCTAGGGGTACGTAAGGCTATTTATAAAGTTTCTGTGTGAAGCAAGTGGGATCAAACAATAGGGTGACAGGTGTGGTGCAGTGTAGTAATGTGCGGTGCAGTGTAGTAATCATTCGTTAGTAATTAGGTGTGCCTTTACCGTTATCTTTAACGTTATCTTAAACGCTATCTTTATCTTCCTAAGAGTTCATAGACATTTACTTGTCTTCCAGCTTATGCCTTAGTCTAGTTATTTTGATAATAGTATTGTTAGAATTATCATACTCGCCAGACTTTATGTCTAACCCCCTCTATTTCTATCCTTTTTCCCCCCTCCAGGTCCTCAGGTTGGGCCCAGCTCTAGTGGAGTTTGATTGAATTGCTTCATCTCTCTTTGGAAAGCTTGGACCGTTGAAGTAAAGTCCAGCTTGTTATCTTTTTAATGGCTATTTATGTAAAGGGATTATGTATTTTGTCTTTATGAAGATGGATATTGTACTTGGTTATGATCTATGGTTTTATGATGTAACAAACATGTTTAATTTCCGCTGCAATAAAATGAAGTTTTAGATTTCCAAGTACTATTTACTATATGTCTTGTTGTAATTTTTCTGTTCTATATTCACTTATAACCTCCATGGAAGTTAATGCATTCCCTTCGTGAGTGACATTAATGGACGTGGGGTGTTACAATTGTCATATATGCTGTTGTAAACCTCATGCTATCATGTATGTTATAAATCCTAAGTTATGTGATGATGATATCCTATATGTTGTAAATCATGCTATGATGATATCGTATAGGTTGTAGTTTCCTATGCTAAATTGTGATAAATCATACATGTTATAAAGCAATGATGTTATTATCTATGCTAGTTAGTTCATGTTATCCAAATCATAATGTTGATATTATTTGGGCTATGTTGATCTATATGACAAATCACATATGCAAGTTTAGATTGATTTAGTAAAGATTATGAACATATGCCATGACATTTATTTAGATCTAGAATTATGACACCTAGAATAATGCTATGACATATGTGAATTCTATGTATTAGATGCTAGTTCACACCATCATTATGTTGCATAAAACCCCATATGCAAGTTCATACATAAATTTGGGTTATGATCATATCATGTAAATTGTGACATTTAACAAGTTGACACCTTTAGATCCTTAACATGTGTAGTTTATGCAAGTTTCACCCCTATATGATTAGATTTATTTTATGTGCCTATATGTGGTGATAATTTATCTTTGTGCTATGAGTTAGACTATTCGAGTCTAACGTATGTTCTGCGTTGAATAAGCGAACGTATAAACATGGGGTAGGGGTAATATTAAGGATTTAATATTAAGAAGTTGGGGTGCAATTGATATGATTTTGCATGCCATCAGTGGATGGCCATAATTGAGTCAATTATGGACATCATTAAAATTGGAGTTAATTAATAATTTGAATAGGGAATTATTAAAATTGGGGTAAAAGATTATAAGTGATAATCAATGCTTAGGACACGAGGTTGGACTCGTTTGTGACGTAAACCTGCCCGGACCCGCCCGGAAAATCCATTGGTCACAAATGTCAGCCCAATGTGAGAGGTCCTAGGCCTAAACTAAAGCATAACAGTCGTAAAGACACGAGGTTAGACTCTTTTATGGTGTAAGACTGCCCGGACCCGCCCGGCAAATCCAGCTGCCATAAATGCAAGTCTAATGTGAGAGGTCTTTATGAGGTTATGGCCTGAATGAATTAAGAAATACTTAACCAGATAAACATGTAAGGTGGGACATGGGGGTTAAGTAAGTGCCTTGGGTGGCATGAGGAATCTAGTGGGTGCCCTTAGTGGCATGTGAAATACGATTAGTAAGACTTAACCAAACACACATGTAAATGAACATGACTAAGAGGGTTAAGTGGGATGTACTAGTGGACAAGCTTAGGTGGGTAGCTTGTGGGGGCCCATTTCAACCAGTATCCCAAACGTATCTTTGTGGGCTCGACCCAAGTAGAGGACGGGAAACACATACTAGGTTTGACTGTAAGAGGCCAAAACAGGGAGCGGTGGCAACGCAAGTCCAACGGGTTTCATATGCGTGTGTGGACCCGGGCTGGTAGGTAAGACGTTGTTGCATCGTGTAGGTATAAGCCATGCATTCTCAAGTTGTATCGGGTTGCCACTTTAGGGGAGTGATACACCCCACTGTGGGGCCAGCACGGGTATCTATGAGTAAGGAGCCGATCGAAAGTGGGTAGTGGGGTACACCTAGCGGAGATAGGGGCAGACGGCACCTATGTAGTCAGCTAGGGGTACGCAAGGCTATTTATATAGTTTCTGTGTGAAGCAAGTGGGATCAACCTTTAGGGTGACTGGTGCGGTGCAGTGTAGTAATTATTCGTTAGTAATTAGGTTTGCCTTTAACGTTATCTTTATCTGCTCTTCCATACCTAATAGATCATAGACATTTACTTGTCTTCCAGCTTATGCCTTAGTCTAGTTATTTTGATAATATTATTGTTAGAATTATCATACTCGCCAGACTTTATGTCTGACCCCCTCCATTTCTATCCATTTTCCCCCTTTAGGTCATTTGATTGGATTGCTTTATCTCTCTTGGAAAGCTTGGACCGTTGAAGTAAAGTCCAGCTTGTTATCTTCTTTAATGGCTATTTGTGTAATGGGATTATGTATTTTGTTTTTATGAAGATTGATATTGTACTTGACTCTGAGTTATGTTTTTATGATGTAACAAACATGTTTAATTTCCGCTGCAATAAAATGAAGTTTTAGATTTCCATGTACTACTTATTATATGTCTTGTTGTAATTTTTCTGTTCTATATTCACTTATAACCTCCATGGAAGTTAATGCATTCCCTTCGTGAGTGACATTAATGGACGTGGGGTGTTACACGTGGTATCAGAGCTTAAGGTTACCAGAACAGATAAAAATACTTTAGAAAAATAGTAAGAAGTGTTTTCAAAAACATGTTTTCAAAAATAGTAAGAAAAATACTTTAGAGGCTAGAGCCACCGCAGGTCCGGCCAATGTTCCTCCACCACTAGTTGCACCCATTCCTCCTCCTCCTCCTCGCGTAGATACTTTTGCAAAGACGTGCAACGAATTTAAGGCTATAGGTGGAAAACCTTTTCAAGGGTCAGAAATGTTTGTGGATGCTAGAGATTGGCTTAGGGAGGTGGAAGAATTGCTAGAAATCTTTGAAGTAGAAGAAGGGAGGAAAGTCAAATTAGCAGCTTGGTTAATGAAAGGAGAGGCCTCGTTTTGGTGGGAGGTCACTAATGGGGAGCGTCCTGTTGATTCTTGGGCGGATTTCAGGCGTAGGTTTGAGGCAAAGTTTCTCTCAAGGGCAGAACAGAATCTATATATGGAAAGGTTCTTGACATTAAAGCAAGGAAGCTTATCAGTGAAAGAATATGTCAACAAATTTAATCAGTTAGCAAGGTTTGGCTTGGACTTAGTGAACACGCCAAAGAAGAAGGCACTGAGGTTCATCAATGGATTGAATGAACCGTTGCAAGGGTTGGCTATGACCCACATCCCTATGGGGGACACCTTTGAGAAGCTAGTAGACATGGCACTCATGCACGAGGAGAAAGGCACTAAAGCTGATAAGGCACCCGAGAAGAAAGGGGATCAGAAGAAACCACAACAGCAAAACAAGAAGGGTGGTAAAGACAATAATGGCAAGGGAAAGAAGAAATGCTTTAACTGTGGGACACCAGGCCATCTTAGCAAGGATTGCCGAAAGAAAACGAAGACTGGCTGTTTTCACTGTGACGAAGCAGGGCATCTAGTGAAGGACTGCCTAAAGAAGGGGCAGAGGGCAGGGGCTACCTCGGGAGGACAGGTGCAGGCTCTTATGGCACCAGGGCAGGCAAGGGGACAAGTTCAGGCTCTCGCGGTCCCACCGCTGCAAGAACAAGGTAGAACCATTTCTGTTGAAAGCTTAGTTTTTCTGTTTGATCATCCTGTCCGTACTTTATTCGATTCGGGCGCATCGTATTCTTTTATCTTTACATCATTAGTTGAATCACTGCACTTAAACACCAGTTTAGTAGAGGATCCCTTAGTTGTTTCGAATCCAATTGGGGGCTCAGCTTATTTGTCCATGATGTGTTTGGATTTGAAAATTTCTATACTTAGCGTTGAGTTTAGATGTGATGCTTATGTGTTGGGCTTCACGGGCTATGGGCTAATTTTAGGAATGGATTGGTTATCCAGAAATGGGGCCGTTCTTGATCGTGAAAGGAGAGCAGTTAGGCTTGTGAATCGCCTTGGCAACACTCTCGAAATCTTTTGTAATCCCATAAATTCTGTTATGCTAAGTTACTTAGAATCGCTTGACGCGTCGGTGGAAAATCTACGATCTGTTAGAGTGGTCCGAGAATATTCGGATGTGTTTGAGGAGGTGAAGGGCTTGCCTCCGAAGCAGGAGATAGATTTTCGAATATATCTCGTGGATAATGCAAAACTAGTATCTTTGCCAGTACGCCACATGGCTCCACGTGAAAGGAGGGAACTCGATAAGCAAGTGAAGGAGTTTCTTGAGAAGGGGTTCATAAGACGTAGTATATCGGAATGGGGTGCTCCAGTAGTATTTTCCACGAAGGCGGATGGGTCCCTTAGACTTTGTGTGGACTATAGAGAACTTAATAAGCTTACTAAGAAGAACAGACACCCACTGCCGAGGATTGACGATCTCTTCGATCAGTTAGTTGGCGCCTCAGTGTTTTCGTAGTTGGACTTAGCCACTGGTTTCCATCAATTGAGAGTGGGTGAGGATAGCATAGACAAGACTGCCTTTGGGACTCCGGACGGTTTCTATGAATGGCTAGTGATGCCCTTCGGTTTGACAAACGCCCCCGCATACTTTGTTGATTTGATGAGTAGGGTGTTTAGGGAGTACCTTAACAAATTCATTGTAACACCCCGTATTTTCTGTGAACAAAAAAAAATCAAGATATAATTAATTTTTAGAAAAATAATTAGGTGAAACGGGTTGCGCCATTGTGTTCGTCTCGGAATTCTGCTTGAGATAGAGTCAGAGTTTGCGTAAATTGGACTCCGTATGAAAAAGATATCCTTAAATTAAATATTGCAGCAAAACATGGAAAAAGAGGAATGAGAAAAGAATAATGTTTAGCATTGTTCTAAGAATTGTAAGCAAAAGACATAATAGCTCATTTGGTTGGAACATGTGACTTGCATACAAGAGGTGCAGAGTTCGATCCCCGCCAACGCCATATTTTTGTTTTAGGGGAATGGCTAAAAAGCGGCTTAGTGTGAACGCGGTTCAAAAAAAATTAAATATATATATATTGAATATATATGTATATATATATATAATTGAGAAGATAAATACAGTCAATTTATTTGGAGGGAAAGATTTATGCATAAGTAGATATGTATGTATGTAGGTAACTTCATTATGCATTGATTTTGCATGTTGCAAGGAAAGTAGAGAAAAAAAAGGGGAAATTAAATTATATGCTCGATTTCCTTTTTTCAGGCAAGCAATTAATTTGCATTATTTGAATTCATGAATAGGTGCGTGTGTATATATATATATATATGTTTATATATATATGGGCAGTTAATGTAAACATGAATAGAAGTTTATTAATTTGCTGAGTGTTTGCTGAGTCACTTCTGACTCATTGCTGAGTCAATAAGATAAACCCCATCTTGTCTGAATGGCTGCGGTTATTTCTAGGTTAAATCTAATGGCCTAAATGAATCCTAACATCTATAAATAAGTGGGTAGACTCTAACCCTAAATCACTTGAAAAATTGGAGAGCTACCGACATGTCGTTGCCATGGAGTTCAGCATAGCCGTCACAAACTAAAGAAGAAGAAGGCCTAATCTACAAACTAAATCTACTTAAATCAAATCAAAAGCCCTCTCTCTATTTCTCTTCTTTAAAATGGTGAGTATGATGAATCTCAAAATATTATTGTAAAATAATTTGATTAAGTTATGAATGGATCACAAGAAAGTGATATGAATTGTTATGTATTTGTAAATTATTGTAACAACCCGAAAATCTGGGCCAGTTTAAAATTTTTATTTTGGCAGTTTTAGTGAATATTGAATATTTAAAATGAATTATTTTAAATAATATCGACGAGAAATTTATTTTGGATATAATTCGAACGTATATATATTATACGCGTCGTCGTTAGAATATAAATATTTATATATAATTATAAATAGAATTGAAAATGGCGCGGTAGTTCGATAATTTGATTTCAAACTTCAATTTAACATACCGGGTGCAAAACAATCCGGATTTTAGTGAAACCAAAAACATTAGGATCTAATTGATGATATCTTTCCAACGAATCCGAAAAATCGAAATTTGATAGCGGGAATCAAAAGATATGTCCAGTTGAAAATTCCGAATAGTCGCTATGGAATTCAGGCCCTTAAAAATGGACATTTTGCAAATGACCTCGGATTTCGACGAAACCAGTTTTGTTGGGACCGTATCTTCCCCACATAGCCAGATTTATTTTTCTGCCCATTTTTCGAATCAGTTTGTAGCCCCGGCAAATTAAAATGTACGTTCAAATTGAAAATTAAATGTTTTATACTTTAATTTGAAGAATAACTGACTGTAACAGTCGAAATGGCCTACGAAACCTATTCCATTATGTCCGGGACGGGGGTAATTAGCTAGGGGCAGCAGTCATTGGGAAAGATTTGGAGTTCAGAGTGTTAAACGACTAAAGTATAAATTATAAATAATAATATAAATATAGTGTATATACTCCTATTTTCTTTCTCTAACCCTAACTCAGTCAAAAGAGGAATCCCACAGTCAACGCATTCCCAGCCGACACTATCCAAAACAGACGATTAAAAACCTTCAACCTTTCTTCCTCAAAATTTACGACATCGGTTCATCAATTTACGAAATTCCAACTGCAATCTTATGGAGGTTCATGAGATCTGCGGAATCAACGGCAACGATCGATTATCGTGGAGAGCCTTGGCTGATTTTGATGCTGAAACCACCTTCAGTCGCACATAAATCGAACGAGCTGGGGACCTACGAGTTGCGTGCCACCTTGGGCGTCGGAAGGGCGTTGGCGAGGGCTGCGAGCTGGGGTACTTCGATCGGGTGTCGGTGCATGATTGGTCGCTCGATTTCTTGGGGGGCGATGCTCTTAGGAAATGCCGCGGTCGACAATGGCACTTCGAAGACAGAGTGAATGAGTTTTCTTCGTGCTGGGAAGTGACAGAGCGAGGAAGAATGACGATTTTTACAGTAAGCATCTTTTTACTCCTTTTGTTTTCAGATTGAAAATTTAAATAGCATTGTATTTTACTTTATTTTATTTCTTTTTCAGAAAGTAAAAGTATACTGTGTTGAGGAAATAAAATATAGATTTGTTGAGGAAATATAATATAGATTTGTTTAGAAATATAATATAGATTTGTTTAGAAATATAATATAGATTTGTTTAGAAATAAAATATAGATTTGTTGAGGAAATATAATATAGATTTGTTTAGAAATATAATATAGATTTGTTTAGAAATATAATATAGATTTGTTTAGAAATATAATATAGATTTGTTTAGAAATAAAATATAGATTTGTTTTGAAATATAATATAGATTTGTTTAGAAATATAATATAGATTTGTTTAGAAATATAATATAGATTTGTTTAGAAATATAATATAGATTTGTTTAGAAATAAAATATAGATTTGTTTGTAAGTAAAAATGTGATTTTTATATATTGAACTTCGAAGTAAAAATTCGATTTTTATATATTGAATAGCGAAGTAAAAATTCGATTTTTACATATGTAGTGAAAGCGGACAACGAAGGTGACAAAAAGGCGAGAACGAAGAAGATTTATATCAAAGAAGAGTCAAGATGTTTGGATAGCCTTCGGTGAGAATTTCTCACTCTTTAATTTAGTTTTCTAGTTATATATATATATATACTAGGATGCAGACGGTGCTTAGTAGCACCCGACACAACCGTCCACAGACCATGGACTTGTTTGTTTGGTTGCATAGATTAGTCAGATTATTTGATTTGAATTTGGTTGTTTGGTGAATTTGATTGATGTGTGAATGGCGTGGGTGTTCACTAGACCGGGGATAAGGCTAGGCCGTGTCCCGTTTCTAGTATCGCGCCGTTGTACCGCCGAAATTTTTTAAAATATGTTAGAAAAATAAAAATATCATTTTATTGAATAAATGAACCGAATAGAATATTCATAGGTTGAATAAAATGTTTTATCGTTAAAAATATAATTTTTAACGTGAAAGTAAATAAATAAATATTTATAAACAAATCGGCCGATTTGTTTATATACACTGATTTGACTCATATTGATTGGGTCGATAAATTTTACACATCGCCCAACTGCACAACTAAAATCTGTGTTTGATTGTTTGAAAACCCCACACGGGTGTTGGGATGAAATATGAAGTTCACTCGTCCTGATTGATTAAATATGTCGATCGATTGATTGACAGGCTGTTATAAGCGTTAGATATCTATATTTGATGCTTATACAGTGTAGTGCACTTTGGTTGATGGTTGATTATCTATCGTTGCTATTATATACATTTGTTGTATGGAATCCATATAATTAACTTTATATGGTAATTGATTGGGCCTCATTCCAATTTAGAAAATAAAGAATATTATAAAATAAAGGTTCATGTGTTGACAGTACTCATCCATTGAGATTGGTCATGTGTTGAATGAAATGTTTTAGTAATGAAATTTACATCTTTATCAATATAAAATAAAGGTTCATGTGTTGACAGTACTCATCCATTGAGATTGGTCATGTGTTGAACGAAATATTTTAGTAATAAAATTTACATCTTTATCAATATAAAATAAAGGTTCATGTGTTGACAGTACTCATCCATTGAGATTGGTCATGTGTTGAACGAAATATTTTAGTAATAAAATTTACATCTTTATCAATATAAAATAAAGGTTCATGTGTTGACAGTACTCATCCATTGAGATTGGTCATGTGTTGAACGAAATATTTTGATAATAACAACTATTTTGAAAAAGAAATATTTGAAATAGAATATCTGAAAATAGAAATTTATGAAGCCGTGTTGATTAGATTGACGCCATTTTGACGTGAACGATATTTATATCGATTGAAAACGATTTCGAAATGAATTGAATTGAAAACGATTTCGAAATGAATTAAATTGAAAACGATTTCGAAATGAATTGAATTGAAAACGATTTCGAAATGAATTGAATTGAAAACGATTTCGAAATGAATTGAATTGAAAACGATTTCAAAATGAATTGAAATGAAAACGATTTCGAAATGAATTGAATATAGAACGAATTCGAATTGAATTTAAAACAAATTAAAATGAATTCAAATTGAATTGAAATTTGAATTGAATAGAAATGAATTTTCAAACGAATTTATAAAGAAGAATTCAATTTTGATTTGAATTGAAAAGAAAGTTGAAATTGCTTTTGAAACGATTTTAAAACTATTTATATAATTCGTTTTAAATAGAAATCGACGAAGTATATATTATATATATTATATATATAATATAATGGCCTGAATAGAACGCGCCGCGCCGCGGCAGTTCATGAATTTCGACCATTTATTTCAAACGGACATTACGGGAGATCCGACCGTCGGATTCTCCTAAAACCGGAACCGTTGGGTTCGTATCGAAAAGAGCTTTCTAAAGAATATTAGAAATTAGAAATCTAACGGTTGGATTTGGAATTATGTCCAAATCAAATTTGAAAAAGTTCGCTGTAAGTGCAGTTCGATGGCCATTGATGGAAATCGACTGTACGGGCCTTGATAAAATTATTAAAAATAGTAATAATTTGTGTAAAATCATAAGAAATGATTTAGAAAGAATTGGGATGAAAAACTCCATATTTGAAAAGATAAAAATAGATTTTTATCGAAAGGAACTAGTTTTGAACTAGGATTATAATTCTATTTATTTTTAAATAAATAAATTGAATTTGAAAAGGGTTTTAAAAATAACCAAAATTTTCAATGATTGCATTGGAATGGAATTGAATCGAAATTGTCTTCGGAATATTTCGATGTTGGAATTCGTGATTATACGGATGTTGTTATGGAAATTTGAAAGATATATATTTATATCGTTATTTCCAATACGACATTTGTTAATCGTAGGATTTGATATTGAATATAAGCCGATATATTTTCTATTCAGAGCCTTGTATTGAATATCAAATGTGATTTGGGTTTGTCGTGAGTGGTGTCTTCACTAACACTGTTCTTGAACCCAGTTGAGAAAAGATTAAATCTTTTTATTTGGATGTAATGAAGTGTACCAATTAAATAATATTTAATTGAATTGATATTGATTTTTGGGTTTATCGTGAACAATGTTTTATATAACACTTGTTCTTTAACCCGATAATTAATGGAATGTGATTTTGGGTTTATCGTGAACCGTGTTTTAAATGACACTGATTCTTTAACCCAGTCGAAGATTAAAACTCAGTGGAGTTTTAATGAATCTTTAATTAGATTGAAAAGATCGAAAATCGAGTACCACCAGTTTTGCTCCAGGCGATAGTTAAATCTTTAATTAGATTTGAACGTGAAATGGTAATTGAATTTACCGATAACCCCGTGGTGTTAGATATGAAGTATTACCAGTTTTACTTCATGGGATAAATAGGTTGGGATTGGGAAATTAAAAAAAATGATTACTTCGGTAAGTTTCGTTAATCCCGACTAATTTGAATCGAAATTCAAAGGAAGATTAGAGAATAAATTCAGGAATTTATCTTGGATAAAATTAATGGGAACCTTTCCCTATGAATGTGAAATCAGAAACTAACTGTCGGTTAGCTAAGCAGAACGGTTTTCTGGATATTGATCTGATGTTGGTTTCGGCCTTCGGGGTTAATATTTGGGGAATTATTCTCTTGATTAATTTGCGGTTAGTGACTGATGAATTGGAATGAGGCGTATGTTGTGTTTATGTAGCACTTTTATAAAATATACGCGAGTTATTCGGGAAGACCGGGTTTATCCCATTCTGAATAACTGATACGACGATAAGTCGAAGTTGAAGACGATGGTCGAAGACCGGAAGTCTTCACGTCGTTTGGATAATTACTGATGATCTTGATTGGGCTGTACACCCCAGAAGATGGAAACAGTTAGTGATCGTCCAGACGTACTTGGAGATCGATGGATATGCGGGGTACTAGGTGCCTCCGGTTTCGTTCAGACCCAGAACGGACTTGTAAATGGACTGTATGTCTAACATTGGATTTTAGTCCGTGTGATTGATCTCTATTAAATATATATCTGTTTGGCGGCGGAGAATTTATTCTCTTGCTTAACGCCCTTCTCTGAGACGTACGAGCTCAGGGGTTATATATTGATGGATATCAAACGCATGGAGTGAATTGCCTTTGTGGCATGCCTAAGTGGCAATTGATCAAGGCTTCTGTTGAAAAGCAAAGTCTTGTGGTGATGATCAAAGCAAGGCCTTTGTGGCATAGCTTTGTGTAACGTTTACTTCGCGTGTTTCACACCCGGTATGAACCAAAAACGGGAGACGGACCTCAGGGAGGGCATGTGTTTCCTTCTAGCTAAAAAGTGGCGTCAGTGGTTTTACACGCCCTGGCGAGTTTGACTTATGTGGTTGTTGTTGTTGCGAGGCGCCTCGGATTGATCGGTCGTTCTCGAACCGATGGAGTCATTTAGTTGGCTCACCTATGCCCCATAGGGCGGGGAAACGCATGTTCAGGGTTTAAGTTTAATCCACATCGGTGGACTGGCCCTGACGATCCAAGGGCCCACCTGAGTCTGGGTCCTGTGGCTCGGGCTAGAGAGTCATGAATCGGTTGAGGACTATCTTTTGCCTCGGTTCATAGATGGAAATCCAATTTCCAAATACGTGACTTTTGCGGTTTTATTTGTAGAGCCTAGTATGGCGACATAGTGGGATGGGGCACTTATGCCACCTATGATTGATACTTATGATTTGAAGTTGTTTTATACACTATGCACTTATAGTAGTATCAAATGATTTGTTTTAAACGTATTAAGCATGTTTGGCTATTATAAGGGAAAACCCTATCCTCGGCTGCGTTGCATTGTGTGATGGGACCTGGGTCTTATAATAGCTTCATTTTTAGAAAAGCATTGCGTTGTTTACTTATATGCACTGGTATTCTTGGGAGGAAACCCGTTCCGTGTTATACGGCGTGGTCCCTTGATTTACCTATCTTTAAAATAAAGATTTACAACTGTTTTAGTTCTCACACCAGTCACATGACTGACCTGGAGTTTATTGTTTTAACCTAAACTCTAGGTGCCCCTATTTTGACACGGGCAGCTAGTAGTTTTGGTTTTGCAGATTTTTATTCACAGGATCCTGGTTTACAGCTGGAACGATATCCGGAAAGCTTTGTATCCGTATATCTCCTTCTAGTTGTGTATTGTATTATTTTCCGCTGTTGTACAATGTATTGTAATCTCTGATATTTCTGTGTAATATTCATTTATACTCTGTATATTCTTGTAATCTGATGCATTGTTGTAATATACAGTGAAATGTTCTTTTATATGAGTTCTGTTGTGGCTTGTTCTCGAACTATCCGACACTTTCCTTTACGGGGAAGTTACGGGTTTTCACAGTTGGTATCAGAGCTTTGGTTTACAGAGCTCGAGAACAAGGCACATTAGAACCATACGAAAGAATTCATCAGATATTGGATTAGTAATATCCAACGAGAATGACTCGTTAGAGATGGGGTCAGTAGTATCCTAGAACGAGTGTGAAGAGTAAATTTTTAAAATGAAAACAATTTTGGTTTTGAAGATTTAAATCAATTATTCGTATTTGATTATCTATTTATATTGATGTGGACAATCCAGTATATATAGATTTTGTGTATACGTCTGATCCGCGTGTATTCGAAATTTTAATATACTGGATAGATATAGAATCACACTCTAGTCGCCCGGAGATGATTCAGATGATGAGGCCTCATCATCAGTGTTTATATTCGAGTGACGAAAGTGAGATTTCTATATATTTCCTATTGACTGGTGTGAGAACCAAAAATTAGATAGGGCCTATTGTTGTGATTTGGCATCAAAAACATGATTTTTGTATATGTATCAAAATTATGAATTTGAGACTCTAATTCACTAATTGATTGATGTTTGTGTTGTTTGTTCATTGTTTGATAATTTTGAACCATTATGCCTAATTTGATCAAATATTGAATTGTATTGAAAATTGGTCGCATTTGCTTGCATATACATGTATATCCTTGAACAGGTCATAGCAAGGAGGCTAGAGCAGAGAATAAAATTTGTTTGCCCGACAAATAGGTACATGTTTACTACATAATTTACTGTTTTGTTTGGGTGATGATGATTTTATGAGCCTATTGGCTAGCCGCTTGGCTTTTTCTTTTTCTTTTTGAGATCTGAAGGACCGGGGAAGCTATTTGAAATTCCCCGATGCTCCCATTGCAGGGGAGGTTATGGCGAAATTTTTCGAAAATTTAGGGGGTTAGCCAAATTTTTGAAGAATTTGACAATTCTCAGAAACTGAAAAGTTGGAGAATGGAAGCCAGATCGAGCGTAGAGTTGATTAATCAAACCACTTTCGACTTTGTTCCTTTTCGGGGATGAAAAGTTTTAAGTGGGGGAGATTGTAACAACCCGAAAATCTGGGCCAGTTTAAAATTTTTATTTTGGCAGTTTTAGTGAATTTTGAATATTTAAAATGAATTATTTTAAATAATATCGACGAGAAATTTATTTTGGATATAATTCGAACGTATATATATTATACGCGTCGTCGTTAGAATATAAATATTTATATATAATTATAAATAGAATTGAAAATGGCGCGGTAGTTCGATAATTCGATTTCAAACTTCAATTTAACATACCGGGTGCAAAACAATCCGGATTTTAGTGAAACCAAAAACATTAGGATCTAATTGATGATATCTTTCCAACGAATCCGAAAAATCGAAATTTGATAGCGGGAATCAAAAGATATGTCCAGTTGAAAATTCTGAATAGTCGCTATGGAATTCAGGCCCTTAAAAATGGACATTTTGCAAATGACCTCGGATTTCGGCGAAACCAGTTTTGTTGGGACCGTATCTTCCCCACATAGCTAGATTTATTTTTCTGCCCATTTTTCGAATCAGTTTGTAGCCCCGGCAAATTAAAATGTACGTTCAAATTGAAAATTAAATGTTTTATACTTTAATTTGAAGAATAACTGACTGTAACAGTCGAAATGGCCTACGAAACCTATTCCATTATGTCTGGGACGGGGGTAATTAGCTAGGGGCAGCAGTCATTGGGAAAGATTTGGAGTTCAGAGTGTTAAACGACTAAAGTATAAATTATAAATAATAATATAAATATAGTGTATATACTCCTATTTTCTTTCTCTAACCCTAACTCAGTCAAAAGAGGAATCCCACAGTCAACGCATTCCCAGCCGACACTATCCAAAACAGACGATTAAAAACCTTCAACCTTTCTTCCTCAAAATTTACGACATCGGTTCATCAATTTACGAAATTCCAACTGCAATCTTATGGAGGTTCATGAGATCTGCGGAATCAACGGCAACGATCGATTATCGTGGAGAGCCTTGGCTGATTTTGATGCTGAAACCACCTTCAGTCGCACATAAATCGAACGAGCTGGGGACCTACGAGTTGCGTGCCACCTTGGGCGTCGGAAGGGCGTTGGCGAGGGCTGCGAGCTGGGGTACTTCGATCGGGTGTCGGTGCATGATTGGTCGCTCGATTTCTTGGGGGGCGATGCTCTTAGGAAATGCCGCGGTCGACAATGGCACTTCGAAGACAGAGTGAATGAGTTTTCTTCGTGCTGGGAAGTGACAGAGCGAGGAAGAATGACGATTTTTACAGTAAGCATCTTTTTACTCCTTTTGTTTTCAGATTGAAAATTTAAATAGCATTGTATTTTACTTTATTTTATTTCTTTTTCAGAAAGTAAAAGTATACTGTGTTGAGGAAATAAAATATAGATTTGTTGAGGAAATATAATATAGATTTGTTTAGAAATATAATATAGATTTGTTTAGAAATATAATATAGATTTGTTTAGAAATAAAATATAGATTTGTTGAGGAAATATAATATAGATTTGTTTAGAAATATAATATAGATTTGTTTAGAAATATAATATAGATTTGTTTAGAAATATAATATAGATTTGTTTAGAAATAAAATATAGATTTGTTTAGAAATATAATATAGATTTGTTTAGAAATATAATATAGATTTGTTTAGAAATATAATATAGATTTGTTTAGAAATATAATATAGATTTGTTTAGAAATAAAATATAGATTTGTTTGTAAGTAAAAATGTGATTTTATATATTGAACTTCGAAGTAAAAATTCGATTTTTATATATTGAATAGCGAAGTAAAAATTCGATTTTTACATATGTAGTGAAAGCGGACAACGAAGGTGACAAAAAGGCGAGAACGAAGAAGATTTATATCAAAGAAGAGTCAAGATGTTTGGATAGCCTTCGGTGAGAATTTCTCACTCTTTAATTTAGTTTTCTAGTTATATATATATATACTAGGATGCAGACGGTGCTTAGTAGCACCCGACACAACCGTCCACAGACCATGGACTTGTTTGTTTGGTTGCATAGATTAGTCAGATTATTTGATTTGAATTTGGTTGTTTGGTGAATTTGATTGATGTGTGAATGGCGTGGGCGTTCACTAGACCAGGGATAAGGCTAGGCCGTGTCCCGTTTCTAGTATCGCGCCGTTGTACCGCCGAAATTTTCTAAAATATGTTAGAAAAATAAAAATATCATTTTATTGAATAAATGAACCGAATAGAATATTCATAGGTTGAATAAAATGTTTTATCGTTAAAAATATAATTTTTAACGTGAAAGTAAATAAATAAATATTTATAAACAAATCGGCCGATTTGTTTATATACACTGATTTGACTCATATTGATTGGGTCGATAAATTTTACACATCGCCCAACTGCACAACTAAAATCTGTGTTTGATTGTTTGAAAACCCCACACGGGTGTTGGGATGAAATATGAAGTTCACTCGTCCTGATTGATTAAATATGTCGATCGATTGATTGACAGGCTGTTATAAGCGTTAGATATCTATATTTGATGCTTATACAGTGTAGTGCACTTTGGTTGATGGTTGATTATCTATCGTTGCTATTATATACATTTGTTGTATGGAATCCATATAATTAACTTTATATGGTAATTGATTGGGCCTCATTCCAATTTAGAAAATAAAGAATATTATAAAATAAAGGTTCATGTGTTGACAGTACTCATCCATTGAGATTGGTCATGTGTTGAACGAAATGTTTTAGTAATAAAATTTACATCTTTATCAATATAAAATAAAGGTTCATGTGTTGACAGTACTCATCCATTGAGATTGGTCATGTGTTGAACGAAATATTTTAGTAATAAAATTTACATCTTTATCAATATAAAATAAAGGTTCATGTGTTGACAGTACTCATCCATTGAGATTGGTCATGTGTTGAACGAAATATTTTAGTAATAAAATTTACATCTTTATCAATATAAAATAAAGGTTCATGTGTTGACAGTACTCATCCATTGAGATTGGTCATGTGTTGAACGAAATATTTTGATAATAACAACTATTTTGAAAAAGAAATATTTGAAATAGAATATCTGAAAATAGAAATTTATGAAGCCGTGTTGATTAGATTGACGCCATTTTGACGTGAACGATATTTATATCGATTGAAAACGATTTCGAAATGAATTGAATTGAAAACTATTTCGAAATGAATTAAATTGAAAACGATTTCGAAATGAATTGAATTGAAAACGATTTCGAAATGAATTGAATTGAAAACGATTTCGAAATGAATTGAATTGAAAACGATTTCAAAATGAATTGAATTGAAAACGATTTCGAAATGAATTGAATATAGAACGAATTCGAATTGAATTTAAAACAAATTAAAATGAATTCAAATTGAATTGAAATTTGAATTGAATAGAAATGAATTTTCAAACGAATTTATAAAGAAGAATTCAATTTTGATTTGAATTGAAAAGAAAGTTGAAATTGCTTTTGAAACGATTTTAAAACTATTTATATAATTCGTTTTAAATAGAAATCGACGAAGTATATATTATATATATTATATATATAATATAATGGCCTGAATAGAACGCGCCGCGCCGCGGCAGTTCGTGAATTTCGACCATTTATTTCAAACGGACATTACGGGAGATCCGACCGTCGGATTCTCCTAAAACCGGAACCGTTGGGTTCGTATCGAAAAGAGCTTTCTAAAGAATATTAGAAATTAGAAATCTAATGGTTGGATTTGGAATTATGTCCAAATCAAATTTGAAAAAGTTCGCTGTAAGTGCAGTTCGATGGCCATTGATGGAAATCGACTGTACGGGCCTTGATAAAATTATTAAAAATAGTAATAATTTGTGTAAAATCATAAGAAATGATTTAGAAAGAATTGGGATGAAAAACTCCATATTTGAAAAGATAAAAATAGATTTTTATCGAAAGGAACTAGTTTTGAACTAGGATTATAATTCTATTTATTTTTAAATAAATAAATTGAATTTGAAAAGGGTTTTAAAAATAACCAAAATTTTCAATGATTGCATTGGAATGGAATTGAATCGAAATTGTCTTCGGAATATTTCGATGTTGGAATTCGTGATTATACGGATGTTGTTATGGAAATTTGAAAGATATATATTTATATCGTTATTTCCAATACGACATTTGTTAATCGTAGGATTTGATATTGAATATAAGCCGATATATTTTCTATTCAGAGCCTTGTATTGAATATCAAATGTGATTTGGGTTTGTCGTGAGTGGTGTCTTCACTAACACTGTTCTTGAACCCAGTTGAGAAAAGATTAAATCTTTTTATTTGGATGTAATGAAGTGTACCAATTAAATAATATTTAATTGAATTGATATTGATTTTTGGGTTTATCGTGAACAATGTTTTATATAACACTTGTTCTTTAACCCGATAATTAATGGAATGTGATTTTGGGTTTATCGTGAACCGTGTTTTAAATGACACTGATTCTTTAACCCAGTCGAAGATTAAAACTCAGTGGAGTTTTAATGAATCTTTAATTAGATTGAAAAGATCGAAAAGGGAGTACCACCAGTTTTGCTCCAGGCGATAGTTAAATCTTTAATTAGATTTGAACGTGAAATGGTAATTGAATTTACCGATAACCCCGTGGTGTTAGATATGAAGTATTACCAGTTTTACTTCATGGGATAAATAGAGTGGGATTGGGAAATTAAAAAAAATGATTACTTCGGTAAGTTTCGTTAATCCCGACTAATTTGAATCGAAATTCAAAGGAAGATTAGAGAATAAATTCAGGAATTTATCTTGGATAAAATTAATGGGAACCTTTCCCTATGAATGTGAAATCAGAAACTAACTGTCGGTTAGCTAAGCAGAACGGTTTTCTGGATATTGATCTGATGTTGGTTTCGGCCTTCGGGGTTAATATTTGGGGAATTATTCTCTTGATTAATTTGCGGTTAGTGACTGATGAATTGGAATGAGGCGTATGTTGTGTTTATGTAGCACTTTTATAAAATATACGCGAGTTATTCGGGAAGACCGGGTTTATCCCATTCTGAATAACTGATACGACGATAAGTCGAAGTTGAAGACGATGGTCGAAGACCGGAAGTCTTCACGTCGTTTGGATAATTACTGATGATCTTGATTGGGCTGTACACCCCAGAAGATGGAAACAGTTAGTGATCGTCCAGACGTACTTGGAGATCGATGGATATGCGGGGTACTAGGTGCCTCCGGTTTCGTTCAGACCCAGAACGGACTTGTAAATGGACTGTATGTCTAACATTGGATTTTAGTCCGTGTGATTGATCTCTATTAAATATATATCTGTTTGGCGGCGGAGAATTTATTCTCTTGCTTAACGCCCTTCACTGAGACGTACGAGCTCAGGGGTTATATATTGATGGATATCAAACGCATGGAGTGAATTGCCTGTGTGGCATGCCTAAGTGGCAATTGATCAAGGCTTCTGTTGAAAAGCAAAGTCTTGTGGTGATGATCAAAGCAAGGCCTTTGTGGCATAGCTTTGTGTAACGTTTACTTCGCGTGTTTCACACCCGGTATGAACCAAAAACGGGAGACGGACCTCAGGGAGGGCATGTGTTTCCTTCTAGCTAAAAAGTGGCGTCAGTGGTTTTACACGCCCTGGCGAGTTTGACTTATGTGGTTGTTGTTGTTGCGAGGCGCCTCGGATTGATCGGTCGTTCTCAAACCGATGGAGTCATTTAGTTGGCTCACCTATGCCCCATAGGGCGGGGAAACGCATGTTCAGGGTTTAAGTTTAATCCACATCGGTGGACTGGCCCTGACGATCCAAGGGCCCACCTGAGTCTGGGTCCTGTGGCTCGGGCTAGAGAGTCATGAATCGGTTGAGGACTATCTTTTGCCTCGGTTCATAGATGGAAATCCAATTTCCAAATACGTGACTTTTGCGGTTTTATTTGTAGAGCCTAGTATGGCGACATAGTGGGATGGGGCACTTATGCCACCTATGATTGATACTTATGATTTGAAGTTGTTTTATACACTATGCACTTATAGTAGTATCAAATGATTTGTTTTAAACGTATTAAGCATGTTTGGCTATTATAAGGGAAAACCCTATCCTCGGCTGCGTTGCATTGTGTGATGGGACCTGGGTCTTATAATAGCTTCATTTTTAGAAAAGCATTGCGTTGTTTACTTATATGCACTGGTATTCTTGGGAGGAAACCCGTTCCGTGTTATACGGCGTGGTCCCTTGATTTACCTATCTTTAAAATAAAGATTTACAACTGTTTTAGTTCTCACACCAGTCACATGACTGACCTGGAGTTTATTGTTTTAACCTAAACTCTAGGTGCCCCTATTTTGACACGGGCAGCTAGTAGTTTTGGTTTTGCAGATTTTTATTCACAGGATCCTGGTTTACAGCTGGAACGATATCCGGAAAGCTTTGTATCCGTATATCTCCTTCTAGTTGTGTATTGTATTATTTTTCGCTGCTGTACAATGTATTGTAATCTCTGATATTTCTGTGTAATATTCATTTATACTCTGTATATTCTTGTAATCTGATGCATTGTTGTAATATACAGTGAAATGTTCTTTTATATGAGTTCTGTTGTGGCTTGTTCTCGAACTATCCGACACTTTCCTTTACGGGGAAGTTACGGGTTTTCACAGTTGGTATCAGAGCTTTGGTTTACGGAGCTCGAGAACAAGGCACATTAGAACCATACGAAAGAATTCATCAGATATTGGATTAGTAATATCCAACGAGAATGACTCGTTAGAGATGGGGTCAGTAGTATCCTAGAACGAGTGTGAAGAGTAAATTTTTAAAATGAAAACAATTTTGGTTTTGAAGATTTAAATCAATTATTCGTATTTGATTATCTATTTATATTGATGTGGACAATCCAGTATATATAGATTTTGTGTATACGTCTGATCCGCGTGTATTCGAAATTTTAATATACTGGATAGATATAGAATCACACTCTAGTCGCCCGGAGATGATTCAGATGATGAGGCCTCATCATCAGTGTTTATATTCGAGTGACGAAAGTGAGATTTCTATATATTTCCTATTGACTGGTGTGAGAACCAAAAATTAGATAGGGCCTATTGTTGTGATTTGGCATCAAAAACATGATTTTTGTATATGTATCAAAATTATGAATTTGAGACTCTAATTCACTAATTGATTGATGTTTGTGTTGTTTGTTCATTGTTTGATAATTTTGAACCATTATGCCTAATTTGATCAAATATTGAATTGTATTGAAAATTGGTCGCATTTGCTTGCATATACATGTATATCCTTGAACAGGTCATAGCAAGGAGGCTAGAGCAGAGAATAAAATTTGTTTGCCCGACAAATAGGTACATGTTTACTACATAATTTACTGTTTTGTTTGGGTGATGATGATTTTATGAGCCTATTGGCTAGCCGCTTGGCTTTTTCTTTTTCTTTTTGAGATCTGAAGGACCGGGGAAGCTATTTGAAATTCCCCGATGCTCCCATTGCAGGGGAGGTTATGGCGAAATTTTTCGAAAATTTAGGGGGTTAGCCAAATTTTTGAAGAATTTGACAATTCTCAGAAACTGAAAAGTTGGAGAATGGAAGCCAGATCGAGCGTAGAGTTGATTAATCAAACCACTTTCGACTTTGTTCCTTTTCGGGGATGAAAAGTTTTAAGTGGGGGAGATTGTAACAACCCGAAAATCTGGGCCAGTTTAAAATTTTTATTTTGGCAGTTTTAGTGAATTTTGAATATTTAAAATGAATTATTTTAAATAATATCGACGAGAAATTTATTTTGGATATAATTCGAACGTATATATATTATACGCGTCGTCGTTAGAATATAAATATTTATATATAATTATAAATAGAATTGAAAATGGCGCGGTAGTTCGATAATTCGATTTCAAACTTCAATTTAACATACCGGGTGCAAAACAATCCGGATTTTAGTGAAACCAAAAACATTAGGATCTAATTGATGATATCTTTCCAACGAATCCGAAAAATCGAAATTTGATAGCGGGAATCAAAAGATATGTCCAGTTGAAAATTCTGAATAGTCGCTATGGAATTCAGGCCCTTAAAAATGGACATTTTGCAAATGACCTCGGATTTCGGCGAAACCAGTTTTGTTGGGACCGTATCTTCCCCACATAGCCAGATTTATTTTTCTGCCCATTTTTCGAATCAGTTTGTAGCCCCGGCAAATTAAAATGTACGTTCAAATTGAAAATTAAATGTTTTATACTTTAATTTGAAGAATAACTGACTGTAACAGTCGAAATGGCCTACGAAACCTATTCCATTATGTCTGGGACGGGGGTAATTAGCTAGGGGCAGCAGTCATTGGGAAAGATTTGGAGTTCAGAGTGTTAAACGACTAAAGTATAAATTATAAATAATAATATAAATATAGTGTATATACTCCTATTTTCTTTCTCTAACCCTAACTCAGTCAAAAGAGGAATCCCACAGTCAACGCATTCCCAGCCGACACTATCCAAAACAGACGATTAAAAACCTTCAACCTTTCTTCCTCAAAATTTACGACATCGGTTCATCAATTTACGAAATTCCAACTGCAATCTTATGGAGGGTCATGAGATCTGCGGAATCAACGGCAACGATCGATTATCGTGGAGAGCCTTGGCTGATTTTGATGCTGAAACCACCTTCAGTCGCACATAAATCGAACAAGCTGGGGACCTACGATTTGCGTGCCACCTTGGGCGTCGGAAGGGCGTTGGCGAGGGCTGCGAGCTGGGGTACTTCGATCAGGTGTCGGTGCATGATTGGTCGCTCGATTGCTTGGGGGGCGATGCTCTTAGGAAATGCCGCGGTCGACAATGGCACTTCGAAGACAGAGTGAATGAGTTTTCTTCGTGCTGGGAAGTGACAGAGCGAGGAAGAATGACGATTTTTACAGTAAGCATCTTTTTACTCCTTTTGTTTTCATATTGAAAATTTAAATAGCATTATATTTTACTTTATTTTATTTCTTTTTCAGAAAGTAAAAGTATACTGTATTGAGGAAATAAAATATAGATTTGTTGAGGAAATATAATATAGATTTGTTTAGAAATATAATATAGATTTGTTTAGAAATATAATATAGATTTGTTTAGAAATAAAATATAGATTTGTTGAGGAAATATAATATAGATTTGGTTAGAAATATAATATAGATTTGTTTAGAAATATAATATAGATTTGTTTAGAAATATAATATAGTTTTGTTTAGAAATATAATATAGATTTGTTTAGAAATATAATATAGATTTGTTTAGAAATAAAATATAGATTTGTTTAGAAATATAATATAGATTTGTTTAGAAATATAATATAGATTTGTTTAGAAATATAATATAGATTTGTTTAGAAATAAAATATAGATTTGTTTGTAAGTAAAAATGTGATTTTTATATATTGAACTTCGAAGTAAAAATTCGATTTTTATATATTGAATAGCGAAGTAAAAATTCGATTTTTACAAATGTAGTGAAAGCGGACAACGAAGGTGACAAAAAGGCGAGAACGAAGAAGATTTATATCAAAGAAGAGTCAAGATGTTTGGATAGCCTTCGGTGAGAATTTCTCACTCTTTAATTTAGTTTTCTAGTTATATATATATATACTAGGATGCAGACGGTGCTTAGTAGCACCCGACACAACCGTCCACAGACCATGGACTTGTTTGTTTGGTTGCATAGATTAGTCAGATTATTTGATTTGAATTTGGTTGTTTGGTGAATTTGATTGATGTGTGAATGGCGTGGGCCTTCACTAGACCGGGGATAAGGCTAGGCCTTGTCCCGTTTCTAGTATCGCACCGTTGTACCGCCGAAATTTTCTAAAATATGTTAGAAAGATAAAAATATCATTTTATTGAATAAATGAACCGAATAGAATATTCATAGGTTGAATAAAATGTTTTATCGTTAAAAATATAATTTTTAACGTGAAAGTAAATAAATAAATATTTATAAATAAATCGGCTGATTTGTTTATATACACTGATTTGACTGATATTGATTGGGTCGATAAATTTTACACATCGCCCAACTGCACAACTAAAATCTGTGTTTGATTGTTTGAAAACCCCACACGGGTGTTGGGATGAAATATGAAGTTCACTCGTCCTGATTGATTAAATATGTCGATTGATTGATTGACAGGCTGTTATAAGCGTTAGATATCTATATTTGATGCTTATACAGTGTAGTGCACTTTGGTTGATGGTTGATTATCTATCGTTGCTATTATATACATTTGTTGTATGGAATCCATATAATTAACTTTATATGGTAATTGATTGGGCCTCATTCCAATTTAGAAAATAAAGAATATTATAAAATAAAGGTTCATGTGTTGACAGTACTCATCCATTGAGATTGGTCATGTGTTGAACGAAATATTTTAGTAATAAAATTTACATCTTTATCAATATAAAATAAAGGTTCATGTGTTAACAGTACTCATCCATTGAGATTGGTCATGTATTGAACGAAATATTTTAGTAATAAAATTTACATCTTTATCAATATAAAATAAAGGTTCATGTGTTGACAGTACTCATCCATTGAGATTGGTCATGTGTTGAACGAAATATTTTAGTAATAAAATTTACATCTTTATCAATATAAAATAAAGGTTCATGTGTTGACAGTACTCATCCATTGAGATTGGTCATGTGTTGAACGAAATATTTTAGTAATAAAATTTACATCTTTATCAATATAAAATAAAGGTTCATGTGTTGACAGTACTCATCCATTGAGATTGGTCATGTGTTGAACGAAATATTTTGATAATAACAACTATTTTGAAAAAGAAATATTTGAAATAGAATATCTGAAAATAGAAATTTATGAAGCCGTGTTGATTAGATTGACGCCATTTTGACGTGAACGATATTTATATCGATTGAAAACGATTTCGAAATGAATTGAATTGAAAACGATTTCGAAATGAATTAAATTGAAAACGATTTCGAAATGAATTGAATTGAAAACGATTTCGAAATGAATTGAATTGAAAACGATTTCGAATTGAATTGAATTGAAAACGATTTCGAAATGAATTGAATTGAAAACGATTTCGAAATGAATTGAATTGAAAACGAATTCGAATTGAATTTAAAACAAATTGAAATGAATTCAAATTGAATTGAAATTTGAATTGAATAGAAATGAATTTTAAAACGAATTTATAAAGAAGAATTCAATTTTGATTTGAATTGAAAAGAAAGTTGAAATTGCTTTTGAAACGATTTTAAAACTATATATATAATTCGTTTTAAATAGAAATCGATGAAGTATATATTATATATATTATATATATAATATAATGGCCTGAATAGAACGCGCCGTGCCGCGGCAGTTCGTGAATTTCGACCATTTATTTCAAACGGACATTACGGGAGATACGACCGTCGGATTCTCCTAAAACCAGAACCGTTGGGTTCGTATCGAAAAGAGCTTTCTAACGAATATTAGAAATTAGAAATCTAACGGTTGGATTTGGAATTATGTCCAAATCAAATTTGAAAAAGGTCGCTGTAAGTGCAGTTCGATGGCCATTGATGGAAATCGACTGTACGGGCCTTGATAAAATTATTAAAAATAGTAATAATTTGTGTAAAATCATAAGAAATGATTTAGAAAGAATTGGGATGAAAAACTCCATATTTGAAAAGATAAAAATAGATTTTTATCGAAAGGAACTAGTTTTGAACTAGGATTATAATTCTATTTATTTTTAAATAAATAAATTGAATTTGAAAAGGGTTTTAAAAATAACCAAAATTTCCAATGATTGCATTGGAATGGAATTGAATCGAAATTGTCTTCGGAATATTTCGATGTTGGAATTCGTGATTATACGGATGTTGTTATGGAAATTTGAAAGATATATATTTATATCGTTATTTACAATACGACATTTGTTAATCGTAGGATTTGATATTGAATATAAGCCGATATATTTTCTATTCAGAGCCTTGTATTGAATATCAAATGTGATTTGGGTTTGTCGTGAGTGGTGTCTTCACTAACACTGTTCTTGAACCCAGTTGAGAAAAGATTAAATCTTTTTATTTGGATTTAATGAAGTGTACCAATTAAATAATATTTAATTGAATTGATATTGATTTTTGGGTTTATCGTGAACAGTGTTTTAAATAACACTTGTTCTTTAACCCGATAATTAATGGAATGTGATTTTGGGTTTATCGTGAACCGTGTTTTAAATGACACTGATTCTTTAACCCAGTCGAAGATTAAAACTAAGTGGAGTTTTAATGAATCTTTAATTAGATTGAAAAGATCGAAAATCGAGTACCACCAGTTTTGCTCCAGGCGATAGTTAAATCTTTAATTAGATTTGAACGTGAAATGGTAATTGAATTTACCGATAACCCCGTGGTGTTAGATATGAAGTATTACCAGTTTTACTTCATGGGATAAATAGGTTGGGATTGGGAAATTAAAACAAATGATTACTTCGGTAAGTTTCGTTAATCCCGACTAATTTGAATCGAAATTCAAAGGAAGATTAGAGAATAAATTCAGGAATTTATCTTGGATAAAATTAATGGGAACCTTTCCCTATGAATGTGAAATCAGAAACTAACTGTCGGTTAGCTAAGCAGAACGGTTTTCTGGATATTGATCTGATGTTGGTTTCGGCCTTCGGGGTTAATATTTGGGGAATTATTCTCTTGATTAATTTGCGGTTAGTGACTGATGAATTGGAATGAGGCGTATGTTGTGTTTGTGTAGCACTTTTATAAAATATACGCGAGTTATTCGGGAAGACCGGGTTTATCCCATTCTGAATAACTGATACGACGATAAGTCGAAGATGAAGACGATGGTCGAAGACCGGAAGTCTTCACGTCGTTTGGATAATTACTGATGATCTTGATTGGGCTGTACGCCCAAGAAGGTGGAAACAGTTAGTGATCGTCCAGACGTACTTGGAGATCGATGGATATGCGGGGTACTAGGTGCCTCCGGTTTCGTTCAGACCCAGAACGGACTTGTAAATGGACTGTATGTCTGACATTGGATTTTAGTCCGTGTGATTGATCTCTATTAAATATATATATCTGTTTGGCGGCGGAGAATTTATTCTCTTGCTTAACGCCCTTCTCTGAGACGTACGAGCTCAGGGGTTATATATTGATGGATATCAAACGCATGGAGTGAATTGCCTTTGTGGCATGCCTAAGTGGCAATTGATCAAGGCTTCTGTTGAAAAGCAAAGTCTTGTGGTGATGATCAAAGCAAGGCCTTTGTGGCGTAGCTTTGTGTAACGTTTACTTCGCGTGTTTCACACCCGGTATGAACCAAAAACGGGAGACGGACCTCAGGGAGGGCATGTGTTTCCTTCTAGCTAAAAAGTGGCGTCAGTGGTTTTACACGCCCTGACGAGTTTGACTTATGTGGTTGTTGCTGTTGCGAGGCGCCTCGGATTGATCGGTCGTTCTCGAACCGATGGAGTCATTTAGTTGGCTCACCTACGCCCCATAGGGCGGGGAAACGCATGTTCAGGGTTTAAGTTTAATCCACATCGGTGGACTGGCCCTGACGATCCAAGGGCCCACCTGAGTCTGGGTCCTGTGGCTCGGGCTAGAGAGTCACGAATCGGTTGAGGACTATCTTTTGCCTCGGTTCATAGATGGAAATCCAATTTCCAAATACGTGACATTTGCGGTTTTATTTGTAGAGCCTAGTATGGAGATATAGTGGGATGGGGCACTTATGCCGCCTATGATTGATACTTATGATTTGAAGTTGTTTTATACACTATGCACTTATAGTAGTATCAAATGATTTGTTTTAAACGTATTAAGCATGTTTGGCTATTATAAGGTAAAACCCTATCCTCGGCTGCATTGCATTGTGTGATGGGACCTGGGTCTTATAATAGCTTCATTTTTAGAAAAGCATTGCATTGTTTACTTATATGCACTGGTATTCTTGGGAGGAAACCCGTTCCGTGTTATACGGTGTGGTCCCTTGATTTACCTATCTTTAAAATAAAGATTTACAACTGTTTTAGTTCTCACACCAGTCACATGACTGACCTGGAGTTTATTGTTTTAACCTAAACTCTGGGTGCCCCTATTTTGACACGGGCAGCTAGTAGTTTTGGTTTTGCAGATTTTTATTCACAGGATCCTGGTTTACAGCTGGAACGATATCCGGAAAGCTTTGTATCCGTATATCTCCTTCTAGTTGTGTATTGTATTATTTTCCGCTGCTGTACAATGTATTGTAATCTCTGATATTTCTGTGTAATATTCATTTATACTCTGTATATTCTTGTAATCTGATGCATTGTTGTAATATACAGTGAAATGTTCTTTTATATGAGTTCTGTTGTGGCTTGTTCTCGAACTATCCGACACTTTCCTTTACGGGGAAGTTACGGGTTTTCACAATTATGTTGTGGATCTCTTGTTATGCTATTATGTTATCATATATATGTTGTTATGTTGTAGTGATTATGTTGTAAATAATCCTATGCTATGTCGTATGTGATTAATCATGCTATGCTATGTTATAAATCATGTTATGCCATGTTGTAAATCATGCTATGCTATGTTGTAAATATCATGCTATGTTGCAAATTATGATATGCTATGTTGTAAATCTTATATATGTTGTAGATCTCATATTATCACATATGTTGAAATACTTATGTTATATGATAATGATGTCATGTTAAGTTGTATTGAATCATACAAGTTGTAAAATCATGATGTTAGTATTTATGCGAATTGGATCATGTTGAAAGTTTATGTTTTTTTTATAATAGACCTTGATTATGGGAATTTGCCTATTGAGTTAGGTGTACCCATATACATGAATCTACAAATTAATTGGATCTTGAATATGGGAATTTGCCTATTAAGTTAGGTGTACCCATATACATGAATCTATGATTAAATGAATTTTGATTTTTGGGAATTTGCCTATTGAGTTAGGTGTACCCATGTAAAACCATATTGTTAATGATGTTGATTCACACATGTCCTATACAAGTTTATGAAATTTGATCAAAATCATATTATGTGAATTACGAATAAGTTGACACCCTTAGATCCATGACATGTATAACCTTATGCAAGTTGTAATGTATGCAAGTTTTACTCGTTGTTATGATTTATTTAGTCACATATATATATTGTTGTTGTGAATATTTTCTTTTATGCTATGAGTTAGACTAATCGGGTCTAGCATACATTTTGCGAATAAACGTTCAAACGTGGGGTAGGGGTAATATTAGGAAATTAATAAATTGGGGTGCAATTGATATGATTTTGCATGCCTTAAATGGATGTCCATAATTGAGTCAATTATGGACATTGTTAAATTTGGAATTAATTAATAATTCAAGTAGGGAATTATTAAAATTGGGGAAAGTGGATTATTAATAATAATCAATGCTTAGGACACGAGGTTGGACCCGTTTGTGACGTAAACCTGCCCGGACCCGCCCGGCAAATCCAGAAGTCACAAATGTCGGCCCAATGTGAGAGGTCCTAGGCCCAAACTAAAGCATAACAGTTGTAAAGACACGAGGTTAGACTCTTTTATGGTGTAAGACTGCCCGGACCCGCCCGGCAAATCCAGCTGCCATAAATGTCAGTCTAATGTGAGAGGTCTTTATGAGGTTATGGCCTTAATGAATTAAGAAATACTTAGCCAGATAATCATGTAAGGTGGGACATGGGGGTTAAGTAGGTGCCTTGGGTGGCATGAGGAATCTAGTGGTTGCCTTTAGAGGCATTTGAAATACGATTAGACTTAACCAAATACACATGTAAATGAACATGACTAAGTGGGTTAAGTGGATGGACTAATGGGACAAGCTTAGGTGGAATGCTTGTGGGAAATAATGGGGGCCCATTTCAACCAGTATCCCAAAACGTATCTTTGTGGGCTCGACCCAAGTCGAGGACGGGACACGCATACTGGGTTTGACTATAAGAGGCCAAAACAGGGAGCGGTGGCAACGCAAGTCCAACGGGTTTCATATGCGTGTGTGGACCCGGGCTGGTAGGTAAGACGTTGTTGCATCGTGTAGGTATAAGCCATGCATCCTTAAGTTGTATCGGGTTGCCACTTTAGGGGAGTGATACACACCACTGTGGGGCCAGCACGGGTATCTACGAGTTAGGGAGCCGATCGAATGGGGCAGGGTAGTGGGTACAACTAGTAGTACACAAAGCTACCATTATTAATTAAGTATTAAAGGGGTACACCTAGCGGAGATAGGGGAAAACGACACCTATGACGTCAGCTAGGAGTACGTGGAATTACCAATATTAAGGGGGTACGTCTAGTAGGGATAGGTACACGTTAAGTGGAATCAATCTTTAGGGTGACTGGTGTGGTGCAGTATAGTGTTTGTCCTTTAGTATTTAGGAGCGCCTATAACGTTTTCTTTAGCGATTGTCTATGTCCTTAATCTGCTCTTTCATAGACATTTCCTTGTTTTCCAGCTTATGCCTTAGTCCAGTTATTTTGATAATAGTATTGTAGAATTATCATACTCGCCAGACTTTATGTCTGACCCCCCTCTTTTTCATCTTTATCTCCCTTCAGGTCCTCAGGTTGGGCCAAGTTCCAGTGAAGTCTGATTGGATTGCTTATCTCTTGGAAAGCTTGGACTGCTGAAGTAAAGTCCAGCTTGTTATCTTTCTTTTTAATGGCTATTTATGTAATGGGATTATGTACTTGTTTTATCAAGATAGATATTGTACTTGACTTTGATTATGGTGTTATGATGTAATCAAACATGTTTTGACTTCTGCTGCAATTGAAATAAAGTTTTTAAATTTCCAAGTACTATTTTATATCTGTCTTGTTGAAATTTTACTGTTCTATATTCACTTAAAACCTCCATAGAAGTTAATGCATTCCCTTTGTGAGTGACATTAATGGACGTGGGGTGTTACACGTGGTATCAGAGCATAAGGTTACCAGAACAGATAAGATATTTTGAAAAACTTTTTTTCAAAAGCATTTTTATAAAGAATACTTTCAAAAATATGTTTGTAGAAGAGTATTTTTGAAAGAAAGGTTTATTTTGAGAACATAATCCCCAAGAGCCATATATCCTTTCTTCGATTCTCCGTTTTGAATCTCTTCCTCTTTCTCTTTTTGAATTTCCCCTCCGCGTATAGATGCTTTTTCTAAGATAAATAAGGACTTCCGTACGAAGGACGGAAGAACCACTTCAAGGGACTTTGACGTTTGTCGGGCTAGAAGTTAGTCCAAGGAGGTGGAGGGTTGTGGGAACCTTTAAGATGGACGATGGGAGGAAGGTTCAAATAGTTGTTAGGTTAATAAAGGACGAAACCTCATCTTGGTGGGAGGTCACGAATGGAGAATGTGAAGAAGAAGGCTAGTTGTTTTGGAGAAATAGGACGCCTTATTAGGATTGTCCAAAGAGGCAAAGTTTCTTTCAAGGGCAGAGGAGAATTTAAATATGGAAAAATTCCTGACATTAAAGCAAGGGAGTTTATCAGTGAAGGAATATGTCAATAAATTTAATCAGTTAGCAAGGTTTGGCTTGGAGTTGGTGAACACGCCAGAGAAGAAAGCTTTGAGGTTCGTTAGAGGCTTGAATGAACCGTTGCAAGGGTTGGCTATGACCCACATCCCTATGGGAGCCACCTTTGAAAGGCTAGTAGAAATGGCACTTATGCGTGAGGATAAGGCAGTTGAAAAGAAATGGGATCAGAAGAAACCCCAACAGCAAAATAAGAAGGGTGGTAAAAACAATAATGGCAAAGGGAAGAAGAGATGCTTCAATCGTGGGACGCCTGGCCATCTCAGCAAAGATTGTAGAAAGAAAAAGAAGACTGGTTGTTTTCATTGTGGAGATGCGGGACATTTGGTGAAGGACTGGCCAAAGAAGGGGCAGAGGGCAGGGTCTACCTCGGGAGGACAGGTGCAGGCTCTTATGGCACCAGGGCAGGCAAGGGGGCAAGTTCAGGCTATTGCGGCCCCACCGCTGCAAGAAAGAGGTAGAAAATTTCTGTTGAAAGCTTAGTTTTCCTGTTTGATCATCCTGTCCGTACCTTATTCGATTCTGGCGCATCTCATTCGTTTATCTCTGCATCATTAGTTGAATTACTGCACTAGAACACCAGTTTAGTAGAGGATCCCTTGGTTGTTTCAAATCCAATTGGGGGTTCGGCTCATTTGACCATGATATTTTGGATTTGCAAAACTCTATACTTAGCGTTGAATTTAGATGTGATGCTTATGTATTGGGCTTCACGGGCTATAGGCTAATTTTAGGAATGGATTGGTTATCTAGAAATGGGGCCATTCTTGATTGTGAAAGGAGAGTAGTTAGGCTTGTGACTCGCCTTGGTAATGCTCTCGACATCTTTTGTAGTCCCATAAATTCCGTTATGTTAAGTTATCTTGAATCGCTTGACGCATCTGTAGAGAATCTGCGAACGGTAGAGGTGGTCCGGGAATATCCGGATGTGTTTGAGGAGGTGAAGGGCTTACCTCCAAAGCGGGAGATAAACTTTCGAATTTATCTTGTGGATAATGCTAAACCCGTATCTTTGCCAGTGTGCCACATGGCTCCTCGTGAAAGGAGGGAACTCAATAAGCAAGTGAAGGAGTTGCTTGAGAAGGGGTTCATAAGACGTAGTATATTAGAGTGGGGTGCTCCAGTAGTATTTGCTACAAAGGCGGATGGGTCCCTTAGACTTTGTGTGGACTATAGAGAACTAAACAAGCTTACTAAAAAGAACCGACACCCACTACCGAGGATTGACGATCTCTTTGATCAGTTAGTTGGCGCCTCAGTGTTTTCGCAGTTGGACTTAGCCACTGGCTTTCATCAACTGAGAGTGGCTGAGGATAGTATAGATAAGACTGCTTTTAGGACTCCTGGCGGATTCTATGAATGGCTAGTGATGCCCTTTGGTTTGACAAACGCCCCCGCATATTTTGTTGATTTGATGAGTAGGGTGTTTAGGGAGTACCTTAACAAATTCGTGGTAGTCTTTGTGGATGACATCTTAGTCTTTTCTAAGAATGAAGAAGAGCATGCCCTACATATTAGGGAAGTGTTGGAAACCCTTCGAGCGCATAACCTTAAGGCAAAATTTTCTAAGTGTCACTTCTGGAGGAAAGAAGTACGGTTCTTAGGGCACATGGTTTCCAAGGAAGGGATAGCAATGGATCCCGCAAAGGTGGTGGCCATCCAAGATTGGAAGGTCCCTAAAAATGTAACCGAAGTAAGAAGTTTCTTGGGGTTGGCTGGCTATTATAGGAAGTTTATCAAAGACTTCGCAAAAATATCAGCTCCATTAACACGGTTGACGAAGAAGAACCTGGTTTTTACGTGGGACGAAGATTGTGATGATGTGTTCCAACGTTTAAAGAGAGCCTTAACTTCAGCCCCAGTCTTAGTGCTGCCAGACGAGAATAAACCGTTTACCGTCTATACTGATGCTTATGGGACGGGACTTGGCGCAGTCCTCATGCAAGAGGGAAGAGTAATAGCCTATGGTGGAAGGCAGTTGAGGGTTCATGAAAAGAATTACCCTACGCATGACCTTGAGTTAGCCGCAATTGTTTTCGCACTTAAGTCTTGGCGTCACTATCTTCTTGGTGAGAAATTCGAACTGTTCACTGACCACAAATCATTAAAATACTTATTCTCTCAGAAGGATTTGAATTTAAGGCAGCAACGGTGGATGGAATTCCTAGCCTCCTACGATTTTGAAATAGCATATACCCCGGGCAAGGGTAACGTGGTAGCAGACGCCTTAAGTAGGAAAAGGTTGTCCTGGAGTCCATTGTTTGTTGAACGACGAAGCTTAGAATTCATCTCCATGTTTGACTTTAGACCCTCCGTTGACCTAGTACCTGGTTTGTTAGCATCCTTGGAGGTTAGACCTACACTTCTAGGACGAGTTGGTGAGGCACAGCAAGACGACCCACAGTTGGTTGAGATAGTAGAAAAGCTCAAAGGAGGGGAGTCGTCTAGCCATCTTAGTAGGTATACCCTAGATGATAAGGGTTGGTTGCGTAGGGACGGTAAACTTTGTATATTACGGGACGAAAGTTTGAGGAAGTGTTTACATGATACGGCGAAAGTGGTGGAGCCGAACACGCTTAAGGAAGTGGAAGTAGAGCGAGATGCCGCGATCAGACTAGCTCCTACATGCATTCTTGGGTCGGAGATTAAGAAGTTGAGAAACCGAGAGGTCAAGCTAGTCAAAGTGCAATGGGAAGAAGATCAAGGAGACGCTACTTGGGAGACGGAAGAGAAGATTCGTTTGTTGTACCCCTTCCTTTTCGGGGTTATGTCTTTTATATTCTCCTTTATCGCCTAGCTTATACTTGTCCTATCATTGGTACATCCTCTCGTTTAAGTCTTTGACCTTTAGAAGGGTAGTCCTATGGTTGAAACATGTGTTTGAGACATGTTATGTTTGATGGATGCAAGTGGATGCAAGTGTTTGCTAGTGGTTGCCCGTGGATGCATATACACACACTTTAGGCACTAGATCGGCTCAGTCACTCTCATATTGCATATAAATATGTGTGCATATTTAAATTAATGAATGAATAGTGGTTGTATTATCATATGGATGCTGCATTAAGATGAATGGTTGTGCACGCATATATAAATAATATGTATCATTAGGAATCTTTTGCATACATAATGGACGCATGGCACTATCATGGTTCGCATTAAGGAGGTCAACTGAATCAGTAGATCGCCTGATTTTTGCATTGGATAAGGACATGTACACACACTATGCATATAAACATGAAAGCATTAGAAGTCTCTTAAGGACAATGGATGTTGTGCCTGATGGTTGAGTAGATGGATGATTGGATGGTAGGACACATTCTTCCTAACTTGAAGATTTCGGGGACGAAATCCTTTAAGGAGGGGAGAATGTAACACCCTGTATTTTCTGTGAACAAAAAAAATATATCAAGATATAATTAATTTTTAGAAAAATAATTAGGTGAAACGGGTTGCGCCGTTGCGTTCGTCTCGGAATTCTGCTTGAGATAGAGTCCGAGTTGGCGTAAATTGGACTCCGTATGAAAAAGATATCCTTAAATTAAATATTGCAGCAAAACATGGAAAAAGAGGAATGAGAAAAGAATAATGTTTAGCATTGTTCTAAGAATTGTAAGCAAAAGACATAATAGCTCATTTGGTTGGAACATGTGACTTGCATACAAGAGGTGCAGAGTTCGATCCCCGCCAACGCCATATTTTTGTTTTAGGGGAATGGCTAAAAAGCGGCTTAGTGTGAACGCGGTTCAAAAAAAATTAAATATATATATATATATATATTGAATATATATATGTATATATATATATAATTGAGAAGATAAATACAGTCAATTTATTTGGAGGGAAAGATTTATGCATAAGTAGATATGTATGTATGTAGGTAACTTCATTATGCATTGATTTTTCATGTTGCAAGGAAAGTAGAGAAAAAAAAAGGGGAAATTAAATTATATGCTCGATTTCCTTTTTTTCAGGAAAGCAATTAATTTGCATTATTTGAATTCATGAATAGGTGCGTGTGTATATATATATATATATATATATATATATATATATATATATGGGCAGTTAATGTAAACATGAATAGAAGTTTATTAATTTGCTGAGTGTTTGCTGAGTCACTTCTGACTCATTGCTGAGTCAATAAGATAAACCCCATCTTGTCTGAATGGCTGCGGTTATTTCTAGGTTAAATCTAATGGCCTAAATGAATCCTAACATCAATAAATAAGTGGGTAGACCCTAACCCTAAATCACTTGAAAAATTGGAGAGCTACCGACATGCCGTTGCCTTGGAGTTCAGCATAGCCGTCACAAACTAAAGAAGAAGAAGGCCTAATCTACAAACTAAATCTACTTAAATCAAATCAAAAGCTCTCTCTATTTCTCTTCTTTAAAATGGTGAGTATGATGAATCTCACAATATTATTATAAAATAATTTGATTAAGTTATGAATGGATCACAAGAAAGTGATATGAATTGTTATGTATTTGTAAATTATGTTGTGGATCTCTTGTTATGCTATTATGTTATCATATATATGTTGTTATGTTGTAGTGATTATGTTGTAAATAATCCTATGCTATGTCATATGTGATTAATCATGCTATGCTATGTTATAAATCATGTTATGCCATGTTGTAAATCATGCTATGCTATGTTGTAAATATCATGCTATGTTGCAAATTATGATATGCTATGTTATAAATCTTATATATGTTGTAGATCTCATATTATCACATATGTTGAAATACTAATGTTATATGATAATGATGTCATGTTAAGTTGTGTTGAATCATACAAGTTGTAAAATCATGATGTTAGTATTTATGCGAATTGGAACATGTTTAAAGTTTATGTTTTTTTATAATAGACCTTGATTATGGGAATTTGCCTATTGAGTTAGGTGTACCCATATACATGAATCTACAAATTAATTGGATCTAGAATATGGGAATTTGCCTATTAAGTTAGGTGTACCCATATACATGAATCTATGATTAAATGAATTTTGATTTTTGGGAATTTGCCTATTGAGTTAGGTGTACCCATATAAAACCATATTGTTAATGATGTTGATTCACACATGTCCTATACAAGTTTATGAAATTTGATCAAAATCATATTATGTGAATTATGAATAAGCTAACACCCTTAGATCCATGACATGTATAACCTTATGCAAGTTGTAATGTATGCAAGTTTTACCCCTTGTTATGATTTATTTAGTCACATATATATATTGTTGTTGTGAATATTTTCTTTTATGCTATGAGTTAGACTAATCGGGTCTAGCATGCATTTTGCGAATAAACGTTCAAACGTGGAGAAGGGGTAATATTAGGAAATTAATAAATTGGGGTGCAATTGATATGATTTTGCATGCCTTAAATGGATGTCCATAATTGAGTCAATTATGGACATTGTTAAATTTGGAATTAATTAATAATTCAAGTAGGGAATTATTAAAATTGGGGAAAGTGGATTATTAATAATAATCAATGCTTAGGACACGAGGTTGGACCCGTTTGTGACGTAAACCTGCCCGGACCCGCCCGGCAAATCCAGTAGTCACAAATGTCGGCCCAATGTGAGAGGTCCTAGGCCCAAACTAAAGCATAACAGTTGTAAAGACACGAGGTTAGACTCTTTTATGGTGTAAGACTGCTCGGACCCGCCCGGCAAATCCAGCTGCCATAAATGCCAGTCTAATGTGAGAGGTCTTTATGAGGTTATGGCCTTAATGAATTAAGAAATACTTAGCCAGATAATCATGTAAGGTGGGACATGGGGGTTAAGTAGGTGCCTTGGGTGGCATGAGGAATCTAGTGGTTGCCTTTAGAGGCATTTGAAATACGATTAGACTTAACCAAATACACATGTAAATGAACATGACTAAGTGGGTTAAGTGGATGGACTAATGGGACAAGCTTAGGTGGAATGCTTGTGGGAAATAATGGGGGCCCATTTCAACCAGTATCCCAAAACGTATCTTTGTGGGCTCGACCCAAGTCGAGGACGGGACACGCATACCGGGTTTGACTATAAGAGGCCAAAATAGGGAGCGGTGGCAACGCAAGTCCAACGGGTTTCATATGCGTGTGTGGACCCGGGCTGGTAGGTAAGACGTTGTTGCATCGTGTAGGTATAAGCCGTGCATCCTTAAGTTGTACCGGGTTGCCACTTTAGGGGAGTGATACACCCCACTGTGGGGCCAGCACGGGTATCTACGAGTTAGGGAGCCGATCGAATGGGGCAGGGTAGTGGGTACACCTAGTAGTACACGAAGCTACCATTATTAATTAAGTATTAAAGGTGTACACCTAGTGGATATAGGGGCAGACGACACCTATGACGTTAGCTAGGAGTACGTGGAATTACCATTATTAAGGGGGTACGTCTAGTAGGGATAGGTACACGTTAAGTGGAATCAATCTTTAGGGTGACTGGTGTGGTGCAGTATAGTGTTTGTCCTTTAGTATTTAGGAGCGCCTATAACGTTTCCTTTAGCGATTGTCTATGTCCTTAATCTGCTCTTTCATAGACATTTCCTTGTTTTCCAGCTTATGCCTTAGTCCAGTTATTTTGATAATAGTATTGTAGAATTATCATACTCGCCAGACTTTATGTCTGACCCCCCCTCTTTTTCATCTTTTTCTCCCTTCAGGTCCTCAGGTTGGGCCAAGTTCCAGTGAAGTCTAATTGGATTGCTTATCTCTTGGAAAGCTTGGACTGGTGAAGTAAAGTCCAGCTTGTTATCTTTCTTTTTAATGGCTATTTATGTAATGGGATTATGTACTTGTTTTATCAAGATAGATATTGTACTTGACTTTGATTATGGTGTTATGATGTAATCAAACATGTTTTGACTTCTACTGCAATTGAAATAAAGTTTTTAAATTTCCAAGTACTATTTTATATCTATCTTGTTGAAATTTTACTGTTCTATATTCACTTTAAACCTCCATAGAAGTTAATGCATTCCCTTTGTGAGTGACATTAATGGACGTGGGGTGTTACATTCGTGGTAGTCTTTGTAGATGACATCTTGATCTTTTCTAAGGACGAAGAAGATCATGCCCTACATCTTAGGGAAGTGTTGGAGACCCTACGAGCGCATAACCTAAAAGCTAAATTTTCTAAGTGTCACTTCTGGAGGAAGGAAGTACGATCTTAGGACATGTGGTTTCCAAGGAAGGGATAGCTGTGGATCCCGCGAAGGTGGTGGCCATCCAAGATTGGAAGGTCCCTAAAAATGCTACCGAAGTGAGAAGTTTCTTGGGGTTAGCTGGCTACTATAGGAAGTTTATCAAAGACTTCGCAAAGATATCAGCTCCATTGACACGCCTGACGAAGAAGAACCTAGTTTTCACATGGGATGTAGATTGCGATGATGCGTTCCAACGTTTGAAGAGAGCTTTGACCTCAGCCTCAGTCTTAGTGCTGCCCGACGAGAGTAAGCAATTTACCGTTTATACTGACGCTTGTGGGACAGGATTAGGCGCAGTCTTAATGCAAGAGGGAAGGGTAATAGCCTATGGTGGAAGGCAGTTGAGGGCACATGAGAAAAATTACCCTACACATGACCTAGAGTTGGCCGCTATTGTTTTCGCGCTTAAGTCTTGGCGTCATTATCTTCTTGGCGAGAAATTCAAATTATTCATTGACCACAAATCGTTTAAATACTTGTTCTCTCAGAAGGACTTGAACTTAAGGCAGCAAAGGTGGATGGAGTTCTTAGCGTCCTACGATTTCGAAATAGCATATACCCCTGGCAAGGGTAACGTAGTGGCAGATGCCTTAAGTAGAAAAAGATTATCCTTAAGTCCTTTGTTTGTTGAGCGGCGAAGCTTAGAATTCATTTCGATGTTTGACTTTAGACCTTCCGTTGACTTTGTACCCGGTTTGCTAGCATCCTTGGAGGTCAGACCTACGCTTTTGGGATGGATTGGCGAGGCACAGCGAGACGACCCACAGTTGGTTGAGTTAGTAGAAAAGCTCAAAAGAGGGGAGTCATCAAGCCATCTCCGTAGGTATACCCTAGATGATAAGGGTTGGTTACGTAGGGACGGTAGACTTTGTGTACCAAAAGACGATGACCTAAGGAAGACCATTCTTGACGATGCACATCGTTCGAAGATGACCATTCATCCCGGCGGGGAAAAGATGTACAAAGACATGAAGCGAGTTTTCTTTTGGGCCAGCATGAAGAAAGATGTGGCCGAGTATGTCGCTAGATGCTTGGTGTGCCAACAAGTAAAAGCGGAGCAAAAGAAACCCGGTGGGTTGCTTCAACCGTTGGAGGTTCCACTATGGAAGTGGGAAAGTATCTCGATGGACTTTGTGGATGGATTACCAAGATCAAGGAAGGGTAATACGGGGATTTGGGTTATAGTAGATAGACTTACTAAGAGCGCCCATTTCATTCCCGTGAAGAGTAAGAGGACTGCTCCATGGTTAGCTTCTGTATACGTCCGAGAGATAGTTCGTTTGCACGGTGTTCCTTCTAGCATAGTGAGCGACCGCGATCCTATTTTCACTAGCGAATTTTGGAGAAGCTTACAAGAAGCGGTAGGGACTCAGTTATGTTTGAGCACCGCATATCATCCTCAGACGAATGGCCAGACCGAGAGGGTGAATCGCATTCTAGAGGATCTTTTGAGGCTATGTATCCTAGACTTTGGGGGTACGTGGGAAGAGCATCTTCCGTTGGTGGAATTCGCATATAATAATAGCTTTCAGTCCAGCATTGGCATGGCACCTTTCGAAGCTCTTTATGGATGACCTTGTCGTTCACCTACATGTTGGTGGGAATCTACGGATAAGATCTTACCTGGGCCCGATATGATTAGGGAGACTTCGGAGAAGATCGACTTGATTTGAAGGAGGTTGAAAACAACGCAAGATAGGTAGAAATCTTATGCAGATAAGAGGAGGACAGATCTTGAGTTTGAAGTTGGGGACATGGTCTTTGTCAAAGTGTCTCCATTACGGAACGTTGTTTGCTTTGGGTCCATTGGGAAATTAGCACCAAGGTTCGTAGGGCCATTTCCTATTAAGGAGAAGATTGGACGGATGGCGTATAGAGTGGAGTTGCCTGAGAGACTTAGTGGTGTACACGACGTATTCAATGTGTCACATTTGAGGAAGTGCTTGCACGAGACCGCGGAAGTAGTAGAGCTGAGCTTTCTTAGAGAGGTGGAGATCGAGTGTGATGCGACGATTCGACGAGCTCCTACGCGCATTCTTGGGTCAGAGATCAAGAATCTGAGAAATCGAGAGTCAGACTAGTCAAAGTACAATGGGAGATGATGAGAGCAACTCTGCTTGGGAGACAGAAGAGAAAATGCGTTCACGATACCCTTTCCTTTTCGAGGGTATGTCCTTTAATTTCTCCTTTATCGCTTATCTTGTACTTATCTTACCTTTAGAGTATCCTCTCGCTAGTATTCTTGACCTTTAGTTAGGATAATCCTATGGTTGAAACATGTGTTTGAGACATGTTATGTATGATGGATGCAAAGTGGATGCAAGTGTTTGCTAGTGGTTGCTCGTGGACGCATATACACACACTGTTAGGCATTAGATCGACTCAGTCACTTCATATTGCATATTGCATATAAATGGCTGTATGTAGTAAAATGGATGTATAATGGTTGTGCTATCATATGGATACCGCATTTTGGTGAATGGTTGTGCACGCATGTAGAAATAATATGTATCGATAGGGTTCTTTTGCATACATAATGGACGCAAGGCGCTATCATGATTTGCATTAAGGAGGTCAACTGAATCAGTGGACCGCCTGATTTTGCATTAGATATGGACATATACACACACTGTGCATTTAAACATGAAAGCATTAGAAGTCTATAAGGGCAATGGATGCCTGTGTTTGATGGCTGAGTAGATGGACGATTGGATGTTAGGATATACATTCTTCTTGACCTGAAGATTTCAGGGTCGAAATCCTTTAAGGAGGGGAGAATGTAACACCCAGTAATTCTGTTAATATTAATATTCACAAATTAAAGAATAACTAATCTCAGACGTGAGAATTGTAGGTAACGGGTTGCGCCATTGTGTTCATCTCAGAATTCTGGTTAAAATAGAGTCCGAGTTTGCGTGAATTGGACTTCGTATGAAGAAGTTATGGCCATCGGAAGTTTCAGAAAATTCAAAACAGATTTTAGAAAATTTAAAATTCAAAACTCGGAGTCAAACAGGCTAGGCGGGAAAATTCCTGCCCAGCACCCCAGGTCGACTAGGGAGTTGACTGGGCAGTCGCCCCCCCCCAGGTCGACTGGGGGTCGACCTGGGTGTCAACCTGGTCAGTCAGCTAGGGTTTTGACTGAGACCAATCTTGAGCTGCTGATGTGTCTTTAGGGCTGAGTTGGCAAATTAAACGGTTCAGTTTAGTTCTGAGTTGATCTGACGGTCTAAATAAACCCTAAACTCTATAAATACCTAGGTAGTCTCTCACTCTAATTCACATGAAAAATAGAATAGCCACCGTCATACCGCCGCCATGGAACTCAGTCTAGCCGCCGCTAACTAAAAAGGAAGAAAAGCTAATCAAATTCTAATTCTACTCAACTCTAAAGCAAATCAAGACCCTCTTTCTTCTCTAATTGTGAGTATGATGATCTTAGCAAGATTATTGTTAAACTAATTAGATTAAGTTATGAATGGATTATGAGTAGATGATGTGAATTGTCATATATGCTGTTGTAAACCTCATGCTATCATGTATGTTATAAATCCTATGTTATGTGATGATGATATCCTATATGTTGTAAATCATGCTATAATGATATTGTATAGGTTGTAGTTTCCTATGCTAAATTGTGATAAATCATACATGTTATAAAGCCATGATGTTATTATCTATGCTAGTTAGTTCATGTTAACCAAATCATAATGTTGATATTATTTGGGCTATGTTGATCTATATGAAAAATCACATATGCAAGTTTAGATTGATTTAGTAAAGATTATGAACATATGCCATGACATCTATTTAGATCTAGAATTATGACAGTTAGAATTATGCTATGACATATGTGAATTCTATGTATTAGATGCTAGTTCACACCATCATTATGTTGCATAAAATCCCATATGCAAGTTCATACACAAATTTGGGTTATGATCATATCATGTAAATTGTGACATTTAACAAGTTGACACCTTTAGATCCTTAACATGTGTAGTTTATGCAAGTTTCACCACTATATGATTAGATTTATTTTATGTGCCTATATGTGGTGATAATTTATCTTTGTGCTATGAGTTAGACTATTCGAGTCTAACGTATGTTCTGCGTTGAATAAGCGAACGTATAAACGTGGGGTAGGGGTAATATTAAGGATTTAATATTAAGAAGTTGGGGTGCAATTGATATGATTTTGCATGCCATAAGTGGATGGCCATAATTGAGTCAATTATGGACATCATTAAAATTGGAGTTAATTAATAATTTGAATAGGGAATTATTAAAATTGGGGTAAAAGATTATAAGTGATAATCAATGCTTAGGACACGAGGTTGGACTCGTTTGTGACGTAAACCTGCCCGGACCCGCCCGGCAAATCCAGTGGTCACAAATGTCAGCCCAATGTGAGAGGTCCTAGGCCTAAACTAAAGCATAACAGTTGTAAAGACACGAGGTTAGACTCTTTTATGGTGTAAGACTGCCCGGACCCGCCCGGCAAATCCAGCTGCCATAAATGCCAGTCTAATGTGAGAGGTCTTTATGAGGTTATGGCCTGAATGAATTAAGAAATACTTAACCAGATAAACATATAAGGTGGGACATGGGGGTTAAATAGGTGCATTAGGTGGCATGAGGAATCTAGTGGGTGCCCTTAGTGGCATGTGAAATTCGATTAGTAAGACTTAACCAAACACACATGTAATTGAACATGACTAAGAGGGTTAAGTGGGATGTACTAGTGGACAAGCTTAGGTGAGTAGCTTGTGGGGGCCCATTTCAACCAGTATCCCAAAGGTATCTTTGTGGGCTCGACCCAATTCGAGGATGGGACACGCATACTGGGTTTGACTATAAGAGGCCAAAACGGGGAGCAGTGGCAACGCAAGTCCAACGGGTTTCATATGCGTGTGTGGACCCGGGCTGGTAGGTAAGACGTTGTTGCATCGTGTAGGTATAAGCCGTGCATTCTCAAGTTGTATCGGGTTGCCACTTTCGGGGAGTGATACACCCCACTGTGGGCCAGCACGGGTATCTTCGAGTAGGGAGCCGATCGAAAGTGGGTAGTGGGGTACACCTAGCGGAGATAGGGGCAGACGACACCAATGTAGCCAGCTAGGGGTACGCAAGGCTATTTATATAGTTTCTGTGTGAAGCAAGTGGGATCAACCTTTAGGGTGACTGGTGCGGTGCAGTGTAGTAATTATTCGTTAGTAATTAGGTTTGCCTTTAACGTTATCTTTATCTGCTCTTCCATACCTAATAGATCATAGACATTTACTTGTCTTCCAGCTTATGCCTTAGTCTAGTTATTTTGATAATAGTATTGTTAGAATTATCATACTCGCCAGACTTTATGTCTGAACCCCTCCATTTCTATCCTTTTTCCCCCTTCAGGTCCTCAGGTTGGGCCCAGCTCTAGTGGAGTTTGATTGGATTGCTTTATCTCTCTTGGAAAGCTTGGACCGTTGAAGTAAAGTCCAGCTTGTTATCTTCTTTAATAGCTATTTATGTAATGGGATTATGTATTTTGTTTTTATGAAGATGGATATTGTACTTGACTCTGATTTATGGTTTTATGATGTAACAAACATGTTTAATTTCCGCTACAATAAAATGAAGTTTATATTTCCAAGTACTACTTATTATATGTCTTGTTGTAAATTTTCTGTTCTATATTCACTTATAACCTCCATGGAAGTTAATGCATTCCCTTTGTGAGTGACATTAATGGACGTGGGGTGTTACATTAATTACCTCTCAGACCTTGATCAACAACGTTCTTATCTTCAGATAAATACGAGTTGTAATTCAAAAACCCGATATTATTATTTCAATTCCTATTTTCAACTTCTTTTACTAAGCTCTAATCAAATTCCTTCTTCCCAATTACCTTTTCCTTTCGGAAAATCTCCTTTCAAATCCATTGATTTAACTTAATATCATTATTAAGTATTTCCAATTTATAAACGACGTTTAAACTCATATTCATTTATAAACCTCGTTTATAAATTTCAGGTCTTATCTATAAACCCTTTTTACCTCCCTTTACTTAATTCGAATGTTAAGTAAAACTCTTCATTTAAACTAGGTATTCGCTTAGTCCTCTTATTTCTTTATTTTAAGACTCGAGCTCAAATATGAAAACCCATCCTTTAGCCTTTTACCAGCACTCGACCATTTCGTGTCAAACTCGATTACTTAAATATATCTCATATGATTAATGATTACTATAACAACCCAACATTAATCATTTCAAAACAATTAATTCCTTTATAATAAATTTCCTTTTCAAAATCTTACTAAGATAAAACAATTAGTTATTTCACTAATTTAAAATCTAACTTAGTTTAAATGGTCGACACACAAAACTAGGTTATCCTTTAAACCAATTCTATTTAATTCCTTCTTTAAATCAATTAAAATATAATTAATTTAAATAACCCTATTTAATCGATCACGACTAATCAAATACTTAACTGCTAGGTATTCCTTGCTTATTTGTTTAGAATTCTTATCAACGTAAGAAATTTGTTTTATACAAACCATTTCATAAATTCTATACAAACTTTTAATAAATAAATAATTAAATATATTTTTTCCCTTCTTAAATAACCTTTCAATGTAATAACTTTTAAAATCTATTTTTCATTATAAAATACTTTATAACTCAAAATATATCGATCCACTGTCAATAAAACCCATATTTATAAATCGATTGATTTATAAGCCAGGTGATGCCAATTACCCAACCACACTACCCTTTATTAATATCCGATATAAATTTTGAAATATGTTTCAACAATCTACAACAACCAATCATTTCTGATAATTTCTATAACAATCATTAATTAACTAACAGCCAATTCAAAAAATTCAACCAATTAAACACGTTTATTTTATAAACGCGACCAATCAAGGGAAATTTCTTTATTCGGGTCAAATCAAAATGTTTGGTGTTTTACTGAAATTAAATGAACATTTAATTTCATAAATTGAATCAACAACAAATATATTTAACCAGCAATCAGAACACGCAAAATAAAAACCCAATTTATATAAAATATAAATGGGAAGAGCTGAATGAGTTTAACTCACCTTGATTTGAATCTGTCGATCAACAATCTGTTTTAATCAAATTAACTGTCATTTAATTTGAATAAAAATCCCAGTCACTTCAGATCCAGACTAGACCCGCTCCATCTCGAAGTACTCGTCTCCACGGTCCCAACGAAACTGACCGCGCTTGAATCTGATAACGTGTGTATGAAATATCGCCTAAACAAATTTAAAAACTAATTAAATTAAACATAGCTTTACTTTTGAATTTCAATTTGGGTTTTACCTTTTTTTATTGGCCCAACTAAACAAACCCGACCCGCCTCACTTTAATAACCCTACTACCCCCAATCCCCCTTTATTTTGCTCAACCGCCTCTCATTTTCATCCAAAACCCGAAATAGAAAAACCCTAATCCCCTTTGTCTTCTTCCCACCGTAAATCATGGCGTCGCAACCTCTCTCCGTCCTACGATCCACCATCAAGCCTCTTCCAATGATCGGCCAGCACCCACAACAACCCTCAGTGCTTCATGGATCGAACCGCAAGCCAACTCAAAACCCTTTGTTTCGCTGGACCGAGCCCTAAGCCACCAGAATTTAAGCGGCCTCCAAAGCCATTTAAGCTAAGTTTTCTTACTTGATTTTCCTATACCGTATTTATTTATTTTATTTGATTTTCTGGTTGATTTTGTGTTGTTCGAATGGTCCTAGGATGAATGAAATACTGCTGTATTTATAGTTGTGGTAGGAAGTCAACGTCTGTCTGCTACGAATTGTTATTTCTATCACTATTCGAATCCATAGATTTTGGTTCGGATTCATTGGATTTTTAGATCGGTTGAAATGGATTTTGATTGAACTGATCAATGACAGTGAACTGTGCATTGTAAATTTCAAAGATTTGTGCTGTTTTGTGGTAGATATTGTGTACGGCCTAATATGAATTCGATTTTGAAAATATACATATTACTGTGTTAAATTAGGCTTGGCTCATGGCTATGAATTTTCTATTCGAACTCTGAGATTTTGAACTGAAACATTGATTTTTTTTCCATTTTAAATACATGTAAACAGTAAACATTTTACTGGATAATAGCTGTTCGATTGATGTCTAAAATATACACACAAATCTATTTGTTTTCTTAGCTGATCTGATGTATATATACATAGCTGTTAGCTATGTATTTTCTCTTCCATCCACCTGTTGCTCTGTATATAGGGTTAGCTGTCTATATATATATATATATATATATATATATATATATATATATATATATATATATATATATATATAGCTGCACAATAGCTACAGATTGTCAAATTCAATTCAGAGATTTCAAAATATATGGCACTGTTTCCCAATGTATTTGCATATGCATTCACTGTTTCCTTGATATAGTTGTTCATGATTTTCTTTATTTCTTTTATACAGTCTATGCTATTATGAGATCTTCCCTTTTTATTAGGTTTACTTTTTATTTTGCAGATCAAATCCGACAGATCCTCTAGTACTGGAAAGGCGAGACATAGCAGAAGTTGATTTTCCAATATTGATTTTTTTTCCTTTTTGTTTTTGTATTCGAGCATTTATAAATGAATATATTTTTTCTTCTTCGTAAAAACAATAATGTGCCTGATTCTTTTTGTATCTGCATGTGTAAAGATAATATGAATTTTGAATCATTGTGACTCGTATTTTGACACCACAAAAGTTGTGTATATTTCATGTTTACAGCTACCGTTTTAAAATATTTCGAATTAACATATATGTGTTTTGTTGTTGAAATGAGAAGTGAATTAGAAGCAATAAAGATTTTACCAATAATACATCTCCTTAGATCCCTCTGTGGGTAACAATCCTGCCGACTTGGTCTTGGATCCAGTTAGTAAAATCAAGTTTTGTCAAGTTCAAATTATGTATTTCAAAAGCTAGACTCCTACACCCAGCATCAGACTAGATTCAAGAGTAATAGCATTATGATTGAGTGTTTATGTCCAAAAATTGACAATGATGCTGATGTGCACACAGCGTTTGTACCGCAACAAAAATAGCATTATGATTTAGCTTATATATATATAATTATCTTTTTATGATTCTCGGACATTTTTTTTAATATTACTTTGGATAAAAGTTTTAACTGAGTAAATTGCCTTTAGTTTAGCATCCCTGTGTCTCTGAATCCAATAGTCTATATAGTTTTGCAATTGGAAACAGTAGTTGCATTGCTCAGTTTATCGGGTACCAACAAACCACTTAAATTTTTACTTAATGTGGAGTTCAAAATTTAACACTTTAAATATTCTAGTTTTAAAATGTTCTCCCATTCATACTAAAATCCTTTATTTTAATAAATAAATTGTTAAAATTTAAAAACGATTTCATAGCAACTATTCAAAAATTTGAATTAGACGTAACTTGAAATCTATATGCTGAAATCTCGATTTTTCTCTTTCATTAGAAAAATATAATCAAACCGGTTCAAACGTGTTTCGTTTCACAGAAAGCCGACTTATAACGGATCCTGTATATCCAGTTAAAGTTCAAATCGAAAATTTCGAACTACCGCGACGTTTCGAGCTCGTTTTAATTAATATATATATTCGAACTCTATTCTAAATAAATTAATTCGATTAAAATATAATACATTAACCAATTTAAATATTCGAATTTAAATGGCTAAAAAATCCGGGATGTTACATCGTATGTCAATCGATGGATTGACTATTTGTGATGAGCATTATTTATTTATTTTAATGCGCACACAATTATAAATTTCACTCTAGATGTGAATGGATTGTTTAATGATTATTCATCATCACATATGCAATGTATGAAATCCATATGACGAATTTATGTGGTAAACGATTGAGTCGCATTCCGATTCAGAATATTTTTAATAAAACAATATTTTAAAATAAGAATATCTTTATATAAAGAATATTCAAAAATAAAGAATATTTTAGAATTATGAATATTTTAAATAATATTCAGTGAAGAAGAGAAATGTGAAGCCGAATTAAGTAGCAATGCCATTTTAACCCGAACGGGTTTATCGATCGATTCATTTCATTTTAAAATGAGTATAAAAGGGAAGTGATTTCGAAATAAAATATTTTGAAAATATTATTATAAAATAAAGAAATAGAATATTCAATTTTTAGTTAAAATTGAAAAAGAAGTTAAAATCATTTTAAACGGATTTATAAATATTTTATAAATATGTTTCAAATAGAAATCGACGATATATATTGTATATATATTTAATGGCCTGAATAGAATGCGCTGTGCAGCGATCATTCGCGAATTTTGACCATTAACTTCAAATTGGCATAACGGAAGATCCGACCATCGGATTCTTCTAAAACCGGAACCGTTGGGTTCATATCGAAAAGAGTATTCCAATGAATATAAGAGTTTTGAAATCTAATGGTTAGATTTGGGATTATGTCCAAATTAATTTAAGAAAAGGTCGATGTAAGTGCAGTTCGGTGGCCATTATTTGAAACCAACTGTACATGCCTAAATAAAATAATTAAAAATATGGGAAAATTATGTAAAATCATAATTAATGATTTGGAAAGAGTTTGGATGAAAAATTCCATATTTGAAAAGATAAAATTATATTTTTTTGAAATGAACTAGTTATTAACTAGAATAAATCTTTAAAATAAGATTTAATGAAGTTTTCCAATTAATTGATATTTAATTGGAATTAAATAAGATAAATTGGATTTGTGGGTTAGTCATGAACAATGTTTTAAATGACATTTGTTCTTGAACCCCGTATAAAAGAATAAATCATTTAATTTAGATTATTAGAGTTTCTAATTATATTTAGTAATTGGGATAAATTGAAAGGTAAATTGGGTTTATTGCGAACTGTGTTTTTAAACGACATTTGTTCTTTAACTCAATTATCAGTGAAAATATAATTTGGAAATTATAAATCTTTTATTAAGATTTAATGGAAATTTTCAAAAAGTAAAGTTTTCCAATATAATATGTTAAATTGGAATTGAATGGAATTTGATTTAGTAAATAATCGAGATGAGATTCTGTAAAAGAAGATTGTTACTATACATGGAATTTAATCGGCTTTGCCATTATTCCATTTATATTATTAGTCTGATACAGAAATTTATATCGATTATATATATATATTGATCTGATTTCTTTGAAGATTCCATATTTTATGGAAGATGATTTTGGGTTTATCGTGGACTGCGTTCTAAATGACATTGGTTCTTTAACCTAGTTGAAGACAAGATTTATTTCTTAATCTGAATAATCATTAAGTAATGATTTTTGATATTAAAACCAAATTGGGGTTTTAGTGAATCTTTAAAAAGAAGATTAAAGAATAAATTTATAAGGATTTATCTTTGATAAAATTAATGGGAACCTTTTCCCTAGTAATGTGGATATCTTATTAAAAGACTATTCTGAGTTGGAATGAGGTGTATAATATGTTCTTATAGCACTTGATTTTTTTTAATTATAAAACACATGTGTTATTCAGAAAGACCGGATTTAACCCATTTTGGATAATACTACGACGATTAAAAGTCGAAGATGAAGACAGTGATTGAAGACCGAAAATCTTCACATCGAATGGACGGCTACTGATGCCTTTGATTGGAGTTGCTGCCTTAAGAAGGTTCTAGTGGTAGTTGCTCGAACATATTATTGATTGTTCGGATATGCGAGGTATAAGATGCCTCCAATTTCGTTCAGACCTAGAACGGACTTGTAAATAGATGTTTGTATGACGTTGTATTCCTTTATGCTGTATTCGTTGATCTCTGCTAAATATATATATTTGGTGGTGGAGAATTCATTCTCTTTCTTAACACCCTTCTCTAAGACGTACGTGCTTAGAGGTTATATATTGACAGAAATCAATGGTATGTTATGGTATGGATTGTCAATGTGGCATGCCAAGATGCATAAGATCAAGGCTTTTGTTGAAAAGCAGAGCCTTGTGGTTGATGATCGAAGCACAACTTTAAATAGCATAGCTTTGTGTATTGCGTTAAATCGCGAGCATTACACCCCGGTATGAACCAGAAATGGGAGTAAGGACTGCAGGGAGGACATACGTTTCTTCCTAGCTAGAAGTGGTGTCATGGTTTTTACAAGGCCTGACATTTTTACTTATGTGGATGATGGAATAAGGCGCCTCGGTTATTTGAGTCCCATGTGGCTCTATTTACGCCCCATTGGGCGGGGAAAAGTATTGTTCAAGCATAACCAATCCACTAACATATTTGTGGACCGGCCCTGCAAGATCCAAGGATCACTCGAGCTCTGATCCTGAGACTTGGGCTAGAGAGTCTCGAATTCAGTAAGGACTATCTTTTTCCTTGGTTCATGATGGAAATCCAACTTCCAATATGATCCATGCGTTTTTGATTGTATTACTAGTATGGCGACATAGTATATGGTAGTTATGCCGTCTATGATTAATATATTATGATTGAAATGATTTAAAACACATATACACTAATAATAGTATCAATTCCGTTTTATCGTATCAAGCATTTTTGACCATTATAAGGTATAACTCTATCCTCCGGGCGTTGCATTGTGTGATTGGACTTGAGTCTTATAATGGTTTAATTTTTATAAAAAGCATTGCATAGTTTTAACAATTTACTTTATTTATGCGGCAATCCATTGGAGTAAACCCGTTCCTCATTAGCGGCGTGGTCCTATGATTAGCCTTATTATTATTAGATAGCTTAAGTAAGATTTCTCATACCAGTCCCATTACTAGCTTGTAGTTTGTTTCACTTGCAAACTCGGGTGCCCTCTTTTCCACATGGGCAGTCGACTAGCTTCCTCTGCAAATATTCATTTCTTAAGAAGGATTTTGGATCGAAACTCAAAGCTGTGTCCAGAGCATTGGTAGACTTCCGCTGTATTAGTTTATTTATTCTGTTGCATCGTATTAAAATTATCGTAATTTAATCTTCCGTTATAATATGATTCGTTGTACTCTGATATTCTGTACTCTGATGTAACATTATTATGATGTTTATAAAAGTCTTCTGTTATTTGTTTTGATGTGTTGTATGCCCAAAGTTAAAGTATTCGTGGATTTCCAACTTTTGGATCAGACCTGTGTGGTTTATGGTCGATTCGTAGGGCAAGGACTTGCGGGTCTTTACAATTTCTATTTTAGTTAGTATTGAAGAATTAGAAAATTTGTTGGCTAAGTCTATTACCACCCCATGAATTTCTTTTTCCACCCCATTTTGTGGCAGTATTATCCCAATCATTATGAATCCTTTATTAGTTATTTTGTTCCTTGTAGTATTTTCTTTGCTTCACCTTTTTCATAATAAATAATGTTTTCCTTTTTGAACCAGGCATATGGAATTTTATGCAATTAAAGTTTACAATGGTATATTTAATTAGAAAAGTGGACAAGTTTGGTTAACATCAGTAATAATATTCTTCGCGTAGCTTGTGAAATGAGGTCAACTAGATAAAAAAAACTATTTTTGATGTCATCCTTTTGCCAACAAAATCGTTTCTTTTAAACAATATACAAGCATGTTATTGATTCTCGCCTCATGTAGTGATAGTTGTAAATTCCAAGTTTCAGCACTTCCATGGATTTCAGGCATGATTTGTACTTAAGCTATGTTCTCATTCATATATAATTGTTTTTGGTATGGTCAGTTTCAGCTTTGCTAATAGATCCAGCCAAATTTGTTTCTATCTTTTATTAACCAGGTCTTTATTCTAGGGAACATCGAGCTTTAATTGATGGTCATGCATCATCAAAAACATATAAAAGAGAGAGAACGCAGTGAAGAATTTTTGAAGTGGTTAAAGGTAGAGGTTGGGAAAAAGGAGGACATTTCAAAAGAAATACAACTGCTTGCAATGGGGCCTCTTCCAACAGCTAAGCGGTTTACTGGATATGTTATTAATCGATATAGATTTTATACAAGGTTCAGAGATGCCAAATGTACAAAACAAAACAATGGTGTATTTTTGATAGCCTTGAATACTAGCTTTGCAAGTTCGAAAGATCAAAATCCATTGGTTGGTGAAGTTAATTACTATGGTTCAATTGAAGAAATATTAGAAATAGATTATTGGGGAGAATTTAGTGTGGTTTTATTTAAGTGTTGTCGGTACGAAGAAGAGAAAGATTTATATGGGTTGACTCATGTCAATTTTAATCGATTGTGCCAGAAATCTGATCCTTATGTTATTGCTTCACAAGTAAAACAGGTGTTTTATATAGAAGATCCAATTATAAGAAGAGCCATAATGTTATCAAGAAATTGCCAAAAGACTGGTGTGAACTCGAAAGAGAATATGAAAATGAAGATTTGAATGATATCCAGTCTGCTTATGGAATGGGAAATCAAGATTTTGATGTTCGTTGGTGTAAAGATGATGTCCCAATAAGACGAATCCACCTTCCGCCTAGCAAAGTGAAAAACAAGGCTTCTTAATTTCATGTTTTTGTAGTCCAAGTGTGTCACCCTACGTATGTTAATGTCACTCTATATAGAATGCATTAAATTTCGTGAAGCGTTATAGGTGAATAAGAACATAATATCACAAGACAGACATGTAAAATAACAGCGGAATTAAAAATTCATTTAAATCAAAACATCATGGTCCCAAATACTGAGTTTACATCAAAAGTTTGAAATAACCAATTACATTAATAATCTATCATGCCAAAAATATCAGAGTACAAAAGCGTAAAACCATATTTCCTGTAACAACCCGCAAATTCTGAACCAGTTCAAAATTTTTAAATTGGCTAAAATAGTGGATTTTAAATATTTAAAATAATAACGACGAAAAGTTAGTTTGAATCGATGTTAAAAATGAATATAATTAATTTGAATTATAAACAAGGCCTGAAATGGCGCGGCAGTTTCAAAAATTGAATTCAAACTTTGACTGACTGTACCGGGTGCAAAACAAAACGGATTTGAGTGAAACCAAAAATATTTAAATCTATTAGTGAATGTCTTTCTAACGAATATGAAAAATCGAAGTTTCATAGCGGGAGTCAAAAGTTATGGCCAAATGAATTTTCAGAAAGGTCGCTATAGAATTTATATAGCCCATGAAAATAGACATTTTGCATACGACCTCAGAATTCGACGAAACCACTTTTGTTGGATCTGGGATGTCAAATTATTGCTAGGTTTCAAATTTCATAATTTTTGAAGCTAGGATGTGAGTGTGGCAAAGGAAAATGTGTTTAGGCCAATTATAGTTAAATTGGATCAACCAGAAATGGGCCATTTTTCAAACGGTCACAGAATTCGACGAAACTAGTTTTGTTGTGACCGTATCGTCAAAACATAGCTAGATTTATTTTTCTGGAATTTTTCGAGTCAATATGTGGCCCCGGAAAATTGAAATGTACGTTCAAATTAAATATTGAATGTTTTATATTTTAATTTGAAAGAAAAATGACTGAAACAGTTGATTGGGCCTATGAAACATATCCCATTGTGTTCGGAATGAGGGTAAAACGCTAGGGACGACGGTCGTTGGGTTTGGATTGGAGTTCATATGAGATAAGGGGTATTTATGAAAATTTAAAAATATATAAATATAAAACAAATCTTGACCAATCACATTCCTTCTCTTCCTTCCGCGTTGACTCCAAAACCCGATAGCTCCTAATGTTCGAACGACGGAAAAAGCACCAGACTTCTCTCCTCGATTCTTCATTATCCACTCAATAAAACCCAATGCTCCTTTGGAGTATTTTGAAGAGCTCCTCAAGGGCTTCAAATCCATGTAAGAAGCTCCCCGCCTCATCGCCCCTACCTCGAGAATCGCGAGTCAGAAGTGGAGCCGTTCGCGCCCTGTTTCCGCCGCCTCCTGACCATCGATTCTGGCGGGACAACCAGCGACGGGGAGCTCATTCCTTGCTCTACGATGTGGCGAAGACCGATCGTCCTCTAGCTTCGCTGATTGGTAGATAAATCAAAACCTAATTCTGAATGTTTTACTGAAGGTATGAGTTTTATATTTTAAAACCATTTATAACGATTAAAAGTGTTGCAATCGTATAAAAATCTAATCTTTAACGTATGTTGATGAAATTCGATGAAATAGGAAACACTGAGACCATGAGGACGTCTTCTACATTTTAGAAGAGACCGGATATTTTTTCTGAGCCTTCTGCTATTTTTGGTGGAGTGGAACCCAATATGAGATTTCTAATTTATAAACGATATGGAAAACAATGATGTATGAATTATATAGTCGATGTATGAGTTATATAAGCGTTGTACACCTCATGTATAAGCGTTGTATAAGTTGTATGTTCGATGTATAAGTTATATATACGTTGTAAAAATTATATATATGATGAAATGACACTGAAATGAATTGAAGTAAATTGAAATATATTTATATACGAATATATATATATACTCCCCTCGTCCACATACCATGGACGATATTTATTGGTTGTGATATTGTTTGGGATTATTTGGTTGATGAGAAATTGGTTGATAAAATTGTTTGTGGTTGAGAATGAATGATTGATTGTGGTTGAAAAATACCTTTGTGGTTGAAAAATACCCTCTTGTGGTTGAAACAAATTAGAATAGGATTGTGGAAATGAAAATAAAACATGCCGCCTGCGTGCGAACTAAATGCATGATTCCCCATTGTCAAAAACCGCGAGGTTTTAAGGTAGAGCGAGGAGCCGTACTAGGGACGGTCCCGGTTTTAACTACCTTGCCATTATGCTGCCGAAATTTCCTGAAATCTTTCTGTGTTTGATTTATTTTCATTGGTTGAGACTATATTCATTTCTTGAATAGAAATTCATGTATTTTAAAATAATCGTGTTTTAAAATAAATTGTTTTATAATAAAAGTCACATTTTTATCACCTGTTTAAACTATATAAAATAATCGTATTTTGAAATAAATTGTTTTACAATAAAAATCACATTTTTATTATATATACAAACCATAGAGAACATTCATGTGTTGAATAGAAATTCATTCGTTGAATAGAAATTCATGTGTTGAATGGTACTCGTATTTTAAATAAATTGTTTTACAATAAAAATCACATTTTTATTATATATACAAACTATAGAGAACATTCATGTGTTGAATAGAAATTCATTCGTTGGATAGAAATTCATGTGTTGAATGGTGCTCGTATTTTTAAATAAATTGTTTTATGATAAAAATCATATTTTTATTATCTATATGAACTATATAAAATAGTCATGTTTTTGAAATAAATCGTTTTACAATAAAAATCACATTTTTATTATATATATGAACTGTTAAAAATAGTGAAGTGTTGAAATAAATGTCTGTTGGATAAAAATTTCATTTTTATCAACTACATAGGAAGAAAATCGTTTTGAAATCGAAGAATCGACTATATATATATATATATATATATATATATATAACTAAATTAAACCGAATAACGACGCTGCAGTTCGTGTTTTGAAACCATGATTTCAAACGATTTGTGCGGGAGATCCGACCATCGGATTTTCCCGAAACCACAACCGTTGGGTTCGCCTTGGAAATATCTTTCCAACGGCACCAACTTTGTAAAGATCCAACGGTTGGATTGTCTGGAATGTTTAATTCAAATCTGAAGAAAAACAGCGCTAGAATCGATTTTATATATATATATATATATATATATATAATTAAACTAAATCGAATAACGACGCAGCAGTTCGTATTTTGAAATCCTAACTTCAAAGGATTAGTGCGGGAGATCCGACCGTCGGATATCCCCAAAACTGAAACCGTTGGATTCGTTTTGAAATGATCTTTCTAATGATATAAAATTTGTGAAGATCTAACGATTAAATTTTCAGATATGTGTAAATCAAATTTGGAGAAAAACAGCGCCACGGCCACGTTATGGCCTGTGGCGTTGTTTTGAATATATCGGCTATTTTTAAATAAATAAAAATAGCGATAAATCGTGATAAAATATTATAAACGATATGGAATGGAAATAAACTAAATTTACTCGGTTTATGTGATATTTGATGGTTGAATGTGTTTGGCCTGAAAATTACACTAAAGAACAGAATTAGTGATATCGAATAATTTAACCATTGAAATGAATTGATTTGATATTCCAAATATACGTCAATTATTTGAAAAGACCGAGTTAATTCTCATTTCAAATAATTGATCGACGTTCGAAAGTCAAAGATATGAAGACGATGCAAGACCGATGATCTTCACGTCGAATGGAGGGGTGCTACTAATGCTCATGATAGGAGTAGCTACCTAGAAGGGGTTGAAGTAGTAGTCGTCTGGACGTACATGTTGATTGTACGGATATGTAAGGAATAAAGATCCTCCGGTTTCGTTCAGACCCAGAACGGACTTGTAAATGGACTGTGTGTCTGACATTGGATTTCATTATGTGTGCCTGATAAACGTCAGTTACATGGCGTGTATTTCCTGTGTGGCATTCTAAGATGCAATGATCAAAGCTTTTGTTGAAAAGCAGAGATTTGTGGTGGATGATCAAAGCAACGCCTGTGTGGCATAGCTTTGTGTATAATGTGAATTCGCGAGCCTCACACCCCGGTATGAACCAGAAACGGGAGATGACTGCAGGGAGAACACGCGTTTCCTTCTAGCTAGGAGTTGTGTCAGTGTTTTTACACGGCCTGACATTTTACTTATGTGGATGATGGATAGTGAGGCGCCTCGGATATATCGGTCGTTCTCGAATCGATGGAGCCATTCATTGGCTTATTTACGCCCTATAGGGCGGGGGGACGTAGTGTTCAGGATTTCGTCTAATCCACATCGGTGGACCGGCCCTGAAGATCCAGGGGTCGATGCGTTCTGATCCTGAGACATGGGCTAGATTGTCTCGAATTCGGTAAGGACTATCCTTTGCCTTGGTTCATGGCGGAAATCCAATTTCCAAATACGACATCGTGCGGTTTTGATTGTATACCTATATATGGCGACAAATTGGTATGGGACATTAATGCTGCCTATGATTCATATTTATGATTGTATCTAAAATTAGAAACTAACTGGAAACGAGCCAGGACGGATGGTTTCCTAGGTATTGGTCTGATGTTGGTTTCAGCCTTCGGGGTTAATACTTAGGGGATCGTTCTCTTACTAGTTTAAGTTGGAGTCTGATTAAGAATTAAACAATAAAATTTACATTTCAAATGATTTGTTTTCCTCGTATCAAGCATATTTGGCCATTATAAGGTAAAACTCTATCCTCCGGTTTGTGTTGCATTGTGTGATAGGAACTGAGTCTTATAATGGCTTCATTTTTATAAAAAGCATTGCAATGTTTAAAAGATTTATTTGTTTTAAAGCACTGGCAATCCAATGGAGTAAACCCGTTCCGCGAAAGCGGCGTGGTCCTGTGATTAGCCATATTTGAAAATGTGTTAAGTAGATTTCTCATACCAGTCCCATGACTGACTCGTAGTTTGTTTCACTTGCAAACTCGGGTGCCCCTTTTTCTACATGTGCAGCCTTGTATTTAGGTTTTAGCAGGCTCTTTCGGGATAGCTGGAGCTGAAGATGGATTCTATCATTTATCTCTTTTTATGCTGTTCAGCTCCTGTTGTACATATTATGTTTTCTTTTACGCAGTAGACATTTATGTATAGCTGAACTGTATTTTGTACTAAGTATGATCCTATATACTGTTTAACTCTAATGATTATATTTATCCAGTGTATTCTATTGTATATTATCTGGTGTATTTATTTATTTTTGTTCTGTTGTTATCTGTTATGTGTTATATTCCAAAGATTACCCTTGCCACCATCTTATCGGGAATGGGGTCGTCACAATAGTGGTACCAGAGCTTTGGTTAAGCCTGGAATATGACATACGAACGAGCTCGTCAGAAATAGAACCAGTAGTGTTCTAGGGCGAGCAGCTCATTACAGATAGGATCGGTAATGTCCTAGTATGAGTATAGAAGAATGAAATACACCTCGATAGACACATTTACATTCAAGTATTTATCTCTATGCTTTACATTATCTTTTCTGTTGACCTGACACTTGGTCTGCTATTTGTATAAGTACTAGAAAATGAGTGCCAGAAACAGAAGGAATGCTGAACCAGATATTGAAGCTCTATTTATGAAATATAGAAATCTGGGTGGAGCACTATTCTTGGGCGAAGAATCTATTGCTAAAACTCAAGCTTGGATTCGTTTCGCTGAGGAAATCTTTGAAGGTTTAAAGCTGCGGGATGACCAGAAAAGATTACTGGCATCTTGGGCACTCAAAGACGAAGCTTTGTTCTGGTGGGATTCAATTGTTAAAGATAATCCAGAAGGTGATATCACCTGGGATAGATTCAAAGAGCTTTTCAGTGCAAAATTTACTCCTCCCGAAGCAACTGAGAGGTTATATGATGAATTCTACTATTTGATACAAGGTGATATGGATATCCCAGAATATCATAAGAGGTACAACGAGCTTTCTCATTTTGCCCCTCATCTAGTTCAAGATTCAAAGTAGAAGAATCTGAGGTTTATTAATGGTCTTCAAAGAAAATACCAGAATAAAGTAATGGGGCATGTGATGCTTCCTTTTTCTGACATGATATACATGGCTTACCAGTATGAGGATCTCGATAGGAAAGGTATGATGCGAGACGAAGATAAAGTCAGTTCTAGCAGCAAAAGAAAATTTGAAACCGATAGCCCGGAGACAAGTACACAGGTTGAGCCGAGTACGACATCTGAGGCCAGAAAGAAGCCTAGACTCAATCGGAGAAATGTTAAGTCTGAGAAAGCACCAGTAACGACTACAATATGCAATAACTGCAAGAAGCCAGGGCATTATCAAGGGAATTGCAAATCCTCGAAGAAAGGAACAAATATTGGGTCAACACCCAAGAACGAGTTTCAAGAGGATAGAAAATGCAGTCAATGCCAAAGGACTGGCCATCTTGAAAAAGATTGTCGGTTCTTAAAGAAATCTAAAAAGGGTCAAGTAAATGAAGTGGTAGAAGCTTCAGCACCCTCAGCTAGTCAGGAAAGGCCAGATGTGTTGGAAGGCACGCTTAATGTCAATAATATTCCGCTTAAAGTATTATTTGATACAGGCGCATCAAGATGTTTTATTTCGACTAAAGTGGTAAAGAAATTGGGTTCGAAATTGAAAATGCTTAAAGAACCAATGACGGTTCAGAATCCAGTTGGGGGTTCCCATGATCTTAGTTGGGTTTGTGGGGTGTCGGTTTCCTTTTCCTGTTATCGATTCCCTACTATCTCTATAGTCATGAACTTCGCAGGGTTTGATCTTATTTTGGGATTGGATTGATTAACTTAATATGAAGCGGAGCTTAACTGTGCAGAAAGAATTGTTAGAGTTAGAACAAAGCTCGGCTATATAACCGTTCCATGTGAAGGACCGAATTCTGATAGAAAGGACTTCTGGGCAGCATTAGATATTTCTCCTGCTCAAATAGATCCTGTTCCTGTCATTACGGAGAATATTCCGGTCGATATTGAAAATATCCCTGTTGTCAAGAACTATGCGGATGTGTTCGAAGAAGTTGTCAGCTTACCTCCGCAAAGAGAAATTGATTTTAAAATCTCCTTAGTTCCAAATGCAAGGCCAGTGGTTCACGCTATTCGAAGAATGACCTTGAAGGAGAAAGATGAGTTAGATAATCAAACTCGACAGCTGGTATGGAAAGGTCTGATCAGACCTAGTTTCTCTGATTGGGGAACAACAGTGGTATTTGTCCCGAAGTCAGACGGTACTCTCAGATTATGTGTAGACTATCGTGACTTGAATAAGCAGACGCTGAAAAACAAATATCCATTGCCGCGGATTGATGATTTGTTGGATCGATTAAATGGCGCACAAGTATTTTCACGAATGGACCTAGCTACAGGTTTCCATCAGCTTCGTATCGCCGAGGAGTGTGTTCCTTTGACAGCATTCAGAGGTCCAGACTTATTCTACGAGTGGTTAGTAATGCTGTTCGGCTTATGTAATGCTCCAGCCTATTTCGTCGATCTAATGAACAGAGTATTCAGAGGAGTATTGAATAAATTTGTTCTAGTTTTCATTGATGATATCCTTATCTTCTCTAAGTCATAAAGTGAGCACGAAAAACATTTGGAACAAGTGTTAGAAATTCTCAGAAGGAATGTGTTGAAAGCAAAGTTTTCCAAATGTATATTCTGGCAAGAAGAAGTCAAATTTCTTGGCCATGTAGTGTCAAAACAAGGAATTTCAGTGGATCCCAGTAAAATCACTACTATTCAGAATTGGAAACAGCCTCGTACGCCCACAGAAGTTATAAGTTTTCTCGGGTTAGCCAGTTATTATCGGAAATTCATTAAGGATTTCGCGAAGACATCTAGTTCCTTAACAAAACTGACTAAGAAACATTCGAGATTCAATTGGACTCCGGTATGTGAGGAAGCTTTCCAAGAGCTGAAGCTGAAACTGACAACTGCTCCAGTGTTAACAATAATAGATGGCAATGAGGACTTGAAAGTTTGGACGGACGCTTCTAGAGAGGGCCTTGGTGCAGTGTTAATGCAAAGAGTTCAAGTAATTGCTTATGCTAGCCGTCAGCTGAAACCACATGAGAAGAATTATGTGACTCATGGTCTTGAGCTGTTAACCATCGTATTCGCCTTAAAAATCTGGAGGCACTACCTTTTGGGTGAGAAATTCGAACTGTATACAGACCATCAGTCATTGAAATATTTGTTCACCCAGAAGGATTTGAATCTGAAACAGCAGCGTTGGCTAGAATTTCTTGCGGCGTACGATTTTGAGATTTTGTACACTCCAGGGAAAGCCAATGTTGTGGCTGATGCGTTGAGTACAAAGAATGTAATAATCGCCAGCTTTATCGTTACGACTTCATTGATTGACAAGATCTCCATTCTGTAGAAAGATGATAATTTTGTTAAGGAGATGATCAAAAGAATTAAAAAAGGCGATGCATCCAGTTTCCAAGTGGATAAGGAGGGAATTCTTAGATTAAAAGGCAGAATTTGTGTTCCCGACGTCTCCGAGCTCAAAAGAGAAGTTCTTGATGAATGCCACAAGTCCAAGTTGAGTATCCACCTAGCGGTTAGCAAAATGTATAATGACCTCAAGCGAACTTTCTGGTGGAAGGCAATGAAAAGAGATATCTCTATATATGTTAGCCGGTGTTCCACCAGTCAGCAAGTCAAAAACGATCAGCAGAAGCTCGCGGGACTATTGCAACCTTTAGAAATTCCAGGTGGAAAGTGGGAACATATTTCTATGGACTTCATAGATGGTTTGCCCAGGACCAGAAAAGGAAATGACAGTATTTGGGTGATCGTGGATCGATTTACGAAGACCGCTCACTTCATACCTGTCAAATCAAATAGAACTGCTCAAGGTCTGGCGCAAATTTATTTTAAAGAAATTGTTAGACTGCACGGAGTTCCCATGTGCATCGTTAGTGATCGGGACCCAATTTTTGCTAGTAAATTCTGGGAAGCATTCCAAGCAGAGTTGGGAATGAAACTGAACTTGAGCACCGCATATCATCCTCAAACGGACGGTCATACTAAGAGGGTGAATCGTATTCTTGAAGATTTATTGCGGGCTTGTATTATAGATTTTGGCGGATCGTGGGAAGACCATTTGTATTTGGCTGAATTCTCATACAACAACAGTTACCAAGTGAGCATGACGATGTCACCATTTGAAGCATTGTATGGTAGACCGTTTTGATCCCCTGCTTGTTGGGTTGAACCTGGTAATAGACTTGTATTGGGGCTAGATATGATTTGCGATGCTGCGGACAAAGTCAATTTCGTTAAGAAACAATTACTAGCCGCCCAAAGCCGACAAAAGAGCTTTGCAGATAAGAGAAGAAGGGATATATCATTTGTTGTTGGCGACTATGTGTATTTGAAAGTATCTCCAATGAGAGGAGTCATCCGATTCGGTAAAACGGGAAAATTGGCGCCCAAATTCATTGGTCTGTTTCCTATTCTTGAACGGATTGGAACTCTCGCATATATGGTTCAATTGTCGGATTGGTTGCCTGGAGTGCATGACGTATTTCACGTATCTCAACTTTGAAAGCACGTTCATGATCCCGACTTAATCGTGGAAGAAGCAGCGCAACGGGATATAGAAATCACCCCAGAATTGGCAGTTAGGAGAGAGTCGCTAAAGATAATTGGCAAGGAAACCAAAGAGCTGAGGAAAAAAGGTTCACTTAGTCAAAGTGCAATGGAGTGGAGATCCGCGAGATTGTACTTGGGAAACAGAGGAAAGCATTAAGAAAGCCTATCCTAAGTGCAGGGTGGATATCTCTGATTGACTCTGGTGCAAGGTACATTTACCATATTTTGCCATTTTTCCATTGTGTTCTCTATTTTGTTGTTGTTTTCTTTTCATGGATGTAGAATTTTAATTATATAATCTGAATGATTTTAAAAGAATATATGAATTAACTAATATATTTGGGAAGAGTTAAAAACATATTGATGGATGCTAGTGTTGTGTGATTGTTGATTGGATTAATTAATTTTTTAGAAGAATAGTTAATTTAATCAATAAAAGGGATGAATGGTAGAATTTATTCGATTAAATCACACATTAAACTGAGTTAAAAATAGATTGAACTATATACATGTGCATTATATATGTGTTTGAACAGGTAAATGGATTAGCTGTTGAGTAAAGATTTTATTTGCGTGCCCGACAAATAGGTAAACCTTAATGAGTTGGATGCGCAATTTTATTATTATATCAACTCCTGTGAATGCCATTGGATGCGGAGTGCTGGTTATTCTATGTGTAATAATGAACGTCGCCATAGGATAGTAACAATTAATTTTGAACTACACTACATGGCATACTTCATCATGTACCACATGAGCATTTGGAGCTTGTGTGACGAGGTGGAAGATTTACCGTACGAGTGAGAGGCTCGTATGGCGATGACTATATTTTACAAGTTGAACTGATGACTGATATGGACCATATAAAATATAACGATAAATGGCCAGATTAATAAAAACCCCACACGGGTCTGAAGTTGACAATAATCACGTCTTTCTAGTCATTAGATACGGCACATGGACTATTTATTTCCCACACGGGACGAGGTGACGAGGATTTATCCTCTGGAGCAATTAAAAATACACACTCCCTCAGGCTTTGACAGGGTGACAAGAATTTATTCTCTGGAGTTATTATCTATACACGCTCCCCTGTAAACACCAGAATATATCACTATAGATATGTGTATGCTTTATAGGATTTATTGGGTACCTAATACGGCCCAATAAATTTCCAAACCTCTCCCCGTACAAAGGAGGTTATGGTGAAATTTTTCGAAAATTCCGGGTGTTAGCCAAATTTTTGAAGAATTTGAAAATTCTCAAAAACTGAAAAGTTGGAGAATGGAAGCAAGATTGAAAGTAGAGTTGGTTAATCAAACCACTTTCGACTTTGTTCCTTTTCGGGGACGAAAAGTTTTAAGTGGGGGAGATTGTAACAACCCGCAAAATCTGAACCAGTTTAAAAAATTTTAATTGGCTAAAATAGTGGATTTTAAATATTTAAAATAAATATTTCAAATAATAACGATGAAAAGTTAGTTTGAATCGATGTTAAAAATGAATATAATTAATTTGAATTATAAACAAGGCCTGAAATGGCGCGGCATTTTCAAAAATTGAATTCAAACTTTGACTGACTGTACCGGGTGCAAAACAAAACGGATTTGAGTGAAAACAAAAATATTTAAATCTGTTAGTGAATATCTTTCTAACGAATCTGAAAAATCGAAGTTTTGTCGCGGGAGTCAAAAGTTTTGGCCAAATGAATTTTCAAAAAGGTCGCTATAGAATTTATATAGCCCGTGAAAATAGACATTTTGCATACGACCTCAGAATTCGACGAAACCACTTTTGTTGGATCCGGGATGTCAAATTATTGCTAGGTTTCAAATTTCATAATTTTTGAAGCTAGTATGTGAGCGTAGCAAAGGAAAATGTGTTTTGGCCAATTACAGTTAAACTGGATCGACCAGAAATGGGCCATTTTTCAAACGGTCACAGAATTCGACGAAACTAGTTTTGTTGCGACCGTATCATCAAAACATAGCTAGATTTATTTTTCTGGAATTTTTCGAATCAATATGTGGCCCCGGCAAATTGAAATGTACGTTCAAATTAAATATTGAATGTTTTATATTTTAATTTGAAAGAAAACTAATAGAAACAGTCAAATGGGCCTACAAAACATATCCCGTTGTGTTCGGAATGGGGGTAAAACGCTAGGGACGACAGTCGTTGGGTTTGGATTGGAGTTCGTATGATACAAGGGGTATTTTTGAAATTTTAAAAATATATAAATATAAAAAAAAATCTCGACCAATCACATTCCTTCTCTTCCTTCCGCGTTGATTCCAAAACCCAATAGCTCCTACTGTTCGAACGACGGAAAAAGCACTAGAATTCTCTCCTCGATTCTTCATTATCCACTCAATAAAACCCAACGCTCCTTTGGAGTATTTCGAAGAGCTCGTCAAGGGCTTCAAATCCATGTAAGAAGCTCCCCGCCTCATCGCCCCTACCTCGAGAATCGCGAGTCAGAAGTGGAGCCGTTCGCGTCCTTTTTCCGCCGCCTCCTGACCATCGATTCAGGCTGGACCACCAGCGACGGGGAGCTCATTCCTTGCTCTACGATGTGGCGAAGACCGATCATCCTCTAGCTTCACGGATTGGTAGATAAATCAAAACCTAATTCTGAACGTTTTACTGAAGGTATGGGTTTTATATTTTAAAATCATTTATAACGATTAAAAGTGTTGCAATCGTATAAAAATCGAATTTTTAACGTATGTTGATGAAATTCGATGAAACAGGAAACACTGAGACCGTGAGGACGTCTTCTACATTTTAGAAGAGACCGGATATTTTTTTCTGAGCCTTCTGCTATTTTTGGTGGAGTGGAACCCAATGTGAGATTTCTAATTTATAAACGATATGGAAAACAACGATGTATGAATTATATAGTTGATGTATGAGTTCTTTAAGCATTGTACACCTCATGTATAAGCGTTGTATAAGTTGTATGTTCGATGTATAAGTTGTATATGCGTTGTAAAAATTATATATATGATGAAATGACATTGAAATGAATTGAAGTAAATTGAAATATATTTATATACGAATATATATATATATATACACTCCCCTCGTCCACAGACCATGGACGATATTTATTGGTTGTGATATTGTTTGGGATTATTTGGTTGATGTGAAATTGGTTGATAAAATTGTTTGTGGTTGAGAATGAATGATTGATTGTGGTTGAAAAATACCTTTGTGGTTGAAAAATACCCTCTTGTGGTTGAAACAAATTAGAATAGGATTGTGGAAATGAAAATAAAACATGCCGCCTGCGTGCAAACTAGATGCATGATTCCCCATTGTCAAAAACCACGAGGTTTTAAGGTAGTGCGAGGAGCCATACTAGGGATGGTCCCGGTTTTAACTACCCTGCCGTTATGCTGCCGAAATTTCCTGAAATCTTTCTGTGTTTGATTTATTTTCATTGGTTGAGACTATATTCATTTGTTAAATAGAAATCCATGTATTGTAAAATAATCGTGTTTTGAAATAAATTGTTTTATAATAAAAGTCAAAATTTTATCACCTGTTTGAACTATATAAAATAATCGTGTTTTGAAATAAATTGTTTTACAATAAAAATCACATTTTTATTATATATACAAACCATAGAGAACATTCATGTGTTGAAGAGAAATTCATTCGTTGAATAGAAATTCATGTGTTGAATGTTACTCGTATTTTAAATAAATTGTTTTACAATAAAAATCACATTTTTATTATATATACAAACTAAAGAGAACATTCATGTGTTGAATAGAAATTCATTCGTTGGATAGAAATTCATGTGTTCAATGGTGCTCGTATTTTTAAATAAATTGTTTTATAATAAAAATCATATTTTTATTATCTATATGAACTATATAAAATAGTCGTGTTTTTGAAATAAATCGTTTTACAATAAAAATCACATTTTTATTATATATATGAACTGTTAAAAATAGTGAAGTGTTGAAATAAATATCTATTGGATAAAAATATCATTTTTATCAACTGCATAGGAAGAAAATCATTTTGAAATCGAAGAATCGATTATATTTTTATATATATATATATATATAAATATAACTAAATTAAACCGAATAACGACACTGCAGTTCGTGTTTTGAAACCGTGATTTTAAACGATTAGTGCGGGAGATCCGACCATCGGATTTTCCCGAAACCACAACCGTTGGGTTCGCCTTGGAAATATCTTTCCAACGGCACCAACTTTGTAAAGATCCAACGGTTTGAATGTTTAATTCAAATCTGAAGAAAAACAGCGCCAGAATCAATTATATATATATATATAAATATATATAAATATAATTAAACTAAATCGAATAACGACGTTGCAGTTCGTATTTTGAAATCCTAACTTCAAACGATTAGTGCGGGAGATCCGACCGTCGGATTTCCCCATAACTGAAACCATTGGATTCGTTTTGAAAAGATCTTTCTAATGATATAAAATTTGTGAAGATCCAACGGTTAAGTTTTCAGATATGTGTAAATCAAATCTGGAGAAAAACAGCGCCACAGCCGCGTTATGGCCTGTGGCGTTGTTTTGAATATATCGACTATTTTTAAATAAATAAAAATAGCGATAAGTCGTGATAAAATATTATAAACGATATGGAATGGAAATAAACTGAATTTACTCGGTTTATGTGATATTTGATGGTTGAATGTGTTTGGCATGAAAATTACACTAAAGAACAGAATTAGTGATATCGAATAATTTAACCATTGAAATGAATTGATTTGAAATTCTAAATATACGTCAATTATTTGAAAAGACCGAGTTAATTCTCATTTCAAATAATTGATTGACGTTCGAAAGTCAAAGATATGAAGACGGTGCAAGACTGATGATCTTCACGTCGAATGGAGGGGTGCTACTAATGCTTATGATAGGAGTAGCTACCTAGAAGGGGTTGAAGTAATAGCCGTCCAGACGTACATGTTGATTGTACGGATATGCGAGGAATAAAGATCCTCCGGTTTTGTTTAGACCCAGAATGGACTTGCAAATGGACTGTGTGTCTAAAATTGGATTTCATTCCGTGTGCCTGATAAACGTCAGTTACATGGCGTGAATTGCCTGTGTGGCATGCTAAGATGCAATGATCAAAGCTTTTGTTGAAAAGCAGAGCTTTGTGGTGGATGATCAAAGAAACGCCTGTGTGGCATAGCTTTGTGTATAACGTGAATTCACGAGCCTCACACCCCGGTATGAACCAGAAACGGGAGAGGACTGCAGGGAAAACACGCGTTTCCTTCTAGCTAGGAGTTGTGTCAGTATTTTTACATGGCCTGACATTTTACTTATGTGGATGATGGATAGTGAGGCGCCTCAGATATATCGGTCATTCTCGAACCGATGGAGCCATTCATTGGCTTATTTACGCCACATAGGGCGGGGGGACATAGTGTTCAGGATTTCATCTAATCCACATCGGTGGACCGGCCCTGAAGATCCAGGGGTCGATGCGTTCTGATCCTGAGACATAGGCTAGATTGTCTCGAATTCGGTAAGGACTATCCTTTGCCTTGGTTCATGGCGGAAATCCAATTTCCAAATACGACATCGTGCGGTTTTGATTGTATACCTATATATGGCGACATAGTGGTATGGGGCATTAATGCTGCCTATGATTGATATTTATGATTGTATCTAAAATTAGAAACTAACTGGAAACGAGCTAGGACGGATGGTTTCCTGGGTATTGGTCTGATGTTGGTTTCGGCCTTCGGGGTTAATACTTAGGGGATCGTTCTCTTACTAGTTTACGGGTGGAGTCTGATTAAGAATTAAACAATAAAATTTACATTTCAAATGATTTTTTTTCCTCGTATCAAGCATATTTGGCCATTATAAGGTAAAACTCTATCCTCCGGTTTGTGTTGCATTGTGTGATGAGAACTAAGTCTTATAATGGCTTCATTTTTATAAAAAGCATTGCGATGTTTAAAAGATTTATTTGTTTTAAAGCACTGGCAATCCAATGGAGTAAACCCATTCCGCGAAAGCGGCGTGGTCCTGTGATTAGCCATATTTGAAAATGTGTTAAGTAGATTTCTCATACCAGTCCCATGACTGACTCTTAGTTTGTTTCACTTGCAAACTGGGGTGCCCCTTTTTCTACATGGGCAGCCTTGTATTCAAGTTTTAGCAGGCTCTTTCGAGATAGCTAGAGTTGAAGATGGATTCTAACATTTATCTCCTTTTATGTTGTTCAGCTCCTGTTGTACATATTATGTTTTCTTTTCCGCAGTAGACATTTACGTATAGCTGAACTGTATTTTGTACTAAGTATGATCCTATATACTGTGTAACTCTAATGATTATATTTATCCAGTGTATTCTATTGTATATTATCTGGTGTATTTATTTATTTCTGTTCTGTTGTTATCTGTTATGTGTTATATTCCAAAGATTACCCTTGCCACCGTCTTATCGGGAACGGGGTCGTCACATTTCCCTTGCGAAGCCATAAGAGAGTTGACATGAAGTCAAAGCGGTAAATCAATATCCAAAATCCAAGCTACGCTGAAAGAATCCAAATCAACTCTAAGCACTTCCACCTTGAGAACCTGGGGGGAAACAGAAGAGAGAGAAGAGGAAATAAAAAGGGTCAGACATAAAGTCTGGCAGGTCCAGTTATTTTAAATATAAATAAATAAAAGTATCACGGCATGTATATAAAAACTGGAAGAACAAGATAATAATAACAAGGACAAGTGCGAACTGAGCAAGATAAGTTTGAACAGAATATACTGCGCTTCTTAAATACGTTTCTCTTCACCACACCAATACTAGTATTTCTAAAACAGAATGATCCCTACAAATACCGTTCCATTACATTTTCTTGATTTTTAGGTTACTTGGGTTAATGACACTCAACACTTATACACACGCCGTACCCATTTACTTCCTAGTTGATTAACCTAATATGGTATATATGTAGCTACCTCTCAATACTGAGGTACACCCATGGGATCCCATTCGCACATTCTCCCTCGTAATACCCTAGAAAAGTACACAGCCCCTCATCCTACGCTGGAGTGACGTACGGATCCCTATATAACAAAGTTACATTCCATATATATATGTCATTACTATGCTATGTAGACGTATGGACTGCCACCATCGATCAAATCAAATTTCATTTCGGAGTAATGCCCTCAAGTCTACGATACATCACCTGAAGTAGTCATGCCTGTATCTAGACTGTCCCACGTATGTACTGTAATTGTAGCTCAATGCCTTAATCGCACGTCCTCTAATATGCATTGAGTTTTGTGGCAGAGCGATACAAGAAAAATGGAACTCAATCGGGAGCTTTTCCATGCTGGTACAGGCCCGCCTTTAAGAGCCTCAAAATACAAATATTCCTAGGATATGTTTTTCATGGTGGCTATAGCCCCACCTCAGCCCCTCCCTTAACTAGTAAAGAATATAAGAGATAAACGATTGCCCATAATAACAAACAATCTAAACATCCATTTGATGTCTTCCCTCAACCACTCGTACCACGATAGTGAAAGGTGAAATGGTCTGTTGGTTTTAGCTCCAGTCTTTCCGCATCCCACTGGCTGCCGATGATGGGCATCCGACGATCTACTATCCTTAGTGGTCGTGACCCTTCACCTCCCCATTGAGGCAACATCTGAATCACCCTAATGTCACCGCATCACAACATTCTGACTGCATAGCTACTTTTGTGGTCAATGCCCAACCACCTAGTAGTTACATGTAGACCCAACCTCTTAGGGCATCGCCTAATCATCTGCCACCGCACAGAGGACTACCAGGAGCACCTTACCTATCTCAGGAAGCCGCGTGCTTCCCCTTCCAGTCCTTCGGAGTCGCCAGAATAATCATATGAACATGCACTCCCCTCGTGCCTGATAGCACCACGATGATCTACCCCGTTGGGTTATTTACCCTCAAACGTATGGACTGGTCCAAGCACCTAATTTTAATGTGTCGTTAAAATTTTGGTTGTTACATTCTCCATTACACAAAGGATTTCATCCCCGGAATCTCTAAGTTAAGAAGAACATATATCCTAACATCCAACATTCATACATTCATCTAGCAATCGCAGGCATCCATTGTCCTTAAGGAAGTGCTTTTATGAACATAAGCAATAGTGTGTGTATATGTCCGTAAACTAATGCGAAAGATTAGGCGGTCTACCGATTCAGTTGACCTCCTTAATGTAATGTATGTTTGTGTCATGCAACCAAAATGTATGCAAATAGGGATGAGCGTTCGGTCGGTTCAGTTGGTTTTGGGGTAAAAAAGTTCAAATCGAATTAGAACCGAAAATTTTCAAAACCAAACCGAAACGAAATAATTTTGGTTAATACGGTCGGTAACCGATTTAACCGAACTTGATGGATATCTTATTGTCCAAATGATTAATTCACCTAAAGAAAAACATAAATCTATGTTTGGAGAAATTTTATTTATTAAATTTTATGTTTACAGTAAAACTTGACTTATATTTAACAAATATTTTTGTATTTTATCACTAAACCAGTTATTTAAAGTATGACAATAACATAAAATTAGATAATACGGTAAAAGTTTGGTTAATTCGATTAAACTGATTACGAAACAAAATTATATTACAAAACAAATTCAAACCGATTTAGTTTCAAAACCGAACCAACCGAAATAAACTGGTTCGGTCGGTTAGTTCGGTTCTAACCGAATATTGCTCACCCCTACATGAAAATCATCCTAATCCATGTAAGTTCTATATGTGTACACAATCATCCATCCAAATGCAACATCAATGTAACGATATACCCATTTTCATCCATAAAAGTTTAAATGTACACACATCCATATGCAATATGTAAGTGATTGAGCTGATCTAATGCCTACTGTGTGTGTATATGCATCCACGAGCAATCACTAGCAAATACTTGCATCCATCAAACGTAACATGTCTCAAACACATGTTTACATCCATTAATTTTCTACCTAAAGACTCGATCGATAGGAGATATTCAAACGATAGATACAAGTATTAATTCGAAGCTTGGAAAAAGAAGTTAAGAACGTATTCTCGATAAGGAAAGGAAATGGAGCACGAATCTTGTGTTCAGCCTCCCAAGTAGCGTTCTCGCGGCCCTTTCCCCATTGCACTCTTACTAGCTTCACTTCTTTGTTGCACAATTTCTTAACCTATGATCCAAGTATTCAAGTCGAAACTCATCCACTCATTGCTTCCTTCACTATTTTCACTTCCTCTCGCAAGTTTCGCTCCACTACCTCGAATTCTATGCATTTTATCGCCTCTTGAATGAATAGTCATCTTAGAATGATAGGCTTCCTCAAGGACTGTCTTCAATAGGTTTCCCATCCTGATATGATTCACCTATCAAACCACTTCTCAAGTAGCTCCCCTACTTGCTTACAAAGTTCCCACTTTTCAGAGTCCTATGTCGCACAGGCAATGCAACTGACTTTGAATTGTCCACCAAGTATATGCGGAAACCAATCTCGTGCCTCGGGGGTAAACCCCTAACCTCATCAAAACATCAGGATACTCACAACTATAGATAGAGATCGCAAATCTTTGATAGATATATCAAGAGGTTCTAGGAGACTAAGCATGACAGCCCTTTTGGGGTCATAAGAAATATCGAGAGTCTTTCCATCGCAAGTCAGAAGTCTAAGGACCCTCCTCTCACAATCTAGAATGGATCCATACATGGTTAACCAATCCATCCCTAGAATCAAACCGTATCTTATGAAATCAAGAACTTATGCGTAGCAATCAAACTCAACGCCTGGCACAGAGATTCTCAAGCCCCAACAAATCATCGATAAATGAGCCGTACCTCCAACAGGGTATGAGAGCATAACGTGATCCAAAACCATACTAGTATCTAGGTGTAGAGACTCAACTAAAGGATCAGATATAAAAGAGAAGCTATAAAAAAATAATCCCAATAGGATGATCAGAAATAGAAATCAAAACTTCAATGGAAACTTTCCTACCCCTATCATGTCCACCAGCTATGAGAACATTAGCTTGCCCTCTAGAAGTTCCTGCCCTCTGGTCGGCCTTGTTCTTGTCTTTTTGGGCACTCCTTAATAAGGTGTCCCGTCTTACCAAAGTGGTAACAAACATCTTTCCTCTTTCTGCAATCCTTTTCCCGATGACCCACCATTCCGTAATTATGGTATTTCCTCTTCTTTTTTCATCTTTGGGTTGTGCTCCTTAGCCCCAACACCCTTATTCTCCTTTTTACCATCCTTGTGCAACATGTTAACAAGTATCTTGAAAGATGCCTCCATCGCATGGAAATACTTATGAGGCTTGAGAGAAAATAAGCCGTAGGTGAAACTACTGTGGCTACAGATGGAGGTCGTGCACTTCTTTTCCCTTGGACATGTATCGTAGTTTTAACATGCCTACGGAACCATGCCAAAATTGGGATACCCTTACATAAGTTTCCCTCCCCACCAATATAACTTATGTTGTCCTAATCCGTAGATTTTAGATTCTTTTTCTTGTAAATAAATTAATTTACAATTTAGTATAACTTATCCCCTTACATAAGTTATTCTATTCCCTTTTTCGTTTATTATAACCTAAGTTATAATTTCCACTTGTCCCTAGGACAAGTCTAAACATGTAATTCTTATCAGCATATTTCATACTTCCAAGTTTACAAATTACTTAATTTATAATTAAGTACAACTTCCTACGTTTCATAAACTTTTCCCCTTTTTCTCTACTTATTACAAATAACTAGTTTTAGTTTTTCCCATTTGCTGATTACTTAATTTATAATTAAGTGTCACTTACCATATCTCACCGGTTACCTCATTTCCTTACTAGTTTATTAACTTAATATGGTATATATGTAGCTACCTCTCAATACTGGGGTACACCCTATGGTATCCCACTCACACGGTCTCCCTCGTAATACCCCATAAAAGTATGCAGTCCCTCATCCTACGCTGGAGTGATGAACGGATCTCTATATAACAATGTTACGTTCCGCATATATTTGTCATTACTATGCTACGTAAACATACGGACTGCCGCCATCGATCGAATCAAATTTCATTCTGGAGTAATGCCCTCAAGTCTACGATACATCAACTATAGTAGTCATTCCTGTATCTAGACTGTCCCACGTATGTACTATAATTATAGCTCGATGCCTCAATAGCACGTCCTCTAATATGCACCGAGTTCCGTGGCAGGGCGATACAAGAAACACGGAAATCAGTCGAGAGCTTTTCCATACCTGTACAGGCTCGCCTTCGAGAGCCTCAAAATACAGATATTCCTAGGGTTTGTTTTTCATGGTGGTTATGGCCCCACCTTAGCCCTTCCCTCAATTAGTAAAGACTACAAGAGCTAAACGACTGCTCCTAATAACAAACAATCTAAACATCCATTCTGACTGCATAGCTACTTTTGCAGACAAGGTCCACCCACCTAGCAGACACGCAGACCCAACCTCTGTGGGCACAGCCTAATCATCTACCTCCACATGGAACGCTACCAGGAGCACCTTACGTATCTCAAGATGCTGCGTGCTTCCCCTTCCAGTCCTTCGGAGCCGCCAGAATAATCAGATGAACGTGCGCTCCCTCGTGCCTGATAACACCACGATGATCTACCCTGTTGGGTTATTCACCCTCAAACGTACGGACTGGTCTAAGCGCCTCATTTTAATATGTCGTTAAAATTTTGGGGTGTTACACCAGGGCCCTTACAAATTGTGCAAATCGGAGATTGTATACAGACACACACTTTTGGTATGTATTTTTGCTTATTTTTATGTTCGGTTGGAGGTATGCTTCAGTAATGAACTATAGTAAGGAACTAAAAAATTCTTATAATTTCCGCTCACTGAAGCATCAATCTAATTCTTACAATTCTGTAGTTCAATGCTGGTATGTAACTAGTCATGTACAAGACTGATGCTTTAGTAATGAACTGTAGAATTTTATTTTCTCTACAATCAGTAATGATCGTGCCAGTTCATAATTAATGTAACGGTTGAGTTTGTACTTAAATGAGTAGCGGCATCTCTAAATTTTTGCTGAGGCAAAATGGGGCATTTCTTCAAATTGTATCACACTGAAGCAGTGCCTCGGGCATACTATTGCATTCCTTGATATCGTTCGTGCTTTGAACAAACTGAGTCATTGCATCACTTTGCAACTCAGCCATACATTGTGCTGAAATGCAACTCTGTGCTGAAATGCAACTCTATGCTGGAATGCAATTCAGTGATGAAATTGAAATGCAATTGAGGTATGCAGGCCGTAGACTGTGCTAAAATGTCTTTGTGCTGAAGTGCAAGTCAGTTATATTATGGCCATAGTTTGTGCTGAAATGCAACTGAGGCATGCATGTCTTTCATTTTGTGTTGCAATGTTAATGAGGCATTGCATCAGTTTGGAACCGAGGCATGCATGACTTTGGTAGTGCTGAAATGCATTAGTTGTACTAAAGGCTTTTGCTGAAATGCATAACTTTTGAAACTGCTTTATTTTGCAAGAGAAGGAGGCAGTAGAGGTACTGAATGCACTAGAGGCTCGAGTAACACCCCGTATTTTTAATATAATTAAAAATAAAATAAAATATATAAAAATATTCTTATGATGGGTAAATATTGGTGATGCATAAGAAGAATTAATTAATACATGAAAGAGAAGAAAAATTAGTTCGATAACGATGTATGTAACAAAATAGATATTAAAATAAGGATAACCAAGTCAAGAATTAGGAATTAGGTAAAATGGACATCACCATTGTGTTCCTCTCGGAAAAATACGCGAAATAGAGTCCGAGTTTTCGAAAATCGGAGTCCGTATGACCAAGATATGGCCAAAACAAGATTTCAGCAGACTTTCTGGTAGACTGACCCTGGTCGACCATAGTGTCGACACTATAGTCGACCTGCCCCCCCCCCCCCCCAAGTTCGACTATATTGTCGACCCCCCCCCCCCTGTACAGGTCGACCTGGTTGGCCTAGGGTGGCCTAGAACCCATTTTTGAGGCCCGGGATGAGATTTGATGGTTCAGATTGACTCTAGGGTTGATCTAATGGCCTAAATGAGTTTCCTACACCTATAAAATAACACCTAGACCCAACCTAATTCATAAAAAATCATTCTTACACCTAAATGCTGCTGGAATCTCTCTCGAGCCATGGCCGCCGTCTCCAAATTATAGCTTAAGCGTTCAAACCCAAATCAAATCAAAGATCAATGCTTCTACAACAAATTCAAGAGGATAGATCAATGACACTGCAACTTTCTACGACAAATTCACTCCCTAATTCATTAGCCGTTCTCTGTAAGTTCTAGTTGCTTTCCGATTTAAATATTTAATTATAATGTGGCCATGAATTAAAGTGGAATTGGATTAAGTATGATCTACTCCTGTTGCTTTTTGAATCTTTAGCTTTGAAACTTGTCTACCCTTACTCTTACGACAAGTTTGTGATTTATTCATCAGTTTCCTTGATTTGTAATGATGTTATCATCAAGTTGTAATCTTTATGCCTATCATGATGTTGTTTTCTCTCTGATCTATTTATTATGCAAATTTCTACCTTTCCCTATTTATTTTCTTTTTATGAACCTTGGTCAACTTCGGACCTTGGCCTAAAATCGCGATTCGCATACGAGATGTATACGGGGGAATAATGGGATTATTGCCTATAAGAATATTATTGATACTTGGCAACATGAAATTGGATGTTATCATTTTATTTGCAAGTTTGGGGTAGATCTGTAAATTTTGGTATAATCCTGTTATGATAAAAGTTGCATAAATATTATATACATGGAATTCGACACCAATTGGATCTATGTAATGTAACATGAAATTTGGTATATATAACATGTATGTAATTTGGCATGTAAAATAAAATTATGAGTTTTGGAGCCTATGTAAATTAAATCAAAAGATTATGCTTATGTTAATTAGGCATGTGTAGACTTGGAAATTTGAGCATAAAAGCGATTGTAAACTTTATAATTGGCATAAACATGTATTATGAACTTGGGCAACTGGCATGTATTGAAATAAAAAGATTATAGTTTCGGATAACTACATCATGAATCATCGGATTTGAGTTTATTGGGTATGAAACTTGATAAATGTAATTTTAGCTAGATCTTGACATATGTAAAAAGGCATGAAACTTGGTATATATGTAAACTGACTAGAATTCGGTACATATATTAGTTGGCATGTAATATCCTTAAAAGAGGGAAAAATATAAATTAAGATAAGTTGCCTTTAATGGCCTAAGATAAATTGTGGCGAAATTGGTATGATTTTGCATACCATTAATTGATGGACATAATTTAGTCAATTATGGACATCGTTAAATTAGGAATAAATTGATAATTTGAATAGGGGAAATAAATTAAAATTGGGGTAAAAGATTATAAGTAATAATCAATGCTTAGGACACGAGGTTAGACTCATTTGTGACGTAAACCTGCCCGAAACCACCCGGTGAATCCAGTAGTCACAAATGTCAGCCCAATGTGAGAGGTCGTGGGCCCAAATTAAAAGCGTAATAGTTGTAAAGACACGAGGTTAGACTCTTTTATGGTGTAAGACTACCCGGACCCGCCCTGCAAATCCAGCTGCCATAAATGTCAGTCTAATGTGAGAGGTCTTTATAAGGTTATGGCCTTAATGAATTAAGAAATACTTAACCAGATAAACATGTGGTGGGACATGGGGGTTAAGTGGGTGACATGTGGAAACACGAATAGTAATACATACCAACGTAACATGGTAATTAGACCAGTGGGTAGGGTTAAGTAAATAAGAACACTTAACCAATATGATATAAATGGGTGGGTTAAGTAATATGATTAGATTAATCTGGACACTTAACCAATTTAATATGTTGACTATGGGAGTGGGTAAGGTTAAGCAAATGTTTAACCATTATAAGATGATTAAACTGGACTAGAGAGTGAGGTTAAGTTAATGAGAACACTTAACTAATACAATGGGTTAATTAGACAAGTGGTTGCGGTTAAGTAGTAACACTTAACCAACATAACAGGACAAGCGGGTGGGTTAAGTTAACTTGGATAAGTTGATAACACTTAACCATTATAATATGACTAGTGGATGGGGTTAAGTTAACATGCACTTATCCAATCTGATGTGATGCGTGGTAGGATTAAGTTACACATGGGGTTAAGTCAACAAGAAAATTCTTAACCAATGTAACCAGATAGACGAACGGGGTTAAGTTAATAAACCACACTTAACCAATCAAACATAATAAGCGAGAAAGGTTAAGATAACTAAGGTAAACACTTAACCATGGTAACATAACGAGTAGAATGGTTAAGTACATATTGGGTTGGTAGGTAATATTAGTAAATATAGGCCCACATACACTTAACCATTAAATACACATGCTTGAATTAGTAGCGGGGTTAAGTACACATCAGGGTTGGTGGGTAATATCAGAGAATATAGGCCTACAGACTTAACCATTTGAAAAAAACCTAGTAACGGGGACCCATTTCAGCAGTAACCCACATTAGGTATTAACAGAACCCTGAGCTAGGCAGGGTGGGGCACGATTACTGGGCTGATTATAAGAGGTCAAATTAGCGGCGGTTGGTGCAGCAGTGCAGGTTCTAACGGAGTGCGGGTGTGCACAGACTTCGGCGCAGAAAATTTAGCCACTGGGCATCAGTAGGTATAAAGCTGTGCATCTTGATTGTGTCAGGGTTGCCACCATGGGACTTGATACACCCCATGGTGGGACCAGCACAGGTATCTAAAAGTAGGAGGCCGCGTGACACAAACGAGAACTAGGTCAAGTAGGGAGCCGATCGATAAGGTAGTAAGGGTGCATTGAATATATTCATGGCCATTGGGGTAATCGAGGTGGAATCCTCATAATCGATGTACACCTGAAGGCTACCATAATTGCGGGGGTTGGGATCATGTTGTAATTATTATATAACACGGGCTACTAGTTGGGACACTAGTAGGGGGTACGGATCCTTGTTACATAGGACACTAGTTGGGATACTAGTAGGAATACGGATCATTCCATGTAAGACACTTATGAGGATGCTAGTTAGGTGGAGCAGAGCAAATAGATATCGTTTTAATGGTAAAGCTTAGAAACCTTGCGATGTTATTCTTAATAGAAACCATGCGGTGGGATACTTGATAAGAATTATAGGACGTTATACTTGTTTCATCGTGCCCGAAGTTTATCTTGTTACCTTAGTTTACCTTGTTATCATAGTTTATCTTGTTGTCTTAATTTATCTTGCCTACCTTGTCATCATGCTTATGTTTACTTTCAGTTTATTCATGCCATGTTATCTTTATCTATTTTTATGCTGAAAGTCACTTGGACTTACTCAGTCTTTATGACTGACCTGTTTTGTTTCGCCTCTTTTTCTTCCGTTTCCCACCCAGGTTCACAAGGTGGGAATACAGCTTAGTTCGGATCTTACCAAGCTCCAAGGCTCTTTCATGTATGGCTTGGATTTCTCTTGGCTATGGCTTGCTTTGCTTTATTGGGGAATACTGCAGTTTGTTTTTATGCTTCTTTGTTTTTGAGCAAGACAGATATCTTAACTATGAAATTGGATATTGGGAGTTGATGGGCTTTTCTTGTAAACATTTATATTTAATAAATGATTTGAAGTACTTCCACTTTATTTTCCGCTGTTGTATATATGTCTGTCTTGTAATATTTCTGTTCCAGTACCCATAATACTCCATTGAAGTGAAGGCATTCCCTTTGTGAGTGACCTTATCAGATGTGGGGTGTTACATTTGGTATCAGAGCAGAAGGTTATCAAACTGGGCAAAAGTTTTCAAAAACCTTCTGAAATTATTTTCAAAACATTTACGAAGAAGCAAATTTTCAAGAAAATTTTATTTTAATTAAAAGGCATATTCCCCAAAGCCATATGCACTATCTTTTGATTCTCTCTTGAAATCTCTTCTCACTCTTTTCACCATAGTTTCGTAGGCATCCGACACATGTCGATGGGCAAAGGAGTGCCCGACCTCCGTCTGTAGCCGTGGTAGTCCCATCTGCGTCTAATCTTATTTCAAGTTGGGTAGGGTGCCGTGCGTTGGAGGTAGTTTCGAGAGACTTGTTAACACACTATACAAGGACAGTAAGAACAAGAAACTAGTTGTTATAGCTTAATCCACGAAGGAGGAAAAAGGTGAAAGGAAAGAGGCCAAAGTGAAAGAATAGTAAAACCCATGACAAGAGAGAGTATCTTTAGTGAGAAGGGACAGGTAGTTAAGTATTATAGGACAAGGGCAAGGGACAAGATCGTCGAGAGGGCAATTGAATGCTCTCACCACTAGCGTACCTAAGAGGGTGGTAACATTTTTGTTAAAGGTTTAGCTTTTCTTTTCTATCATCCCATTAGAACTTTGTTTTTGTACATCGCATCCTTTTAATTCTGCTTCGAAAGTTGAGTCTCTGCACCTTAGTACTAGCATGGTAGAGGATCCCATATTTTTCCTTTTTTTCTCAAATCCTGTTGGGGGAAATCGGCTCATTTATTCATGACTTGTTTGGATTTGAGAATGTCTATGCTAAGTGTTGAGTCTAGAAGTAATGTTTATGTTTTGGGCTATGGATTGATTCTAGGGATGAAGTGCTTATCCGATAAGGGTGCCATTCTCGGTTTCGAAAGGAGGGTAGTTAGACTTTTGACTTGCCTCGGTAATACCCTCGAAGTCGCGTGTAACCTTTAGGGTTCTATTAGGATTAGTTACCTAGAATATCTTGATACATTAGTTGATCCGCTCGAGTAATGTTCGCCACTAAGGCGGATGAGTCATTTCGCTTATGCATGAGTAGTAGAGAGTCACCTAAGTAAGTACATTGGGCAACATGGTTGACATTTGTTTATTTTCAAGAGATAATTCATCTATGTGGAATACTTTCTAGTAAGTGAACGAGATCCAAGATTTACTAGTAAAATTTTGGAGAGCTTGTGTGAAACCATGAGTACGCTGTTATGTGTAAGCCGAGTATACAAAAAGGAGGATAAGTGAAAGTGGAACGAGAGGCAATAGTGAAATGAGTTCCAACTCATATTTTGGAAACAAGAATTAAGAATCTACGAAATTGTGAAGTTAAAGATGGTCAAAACATAACGGAGTTAAGCTCAAGGGAACGTGGCTTAGAAGATTGAAGACTATATTCGTGCATCACATCTCTTTTTAAGAGTATATCCTTGATTCCTTTTTCCTATAGAGCTTACTTGCATGCTATCTTTTGTGTATATCCTCTCGGTCCTATTCTCAATCCAATTTCTTTTGCAAACCCCATAGGGAGTATGACTCGTCTGTTAGTAATATATGTTGGGGCTTGAGGATGTCCGTCGGGTGGACTAAACTTTTTGGGTTTTATAGGATACGGGTTGGTCTTAGGAAGGGATTCCCTTGTGACCTAAATGGAGTCCATCATGCTTAGTTTCCTAGAATCATATATATATTGGTTGGGTTGAGTAATTCTTTGGGTGTCAGTCTGATGTTGATTTCGGTCTTCGGGGCTGATGCTTATGGAGTTCTTCTCGTAATCAGGATATAGGTGGCGTAGATTTCCAGTTTTGACATTGCCTAATGGGCACAAAGTTTTTACTTGCTTCTATCACTAGACTATACCTTTAGATAGGAACAATTGGGTGTAAACATGTGTTTGAGACATGTTATGATTGATGGTTGCAAGTGGCTGCAAGTGGTTGCTAGTGGTTGCTCGTGGATGCATTTACACACATTAGGCACTAGATCGGCTCAATCACCTTTCATACTGCATATGCATGAGTGTTTACACTTGTTTGTGGATGAAATTGAATGTGTTATCATGTGAATGTTGCATATGGATGGATGTTTGTGCACACATATAGTGTTTATGTGACTAGGACTATTTGCATACATGTTGGACACATGGCACTAAACATATTTTGCATCTAGAAGATCAATGAGGCCTGATCATTTGCATTAGACAAGGAACATATACACACACTTCTTACATATGTTCATACAACATTAGAAATCTCTTAAGGACAATGAATTCCTGTGATTGATGATTGAGTAGATGGATGATAGATGGTAGGACACATTCTTCTTAACTTAAAGATTTCGGGGACGAAATCCTTTAAGTAGGGGAGAATGTAACACCCCGTATTTTTAATATAATTAAAAATAAAATAAAATATATAAAAATATGCTTATGATGGGTAAATAATGGTGATGCATAAGAAGAATTAATTAATACATGGAAGAGAAGAAAAATTAGTTCGATAACGATGTATGTAACGGAAAAGATAGTAAAATAAGGATAACTAATTCAAGAATCAGGAATTAGGTAAAATGGACATCACCATTGCGTTCCTCTCGGAAAAATACGCGAAATAGAGTCCGAGTTTCCGAAAATCAGAGTCCTTATGACCAAGATATGGCCAAAACAAGATTTTAGCAGACTTTCTGGCAGACTGACCCAGGTCGACCATAGTGTCGACACTATAGTCGACCTCCCCCCCCCCCCAGGTCGACTATAGTTTCGACCCCCCCCCCCTCTGTACAGGTCGACCTTGTCGGCCTGGGGTGGCCCAGAACCCATTTTTGAGGCCCGGGATGAGTTTTGATGGTCCGGATTGACTCTAGGGCTGATCTAATGGCCTAAATGAGTTTCCAACACCTATAAAATAACACCTAGACCCAACCTAATTCATAACAATCATTCTTACACCTAAATGCTGTTGGAATCTCTCTTGAGCCATGGCCGCCGTCTCCAAATTAAAGCTTAAGCGTTCAAACCCAAATCAAATCAAAGATCAATGCTTCTACAACAAATTCAAGAGGATAGATCAATGACACTGCAACTTTCTACGACAAATTCACTCACTAATTCATTAGCCGTTCTCTATAAGTTCTAGTTGCTTTTCGATTTAAATATTTAATTATAATGTGGCCATGAATTAAAGTGGAATTGGATTAAGTATGATCTACTCCTGTTGGTTTTTGAATCTTTAGCTTTGAAACTTGTCTACCTTTATTCTCATGACAAGTTTGTGATTTATTCATCAGTTTCCTTGATTCGTAATGATGTTATCATCAAGTTGTAATCTTTATGCCTATCATGATGTTGTTTTCTCTCTGATCTATTTATTATGCAAATTTCTACCTTTCCCTATTTATTTTCTTTTTATGAACCTTGGTCAACTTCGGACCTTGGCCTAAAATCGTGATTCGCATACGAGATGTATACGGGGGAATAATGGGATTATTGCCTATAAGAATATGATTGATAATTGGAAACATGAAATTGGATGTTATCATTTTATTTGCAAGTTTGGGGTAGATCTGTAAATTTTGGTATAATCCCGTTATGATAAAATTTGCATAAATATTATATACATGGAATTCGACACCAATTGGATCTATGTAATGTAACATGAAATTTGGTATATATAACATGTATGTAATTTGGCATGTAAAATAAAATTATGACTTTTGGAGCCTATGTAAATTAAATCAAAAGATTGGGCTTATGTTAATTAGGCATGTGTAGACTTGGAAATTTGAGCATGAAAGCGATTGTAAACTTTATAATTGGCATAAACATGTATTATGAACTTGGGCAACTGGCATGTATTGAAATAAAAAGATTATAATTTGGGATAACTACATCATGAATCATCGGATTTGAGTTTATTGGGTATGAAACTTGATAAATGTAATTTTAGCTAGATCTTGACATATGTAAAAAGGCATGAAACTTGGTATATATGTAAACTGACTAGAATTGGGTACATATATTAGTTGGCATGTAATATCCTTAAAAGAGGGATAAATGTAAATTGAGATAAGTTGCCTTTAATGGCCTAAGATAAATTGTGGTGAAATTGGTATGATTTTGCATACCATTAATTGATGGACATAATTGAGTCAATTATGGACATCGTTAAATTAGGAATAAATTGATAATTTGAATAGGGGAAATAAATTAAAATTGGGGTAAAAGATTATAAATAATAATCAATGCTTAGGACACGAGGTTGGACTCATTTGTGACGTAAACCTGCCCGGAACCGCCCGGCGAATCCAGTAGTCACAAATGTCAGCCCAATGTGAGAGGTCCTAGGACCAAATTAAAAGCGTAACAGTTGTAAAGACACGAGGTTATACTCTTTTATGGTGTAAGACTACCTGGACCCGCCCGGCAAATCCAGCTGCCATAAATGTCAGTCTAATGTGAGAGGTCTTTATAAGGTTACGGCCTTAATGAATTAAGAAATACTTAACCAGATAAACATGTGGTGGGACATGGGGGTTAAGTGGGTGACATGTGGAAACACGAATAGTAATACTTACCAACGTAACATGGTAATTAGACCAGTGGGTAGGGTTAAGTAAATAAGAACACTTAACCAATATGATATAAATGGGTGGGTTAAGTAATATGATTAGGTTAATCTGGACACTTAACCAATTTAATATGTTGACTATGGGAGTGGGTAAGGTTAAGCAAATGTTTAACCATTATAACATGATTAAACTGGACTAGAGAGTGAGGTTAAGTTAATGAGAACACTTAACTAATACAATGGGTAAATTAGACAAGTGGTTGCGGTTAAGTAGTAACACTTAACCAACATAACAGGACAAGCGGGTGGGTTAAGTTAACTTGGATAAGTTGATAACACTTAACCATTATAATATGACTAGTAGATGGGGTTAAGTTAACATGCACTTATCCAATCTGATGTGATGCGTGGTAGGCTTAAGTAACACATGGGGTTAAGTCAACAAGAAAATTCTTAACCAATGTAACCAGATAGACGAACGGGGTTAAGTTAATAAACCACACTTAAACAATCAAACATAATAAGCAAGAAAGGTTAAGATAACTAAGGTAAACACTTAACCATGGTAACATAACGAGTAGAAGGGTTAAGTACATATCGGGTTGGTGGGTAATATTAGTAAATATAGGCCCACATACACTTAACCATTAAATACACATGCTTGAATTAGTAGCGGGGTTAAGTACACATCAGGGTTGGTGGGTAATATCAGAGAATATAGGCCCAAAGATTAACCATTAGAAAAAACCTAGTAACGGGGACCCATTTCAGCCGTAACCCACATTAGGTATCAACGGAACCCTGAGCTAGGCAGGGTGGGGCACTATTACTGGGCTGATTATAAGAGGTCAAATTAGCGGCGGTTGGTGCAGCAGTGCAGGTTATAACGGAGTGCGGGCGTGCACACACTTCGGCGCAGAAAATTTAGCCACTGGGCATCAGTAGGTATAAAGCTGTGCATCTTGATTGTGTCAGGGTTGCCACCATGGGACTTGATACACCCCATGGTGGGACCAGCACAGGTATCTACAAGTAGGGGGCCACGTGACACAAACGAGAACTAGGTCAAGTATGGAGCCGATCGATAAGGTAGTAAGGGTGCATCGAATATATTCATGGCCATTGGGGTGATCGAGGTGGAATCCTCATAATCGATGTACACCTGAAGGCTACCATAATTGTGGGGATTGGGATCACGTTGTAATTATTATATAACACGGGCTACTAGTTGGGACACTAGTAGGGGGTACGGATCCTTGTTACACAGGACACTAGTTGGGACACTAGTAGGAATACAGATCATTCCATGTAAGACACTTATGAGGATGCTAGTTAGGTGGTGTAGAGCAAATAGATATCGTTTTAATGGTAAAGCTTAGAAACCTTGCGATGTTATTCTTGATTGAAACCATGCGGTGGGATACTTGATAAGAATTATAGGACGTTATACTTGTTTCATCGTGCCCGAAGTTTATCTTGTTACCTTAGTTTACCTTGTTATCATAGTTTATCTTGTTGTCTTAGTTTATCTTGCCTAACTTGTCATCATGCTTATGTTTACTTTTAGTTTATTCATGCCATGTTATCTTTATCTATTTTTATGCTGAAAGTCACTAGGACTTACTCAGTCTTTATGACTGACCCGTTTTTGTTTCGCCTCTTTTTCTTCCGTTCCCCCCCCCCCCAGGTTCACAGGTTGGGAATACAGCTTAGTTCGGATATTACCAAGCTCCAAGGCTCTTTCATGTATGGCTTGGATTTCTCTTGGCTATGGCTTGCTTTGCTTTATTGGGGAATACTGCAGTTTGTTTTTATGCTTCTTTGTTTTTGAGCAAGACAGATATCTTAACTATGAAAT